>CM055962.1:56034587-57252087 GCA_029531755.1 Holothuria leucospilota | reverse complement strand
CCACATGACCCCTATGGGGACGGAATTTGAATTCGGACAGAAATGGACTTTAATATCTACATCATTTCCACATAATTATTGTTCAGGTTTACATGTATTTTCTGTTAATTTTCACATAGAAAATCTTAAAAAACAAAAAAAAAAAAAAAAGGAAAATCGTAAAAATGAAAAAAGAACATTTTTATTTTTTATTTTATTTTATTTTTTTTTTTATACAAATTGATTTGGAAAACTTTTTAATTACCAGAGAATTCTTGTTAAAGGTTACACTCACTATAGCCTACGACGTAAGCAAGTGTAGTTTCCTTTGCATAACTGAATGTATACAAAATTCCACAGTTGAACCGTAAATTTTACGTGCTGAAAAGTTTTGCTGGGCTCCTAATTTAGAATCCGTGGCCGGAGTGGGCGTACCGTGGTATGCACAGTGGTATAAGGGGTTTAGGGTGTATATACCGTTGTACGGATGGGTACGCATACACAAGGGATCGGGTTAAGGGTTATAAACGTTGTTAAACGGATAGGGTACGAACCAATAGAATGGGTTTTTTTTAAGGGTTATATACCGTATAGGCCATACGAGAGGGTACGCATACGGATAGTGATAGGGTTTTAAACCACATGGTACCCATAGAGATACGGTTAGGGTTATCCTGTAGGAGATATGTTAATACGTACTAGAATACGTATACAGTAATAAATAATAGCCCTAATGTATAACATCTGCAAGTACTTATAATATTTAAAACTTTTGCCCGGCAAGCTCGGCTTTCGCAGCGCCTATCGGTTGGGCATAGGGATTCACTATAGTGGAGATCTAATACTGCGTTCGTATTCTTGCAATGGATCCGCGTTCAATTCCCACTGACCACCTCTTTCTACAGCTTGTCTTGGTCACGTTAATGTGGGTTGTCTTTTAGAACTTCACTTAATCACTGTTTTTCTTTTGTAAATTTTAAGTTGTAATTGTTACGTCACCTCCGGGCCACGGATTCTAGAACAATTAAGTAAAACACAGTTTGCCTGATTTCATTTCCTTGTTTCACTTCCGAGAAAAAACCCCAGTGAATAAAACAGCTGCAATTCTAAAATCTGCTAGAAGAAATATCATGGTACAGTAGTAAATTAAAGATTTTAACTTTCCAAAATTGTTGCTTTTTGAGAAGAAAGACAATTTCCAACCATTGAAACACAGACGGAACAGGCGCCGATCCCCGCCCGCTATTTCCATGGTCGGTGTAAGGACTGTCCCCTATAGGAGCTGTAGGCCCAGTCCCCTGGAAAGTATGTGTCTGCTTACACCTAAGTTTTTTATGCCATTCACCTCTTTTCCCTCAATTTTAACGCCAATCGTTTGTTAATGGTGTGGACCGTCCGACCTGCCGCGGGCCCGTCAATGCCCCTCTAGCATAAAATAACATACAAAAAGCTTGCAAATGGTATGGGGTCCCCTTAAGTGCTAGGGCGTGATCGTTTAGCAAATTAACTAAAACGTTTTAATCGCAAAATTTTGCAATCAATTGCGGATTAATCGCCAATAACCTATGATCAAACATAGAGACCTTAAAACATGCTTCTTGAACATGAAATGATATGTAAAACGCGTTAGTACGTCCAGGGGACATGTTTTTTTCCATGATCCTCAACAAGGCAGTTGAAAGACCTGTGAACACTACAGTTTCAAACTTGCCACAAATTGTCTTGTAGAAAATGCTCTAGCCTTTCACTTTTCCAAAAGGTTTCAAATTTTATTGAAATTCAATGGTTTCAAAAATCGTTTTCATATTTGAATTGCTAGGCTAACAGATATCTGCAGAATTTGAAAATAAAAAAGTAACCATATTAAAAATTTTAGAAATAGAAATCTTTGAAAGTTAAAGGGGGAAATGCAGTTCCCCCACTTGAAGTAGTGTGTATACTGTGCTTGTTTCAATGATTGTGCCTCTTGAGGAGTCATGTGACAATATTTTTTTCTCCTCAAATGTGAAATTTCCAAGAAGTACTGATTGGGTTTTACCTTTGAAATAATGGCAATATTAAAGTTCCCAACATATTATGAAAGATACTTCGAAGAGAAAATAAGAAGACAATTGTCAGATTTTAGCTGTTTGCTTCAAAATATTTTGGGGCCGACTGCTCTGACCTTTAAGAGAACCTTTTTTTGGAGAATATTTTAAGGCGTATTTCCATTACAAGTTGTCGGAAAGTTTTGAATGCCTCCCCTCTCAGCAGCAACCATCCGCAAACTGTTTTAGTTTTACTCCATCGAAATTTCATCATTCAGGTCAGGCCAAATGGCCACACAAAATTATTTCGGAAAAAACACTGCCTTCCAGGTACCTTATGACCTCAGTCTCGATATAGAACAATTTGGGTGAGAAAAGTCCTGGGCTCTAATTTAGAATCCGTGCCCTGAAGGTGAACGTAAAACGTTGATTATGCATAGGTATAGGGTTAGGTTAGGTATAGGGGTTAGGGTTATATACGTTAGTAGGCATACGGACAGGGTACGCATATGCATAGGATAGGGTTACATACATGTAGGGCAGACGGGATAAGTACTCATACGGATAGGGTTATACGATATGGGTACCCATAGGAGATAAGGTTTAGGTTTATACACGTAAGGGATAATAACGTATAGAATACGTATACATTAATAATTCATACCTACGTATACATCTGATAAGTACTGATAATATTTACAAACTGGGTTTGCCGGCAGCTCGGCCTTCCAGCGCTATCGGTTAGGGCATAAGTATCGCTATACTGGGATATCATATACGCGTTCGATTCCATTGCAATGTTTCCGCTTTCAGATCCCACTAGTTGCTTTTTCTGTTTTGCACAGCTTTGTCTTGTCCCTGTTGCTGTTGGTTCTTTAGAACTTCACTTGTCCACTGATTTTTGTAAGTTTTTCAAGTTGGTAATTTTACGTCACCCTTTATCCGGGCACGGATTCTAAATTAGTACCAAGTGCTGAATTCATGAAAGAAACTTAAGTTGGTTTGTCGAGCCTAGGAGATTTGTGACATAACCTTTTCCGTCCTATAATGGTGTACTATAAACCCGGAAGGGGCGCCTGTGCCCTAGCCCTAATAGCTACATTAAGCCTAGGCTTTTACGTAACTGAGGACTAGGCCCTAGCAGTAGCAGTTACAATTGGTAATTGGGTTAAGTTTAGGCCTCCTAAATTCTAACACTTCCATTGTAGTTTTATGAAGCATGAGAAAGGTTACTTTTGAACAAGTAAAACTCCAGTGGAATTGCTTTAATTACCTCCCCTTTAAATTTTTCTCGTGCGGACCTGGAATAATTGTAATTTTGTACACGCTGCCTTCTCTGATTGATTTCCCGTTTTCGTTTTCCGCGGAATCCCTGTGTGAAAACAATACTATTGTTACAAGGCTTTGTTGCAACATTTCAGGGCTAAATTCCACCAGATTTGTATCAAAAAATTAGGCTATTCTGCTCTGTGAATTGCGCTAATTAGTTTTTTTTCCTGAGCTCCAGGAAAACTCCTCCAAACTTTAAATGCTTCAAACATTTAGAAATTTTCTGTCTGTATAATATTTCAAAATCTTAAATGAAGAAAAAATTTTTGGGATTCTCTCTAAAATTTTGGTTCCCCTAAAAGTTTGTAAAACTTCTTGCACAAGTGGGGAAACAGTTTTGACAACGGCATATTGCTGTGTAATTTCACATGGAGATTGAGATTTGCCAATTCACCAGCTCTTATTGCAAATGTTTTATTTAATTTCTGGAAAATGGTCCAAAGGTGATAAAAATTATTCATATTTAAATTTCAGTATTTTTTGGTTATATTTATAAGGAGTTTATTCCATAAAGTCTTACTGAACCTGGTCTGTAATATCACTTCCTAATTTTTATTTTCCCTTATTGAGTTACTTTTTAATTGTTGGGCATCTGCAGCTCAAAAAAGTTGCCCACTCATGCAGCGCAAGCTTAACTGTGGTCCGCCTTTTTTGACTTAACATACCTTTGGAATTTCGAGTGCCAGCCCACCATAGAGCACGTGGTGCCATCCGAACAACAGCGCGGAGCGACTTTGTATTTGCTCAGCCAGTCAAGCACTTCTTTAATTAGGCTTCCTAAACAGGGGATATGACTGAACTAGGAATAATGCCGTACAGCCTGCTTACGCAGGCACGCAGCCCGGCCGTTAAAATATGCGCCGATTGACACAAAAATTATTTACAAGTCGCGTAGCCAACCGAGGAGGATCACCCCCCCCCCCCCATGCATATTTTTTTGTATTTTTTTTTAAATGATTTTTTATTTTTTAAGATATTGCTAGTAAAACTCCAAAATAAAAAAAAAATGTTTAGATGCACTTACAAGGCCTGGGAAGTGCCATTTTCCAGCGATCTGGGGGTATATTTTGGCAAATTTTCTTGCAGCTTCGCTCCAACCTATGGTGAAAGCCTATGCTTAGATACACTCTAAAAAATTTGGTGTTAAAATGTTTTAACTCCAAGCTTTGGGTCCCGTATGCCACCTCCTTAACTGTTTTTGTTAGAAAACTAACCCAAATTGGTCAAAATTAACCATTTTTTGGGGGAAACTTTCACCTACCATGTGGAATCTTTTTGACCTCTTTTGGCAAGTTTTTTTTACCCACTTTTTTAGCAGGTGGCATACGGACCCAACCTTGGGTAAAAGTTTACCCCAACTGTTTTTTTTAGAGTGTAGTTTTGCCCCTACAGATCGCCGCCCCCCTCCCCCCCCCCCCCTTCAAAATTTCTTGTCTACGTGGGCCTATGAATTTAGTCGGGGTGGATGAATTGTCACAAACTGAAAATTGTGCCTTTGCCTCAAGAAATCTTACAAGTGGGGTTTTTCTATCTTTAATAATTGTTGTGAGGGTGTGGGTTGAGTACCCAAGGAAAAAGTATCCAAAAATCCGTTCAGAGTGCAAAGTTTCCGAAAATTAAAGGAAAATTCAAAACGGTCTCAATTTAATTGGCAAGTTGAATTAGAGTGACGCGGGTATCCTATTTTTTACAATGGCATCTTTTTAATAATGTAGCAAAATTTTGTTTACTTGTTTAAATTGAATGCCAGAATAACTTTTTCCTTGTTATACTTTAATATTCACTGGTCCCTTATGTATAGTAGGCTACTTGAAAGGAAACAGGAATGACATTTGGGACAAGATCAAGGTCCGTGGTTTTTTCTCAAAGGTTTGTCCCTAAGCACTCCCGAGGGGGTTTGGGCATGTCCCCCCTCGGTGATCGCACAGAGTATACACGGAGCCGACGGGGGTTTTTGGCACTAATTTGGGGGTCCCTGGCGATTACGGACACATTCACTACACACCGCGATTTTTTAACTACTCTCTGTGCTATATTTTATGATTGTTTTTATGGAAATAGAATGAAATGAAAATGAAATATGACTCCTCCACTGCACTGACCCAGAAAAATTTTACTTAAAGCTATTTTTGTTTACTCGAATCAAGTCAGTTGACTGAAGGGGGAGAGAAATGATGTATAAATTTTTTCCCAGTTTTTTGCCTCGTCCCCCCGCACCCTAAGAGCCTGTTCCGTCTACGGGCTTATGCGATAACATGATAAGTAACCAATGCGTTTTTTCCAAATTTCAGACGCTCCCTTCCGCATAAATATAAGAGTCATTGTTTTTTAGTTCAATAGGGACAACTTAAGCTACACCTTCCACAGAATGCCGCGGGGTATGATCAGAGATCTAAGGATAGGCAGGGGTGTAGGGGGTATACCACCACCCTTCTCTCTCCAAGATTTGATTCAACTGATTTATGCAATAGGGTCTTAAAATAAATTTAAAAAGCTCCTAAACAAGCCTTGTTTGATTCTGTTTCCTTCCATAGTCAGCATTACTTGATATGAGGTAATGCGGAATCTCAGCACTCATCGCTCCTCCATGATTATGTAAGTGTTAGATAGCATGTGGTAACAAGAAAAAGTACACAATGGAACCGATTTTTTCACTGCCTTCTCTTTTGTTTTGTTTGTTTGTTTGTTTTTTTTTTTTTTGGCCCGCGAAGGGGGCGCACGCCCCTCTGTCCACCCCCTTGGATCAGCGCCTGATGATGGCGTGAGTATGTGTATGCGTATAAAATTCCGAAACCGTTTTGTGGGGAGTCCTATATCTCCGGATTATCGGTAATTTTTGGTCCCTTACTGAACGAGTAAGGACCCCACAAAATGCGTTGGCACGGGCCCCCCACGGTTAGCCCGGCCCTGCTTTTGACGCCTTTTCGCAATTTGTAGACTGCTTTCGGATATGACAGTTTTCAACACACTTTACTGAAATAAGTACAACCTCCTGAAGCTCTCGAGACAAAGCCTGTAATTTTGCCTATGGCACTAATATCCTAGACAGAGGCGCAAGGCAATTAAGCACTCAAATTTTTATCCAGTATTTTTCTGGGGGGTGGGGTGGGAGGGCAAGTTGGAGCATTTGTCCCAATGCAAATCATCAAGACAGGTTGCCCAGAAATTGCACTTCCGGTCTTGAGGGTCTTGAGTACATCAATCACTTTGAGGTTCTCTGTGTTTAAAAATTCACACCTCAGGTTCAGGTGTAAAACAAAAACCCCTCGTAAAAATACCTTTTCAAATGAATGGAAAGAAATATAAATATGTTTTTACTGCTTCCGCGGGAAAACGCTCCTTCCGAATGTGTGGAAACTCCTAGGTGTCATAGGCCTGACTCTTGGGGAAGTTCAGGGGCCAGGGTAAGCAACCCCTTTCAAGGTGGTCCAGGTGTACGAACCCCCCGGAAGCTCCGAGGTCAAATGGCAAACGGCGGCACTGAGCGTAAACAACAAATAATCAGGTATTCAAATTCACAAGGGTTCGTGAGCGTAATGCCCAATAAGAATATACCCAGGGTTCCCCCCTCGCCCTCGGCTATACCAATGTTTTGCAGAAATTCTTTTCTTTATAACATTCAGCGCTGCCATCTTACTGATATAGGTGAATGCGAATCGATCCAAAAAAAAAAAACATGCTGTTTTGAACAAAAAAAAAAAATTGGGATAACAAGAAATATCACTATAATCTTGTAGCCTAGATCAGGCCTACGCAAATGCTGTTTTTATGGAGATTATATACTTGCTGGATCGCCCTCTCGATTGTCGGTCCCGTAAAGAAGGTTGGAGATGTTGCTCATGCCTTTGGAAAAAAAATTGTTCCAGACGAGTTTCCCTGCAATTATTCAGGGCCGTATCCCATTAAGGGGCCCCAGAAATTTAAAACTTACTATTGCCTTAGAAACAATTTAGAAATATTTTCACAAACCTGGTAAAAAAAGTTATTTTTCAACCCTCTGAAATTCTCTGCCCCTCCCCTTCAGTTTTGTATTCAGATTAACTTTTTGGGCTATTTGGTTTGGTGTATTGGATTTTAATAAGGTCCCATCGCCACCACTGAGAGCGCAACAATGACAAATGCGCGCAGTTTGGCTGACATAAATAATCACTTTCCATGAAAAAAGTTTTTGCAAATGGCTCTTGCATTGAGAAACTTTTCATTTTCCCTGCCCTGAAATCGCCGCTTTAACTTCCTCAAGATTAATCAAGTGTGTAAATTAATGAGAATATGCATGACATCGAACGTGGGTATGAATTTTTTTTCAAATCTTTCAGGCCAACGGCAACCTTCCTTACCGGACCCCCGTTCCCTTCATCCTTCCTGCTTTCCCTACTTCCCTGTCCTCCACGCACGCCCCGTCGCCATGGCCTTGCTTAACTGACCCCGCCGTGAGAAGTGGGGTCGAACCAGTGGGATGAAGGGGAGCTTGCCCCTCCCAATCGATTTTCGCGAAATTTTAGTACTTAAAGGGAAATCAAAAGGCGTTTAAGCTTTATTAGATTTCTGTAGGGCCTATGTAGAGAGAAGGTGGTTTTTTTGAATAGGTTGCTTAACTAGCACCGCTAAACACGTTTTTGAATCAGAAAAAATAATGAGGCAACTATTTGCCATGGTCGCACCCGAAAAGCGGTGGTCGACAAAAATCTCTTTTTTTTAAAGATATTTGTTGACTGTTTTTTTAATTATTTTACAATTTAAAATAAAGTGTTGTTTTTGTATATTACCCAGAAAAGGCCCATATTAGGTTTTAGTGATTCCCTTGGGCTGAAAGGATGTGATTTGGTTGCCACTGAGGTTCTCCCTCAAATGTATCCTTCCTGAACCATATCCTGTTTACGAATTTGTTTTCACAATTGACAACGAAATGCAACCTCTTCTCGGGTAAAGTGGATTTGGAAATCTGTATGTTTCATCGCGGCGCATTTATTTTGATATAGCATTCCATTTTTTGTAAGGTGATACGGATTCCGCTGTAGGGAATATTTAGCAACTTCTTTTGTTTATGCTCACCTATAATGATGTAGATTTATGCTTAATCTACCTGGAAAAGAATAATTTCCATACATTCCAGCAGTAATCCAATTTCAACAGACGAAGAGAACCATTAAATTACAAGAAAACAACAAAGGAAATCTTGCAGACCATGGCCAACTTTTAACATAACTTCTATGACCTTGATGAGAACTAACGTATTTTTTTGACAATAAAAAAAACTTTAATATGAGGATTTTTTCTCCGAGTTAAGAAAAGAGTATTGGCTTCAGAGTTTGGTGGATGTCATGAAACTGGCATTTTTTTCTCTCTTTCACATAAGACCTCGTGAAAAAGCCCACTGGGAATATGCCTTTAAAAAGAAGTTGGGAGGGTATTACACTCTCTTTTTGTTTGACAACCGGATCGGGTTTGAGGGTTTGGCCGAAGTTTTCCCTGCACACAAAATTAATTTGACCATGGTAAAAATTCCATGCCAGTGCATAATCACTGAGGCACCGACTTTGAAATTTTTCTAGGAAATAGGGCCTGCCCAATGGTTGAATTTGTACAATCAATACATCAGAATCTTACAAAAAGTAATACGGAGGAAAGTTTTGCAGCCATCTGCCAAATTCCTGTTGTAATGCATAATCACGTCCTTTTACGGTAGAGCCACACAAACTCTAACCGTTTGAATGGCGCCATACCATACCTGTGCAAGTGATCTTAGGCGTGTCCGAAAAAGGAGCAACACGACGTGCGGGGCCGAAAATTTTTATTTTGAGTACGAAAGATTTGTGGGTAAGTTTATTTTTTAGATTAGATTGGGATTTTTAACCGACACACCACACGAAATGTGTGTTTTAATAGTGTCAGCCTAGATAATAGGTTAAGTTTTTTCAAATCACGGTTTTTTTCAAATACGGTTCAAGTTCCCAGTTTTCGGTTTTTTTAAAAACAGTTCAAATACGGTCCAAAGTCCCCCCCTTTGTCACAACTGCCTCTGGGGCACCCTTGGGGCAAGGTGCACCTGTTTTGCCCAGTGCCCCTGTGGGGACTGGGGGTTGCAGAATATGCCCACTGGTAATTTTCCCCGACTGTCCGTAGAGGTGAAACTAAAGGGTTGGGACTTTGGACCGTAATTTGACTGTTTTATTTTAAAACCGAACTTGAACGTGAACGTATTTGAAACCGTAATTTGAACTGTAACCTATTTATCTAAGCTGGACACTATTTTACACATTCGGTTGGTGGTGGTCGTTAAATCCATCTATCTAACTAACTTACCACATCTTTCGTATCAAAATACAATTTTCGCGAGCCCCAGCACGTCTTCTCCTTTTTCGACCCTCTAGCTCATTGCACAGTAAAATGGTATGGCTCCATTCAACGGTTTTAGAGTTTGTTGCTCCTACTCGTAAAGACGTGATTAATGCATAACAAATTGCGCGGCTGCACTTTCCCTATATTTTTTTGTAAAGATTCTTTGATGTATTGAGTAAAATCACCAGTTGGTGGCAGCCCCCTATTTCCTAGAAACTTCAAAGTCGGTGCCCTCAAGTGCTTAGCCTGTGCATGGAATTTTTACAATGGGTCCATTAATTTTGTGTGCAAAAATTGGCACCTCAACCCTTACGGTTTGTAAAACTAGATGTATACCCCAACTTCTTTTTAAAGCATATTCCAGTTGGTCTTTTCACGAGGTCCTTATTGTGAAAAGAGAGAAAAAATGCCAGTTTTCATGCCATCCAAACTCTTACAATACTCTTTTCTTAACTCGAGATATCGTCATATTAAAGTTTTCTTTTTATTTGTCAAAAATACGTCTAGTTCTCATCAAGGTCCATAGAATGTTATTGTAGAAAGTTTGGCACATTGTCTACAGATTTCCTTGTTTTTCCTTTTGTAATTTGATGTTCTCTTCGTCCATTAAATTTTGTATCTGCTGGAAGTTGAAAATATCTTTCCATGTAGATTAAGCCATAAATCTACTATCATATGTTGAGCATAACAAAAGAATTGCTAAATATTTCAAAGAATACATCGACATCAGTATCATAACAAAAAATTTGACTGCTATATCAAATTAAAATGCGCCGCGAATGACATCACAGATTTCCCATAATCCACTTTTACCCCGATAAGATTTGCCATGTCTTTGTTCAAATTGTGGGAAAACCTCGTAATAATGATAGGTCATGAAGTATACAATTTTGAGGGTTATGAAACTCAGGTGCAAACACTGCAGCACAGCTTTCAGCAAGGAATCACTACACCTTGCATCTGGCCTTTCTGTAATGATACAAAGCCCACATAGACGAACTTTTAATTGTACAATAAAGAAAAACATCAACCAAATAGTCTTTAAAAAAAGAGATTTTTTTTCGACACGCTTCGTTGCGACCATGGCAAATAGTGCCTCATTATTTTTTTCTGATCAAAACCGTGTTTACGCGTGTGCTTAGTTTAAGCAACTTAGTCAAAACACCTCTCTCTCGCATGTCCCCTACAGAAATCTATAGCTTAACCGCCTTTTGATTTTCCCTTTAAGTACTAAAATTTTTCGAAAATCGAATTTGGGAGGGGCAGCGCACTTCATCCCCCTGTCCGACCCACTTTCTCCTGGCGGTGTCAGTTTACGCAAGGCCCCGATGGCGCGGGGTGCGTGTGAGGACGAGGGAAGGTAAGGGTTGCAGGTAAGGATGAATGACGGGGGTCGGTTAGGAAGGTTTTGCCGTTGGCCTGAAGATTTGGACAAAAAATCATACCCCTTTCGATGTCATTGCCCTATTTCTCATAATTTTAAACCCTTTGATTTAATCGTGAGGATTTAAGCGTGCGAGTTCAGGGCAGGGAATGAAAGTTTCTCAATGCCGAGCCCTATTGTGCAACTTTTTTCATGTGGAAAGTGATTTATTTATGTGCAGGCGTGGGGGGGGAAGGGGGGGGGGGGGCTTGGGCGCGGAGCCTGGTGCGATGGGGGGGTTGGCTGGACCAAGGAGGGGGTAGGGGTACGATCGACCATTATTAAATCATACACCAACAATAGCTAAATTTCACGAACTAACTTTGACGGGGAGGGGCTAGTATTATATTGCCAGGGGTGGGGGGGGGGGGGGGGGGGAAGGGGTTGTAAAATTTTACGTTTTTGTGAAATATATCTCTAAATGTCTAAGGCAATAGTAAGTTGTAAATTTCTGGGGGTTGCGCCCTATGCGCTACGGCCCTGAATAATCAAGGGAACTCCGTCCTGACAATTTTTTTTTCCACAGTCATGCAGCACATCCCCACCTCTTTACGGACCGAACATCAGAGGCCGTATCCCGCAGGATAAATCTCATAAACAGGCATTCGTAAGCATGATCTAGGCCTACCAGATTATGAGTTTATATTTCTTGTTTATCCAATTGTTTTTGTTGTTCAATAACAGCATGTTTTTTTTTTGGATCGTTCGATTCACCTATTATCAGTGAATGGCAGCTGAATGTTTATAAAGAAAAAGAATTCGCAACCTGTTATTAGCCCGAGAGGCCCCCCTGGTATTCTTATTGGGTTCAATTTACGCTCACGAAACGCCTGGGTAATTGACTTACTCTATTATTCGTTGTCTTACGCTACGGTGCCGCCGTTTTTGCCATTACCTCGGAGCTTCCGGGGGGGCGTTCGTCCTGGCCCATTGAAAAGGGTTCTACCCTGGCCCTGGAACCTCCCCCAAGAGTCAGCCTATGACCCCCTAGAGGCCCCACCTTCGGAAGAGCGTTTTCCGCGGAGCAGTAAAACTATTATTATTCTTCCATTCATTTGAAAAGGTATTTACTAAGGTTTTTTCCTTACCCTGAGGTGTTTGGAATTTTTAACACGAGGACCTCAAGTGATTGATGTACCTCAAGACCTCAAGAACCCGGTGAAGTGCAAATTTCTGGCAACCTGTCTTGATGCTTTGCATTGACAATGCTCCCAACTTGCCCCCTCCCACCCCCCCCCCCCAGAAAAATTTATGCTAACTATAAGTGCTTTAATTCTGCGCCTCTGTAGAGGATTATATATTGCCACTAGGCCAAATCAGGCCCTTTGTCTCGAGCCTTCGAAGTGTACTCTTCAGGTAAAGCTGTGTGAAACTGGGTCCCATATCGAAGCGGTCCCCCTACAAATGTCGAAAGGCGTCAATAAAGCCAGGGCCGGGCTAACCGGGTGTGGCCCGGTGCACGCATTTTGTGTGGTTACTTACTGATGTTCGAGTAAGAGACAATTTACCGGATAATCCGATATATCAGACTCCCCCAAAAAGTCGAATTTTTATACGCATACACCATACTCCGCCATCATCAGGCCGCTTGATCCAAGCGGGGTGGACAGAGGGGCTTGCTCCTCCCTCGCGGGCCAAATCAACACACATAACAGGACATAAACAACACAAACACAACACAACAAAGTAGAAGGCATTGGAAAAAATCGTGTTTCCATTGTGTTAACTTTTTTCTTTTACCACAATGCTATCGTTAACACTACAATAAATCATGGATGGAGCGATGAGTGCTTGAGATTCCGCAGTATACCTGGTAATATCAGTAGATGCTTGACTTAATCGTCAAGGAACATCAACGGACTTGTTAGGAGCTTTTGAATTTTTTTTAGACCTATTGCATAAAATCAGTGTCATGAATCTTGTGTCTGAAGTAGAATGGATGGGTGGATTATAGCCCCTTCAACCCCTTGCCTATCTCGTCTCTGAACTCATACCCGCTGCATTAATGTTTAAGGGGTAGCTTAGTGTCCCTATTTGAAACTAAACCAGATGTACTCTATAATTTAATGATGTGCGTGAAGAGTCGCGTTTAAATTTGTGCAAAAAACTGGCATTGGTAACTTATCCCCTGTTTATGCTCATAGCCGTAGACGGACAGGCTCGTAGGGTGTCTGGGAACGAGCAAACTTGGAAAAATTGTTATACATCATTTCTCTCACCCTCAGTCCAACTTGGACTTTGGAATTCGAGTACAAAAAATAGCCTTTTAAGTAAATATTTTTCGTGGTTCAGTCAGTTGCGGGAGGATTCATATTCAATTTCATTTTCCTTATTTTTCCAGTTGCTGCATCAAATAACAAGATAGAGCAAGAATACGGTAGTTAATCGCTGTAAGTGATTGTATCCCCCGGTAATCGCCCCCCAGGGACCCCCAAATTGTGGGCCACCCCCCGTCGCCTCCTGGTTACTCTGTGTTTGCTCTTCACCTGGACCTGCCCAACCCCCCTCGGGGAGTGCTTAGGGGGGGGGGGGGGGGAAAGACTTTGAGAAACACTGACCTTGATCTTTTCAACAATGTCATCCTGGTGTTCATATTTCAAGTAGCCTACTTATACATTAGGAGAGGTGAACTATTAAAGGTTATACAAGGAAAGTTATTCGCATTCAATTTTAATCAGTAACAAAATTTCGCATACCATCGATTACAAAAGAGCCATTGATCAAAATAGGAATACCTCGCGTACTCTAATTTCCAACTTGCAATTAGTTGAGACCGTGTGGGGACATTTTTTTCCCCTTTATTTCGGAACTTTTGCAGCTCTGGACGATTTTTGGTACTTTTTCCTTGGTACTTCACACACCTCAACAAATATCAGGATAGAAAAACCCACGTTGTTAAGATTTCTTAGCAAGGCTACAATTTTTTTCCAGTTTGTGTACAATTCATCCACCCGACTAATCATCAGGCACGTAAGGACAGAAATGTGCCGGGGGGGGGGGGGGGAGGGGGCCCCCCCCACCCCGGCGCAAATCTGTAGGCCAAACTAACTCTAAAAACAGTTGGGTTAAACTTACCGAAAAAAAAAAAAAAAAAAAATAGGTTTTGGGTCCGTAATGCCCCACCTAGCTAAATAAAAGTTGGGTAAAAAAACTGCCCAAAGTAGTCAATAAAAGAATTCCAATGGGTAGGTGAATTTTCTCCCCCCCCAAAAATGGCTAAATTTTTTGACCATTTGGGTAAGTTTCTTAACCAACAGTTTAAGGAGGTGGCATACGCGACCCGCAACCTTTGGGTGAATGTTTTACCCCACTTGTTATTAGAGTGTCTCTATGCATAGTCCTTGCACCATAGTTTGGAGCGAATCCTTGCATAGAAAAGTTTGGGCAAATATACCTCACAATCGCTGAAATGGCTCTTCCCAGCCCTTGTAAGTTGCATCTAAACGTTTTTTTTTTTATTTTGATTACTAGCAATATCATAAAAATAAAACTCATTTAATACAAAAATAGCCTGGGGGTGGGGGGTGGGCTTCCTTCCTCTGGTTTTGGCTACGCCGCCTTGCCTAATCATTTTTTGTGTTCAATCGCACTATTTTACGTGCCCTCGGCTTGCTTGCCTGCCGTAGCAGGCTTGTAACGGCATATTCCTACTTTCAGTCCAGATCCCTGTTTTTATCGAAGCTAATAAACAAGTGCTGACTGCTGATCAATCACGAAGTGTCCTGCTCCGGCGTTGTGTCGATTGGCTACTCTGCTCCTATGGTGGCTTGCACTCGTAATACAAAGTCATTGTACGGTTCAACGAAGCGCGACACAGTCAGCTGCGCTGCAAGAGTGGCCAACTTTTCTGAGCTGCCGGATGCCCAGAACACTCAAAAGGTAAACTCAATCAGAAAACTTAGAAGTTGATATACAGACAGTTCAGTAAGTTACTTTATGGAATAACCTCCTTATAATATTAACCAAAAAATACTGAAATTTAAATATGAATCTAGATGTTTCTATACTTTGACACTTTTTTCCAGAATTAAATAAACATTTCGCAATGAATGCTTTTTTGAATTGGCGAATCCTCCATCTCCATTTGAAATTAACACACCAGACAATATTGCCGGTGTTCCAACTGTTTTTTTTTTCCCACTTTTCTGCGCCACAAGAAAAAGTTACAAATCCTTTAGGGAACCAAATTTCGAGAGAATCCAAAATTTTTTTCTTCCATGATTTAAGATTTGAATATTTATAAAGACCATAAATTTCTATATAGTGTTTTGTGGGAAGCCAATTTTAAGTTTGGAATAGTTTTTTTCCTGGAGCTCAGGTAAAACTATTGCGCACTTCACATGGAGCACTAAATAGTGCCTACTTTTTGTACAATCTGGTGGATTTAGCCCCTGATAATGTGGCACACAAAGCCTTGTATACAATATGTATGTTTTTGTTTTCACAGGATTCGCGAGCGAACCGGGAAAGCAATCAGAGAGCCGGGTACCAAATTACAACTTATTCCAGTTTCCGCACGAAAAAAATTTTAGAGGAGTGTATACTATTTAAGCTCCACTTTGGAGTACTGATCAAATTAACCTTTCCCTCATGCTTCCATAAACTACATGGAAGTGTTAGAATAGGATCCTACCTTACAATACCCATGCTACTGCTACTGCCTAGCCTAGGCCAAGTTACGTAGCCTAGGCTTATGTAGCTATAGGCCTAGGCACAGGCGCCCCTTACGTTTTTATAGTTACACCATATAGACGGAAAGGTATGTCACAATCTCCTAGCTCGAACAAACAACTTTAGTTTTGTTCTTTCATAAATTCCAGCAACTTTGAGTACTAATTTTAGAATTCCGTCTGAGCCCCGAAGTGACGTAATTACAACTTGAAACTTACAAACTATCAAGTGACCAAGTTTAAGTTCTAAAGACCAACAGCAACATGACAAGACCAAGCTGTATCAACAGAAAGCAACGTGGGATCTGAACGCGGACATTGGCCAAGAATCGAACGCGGTATTATCTCATAAATCGCGATCTCTAGTGCCGCTAGACCGATTAGGCGCTGCGAGCCGAGCTGCCCGGCAAAACAGTTTTTTTTTTAAAGTATTATAAGTACTTTACAGATGTTATACTTAGGCCCTATAATTATACATGTATACGTATTCATACGTAAGGTATCCCTACGGGTATAACCCTAACCTTATCCTCTATGCGTACCATATGTATACCCCTATCCGTATGCTCGTCCTATCCGATATGCATACTATGGTTTGTAACCCTATTCCCTATGCATATGCGTACCCCTGTCCGTGGCCCTACTAACGTTATAACCCTAAACCCTATACCTAACCTAACCCTATACCTTGCATATCACGTACTTCCTTTCCGGGACGGATATCTAAATTAGGGCCCAGCACTTTTCTCACCAAAATTGTCTATATCGAGACTGGATGGTCATAAGTACCTGAAGGCCAGTGTGTTTTTTCCCCGAATAACTTTCATGTGGCATTGCACTCTGAATGATGAAAATTTCGGGATGTAGTACCACCTAACAGTTGAGGATTGTTTTTTGGGCTGCTGAAAAAGGGGAAAAAAAAAGGGGAAAAAAAAAAAAAAAAGCATTCAACACTTCCACACTATGTAATGACATACGCCTAAAATAGTCCAAAAGTTTCTCTTAAAGGGTCAGAGCCAGTCCGCCCACAAACTTATTTAGAAGCAAATAAAAAAAATGAAAGAAAAAAAAAAAACAACAAAAAAAAAAAAACAGCCTTAAATCGACCATTGCTCTTCCTTTATTTCTCTTCGAAGTCATCTGTCATAATAATTGTTGACTTTAATATGTGCATTTCCAAGGTAAACCAATCAAGTTACTTCCTTGTAAATTTCACATTTGAGGAAAGAAACAATATTGTACACATGACTCTCCAAGAGCCAATCAGGAAACGCACAGTCTACTACACTATAACTTCAAGGTTGGGGTGACTTGCCATTTCCCCCTTTAACTTTCCAAGGATTTTTCTTTCTAAAATTTTGTTTAATTATGGTTTTTACTTTTTATTATTTTCAAAATCCTGCAGATATCTGTTTTTTAGCCTAGCAATCAATATGAAACGATTTTTGAACATGGGAATTTCAATAATTTGAAAACCCTTTTTGAAAAGTGAAAAGTCTAGCAATTTTCTACAAGCATTTGTTGGCAGTTGAACTGTAGCTGTTTTCACAGTCTTCAACTGCCTTGTTTTTAGGTTCATGGAAAACCTAATGTCCCCCTGGACGTCACTAACGCGTTTTTACATATTTCATCATGTGCAAGAAGCATGTTTTTAAGTCTCTATGTTTTTGATCATAGGACCTTGCGATTGATCTCTAATTGGATTGCAAAGTTTTGCGATTAAACGTTTATGTAATTTTTTGCTAAACGATCACAGCCCCTCGCACTTAAGGACACCTACCATTGCAAGCTTTTGTTTGTGATTTTATGCTAGATGTTGCACTTGACGGGACCCCGCGCAAGTCGACGTCCACCCCATTATACAACGATTTGGCGTAAATTTGAAAAAAGAGGTGAACTGGCAATAAAAATTAGGTGTAGCAGACACATACTTTCCCAGACTGCCTACAGCTTCACTATAGACAGTTCCCCTTACACCCGACCTATGGAAATAGCGGGGATCGGCCGTCTGTGTAATGTTTTTGAAATTGTCTTTCTTCTCAAGCCAAATTTTGAAAGTAAAATCTTAATTTAACTACTGTACCATGAATTTTCTTCTCCAGATTTTAGTAATTGCCGCTGGTTTTTGATCACTGGGTTTTTCTGGAAAGTGCCAACATTGAAAAATTGAAATCAGCAACTGGTACTAATTTAATGAATCCGTGCCTCGGACGGTGAGCCGATTGAAATTAACACTTAAATCTACAAAATAACAGTGGGAAATAAGTTAAGTCTAAAAGAAACCAACATTTAACGGTGACAAGACGCCTGTAGAAAGAAAAGGTGTCGTGGGAATTTGAACGCGGATCATGACAAGAATACGAACGCAGTATGATCTCACTATAGTGAAATCCATGCACGCTAACCGATTAGCCGCTGCGAGCCGAGATGGCCGGCAACAAGTTTTTTTAAATATTATAAGTATACTTGCAGATGTATACATAGGCTCTTATAATTATACATGTATACGTAGTTCCTATACGTAATAACATATATCCCTACAGGTATAACCCCTAAACCTATCTCTATGGGTACCTTGTGTAATAACCCTATCCCTATCCGTATGCGTACCGATCCGTATGCCTACTACGTATATAACCGCTATAACCCTATTCCCTATTGGTATGCCGTACCCTATCCGTAGACTACGTTTATAAACCCTAAACCCTATCCTTATGTTGGTATGCGTACCCTAGTCCGTACTAACGTATATAACCCTAACCCTATACCTGTGCTACCACTTACGTCCACTTCCGGCACGGATTTCTAATTAGAGCCCAGCTAACTTTTCACACCGTAAAATTTTACGGTTCAACTGTGGGAATGTTTGTTTTACATCAAGTATGCAAAGAAATACATTGGCTACGTCAGTATGCCCTATAGTGAGGTCACCTTTACAGATATTTCTCTGGTAATAAAGTTTTCCAATCAATTTGTTAAAAAAATAAATAAATAATAAAATGTCTTTTTCATGTTACGATTTTTCTTTTTTTTTTTTTTTTTTTAGATTTGATCTATCTTGAATAATTAACAGTAATTACATGTAAACCTGGAACATAATTAGTGAAACTTATTCGATATTAAAGTCCATTTCGTTCGCGATTCAAATTCCGTCCACCCCCCCCCCATAGAGTCAGGTGACCATCCTCTTATCATTTAGACCCTTCCACATTTCTCAGTAAATGATCTGATGAGACTAGTATGTCCGAGCAGACAGTCCGGCCTCTTCAGCTGGCGCATTCTGGTCTATTTAATCCCGATGATGTTTAAGTAAAAGGTTTTATTTATCGGGTCATTACAACCTTTCTCAAAATCCCTATTTACGAAATAAATATTACAAACATCCCCAATTATATTAGTTTTGTAACACTTTTCAAGCGTAAAGAAAAAGTCCAATAATTAGTATTATTGAGTTCCCGATAAAACAAAGACAAAAAAAAAAAAAAGAACAAAAACAAAAACCCGACATACAACAATCCCACCCAAAAATCCACTACAGTTTAAGTTTTAATGTTACACTTTGGATAACGTCTTACACGGTAACTTTACATACCTTTTTTTGACAGAAACTGGGGGCGTATGGGAGTTTTTAAAAAGATTGGAAAATGTTTGTTGGTTTTGAAGAAAACAATAAATAAAAAAAAAAACAAAGAAAAGAAACGAGCCCTGTATGTTATTGAACTGATTTATTACGTTAAAAAAGGGAAAAAAAAAAATGTTTGTTAGTTGGAAATAATAGTGTACTTATGTAAAAACAGCAAAGAACCCAAAAGAGCCTGTGAAGAATGTATGTTAAGAATTAACATAAATTTTTGAGACATTGTATATTGGTTAAGTTTGATACATATGGACACTATATGTAGAAAATCTGAATTACTTGTGCTTTTTTGTTTTTTTTTGCTTTTTTTCCTTTGTTTGGCACGCAGTGTTGCGCCACGATGTGTGCTGGTTCCCTTTTTGAGCGGCACCCCACGGGGTGGGGGGTGCTTGGGCTTTTTGACAAAGAAATGATTATTATTATGAACAGGAATATGGTACCATTATGATGGTTAAACTGAAAATCACTTTACAAGGCCATCCGCGTATCAGTGTAAATTGGATTAACCTTTCCTTGCGATTGAAAAGAATGATCGAAGTTAAATTAATCTATACATTGGTAATAACTCCTTTTCCAGATTTAAAAGCGCAATATAAAAAGATTGGTTCCTCTGCATAAATTTGATCTTTGTGGTAACGTGAGCAAAGCCGCATGACGTGTTGACAGAATTCCGAATTCCAAACTATAAGTAACGTAGGACAGATAAAGTTTTCCAGTACGCGTAAATTGTAAAAAATGAAGCATATATGCTTGGTTTGTATAAGTAAAATTACAATGATGGTTTAACAGAAAAAAAAAAAAATGCCTTTCCTTGAGCTTCTACACCAAACTAAGGACAACTTTTACAATGTGATTGCCCGTGTGCAAATTGAAATGAACTTTATGGAGTTGTGATTTGCCTTTGTTTGGTGACAGGGCATTGTCTTGAAAATAATTATTTTTCCCGAGAAATTTCTAATTATCATCCACTCAATCTATGGCCACTGCGATTTATGTACACTGATCCAGGCAAATGAAGTGGTTTGGGGGGCACTGATTTTCTGGGTCCGTCAAGCTGAATTGTTTGGGGGGTCATTGTGTGCGTGTGCGTGTTTGTGCGGTGGCGCGCTGGCTGATTATATTTGTGCATTTCTTTGCCACATGTTCTAGTGCCCTTTGACTATAATTATATGTTGTTGGGTGAATTAGCAGTATAAGGATACGTAAGTGTGGTTGTAAACATTTCTCTTGTATCGTTTTATCGTTTTGGGCGTGCAAGAAAGACGATTACATACTTCGGTTACCAAGACGTATTAACACCATTGTTTTTTTAATGTTTTTGCCATTTGATATATAACCGTATGTTTAAGGTAGCTATTCCTATTTACGAGTTAAATATTTTGACAGTCAACTTCCAAAGCGTTGAGTGAGATAATTTTCTATGACGCTGTGGCAATACCAGGTGAAAACCTACCCCCCCCCTCTCAGAAAGAACAAAAAAAAAATCATTTTTTTTTGTTTTTGTTTGTTTACTTTCTACTCTGGCATTCGTGCTACCTACTTGTGGGTGTTTGTTTTTTGGAAGAGGGGGGGGGGGGGCGGGTGGAGATTCATTCGTGTATTTTCATCCTCCACTCCCCCCCCCTTTAATTATTTATTTCATTATTTTTTTTTTAAAATGTCTACAAATTAGTTTTGACCTGTACATGGGTATTCCTTAAAGGGGTTGCCCAGGTCTGGATCGGGTCAGGGCGGGTTAAGCTTTGGGTTTTCGGGTTCGGTTTAAAGTAGGATTTTGGGGTTTATTGCTTTTTTTTGCTCTTGTGGGGTTTTGACTGTTTGGGCCCAAAGGGGCCCAAAGGGTTGCCGGGCCCGGGGGGTTTGAGGGGGATATTGGGACAGTTGGAGAGCCCCTCTGGCTCCCGGGTTTGGAGTTTTTTAGTAGGTTTAAGAGACGATTTTTTTCTTGGTTATTCCCGTGGGGATCGGATTTGCGAGTTTTCGCGGACGACTTAATGGATTTGGGGGGGGTTCAGGGAGGGCGGGGGAGAGGAGAAAAGGGGGAAGAAAGGGGGGGGGGGGGTTTAAAAAAGGGCCCTTTGGCAGCCCGGGCCTAACCCTTTTTTCTCCTCGCCGGGGCCCTAGGCCCACAGCGAGAGTGCCCCCTAGGCCCTAAGTGTGTGTTTTAAACAAGTTGTGGTAGGTGGTTGGTGAATTCCCCTTGATTTTACGAAATTTACCAGATTGAAGGGGCATTTGGGCCGGTAACGGGAAAAAAGATATGGAAACAAAGCACAACAGCCTAATTTCCTTTTGGGAAAGGATTAGAGTTTGATAATTTGGTTGAAAAAATCTCGGGTTTCCCAAAAAAACGATCCTCCCTAAACGACGACTATTTTTTGGGAATTTTAAAAGGGCGGCCCCCTTTTGGGGAAACATTGTTACAGATCCCCCCCGGGGTGATCCGATTTGCCTTTTGAAATACAGGGGAAACTTTACAAAAAAATACAGCTTCTGTTGGGTTTTTAATTTTAAATGCAGTCGATCCTACCATCCCCCATACATCCCGGGGTTTTTAAAAAAAATGAAAATTTCAAGCCCCGGTGCAAATAAAAATTAGTTTTCGAAAGGGCTAAACTTCATTTTCAGCATACATTCGTGTAGGCCGTAAGAAACGTTTAACTTCCCCAAAACGAAAAAACCATGGCACCTAAAGCCCCGGGAAAGGGGGGGGCTAAAAAAGGGCCCCCAAAGCAAAGGCCCCACGTCCCCAAAGGTGACAGAAAGGGGAAAGGGGACCAGGAGGGAGCCCTCCCAATCTACATCTACAAAGTGATTAAGCAGGTTATCCTGAAAACCGGGAAATTCAAGCCGCGCCATGTCTTAAATGAACAGTTTTGGGTCAACGATATCTTCGAGCGCATCGCTGCCGGGCGTCCCGTTTGGCCCACTACAACAAAAAATCCCCCAATCACCAGTCGGGGGGTCCAGACCGCCGTCGATGTTGCTGCTGGGGAAATCGCCAAACACGCCCTCCTTTAGGGCACCAAGGCTTTTTCCCCCAAGAAAAACCCCCCCAAAATAAAAAGGGTTTTGCTTGGACACATGGGGGGGCCCCCCCCCCGAAACCCAACGGCTTTTTAAAGGGGCCCTAAAATTTCACCCAGAGGGAGGGAAATTTTCCTCTGACAAAAAATGCTTGGGCGTGTCTTTTTAATTTAAAAATTTAAGTGTAAAAATTAAGTATCCGTACATACTTTTTTTTTTTTTAATTTTTTTCTTTATTTCAATTTTTTTTTTTTTTTTTTTTTTTTCAGACCTAGGGGATATTCCCTTTGACTAACCATTTTTAATGGTGGGGGCCGAAAGGGACCAAAAAGAAAGTGTCCTAGGGCATGCTTTTCGAATTTCCCCCTTAAAGGGGCCCGCTTCTTTTTTTTTTTTTTTTTTTCCACGAGGGTTGTTTTTTAAAAAAAAAGGGGGGGGGTGTGCCCCAATTAGATGGGTTGCAAAAAAGGGTTTTTCCCAAAAAAATTATTTTAAAACCTTGAAAAAGGGGGGGAAAAAAATAAAACCCAGTTTTGATACTTAACCAAAAATTTTGAAAAGGGGCCATAAAAATTTTTCGGGAACCTTTTTGCAACCCCCTTTAAGGGGGCCCATTCCCCCAAAAACATTTGGTTTAAAACCCCAAATCGGTGGGAAAAAAGAAAAAAAGGGAAAAGGGAAAAAAAAAAAAAAAAAAAAAAGGGGGGGGAAGAAAAAAGGGGTTTTCTTTTTAAAAAGGTAAATAAAGAAAAAAATTTTAAGGTAAAAAAAATTGGGGGAAAATTTTTTTAAATAAAAAAAACCCCAAAATTTTTTTTTTCCCAAAAAATTTTTTTTTTTTTTTACCCCCCCCAGGCGGGAAAAAATTTTTAGGGGGTTTTTTTGGGAAAATTAATTCCCCCAAAAAACAAGGGTTTTTGGAAATTAATTTTTAAGAAATTTTTAATTCCCCCAAAAAAAAATTTAATTAAAGTTAAAACTTTAAAAAACTTTTTAAAAAAAAAAATTTAAAAAATTTTTTTTTTTTAAAAAAAAAAAAAAATTTTTTAAAAAATTTGGGGGGGGGGGGTCCGGAAAATTTTTCCCCCCCCCCCCCCTTTCCAAAACAAAAACCCAAAGTATGCCCGAAAAGAATGAAAAAAAAAAAAAAAGAAAAAAAAAAATTTTTTTTTCTTTTAAAAGGGGGGGGGGGTGGGGGGGCCTGGTATTAACCCCAAAAACTCCTAAGTTTTTGGGGTTTTTCCCTTTATTTCATGGGGGGGAAATAAACGGGAAAATCGGGCCCCTTAAAAAATTTTTCTTTGGGAAAAAAGTTTGTATTTCTTCGCAAAAAAAAACCCCAATGGGGGGGGGGTGGGGGGGGGGGGGGGTGGGGGGGGGGGGGGGTGGGGGGGGGGGGGGGTGGGGGGGGGGGGGGGTGGGGGGGGGGGGGGGTGGGGGGGGGGGGGGGTGGGGGGGGGGGGGGGTGGGGGGGGGGGGGGGTGGGGGGGGGGGGGGGTGGGGGGGGGGGGGGGTGGGGGGGGGGGGGGGTGGGGGGGGGGGGGGGTGGGGGGGGGGGGGGGTGGGGGGGGGGGGGGGTGGGGGGGGGGGGGGGTGGGGGGGGGGGGGGGTGGGGGGGGGGGGGGGTGGGGGGGGGGGGGGGTGGGGGGGGGGGGGGGTGGGGGGGGGGGGGGGTGGGGGGGGGGGGGGGTGGGGGGGGGGGGGGGTGGGGGGGGGGGGGGGTGGGGGGGGGGGGGGGTGGGGGGGGGGGGGGGTGGGGGGGGGGGGGGGTGGGGGGGGGGGGGGGTGGGGGGGGGGGGGGGTGGGGGGGGGGGGGGGTGGGGGGGGGGGGGGGTGGGGGGGGACAAGATAAAAGCATACCTTCTGTGTCATGTTTGACTGCAATGTACAGTTATAATAACTTTGCCACGTATCTCTGCAAAGTCATTGCGAAATATATTAATGGGTGTCTTGTGGATTGTTGGTTTATATTTTCAGTTAGCTGGGATCCCCGCACCGTGATGACAATTTATTCGTGCACTGGCTCCTCGCTCGTACTGTCCGAAACTGAACTAGCTAAACAGGTCCTGATCTCTGGGAGGTAAGTGGTCTTAACTGTTACCAAGTCTTTTTACCTAGCAATTGTTGAATATCTGGTAGTTGACCGTTTTTGATTACACCACATTGATGATCACGTGAGTACTATTGGACATACAAATTGCATAGATGTTTAAGAAGAGTGACTCAAAACACCACTGTGTCAAATAGCGTTCCAACGCATTTTAATATGTATTCATTGACGATATATTGTCACTGGTGGGCAGTCCAGTTCAATTATCCATCATAAATATTAAAAGGGGGCGCACGGGGCGATACGCATTACTTAAACAGCTAAACAAGAGCAACTACAAAGATCAACTATAAGGCAACGACTTAATTTTAGGAAGTGACCTCTTTTAAATTTTCCTGTTCTGTCTTATCCAAAAAAAAAGACACTTTGGTACTTCCCCTGCTCAACACTGCGTTTTTTACGCTAGGTGGTACAAGATGTTTAGCATTATACCAGGTTCATAAAATGTGTCATGATTATTAAAGTTGTCAAATAAATTGCACTTCTTCCACTAATAATATCTGTTACCCGCTGACAGTGAGTGTTAGTTTCGAACGTCCAGTTATAAAAAACTATTATGTTACAACTCACCATGCCTGTAGCCTAAACATACTGCAGGAATTATTTAGTCACTGATGTTCTACAGTTATATACAGTCCTTCATTCATCACAGCTCGACAGGTGGGTTGTTTTTACAGACATTCTTTTCATTGTCCGATGAGCTAGCAGTGTCAGTCATTTATCTGTCAACCATACAGAGGGCCTACGGGGCAAAATTGATACGCTTTTTGGAATTAAGTTCATTTCTTTTGGATTACGAGCCATATAGATGGAAGGAGAAATAGTACACGTAGGCCCCCTTTTTCTGTGTGTGTGTTTATTCCGACCAAAGAATGTTACCTGTGCATTTTTGTTTTTTCAGACTCTGCATAGGAAGGTGCGAAATGATTCTACCGAACCGAGCGTAGTGTTGATATTATATACCTTATTATAGTGGAAGCAGCAAAGTTTCTGTTTCTTGCTATTATTTTTGCTCATAATTTATACCTCATACTAATACCTACCTATATACTATATATAATCTATAGTAGAATATATATATATTATCTATACTATATATATAACTATATATATATATATACTATATATTTCATAATGATTATACCTATTATATCATATATATATATATATAATATATACATATATATTTATTCTATATATATATATATATTTTACATATATAGTATATATATATATATATGTATATATATACTATAATTTATAATATATCATCATATATTTACATGATGATATTTACCCTCTACCTCCATTAGTTTTATGCTGAGCGTCGTAACTCAAGCACCGAAAGGCAGTATAGGTTGCCATTTTTAAAGGCATGGTTCTTTTTGGTCGTGGACCGTGTCCTACGGCGAGGATTTTGTAACCCTAAGACCTTCGACCGCGGCTGGGCAACTCGCGATTGCTTCTAACCACTTTGACCACTGCAGGAAAACAAGCCAGGTGGCTAGCAACACAAGCTGGAAAAAAGGCCGTGGTGCGTCTCGACTTGAACCAAATTGGTTGGAACCTCATCTAACCTATCCCTAACCTACATGATATTTACATAATCATATATATTATATATATTAATATATATATATGGACGGTACATAAGTCGTGCCACTCTACATATTAGCTAATATATATATATTTACTAAATATTGTACACTTAATATATATATCATTATAACCGTTATATTGATCTAAAGTAGTATAATATATAGTCTGATATATATAGGGGGCACATATATAACTGTATATATATATTATTATTTAATAATAACCTTTTGGAAATAAATAAAGAACTACTCTTTTTGACCAACCTAGATTATAGATCATAAGGAACTGCAAGCTTTTAAACAAGGTTCAGAACGGGTCCCTCCGTTTGTCCAGTTAAATTAACCTAGAAATGCTTTGAAATCGATTGTTTTTATCCTCGCTATCCATTGTCGCTAATACTACTTTCGTCAGTAACAAACAGAAAACTTCTCTTTTTAATTTCCCGTAATCAACATCCACCAGGGATTAAAGTGAAAAATGTTTAAAGCGCTAACCTAAACAATTTGGGAGAGGTAATCAAAATTAAATGCCCCCCAACCTACAATTAACATAAACATACACAGGTCACTGCTTTTGTACCAACCCCTGTACCGATTTCACAAACGAACATGATGTAAAAATTGTAAAGTAGGGTTAATGTGTTTAATTATTGTCGAGGCAATTTGCTGTAAACATCTTTAAAATTGATATTATACTGAAATAATTAACAAAATGCTAACTTATCAACAGTTTCAGTGTTTCAGTTTTCACATTACTCTCATCTAACACCTATTACACTTTTCCCTCGCCGTCAGTTAACCTAAATATCGGTATTTCTACAATATACCTTGCTTTGGCACCTAATATGCGACAATACAGTTGTATGCATTGCTACCATAGAACAGAAGTTTCTGACAGTACAGGTGTACGCACAGTCCTACATTCATCTGAGCTAGACACGCCAACAGAGCATTTTGGGAGGTTATTTCTGTCTTTGTTAGCTTTGTCTGAAAAGTTTGCATTCATGTGACTCAGCTGTCAATCAAACTGCTAGTCACGTGTCATTATTTAAGTCTTTATGTAACGTGGTAGACATGTTTGTTTAGTTTTGACCGGATTATCCTACCTAACTCTATTGTTCACGAATAGTTGGCCTGTTGTCTGGTCCGGGAATCCTCCGGTTAACAGGATTATACCAGGGAGCTGTCAGCCCGCTATATTATACCAACACAAATAACATTGAAAAAGATTTTCTATCACAAGTGGCCTTACGTTTTTAGCCGTTTACTTGGCTGCGAAATCTCTGTCATATATTCTTGTTACCATCGAATGGGTTACAAGTTCTGACTATAAAATCACTTTTGTATTCATAGACTATATTTCGGCCAAGGAATGTATGACGGGGGATCCGCCTCCATTTTCTGTTAACCAAAGAAAGCAGTACAATAATGCCTTTGTTGAATGGAACAATATGGCCTTTTTTTAGAAACTTATTGCCAAATAAAAATTGGCCATAATCATCAGGTAACTGCCCTGGAAATTCCCATTTAAAGGGACTGTATTATATACAGAGCAAACTGAGTGTCAGAAAGAGGGTTATGTTAATCCATTTTAATTTGAATGGGAACGTGTTTCCCTTCTTGTAGTCGTTACTGAACGATAGACAACCACTGTCTCGATTTAAGTGTTTGATTGATAATTTAACCTGTGTCAACATAGATTTGAATATAAAACTGTACAAATCACTTCATTATATCATTTAAACTTTGTTTTCACCGATTTATCTTTAGATGTTTGCAATCGGGAGTTTCCCTATCTTCTTCTTACTGAAACCACAAAAATAATAATACTGGCCTTTTCCCGTCGGAAGTCCAGTGCCCCTTTTCAGAACTTTTACTGATAATTGCAATTATCATTCGGTAACTGTAATACACTGCATACCATCAGGGTGGTGTCTCATCTCAAATATTTACGTTTAATCTGAGAACTACAGCCAAGGTTTTTACCTTTGGTGGTTTTCTAAATTTGCTGCTGAGTATTTTTAATAATGTAATCATGGTATACATGCACAGATATGCATGACTTGATTCTAGCAATATTCCATTGTTTCATAATTAAACCCCTATAAGACTGCCATTAATAATTGAAATTATTTTCCTAACCAACCTCTACATTATTTTTAACTTTTCTCCGTAAGCTATATTTCCCTTACAATGGAAACAATTTCAAGCGGTATTTCAGCGGCGTAGAAAGATGTTTGACATTGGGGGGGGGGGGGGGCCGACCAGATGTGACTTCTCGACCTTGAATCCCCTTCTCACACTAAAACACATTTGCTCAATGTGATTCTTCCGATTTTAATTTGAGCAAAATAAAAATATTCAGAGCAAAAGGAAACAAAAACAACACCATGCAGGAGTGAATTTTTTTGTTTAGGAGGCTCTAGAGGACTGGAGATTTTGTGGGGGTGACTCCCTTTTGCTATCTAAGCGGAGCGCCACCATAGGTTGGCGCGGAGCGTACCAAGAAAATTTTAGATTTGAATACGTCCCAAATGGCCGGAAATGGCACTTGTCAGGCTTGATAGCAGCCATCAAGGTGTGCAATTTTTGTGAAAAAATGTAAAGCTTGATTTGATTTTTTTTATAAAAACCATTTCTGTGATGACAGATTAGTTGAGCTGGCCTGGACCTGGGGTCCGAGGAGTGGAAGTTTTGAACTCCATTTACTATCTAAGCAAAGCGCCACCATAGGTTTGCGTGGACGGAGCGTACCGAGAAAATGTGAGATTTTAATGCATCCCAAATCACCGGAAGTGGCGCTTGCTAGGATTTTTGAAGCCATCAAGATGTGACCTTGGGCAAATTTTGTAAAGTTTGATTTGAATTTAACACTTTAAGTCTGTTACAATCTATCCGACTTCATTTAAAATTGTTCAGCGTTCGAGTTATCCCCCATGGTATTTCAGTTGGAATTAGTTGGAACTGAGATTTTCTACAGCATTAGGCTGTTAACTTATTATTAGGTTGAGTATAGGTAGCCCCACGATTTTGCCCGGCGAACGGCCCACGACCCCGAAACTCCGACAGCCCCAGTGTCCGTCGAGTATTGGTGAGGTGGAATTTGAAGAAAGCCTGTGTAACTAGCCTCCAGTCACATTCGGGTCATATATTGCATAACTTTGTATATACTTAGTAGATGCTAAGTTCCGAGTTGATGACATGTTTTTTCCAGGCATCTAGCACTGTAAAACTGCAAGGCGCGCGAAAAATTTTTTTTTCCGGGTCATTTTTCACAAAAAACATAGGCTTATGTAATTATTAAAAACAATAAGAAAGAAAAGCTGTAGGGGTTCTAGACCGTATAGGAGATAATATGCATTGTATCGAAACTACCTTCAGTTGACTATCCGATGAAATAGCCAAATATTGCGCGGTGAGTCCTTCACCAACTGGCCATACCGCATGACACACGAGAGAACAGTAGCTAGGCTTTGCAATATGGGATGAAATTTACGACCTCTGCATAAACTGTGTACTTTTCCTACGTGTTATGGTAAAGGGGAAAGGAATTGCGCTATATAGTGATGTAGAATGAAACTATTGAAGAAACCAGAATATCTCTCCTGCGCCGAAAATTTTAGGTTTTTATTAGAGAAATTGTCCTCTTAAGAGCAAAAATGGGTAAAACGAAACTGTAAAATGTCGCAATTATTGGGGGGGGGAGGCAAAATCACATTTGGCCCCCCTCAAAACATATCTGGGGGCCATGGCCCCCTTGGCCCCCCGGTTCCTACGCAACTGTATTTGTACCACTCATGCACATTTTGCAGTCTAGTAACGATTTTTCCAAGGGAGGGGGGATCTCTGCAAATATATGGTCAAACGAACCGAGGTGTTGTGTGGGGGTGGGATGGGGTGTCACTAGGATTTTCTTGATGATTCGCAGCAACCTTAACCCCCGACACCGGTCAGACAGCCAGGGACTGCGATCTGTTAAAATTATTGGGGGGGGACTTGCTTGGGTGAACCCTTTGGGCCTCCGGCCAGGGGTACGTGGCAGTGACGTAGCCAGGATTTCTCTCACGGGGCATGCAGTATGTTTTGTGATGGCCGTTCTGGGGGAAGGGTCTAAGGGGAGGATGTGTCCCCTCCCCTTTGAAATTTTTTGAAAACTTAGGTGTCTTTACATGCAATCAAGTACCACATATGCTACCTTTCAAAATAAAATTTGTGTTAAAAACTAACGTGTTTTTAGGAGTTCTAAACCAAAAACTATCGGCATCAGTGCAAGGGGCCATGGCCCAATGGGGTGTCCCCCTCCCCTGTGAAAAAAAAATTGAAAAATTAGGATTTCTTACATGCAATCTGGTGCCAAATATGTTGACTCACCTTTTGAAGTAAAATTTGTGTTAAATTGTACGTATTTTTAGGAACTAAAACCCAAAATTCGGTATCAGTGATGGGGGCCATAGCCCAATGGTGTGTCCCCCTCCCTTGTGAAAAGTTTTGAAAAATTAGGATTCCTTACATGCAATCTGGTGCCACCTTTTGAAGTAAAATTTGTGTTAAAAAATTTACGTATTTTTAGGAACTAAAACAAAAAAATCGGCATCAGTGAGGCCATGACTTAATGGGTGTCCCCCTTTCCTTTTAAAATTTTTGAAAAATTACTAGGTGTCCTTACATACAATCTGGTGCCACACATGCTACCTTTTGGAGTAAAATTTGTCTTAAAACTTTGGTTATTATTTAGAACTTAAACAAAAAATGGCATAAGTGATGGAGGACCATGGCCCAAAGGGGCCTTTGAAAATTTTTGAAAAATTAGGTGTCCTTACATGCAATCTGGTGTACCATACGATACCTTTCGAAGTAAAATTTGTGTTAAAAAATTTATGTATTTTAGGAACTAAAAAAAAATGGCATCAGTAAGGGGAGCCATGGCCAAAAGGCTCCCTACATATGCCACTAGAGGACACAGATGACATATTTCTGATCTGAACTTCTCCCCAGCTGCAATGAATACACTAATATCACAATTATTCACATCGAAAATGTGTGTTACAACATTTATTTTTTCTGTATACCTCTAAATATTGGGGGAAAGTTGATAGTACGTCCCCCACTATAAATATTGTGGGACATGATTGTCCCCTGCCCCCCCCCCCCCCGTGATCGCCGCCCATGCAGACAGCAATGACATGAAATGGGATGGGCGCTAAGTGTTTTAGAAACTCATGAAAGTATCTACAGCCATTGAGCTATTGAGGGGAAAACAGATATCAACAGATATTTGGTAAAGGTTGGCCAAAATCGTTGCAGCCGAGCATGATTGGAGGAGGAAATTTTAGGCATCCATTTCCATCAGTTTGCGTTTAGAATTGTAACAACACCCCCATTTTAGATGGATTCAAGTTACTGAATTCTTAGAAAAGGCCTACAGCAATCCACTCAGTCTTAAGCGATAGCAACTTTCTACAATCCCGTGTCTCCCCGGGCGTGCTGGTAGAGGCTGAATCGCACTGATAAATTTGTGTTTAAGCTTGCAGTTTTTTCAATGTACAACTGTATAACGTTTGAGATTAGGATGATGTCATGTGAGGACCAGTTACAGTGGCTCCGGCACTGGGGTATGGTGGATTTTCTAAAATGAACCCAAAAGGCGTTTAAGCTATATACTTCTGCAGCGGATAAGCATCGACTAATTCGTTTTGTTATTGCATGTCCTTCAGACTAGCAATCCTCTAAATCTACTTGCCTGCATGAATATCTGCTTGTCCAGTTCGAATCTGCCTAATTTCCAACTTAAAAAAAAAAATCAACAATGGCTATCTCACACACTGGTTCAACTAGTTCAAGGCACGAGGGTGAACACCTACGAATGGGGAGGGGGACATGACCTTGACCTGGACTACTTCAAGCGCAAATCAGTGAGGCCTTATAAGCGCGTTATCCTGGGTTCACTTAAGAGCCCTGGAAAAATGTGGAGGTCAGATGATTTGTGGTGTAACCTGATGCATCTCCAACGACTTTAATCCATTAAATTGGTGTGAGGCGGAGGGCCTGAGGCTTTACCCCTCTCCCCCCAATTCCGGCAGAAAATTTGAAGTTTTGGGGCAAAATATTTTTTTTATTCTGGCAAACAAGGAATATTTTTTGGTTAAAAGTGCTACAGCTCAGCACTCTCATTTTATATTATCCCTCGCCCTAATGAAGGTTGGAAACTGGGACGTTAAACCTCATCTAACTAAAAAACAAACAAACTAACTAACTAACTAACTAACTAACTAACTAACTAACTAACTAACTAATGAAGAGGTTACTGGGGTAAAGCTAGCACATTCCATAGCATACCGAGAGCATGACAAATTTTCATTCATACAAACAGCGCCACAGAGAGCCGGTCGGAGCTAGGAAACAGAATGTAAGTACCAGGGCTGGATGACTGGAGACCGGTCTCGGTCTGGAGACCGGCTTCGAGTCCCGATTGTCGTGACTCGTGACTCGCCCTCGGCCTCGGCGCTCAGGACTCGGACTCGCCCCGAGACCGGGTACGAGACCAACTATTTTTTCCCACGACCGTAAAACTCAGGTCGGAACGGCGCGAAAAATTCTTGCTGAAACGATCATTACGTACTACACTACGTACAAGGCAATTGCTATATGTTGCGTACAGTGCATAAGTCAGTGTGCATTATGATCAGTGGACACTCGGAATATCGATGCAATCTCAGGCCTCCAAGACTAGACTGAAGATAGCACGGATCCAGCACGAAATGTTAAAAACATTGTCCATGGGATTGCAAATGGGAACCTGTATGGTAAGCATTCAGTGATCAAATGTTTGGAGAGTTTACCTTCAGGTCTGAGCATGGTTTAATGTTATTTGTATCCAAAACGTGTACCAGACGGGGTCGAAATAAGATATTGGCGTCCAGTCTTTCCAGGACCCTAGTGCCCAAGCTTTGTTTCAGATCTGGGGGAATTTTTAGGAACCTACAAGCTGATTAACTTGTTATCATGACAAATCATGTACTGCAACGTCAAATCAGAATATCATTTAAGCATTCAGCATTCACCATGTGTTCCTCTTGCATAGCACGATCTTGGTACCTGAAATACTACTTGGGAAACTCTAAGTTAGAAGAAATGAAACTCATGTGTTATTTTCAGAAAAACTACCCCTAGTCCATGACATTTTGGTAATAACCAAGTAAATTTTTGGGATTTCTGTGGGGAAATCGCAGCAAAGAACAAATATTGTGAACTGTCCTGGGCTCAAACTAATGTGGAGGCGCCCTCTGCCTTAACTTTCCTCAAGGCTACAGTGGCACAAGTCACGAAAGGAGGGCAAAGGTTGTTGTCACTTTCACCCGCCCCCCCCCCCACCACCCGAAATGAACGTAGATTTACTTCTTACGTACATGTTAGCCTACAAAACGACGGTTAGCACAGATGATCTCCACAAAATACCTCCAAAATACAAAAGTGTAATTTTGTTGGGCCCCTTGGCACGTGTCTCGCTGGCCCATGCTTAAATCCGGCCCTGATCGGGGGATGGGGTGGGGGAGCTTTCAGTTAAACACTGCCGTCTTCTATATACCAGTCACGGATCCAGGCGGAGCTCGAGAGAATTTAGCCCCTTCTCATCATAGCCATTAATCTTGAAGTAGTCAATTATTGGTGTTGGAACTGCCAGCAGTATAAATACTTCAATTTCATAGGCGGTAACATAAACCTATGGAAAGCTAGAAAAGCTGATTTTTCTCTTTTTGCACTGCGCGTACGGTGAAGCATTGTTGTGCTCTCCTATTATTTGGTCGGCCCTTTTTTGGAAATTGTAGATACGCGTCTTGTCCGTCTATGTTCATAAGAGGAAATTCAGTGGTCTTTGTTTTGTTATGTTCACTTGTTGTTTGGATCTATCGCCATCTTTAATATTAGGGGAAGGAATAAAGGTTATAATAAGACTATTTCATTGTAGTTCTCGTCCTCTAGCACTCAAAACAAAACAAGTTCAATTTACATACTGACTCGGGGACTCGGACATCAGAACTCGGGACTCGGATACCAGGGACTCGACTCCAGCCCTGGAAAGTACGGCCCCTCGAGTTGTCGGATGGAGGGGGGTCGAATGACGAAGTCTAATGTAAAGCAGGTCATACGCTCGCATGACATAAGACGGCCTACTTTAGTCAATGGCGTCCTTGAAGGGAAATACCAAATGAGGCTCTTGCTTCCAGTGAACATCATATCAATCCAGATCGAAGCCATCATTGAACTGGCATTAAGCGTCTATATCTACAATTTGTTCATTCCAAGTTCAGGTTGGCATTATCGAATGGTGACGAAAATACTCAGTAACTCGCAGCGGTATCCGAAGTGTTGGGTTCAGTAGACTGCTATGTTGGTCCTCGACTGGTAACCCGTTAAAAAGCATATTTTCTCTTAAATGACACTGCACAATACGAAAAGCAGTCGAAAATATTTACTGACGCAGTGGAAGAATCTGTGCCATTAAAATCAGTACACCTGCTGACCCTGATATGAATAACACTCATTTTACTTTAAAGGTTCATTTGCCTGTTGAAATGAGTAGACCTGCAGACTTATTTAACATAACTACAACAAAAACAAAGACCAAATAGCAGATCCCACCGTGGATGAAATCATCTATCTTGACAAAAATTCGTGTTGCTACGTTTGTCCAACGTGATATTGAAAGGTGTTGTTGTTACACTTTCCTACATAAAACCAAAAAATTCATGAAAGGCGACATAACTCTATCTCGTAGGAAGCACTGAGAAAATTTGGGGATTGTATAGATAAACCTGTTTTCTTTGCGCGCAAAACTTAATTTGGGCAAACAGTTTATGTGACTTTAAATTGGAGATTCACATATTTCAATGTATTCACAGTCTCCTACGAAACTGGAAAACGTTCTGACCGAAGGCTAGCACTATGTGTTGGGCCATATTGCACTACCCCCGTACGCGCAACATTGGACCTTGGAAACTTTTCTTTCAATTAGGGGGTAGCAAGCATCAACGACCCACGCGGGGAATAGCAAACGAAAGTGAAAGTATCTATACATTTTAATATTTTGCAATGGGCAGGTTAATTATGTTAAAACTCTCTTCCACTTTCATTGATGTTCCCTCTTCCCTCCACGTTGCCTCAATTAACTCGGTAGTTTGAGCTAGCCTGACCGGTCAAAAAGCCGGGTAGAGGCACTCTTTCATCCTCGCCGTCCCACTCCTCGTACATACGCTACTGCCAACACTACCATCTCACATACACCGTATAGAATAGTCATTAACAGGTTATCGATTAAAAAAAATTAACAAACGATGATGTAACGATAAATACCTGCTAAATTTAATGTGAAATTGGCCAAATTGCAAACTTGGGAAGCCATACTAAATTTGTGCTCTTGGCATTTTCAAATTCTTTCAAACTAACTAGTAAAGAAAATAAAATGTGTCGAAAAGGCAAACTACCCTTGACACAGATATTTTGTACCCCTACTCATCCTCTCGGTGGCACTGACAAGAGAAATCTTATTACTAATTTTTTGTACAAAAAAGAGTCCAACGACTCTACAAGATATGAGTCCCGACAAAACATTGGGGTCATGTTGAAAAAATCTGACCGATGAGAGAAAACAACTAGTATGTGGAGGAAGTATTCACCGACGGGATTGCCATATCCCGGCCCGTGATTGAGGGATACAGGGGTCTTTCTTCTGAAAAAAATTTAACAAAGTCGACACATTTTCATCGCGTTTTAATATACAAGTTTCGAGGCAAATTTTGAGTGGTTATTTGGTACTGTAATTCACTACGCGCAAACATCTAAGGGGAACCCCTGTAAATGACTTTCGGCAAACACAAGTTTTCTGTCAAAGTTGGCTGATAAGGCGAATAAGCTGAGAGGGGGTCGCTTCTGTGACAAGGAGGTTTGCCGGAAACGTGTAGTAGCCCAAACTCCGACTTCCCTTCGATGAACATATCTAGTCGGGTAGATATAGGGTTTGACCCTAAAAAAATTCCTACAAGTGAGTTTTATGCGGTTTTGTATCAATTGAGGTGTATAATATACCCAGGAAAAAATCCACCAAAATCCACCTATGGAAAGGACCGAAATTAGGTCAAATCCAAAATGGCGGCTTTTTAGACCCTTTTTCCTACTTTATGTCAAAAAGGTGTATGTAATGTAAGTTTTATTGGCAAATTTTATGGGTGAAAATGTTTCTATGACTATCTTGGACTAAATGTTTCAAGTAACCTTGCAAAAAGCACAATGATGACGTCACAATGACGTCGAAGACAACTTCCATTGAAAGTTTGAATGCCCTCGTATAATGGTTTTATAATAAAAACTGCACAATAGAGACACTAACTTGTACACTTTAAAGGGCTTATGTAAAATTGAATGATCCTTGTGACATTTTTAGTGCTGAAGCTTAGGGTGTTCAGAAGTTGAAAACCTCAGAATAGTATTGCACAACACCATGTTCTCAAGGAGAATGGTGAAAGCACCATTTCGTGGTATTTTGAAAGCTGATGTCACAGGAATTAGATCAATGGCTGAAAATTAGTATACAGTTGAAAGATGTATAGCTATATAAAAAGAATTTGATGTCAAAGTTGCATTACTTATCTCATTTTTGAAAACCCGGTCATTTGAAAATATAATTTTTACTTCTAAATGCAATTTTTTCAAATTTTATGAATTTGCGGGCTCTTTACTAATTGTTAGAAGGCCCTCGTAATTTAGCTAACTTTAACATTATTCCAGGTCTATAAGCGAGAGAAAGCATAACCATTCAATGACTCTAATTCTTAAGTGCTGAGGTCCCATACTGGTTGCTTCAAAATATTTAAAGGTGACGTCTCATGTGCCTCGAGTCGTCAGCAAAGGGACACGGGAAAGGCTAAAAACGACTAAAACTGTCCCGAACGTGACCTTCAAAGTTAACCTATTCCTTATGAAACCAAATATTTTAACTGTTAAAGTCATAACCATAGCAGTTGATTTCCAAATTTGAAATCCCATTTTGACATTCAGATACCAAACTATTTGTTTAGATCAGTGGTTCCCAACCGTTTCCAGCTCATCGCCCCCTTTCACCATATAGGAGTGGACAAACCCCCCTTCCATCTCCCTTCCACGGAACTACTATAAATGAAACGAAAAAGTTAAGGCACATATTAAAATAAAAGGTAGGGATGCAGCCTTTGCAGGTGTGGACCTGGCCCAGGGTAGTACAAACAGATAAAAGTGGTACCGAGTCTTCCTTTGCGGTGGCAAATCCAAATCTGCGATGAACAAGGGTGTGAAGCCTTCATCGGAGTCAAGGGTGAAAAACGTTTGTACTAAAAGAGAGAAAGATTTTGGGGATTCCACAGAGTTGAAGTGTTCCTATAGGCGTAGGAGACGGGGGGCTGGGGCTGCAGCCACCAACCAAAACTTCTTGTGAAAATTCGGGAAATATGCTGAGAATTTTTCGGGCACCTACCGAAAGAAAAATAATGCAATAATGTAGCTAAAGGTTATCACTAGTTTAAAAAACTTCCTTGGTAGCCTAATTAAAATAAAGTTCTGATTTGAATTGCACCAGCACCTATAGAGTCGGTAGAAGTTCATCAGTGTGTTTTTTAATGGTTAAAATTATACTATGATTAGCAGTGGTGTATTTAGGGGGGCCAGTGGACCATGCCCCCATCACTGATGCCGACTGCTTTTTAGTGACTACCTAAAATAAGTACATTTGTTAATACAAATTTTACTTCAAAGATAGCATATGAGGCACCAGAATTTTCAAAAAATTTCAAAGGAGAGGGGGACACCCCTCCCCCAGGCCAGCGATCACACAACATAATGCATGCCCTCACCCCCATGACAGAAATCAATATATATATATATATATATATATATATATATATATATATATATATATATATATATATATATATATATATATATATATATATATATATATATAATATATATATATATATATATATATATATATATATATAATCAATATGGAAGGGTAGTAACACGGCAAATGATTGTATGTAATTGGCATGCGGTGTGATAAAGCCGATGCATGCCTATATGATACGTACATTAACACATGTCGAACGCGCGTGGAGAGCGCGGAAATTTTTGGCTTTATTTTTCGGGCAAGTCGTTACAGCCCCCATCAACTTGGGCTCCTACGCCCATGAGTGTTCCCCATGGACAGAGAGTCTAGAGGCCCATTGGCTGTCCCTGATGGGGCAATGGCCCAGTGGGGGACCAGGGGCGAAGCCTCCTGAAGTTCTGCAATATGGACGAAATTGCCAGCACGAGAACTAATGAAGCATTTTAAATCACCCTTTGACCATTTGTCCTTGAGTAGCAAGTAATGGAAGTTTTCTTTGATTCTGCGGTTGGCTTGTCTTGTGGGTGGGAAGACGGATGATAGTGGCTGCATGGGGCTTTGGAAGACGTATGCTACTCAAGGTGTCCTACACAGGGTATTAGGCCTATTGTAGATAGCCCAAATTCGCACGAAGAAATACTAAGCATTTAGGAAGACATTTATCCTTTTGCATTGCAAACGTTCTCTATTATTTTTCCATTATCTACAATTGTCGATTATGTCAGTATGTGCTTCTATACCCGAACATCAAGGCAAGAATTACATTTGAGATTATAGTGGCAAGACAACTTTGATCTATGGAACCCATTGCCCTCCCCACCCCCCATCGCCACTGATGAAGGTATGGGGTCCTCTTAGAGAAAAGTTTGAAATTCAGCAGTGTTTGATGCGATTTCCTAGCAGATGAGATAATTTACAACTTTGTAGTGAACCTTAAGAGGGAATGTTAGACCTACCCGACTTGTTAACTAAAGCCATTTTATTACATACCTATTTGACACTTCAGCTAGAGGAAAACAGTTGGTATCTTTTTTAGCCCCGTTTAAATTAAGTATGATCTCATTGTTTTCAAATGCCCCCACTGAAACCCCTTGGCTCTTATCCCCTCCTAAGTTGCGAAAAAACCTTCAGGGGGCGATTCCGCCCAGTTGGGAACAACTGAGTTGTGAGTACGGGTACGAGTACAAAATCCATTGACACACGGCAGACTTTCTGCTCAATGAAGTTAACCTTGTACAATCCGTTTATCAAAATTTGTGCGATTATGTCTTCATTATACTTTTTAAATGTGAAATATAACAGAACCCGGAAGTGTTTACGTAGCTGGGAATAATTAACGTAAAAACAACTTGAAAAACAATCTAATGAATACTTTTCCAGAATCTGTGGTTAGGTTATCGGTAATACCATCCTTATAGTTCCTGCTTTACTAATGAATGCAATAACAAAAGTACTATTTCAATACAAAATTAATAATTTGTGCAGATTTTTCAAGGGATTCGGATAATCTCTGATTACAAATCTGTTACACCCTCCAAGTCGTTTTCTGGAAGCTAATACACATGATTTATTTGACAGCTGTTGCCACAAATCCACTTTGCCTAGTAAGTTATATCGTGTCTCCAAAAAAAGGTGGAGTTTAATAGGGCAGACTTCCTCATTCTAAAGGCTAAAAAAGTAAAAGAAACATTTCAACATCTCTACTTATTTCAATTTCTCCGACCCACAAAAAGCTTTATATTCCGGCAGGAGTACAATCCCCCTTGAGCGACACTCCTTAGCTGATCAGTCACTTGAAAAATTTTATCTGGTCTTTAGCTCAAGTACTCAGCCTAGTTATTGTTACATCATGCAAGGCTGCGAAACAACTGCTGTTTTAGGCCATGCGTATGTAACAATATTGTAGTTAGGGCTGTGGAGGTTTAGCTAAATTACTAAACGTTTAATCGCAAAATTTTGCGATCGTTAAGCGATTAATCACAAGTACCTATGATCAACATAGAGACTCCAAACGTGCTCTTGAACATGATGAATATGTAAAATGTGTTAGTGACGTCTGGTCTGGGGGACATAGTTTCCATGAACCTCAAACACGGATCCTCATAGAAGCTCAACTTTGATGTCGTATGTTTACGTGTGTGCCATTTGTATATAATTATGTATTTTACTTTTTCAAAAAGAGTTAAAGTGAACATCTAATTTTCTGTAATGACTGCAGATTGTTTTTTATTTCATATGGAAAAACGGGTTTTGCGATTAATCGCTGGTAGCTTTGTACTAAACGTTTATTACACATGCGATCGTTTAGCGATTAATCGCTAAACGGTTACAGCTCTAATTGTAGTCCAAACCTCAATATTGAGACAGAGACAACCCCTTCGAGACCGAGACACCGCTTCATAGCTAGGGAACTTTTCAACTGAAGTTCTAATCGACTGTTAACACAATTAGTTGTACCATAGCTCCTTGTTCTGCAACACACGCCGTCCGTAAATTCAAGTTTTTTGAAATGCAGCACTGTTAAATGTGATTTCCTGGCATCTAGCAGATGAGATAATTCACCAACTTTGTAGTGAACATAAAGAAGGAAAGTTAGACCTACTCGACTTGCTGAGTCCCCTTTATCTCCAATTTATTGCATACTTATTTGAAAGTTCAGCTAAAGGAAGATCCTTGATATCTTTTGAAGCCTCGAATAAATTTAGTATCTCATTTTTGCAAACGCCCCCCTGCTGCCCACTTGGCTCTTATCGCCCCCTGAGTTGCGAAAATGCAACCCAGGGGGCTATAACGCCCCCGCTGGGAACCACTGGTATAGAGCATCCATCATATTCTGAAAAGTACACATCCATAATGCATCATTTTCAGTAAAAATTTTGCACTGATTCCCTACTTAACGTTTATGATTTATCCTCCTTTGGTCACTTGCTTGCTGTGTCCCACCAAGGTAGGGGGATATGCCCCTCACTTTCCCCCCGCCTGTTCCTGCACAAAGATATACAGTTTACAAGAGCATTGTGCCAACATACTTCCCCCATTTCTGCTTGCTGAACACGTATATTAGGTGTACAACCCCATTAAATGTGTTGGTAACCATCCCCGACTAAAGACAGCTTTACTTGGGTGTGGCACATGACCGGATCACCGTAGGTGTATGTCTCCAGTAAGTTGTAACGAGGACGTACACATAATGTGCTTTTTCTCTTTCCCACACTTTTAAAATCCTGGCAGCGCCTTTGTAAGCTTGTGGCATACCGGGTAAATATGACTTTACTAAGTTCGTCCTCAAATGCTGCTTTTCTTGTGTTTAAAAATGAACCTGAACAAATAGATTGTAAGCAAAACCAGTACTTTTTAGATCCAGTTACCAAAACCAATCCTATCATGCGTTACGCTTTAAAAGCTATATCCTACTTACCTTACCACCTAAATGCCAAAACATGAGAACATGAAGTTTACTTCACACATTTTCTGTAGGGAAGGCAATGAGGGTCAGATCCTAATTTTCACGATTGTGTACACTGTTAAAACACTGTTTAATTTTTTTAAACAACCACATATTAACCAGTGAATCGCTCAATGTTGTTTAAATTTCAAACAAGGTTGTTTGAAATTTAAACAACATTGAGCGATTCACTGGTTAATATGTGGTTGTTTAAAAATTTTAAACAGTGTTTTAACAGTGTATAGTCATAAGTGATTTCGGACAGCCACAGGTCAAATGTACTACTGGTTTTAAATTCAAATGTAATAACATTGAGTCAATCGAACATGAGTGGAACAAATTTCCTGTGATCAGGAAAACGTGCAAGTTTTATAGACATGCATATTAACATGTCCACCAAGACCACCATGACATCAGCTATTTTGCAAATAATTCATTATAATCAATTTTCTTGAACAGATTTTGATAGACTTTTGATATAATTGGAGAGGGTTTCAACGAGTAAACCGTTACGGACATAGAGTTAGCCAAGGTTTCTTCAGAGACGACACTAATTTCTTCGGGGCTCAAGAAGTTTATTTGACTGTCAAGGTGTTGCTCTCAACTCCAATGCTGCCAAAACTGATTGAAATCCTTACTACATAAATTAGGCGGATGAGGGCTGGGTGGGCACATTTTGTCTCAAATCCACTCAACTATAGGCCCGAGGCTGCTTCAGTAACGTACAGCGTGGAAGTAGCAAAGAGCGAATCTACCACTATAGCTATCCAGACTCATAATAACATCACCATCAATAGCACATATTAGGGGTTGAAATAATTTGAACACTCAAATATTAAACTACTCTGGGAAAAATACCGTATAATCACCAGCTTAATTCAGGACCGCTCAGGAGGGACTGAAGCTCCAAATAATTTTCGGTATGAAGATGTTTTGTCTAAAAACGACAAAAATAGTAGCCTACTCTTAAAGATGTCAAAACTCAGGAGTTGAATGGTCCAGCCACCAATCTTAGAAAACTTTAGATGACAGGTACTGCAATTGTATATCTTAACTATTAAATGTAACTGCATTGTGTAGGTTTTTCACTGCTAATTTGATTGTAAATGGATGAGACCAAACCGGTGAGCATGCTTAACCCAGTGTCTTCTTATTTGCAATGTTCGATTCCATGTATTCTGCTGTCGGTGACATAGAAATGATTTAAGTACCGTTTATGTAAGCTAAAGAGGATCATTTTAATTAGCTGTAACTACACTTAACACGACTGCTTTGCCCATTAATTGCACATGTGATAGCCTATCGTAAGGGCAAAGGGTAAACTCTACGGGGATAGGGTCATAACTTATACACATCAAACAGGCCATGCTACCACTTGAACTGACAAGAGACTTATTTCAAAAAAAAAAATGCACAGCTTCGTGACATTCAATTGTGTGAAAATGGGAACATCCGAATATTCAACAAATAACAACCCTAAATCAACTACTAAACAGTCACTGCCGTGTTGGATTGAACATTACATGGGAAGTATATAGTTTTGATTGTAACGTTCTTGAAAACAGACACGGACAAACTAGGGTGGTGCCAGATGATAGCAGGGGCCATGTCCCCCATCGGGGAAGGATGACCCCAAGGAACTTTTCCAGTTTCGTCAGGGAGCCTTTATAGGTACGATGAAATATGTAATCCTCGAAGACATCCAGCATCCCCTGACGATTTACTTGAATATGCTCTCATGTACAGCAGAACCTTCGATAAACCCCCCAATTTTTCAGATTTTCTTTCCTAAAACCCCAAAACGTTCAAGTTCTCTAAAGAAACCAAACATTTTCGGCACGCTTTGGGAGCCAAAAATTTTGCTTTCAATATCCTTCCTGCAACCCATTGCGCTTTTCAAGTCTTTGGGTTGCCCCTCCCGCCAGAAGCTTGGGTCCCTGTGGGGCAAATCCTGGGCCATGCCCCCCCCCGGAAAAACCTGTTGAAGGACCGAATCACAATTTTGTTTCTCTCTCCAGTGTGCTCTGCCATTTGGTAGCTATCTACATTACAAAAATACTTTAGTAATAACACTATGCCCCTGGAAACCTAAATGCAAGAAACCAAGAAGACTTTTGAATCTTGCATGTATTCTGTAGTAGGCAGAGAACAGTCGTTTTGGGTGGTTTTTGATTCCTTGCCGTAGGCAGGCAAGGAATCTATGCGATGGTGATGTCGTGTGTGTGTGTGTATGTGTGTGTGTGTATGTGTGTGTGGGTCTGTTTAGGGCGTGAATTGGGGATACACACAGGAAAAAAATACTAGTGAAATGGGGATACGCCGCGAAATGGGGATATCCCCGTTTCTAGAATGTCTAAAATAATGCAATGTGGGGTGTCAGATATGTGCCTACAACTTTACAAATTGATCTGAGTTAGTACCCCAATTTCATGTTTTAAGTCCTCATTCATGTGTAAATGAGTGTGTAACTTTTTCGACATCAACAGTTTCCTGGTGTGTAAACCTGTAATTGTCCCCGATTCATTAGGAGGAAGAGGATGTCCCCACTTTGCACATTATTTGTGTATGTCCCCAATCGGCGCCGTAAACGGGTATGTGTGTGTATGTGTGTGTATGTGTGTTTGTGACGCCGCTTGTAATCGCGATATCTCAAGATAGGATTGACTGACACTTTTCATATTTGGTATATAGATTTGTCATGTTGAGAGGAAGAACCCTATTGTTTTTGGAGGAGGTCGAAGGTCATCGGAGGTCACCAGAGGTCAAAAACCCGAAAACCTTGTAATCGCGTTATCTCGAGATAGGGATGACCGACACTTTTCATATTTGGTATATAGATTTGTCATGTTAAGAGGAAGAACCCTATTGTTTTTGGTGAAGGTCAAAGGTCATTTGAGGTCACCAGAGGTAAAAAGCCGAAAAGCTCGTAATCGCGATATCTCAAGATAGGAACGACGGACACTTTTCATATTTGATATATAGGTTTGTCATCTTGAGAGAAAGAATGCTATTGTTTTTGGTGCAGGTCAAAGGTCATTTGAAGTCACCAGAGGTCAAAGACCAAAAACCTTGAAATCATGATATTTCAAGATAGGAGTGGCCTGTATGGATTTGTCATGTTGAAAGGAAGAACCGTATAGTTTTTGGTAGAGGTCAAAGGTCATCTGAGGTCACCAGAGGTCAAAAACCAAAATACCTTGTAATCGCGATATCTCGAGATAGGGATGACCGACACTTTTCATATTTGGTATGCAGATTTGTCATGTTGAGAGGAAGAGACCTATTGTTTTTGGTGAAGGTCAAAGGTCAATTGGGGTCACCGGAGTTAAAAAGCCGAAAAGCTCCTTAATCACTATATCTCAAGATAGGAATGACAGACACTTTTCATATTTGGTATATAGACTTGTCATGTTGAGAGAAAGAATCCTATTGTTTTTGCAGGAGGTCAAAGGTCATTTGAGGTCACTAGAGGTCAAAGACCAAAAACCTTGAAATCGCCATATGTCAAGATTGGAATGGCCTATATAGATTTGTCACGTTGAGAGGAAGAATCCTATTGTTTTCGGTAGAGGTCAAAGGTCATCTGAGGTCACCAGAGGTTAAACTGCGAAAACCTCGTAAATGGCTTGTAAACACGATATCTCCAGATAGCAATGACCGACACTTTTCTTATTTGGTACATAGATTTGTCATGTTGACAGGAAGAAGTCTTTTGTTTTTGGTGAAGGTCAAAGGTCATTTGAGGTCAGTGGAGATAAAAAGCTGAAAAGTTCATAATCACGATATCTCAAGATAGGAATGACAGACACGTTTCATATTTGGTATATAGATAAATCATGATGTAAGGACAGAACCCTATGTTTTTGGTGGAGGTCAAAGGTCATCTTGGGTCACCAAAGGTCAAAAAGCAAAATATCCCAAGAATTCCCAAGATTGTAATCTGGCATCACTGGGGTCAAAAAGCAAAATTTCCCAAAAATTTCCAAGATTGTTATATGGAGTCACCAGAGGTCAAAAAGCAAAATATCCCAAGAATTCCCAAGATTGTAACCTGGCATCAGTGGGGTCAAAAATCAACATTTCCCAAGAATTCCCAAGATCATCATCTGCAGTTATCAGAGGCCAAAAAGCAAAAGCAAAATTTTCCCAAGAATTCCCAAGATTGTTATATGGGGTCACCAGAGGTCAAAAGCAAAATATCCCAAGAATTCCCAAGATCAAGATATGGGGTCACCAGAGGTCAAACAGCAAAATATCCCAAGTATTCCTAAGATCGTCATCTAGGGTCACCAGAGGTCATCTATAAAGCAAAATTTTCCAAGAATTTTCAAGATCCAAGATCCATTGGAGTTGAATCCCTTTAAAGACACTTCAGATTTTCTTTTTTGTTATATTTGGTGGGGTTCAAAGGTCATGTGAGGTCAGCAGAGGTCAAATTGTTAAAACATAAAATGATGTAGTCAAGAAAGATAAATTTGAGGGATAAACCTCAGTGCAACAAAGCATCCCCATTCGGCAAGGAATCACTAAGCCTTTGGGCTTTCTGGTTGTGACTTAAGTGTCAGATCATAAGTGAACTAGAAATTTGAATTTGCATGGTAAATCCGACGTAGCCTCTCCGAGAAAGAGGTGTGGGAGTTGTTTTTCAATCGGGAGAAAGGAGATGGAACATAAGGCATATTAATTAACCGCGCGCCAGAGACATTTTAATTTTTATAAGCAAGCTCATGACAGTAGAGTTCATGAACTTATGGAGTTATTTTACGTAAAATGTCCTGAAAGTGCAGGTAGCTAAGCATGATAAAACAGTAGGTACCGAAGACTTAAAGATTATTATTAAAGATATTATTATTCAAGTGAATTGAATTTACTTTTATCAGTTGCTTCGCGGGCCAGATGAATTAGTGGTCTCGCGGGCCGGAGGCTAAACGACGAACCCACATGCCGGAGGTTCCTCACCCTTGCTGTACTGAGCCACCGTACATACCCTAATGATCTAAGTGCTAGTGCCCCGGTAGGCTACTTACACATACCGCTGTGTTGTTTTAATGATGGACGTGAATTCATTCATTTTACATTGACGGCGGCAGGAAGGTCCCCAATTTTCCCTCCAAATCTCAAAGTCGTAACTTTTGGCAATTTAATAAACGGCGGCATGCCGATTTATTATCTCAAAATTAAGCATATAGCCTAGTAAGTTTCAAGTTTCGCGACGAAAATCGCCCGCGTCTAAATACCTCGTTGCTAAATCAAACAGGTTTTCCGCTGCCAGCTTTCCGGCCGAATCCCCCGCCTGTTCCTGCTGGAATTAGCGCTACTCGACTCGCCTTCTGCAACTCCAGCTGTCCAGTGACACTAATAGCTGGTAATACCTTTCTCAACGTGCTGAAAAAAACATTCGTCTGTATTCGGACGTGACAGAGAATCACTTCTTAACGATTGGTCATCATTTAAATTTCCCACTTGAGATTGGGTCAATTTAAAAATATTCAGACTATCCCGCATGCGCGGAGCTGCAAATCGAATATTTTTTTTTCAATATATCAGACATTCTCTTCTTTGCATTATTTTGGTATCGTAATTTGTTTTATAGATTCCCACCGTTCGCACGTTTCAAGAAGTCATTTGAGCATTTAAAATCCTTCAGTTTAAGTCGAGGGGCGACAATGAGAATACGAAAAACTTTGAGATTTGAAAATGAAGGATTATGGTCAACCAAAATTCAAAACGAACAACTCGTCTCGAAAGTAGATCCGTACATATTTTGGTCTATGCAGGTCATGAACAAGCGTGCGTTTGTCTGATGTGTCTAGTTAATTGTATATGTCAATGGTACGTTACACAGTACGTGCTAGGTAGACCTATAAAAATACAAGTAAGTCACTACATCTTACGACGACATTTTTATAACTCAGTTGGCCAGTGCATGCGGGCCAAAATCACGAGTCTCTTCTCCCAACAAGCCATGTTCAACATCTAATTGTGATAATTTTTGTGAAATATATGATCAGTGGAAAAACGTTGCAGAAATTTTCAGATTTATTTGCCCTATTGCTGTAAATTTCCAAAATATTTGCGAGTTTTATTCTGTTTGCACCTGAACATTTAGAAGCTGCGTAATCTTAGGGAAAATACATCAATGGCCCGATCGAGACCAAGAACTACAATGTTCTTCCGCTCTGAATTCATCCGCTTCATAGAGTTTCCGTATTATAAGGTTTGCTTTTTTTTGCGCAATGTAAAAAAAAAAAATGTCTACTTGGGTTGTAGTTCGCCTTCCCAAATGATGGAAATACGATTCCGTACACGTAGCCTTACAGGCTACGTAATTATGAAAGCTTCAGGTCTACAGAAGTACTGTTGGTCAATTAAATCATAATACCATCATGCTAAACAAAATTTGAGTACAGCAAAACTTTCTGCAATCAGCAAAAAGTGTTATTTTAGATGCATTCGCCTTTACAATGACGTAAAAACGGCCATTTTGGAAACGACCTATTTAAATAAATATCTCATGAACCGATTTTGGTGGATTTTTTGTATGTTGTTTCCCACCTCCAAATCTACCAAAAACCACCCAAATCTCACTTGTAGGAATTTTTGGGGGGTTAAGGTAAATTTTGTCACAAATCTACCCGACTAATCTTGTTTTAAAATAGGAAAGGAGGGAGAATCCTATCTTCATGAAAAAATTTTTAAGTCCTGCCGTCTATTTTTGCCCGATTCCGTGCATTTCTGTGCATATAGGTTCTATTTCCTCATTGTGTAAGTTAATTGTGGTTGTGTTTGGATGTTTGTCGCCCTTGGTGCTGTAAAGACTTTTACACAAACTGTTTACCGTAGCATTCAGTTTATCTTTAGAACAGTTCATTTAATCTAGTTTCAGGTAAGAATAACCTCACTGATTTTCCTGCAGCAAAGGCGTTCAAATGCAGTATTACAGTTTGAAAGTGCCGCAGTTCGGATGGGGACAGGGTAGGTCGTTCGAACAAAGAAGAGGCCTGACTTCCTTGGCTAGGGGAAGGGTCCACTTCAAATATCAAAAAACAATCAGACCTCTGTGATACGCGCATGATTTAAAGCTATGCGCAAATATCAGGGCCGTAGTCCAAAGGACGTATCAGGAAAGGGGAGGGGACGGGCGATCTGATTTTTACAAGATAAATTAAGCCACTTACGTCTGAGATGGTCTCTTCCATCTAGATATAAACAGATGGGGTTTCCTACCTGTTTAAGGCCATTTTGGGTTATATCTTCAGTATTTGTTTTAGACTATTCATTCAGGATATTGTAAAATCGCAGTAAAATTTGGTAGGAAAGCTGACGAATGAAAGGGTCACTCAAATAACATGAGGGTTGACCAGAACACATTCCTTACACCCTCACCCTTATTTTTGGGATATCGAGATTCAAAATTTTTTGACATTGCTCCTCTCATTTTGAAAAATGATCGATGTATTGCTAATTTCTTGTTTATTTTTTCCGGCACGGCTCCTTGCATTAAAAGTTACTAACGTCTGTCAACTTCATCCTGTTATATTGAACATTAATTAAAATCTTGTACTTCTGATCGTATCCAAACCATGGACGTCAGTCCTGGGGGATAGGAGGACAAGTCCCCCACATTTTGGAAATACACCCATTGACGTGAGGTTTTTACACAGTAAATTTTTGACAGGAGTGGTTATACCCCCACATTCGAGTAAAGATTGACGCTACTGATCCATACCATCAATCAAGCAAGTCGCCAGACGTGAAACTTTTAATTATGAAGGTTAAAGAACCTCAGCCTTACTCTCTTGGGCACTCGATCGTTATTGACATGAACTCATTATTTATATGTGAAAGTTACAAGAAGAGGAGACGATATACTTGCACGTGGTTGGAAATAGCTGCCACGTAGTTAAACCGTCACACACAAACACTTAAATCCGGTTTTATGTTTTCAATTTGTTTTTATAAGAACAATATTCGGCCATCCGTTACTTTTTCGATAACTTAAAGCGATATAGCGGCTGCACTGAAGTATGAATTGTCTTTTAGACCATAGCGATGGTGGGCAGAACGGTTCATTCATTGAAAAGTATAATATACATCATTATAAGGTTCAAAAAATTTTGAAAAGTTGAACAAATTGTCAGACTGAGTACACCCACGGAGCTAGTACCCCAGGCGCTTTATTTCTCAACATAACTTCCAGGGACGGGATTTCCCAACCCCCCTTGGGGGTTGGGAAACAGGGAACTCCATAGGGCCCCTGTGGGGGTCCAGGAGAAAGCCCCCTCTAAGTCCTGATGTGCTTCAAGAATAAAACTATAAGAATGAAACATCTGGCTGTTTTTAAACCCATCAAATATGCACCAACAGTTAACAAAAGTCACATTTTTACCACTTAAAAATAGCCTCACTTTTAGCTTTTGAGTGGTTACAATGATAATGGAAGAGTTTATACTACGCTGTGAAACACGCAGGATGTTCTCTAGAAAGAAGAAAAACGAAATAATATTTAAAACGGAAGTGGGCGATTCGCGCCGAAGAAAAAAAAGCGTTGTGTAAGACATTTTATTGTATTTGTATAATACAACATTAAAAAAATTACCGTAAACGATTCTCTTACTTTTCCCGGCTACTATCTTCTTTTCTTATGTTTCTAAACTGTAAATGTTCTAGGGAACAAAGGGGACCCATCACAAGGTTCTTATACTGTATGCGAAATAAACATAATGAATTTCAAACTACTTAGGTTAAAGTATAATTTTGTAAGAAGATTCAAAAATTGAGGGGTATTAAAATACTTTCAAAAGTCAATGAAAAGGAGGAACATGGGTAAATGTGCCTGTACCACAAGTGGAAATAAACATGGACAGCCAAATTATATTAGATGCTGCATCTTCGTAAGGGCAACGATACCGAAACTGGGCGTGAAAGCCGGAGGCTGGATGAATCGCCAGGTCCTCCCGAGAATTTCATTTGATGGCTTTATGCGGCCATCCGGACCATAGGGAATGTCCTTCGTCCCTATGGTATAATTTCAAAATGCTTAAGAAGTAGTTATCTTGATTGATAACTTAAGATAGTAATCGTCTGTCAATTTCATTAGGATAGTGGTTGGAGATTTATGTGATCAGCGGGAAGGGTTGCTCTGCAAGGGTTTTTGACACCTTATGTGAGTTCCAATTATAAAGCGTAGGCCTCACTGCTATGTAATGTCTGACATATCAGGGCCCTTGCTTTCATAAAGAGTGCTGTGATCGATCTTAAGTTTGACCTAAGCGCCGAAATATATCCTTTTTGAAATTTAAACTTAGATTCATCGATCGGAACCATAAAAGTACAGGGGCGCTATATCCCAGCTGTCTATTGACCCCCCAAAACCTTTTTTAAAGCAAAAAAGGGTGTTGGGGAAAATTTGAACTGTCCCCTGGACCCAACTGGAACGGGTGGTGAAATTTTACATTTAACATCATCTTTTGTGTACCACACAATATCCTTCTCACCACCATCATCCTCTGGCCATTTCCAGTTTCCCCCAGATTTTGCCATTGCATGAACAGGTCTACACATTTGCACCTACAATGGCCAACACCTCTCCAGGATACAAGTCAGAACCATAACTAACAATGACCCAATCTCCCACATCAATTTCCCCTGTTTGATCTTGCCCATCACCCACACTGCCTTCATCACTTTCACTGAAAACCTCATCCTGCACATAGTGATACCCTTGTTCACGGAATGCTTGCTCTTCTCCCCACTTCTCATTGAACTGGCTGTTGAAGTAGAAACTGAGCTTTGTGATGTTGTTACTGATACTGTGTTTAATGAATCGAACCCTCAATGTCCCAGGGATTTCATGCACTTTGCCAGGAATTTGCAGATGGTCATTATGTATTTCATTAGAACCTACAAACACCACTTCAGTTGCCTGGACCCTTTAATTTGCATATGCAGCAAACTGTTGTGCATCACCTAAGGGAACTGTCTGCTTTGAACCATCATACATTAGGTTCAGTCCCTCTTCAGAAGCAGATTAACTTTAAATGGAATTTGTCTTAAATATTGTAGACCATGGAAGGTAAGAATAGGCTACAGTATGTGGTTGCTATTTGGATGGAGGCCGGGGAGACGGCCCAGATAGGGAGACCAGGTAGGAGGCCAGTTGGGGGGCCCAGGGGCTATGTGGGCCACCACAAGCTTTCAGGGCAAAAGTAGCCCCTAGTGTGCCAAAAATGTTGTCATACATAGGATGAAGTGGTTCTTGCCTTGTATTTGGAAATTTGTCCAAGAATAAGGCCAAGATCCATGATATCATAAGCACGGAATAGAGCAAAAGCTTCAATTGTCATTTATGTTGCTGCAGGTTGGCAAAAGAAAATTAGGGGGAAAGTGGTCCAGCATGCCATCCATAGTGTCATCACTGCTGATAGCAAGCAAACATTGTTGGATACAGAAATGAAATGACTATGGAAAATGATACATCCTCCTACTTCATTTTTTGTCCCAGCACACAAGGAATTCTGTCCCGTAGCACATGAAATTCCGTCCCGTCGCGGGAAGAATTCCGTCCCGTCGCGGGAAGAATTCCGTCCCGTCATGGAATTTTCTATCCCTTGCTAAAGTTGAACGAACTGAGCTAAACAGAGGAAAATGACTTTATGTGGTTCAACTCACTTAGTATTGATAGTTCCTAATAACTAATTCTCATCTTGCCACCCTTTTTGCAGATAAATGTAAAAGAAAGGTGTCAAAATGCGACGGGACGGAATTCTGTAACGCAAAAGTCGCGATTGATCGTAAATACCTTGGATCGAGAAAATTACTTCTTGCAGTTTCATTAACTACCTAACATTCAAAATTGTCTGGTGATAAAAAACTATGTAACATCATTACCATTCAGAGATGCTGTTGAATGAAGATATTTCCGTCCCGTCGCACTGATATAACAATTTTCTCACTTTTTCCCCAAATTTCACATTAAAAACATAAAGTTGTGGATTTTTCGAGTTTGAAAAAATGCACCTCAATATGTGCCCTACAAAATCATGTAAAAGTTTCCACTGATAATGCAAGTTTGTTTTTACACATTGAGGGTGACCACTTTTGGATTTGACCCACCAGCTTAGTCAGGCCCCATTTAGAGTATGCTACACCTGCTTGGGACCCTCACCTTCAAAAGCATTGTAGCCAGTTGGAAAGGGTGCAACGTAATGCTGCAAGGTTCGTCACACATAACTATAGTAAAACGGAAGGAACGGTCACCAAGCTCCTCCATGATCTCCACTGGACGTCCTTGCAGAACAGGAGGTCTGCCTCCAGATTAACCCTATTGTATAAAATTAATCAGAACCTTATTGACATACCTAAAGAAAACTTCCTAAAACCAGTGACACTGCAGGGCCTTCGGAGAATGAACACGCAAAACTTCCAACAACCTGCGTGTCGTATTAATGCTTACAAATACTCCTTTTTCCCAAGAACTATAAAGGAGTGGAATATGTTACCTGAAGGGACTGTCAATGCAAGTAGTATAAATTCGTTCAAGCATAATTTACATTTTGATTAAGTCATATCCCCTCCCCGCACACCTCTGGCTCATATGCTCTACCTTTTTTTAGAGCCCTGCCAGTACACGAGAAGAAGAAGAAGAAGGATACAGATTTTAAAAGTTACTGTACCAGCAGAAGGAGCTCACTGCTAACTAATAATTATAGTAACACAATTTAAATAATAATAAATTAGACATTAACTCAAGTTTTATAGTACCAATTCACAAAGAACAGATCTGCTCATGGTACTTTACAAGGAGTAACATACCAACATCGAAAATGAAAACTGAATAACATACTGTATCAGAGGTTTCCTGCAAAGGTTGGCTATGACCTTTACTTTCTTCAGTCATATCTGGAAGGGTTGTTGAGGAAGGAAAGACTAGCCATTAGGAGACTGAAGTGTTAACCTTCGATATTTTGATGGTGATATATAGTACATTTACGGGAAAATTCCACTAGACTGAAAGTCTGCCATCAAATAGACTGAAAATTTACTTAACATCAGAGCTCATACATTAGCATTACCATATGGGTTAGGATAAGGTGCTGTGGCTGAGTGGTAAAGGCATTGACATTTGAAGCGATGAAGCTTGGCAACTGGGAGATTCAGAGTTCCATCCCCAGCTGCGTCAAAGTAAGGGGGATTTTCACCCAAGAGCAAATTTGATCTGAAGTGTTGAGTTGGTCAGCCACCCGACATATAGGCTTCTCCCACATTTGCTGTCGCTTAGTGTCGTAAAAAAACTGCCCTTCGAGGGCTGAATGGTTATTATTAAGGGTTGAGATTAAGGTTAGAGTTAGGATAAGTGTTAGGGCACCTTAGGTCTATTGTGAAGGTGCAATCTAGTGGACAACTGGTCATGTGGACCCAGCTCAATCTGTTCATGTTGCACTGCTTATTTTGTAGAAACTAAGAGAGCCTCTGAGAGGTTTATACACCTTCATATGTAATAATGTATATGGAATTTCCAAGAAAGTACAGGGATCCCAGCTGAAAATACTGTAGTTTCCACAGTGTACACCCTAGCCACTAGTTAATTTTTTGGCAGCCCCCTCAAGTTTTGCCTGGCAGATGAAAGTTACCACAGTCTTCCTTTCTAGACTACAATGAAGTGCTTACTAAACACAAGAAATAAGTCTTAAGGGAACTAGCACTGAAAGATGTGAACTTACTCTAAAATCATCAATATCAAGTGTTGATAGAGAAAACAAGGCACACAAACTTATTAAATCTTCACTAACTGCAGAGAATTTAACAAAATTTCTTCACAATACCAGTTAACTGCAAGAGTAACTGTTAGCTCAATCAATCATAATCATTATTAGGGATCAAGCAATCAAGCAAGGGCAATCTTCATAAGAAAGGGCAGGGATCCTGCCAGAAATGCAAAACGGGGGGGGGGGGGGGGGGGGGGAGGGAGGATTAATTGCTCCTAAACCTCTAGTATAAATTGATGCTGTCCCTGGCTAAAGTTACAAGTAGAATCAGGGTTAGTCGGGTAGATATAGGGTTTGACCCTAAAAAAATTCCTACAAGTGAGTTTGATGCGGTTTTGTATCAATTGAGGTGTATAATATACCCAGGAAAAAATCCACCAAAATCCACCTATGGAAAGGACCGAAATTAGGTCAAATCCAAAATGGCGGCTTTTAAAACCCTTTTTCCTACTTTATGTCAAAAAGGTGTATGTAATGTAAGTTTTATTGGCAAATTTTATGGGTGAAAATGTTTCTATGACTATCTTGGACTAAATGTTTCAAGTAACCTTGCAGAAAGCACAATGATGACGTCACAATGACGTCGAAGACAACTTTCCATTGAAAGTTTGAATGCCCTCGTATAATGGTTTTATAATAAAAACTGCACAGTAGAGACACGTAACTTGTACACTTTAAAGGGCTTATGTAAAATTGAATGATCCTTGTGACATTTTTAGTGCTGAAGCTTAGGGTGTTCAGAAGTTAAAAACCTCAGAATAGTATTGCACAACACCATGTTCTCAGGGAGAATGGTGAAAGCGCCATTTCGTGGTATTTTGAAAACTGATATCTTTTCACAGGAATTAGATCAATGGCTGAAAATTCGTATACAGTTGAAAGATGTATAGCTATATAAAAAGAATTTGATGTCAAAGTTGCATTACTTATCTCATTTTTGAAAACCCGGTCATTTGAAAATATAATTTTTACTTCTAAATGTAATTTTTTCAAATTTTATGAATTTGCGGGCTCTTTACTAATTGTTAGAAGGCCCTCGTAATTTAGCTAACTTTAACATTATTCCAGGTCTATAAGCGAGAGAAAGCATAACCATTCAATGACTCTAATTCTTAAGTGCTGAGGTCCCATACTGGTTGCTTCAAAATATTTCAAGGTGACGTCTCATGTGCCTCGAGTCGTCAGCAAAGGGACACGGGAAAGGCAAAAAACGACTAAAACTGTCCCGAACGTGACCTTCAAAGTTAACCTATTCCTTATGAAACCAAATATTTTAACTGTTAAAGTCATAATCATAGCAGTTGATTTCCAACTTTGAAATCCCATTTTGACATTCACTGTCATTCAGATACCAAACTATTTGTTTAGATCAGTGGTTCCCAACCGTTTCCAGCTCAAAACCCCCCTTCCATCTCCCTTCCACGATACTACTATAAATGAAACGAAAAAGTTAAGGCACATATTAAAATAAAAGGTACGGATGCAGCCTTTGCAGGTGTGGACCTGGCCCAGGGTAGTACAAACAGATAAAAGTGGTACCGAGTCTTCCTTTGCGGTGGCAAATCCAAATCTGCGATGAACAATTAAGGGTGTGAAGCCTTCATCGGAGTCAAGGGTGAAAAACGTTTGTACTAAAAGAGAGAAAGATTTTGGGGATTCCACAGAGTTGAAGTGTTCCCATAGGCGTAGGAGAGGGGGGCTGAGGGGGGGGGGCTGCAGACACCAACCAAAACTTTTTGTGAAAATTCGGGCAATATGCCGGGAATTTTTCGGGCACCTACCGAAAGAAAAATAATGCAATAATGTAGCTAAAGGTTATCAATAGTTTGCAAAACTTCCTTGGTAGCCTAATTAAAACAAAGTTCTGATTTGAATTGCAACAGCACCTATAGAGTCGGTAGAAGTTCATCAGTGTGATTTTTAATGGTTAAAGTTATACTATGATTATCAGTGGTGTATTTAGGGGGGCCAGTGGGCCATGCTCCCATCACTGATGCCGACTGTCTTTTAGTACCTAAAATACGTACATTTTTTTAATACAAATTTTACTTCAAAGATAGCATATGTGGCACCAGAATTTTCAAAAATTTTCAAAGGAGAGGGGGACACCCCTCCCCCAGGCCAGCGATCACACAACATAATGCATGCCCTCACCCCCATGACAGAAATAAAAAAAAAATATAATCAATATGGAAGGGTAGTAACACGGCAAATGATTGTATGTAATTGGCATGCGGTGTGATAAAGCCGATGCATGCCTATATGATACGTACATTAACATGTCGAACGCGCGTGGGGCGCGCGGAAATTTTTGGTTTTATTTTTCGGGCAAGTCGTTACAGCCCCCATCAACTTGGGCTCCTACGCCCATGAGTGTTCCCCATGGACAGAGAGTCTAGAGGCCCATTGGCTGTCCCTGATGGGGCAATGGCCCAGTGGGGGACCAGGGGCGAAGCCTCCTGAAGTTTTGCAGTATGGACGAAATTGCCAGCACGAGAACTAATGAAGCATTTTAAATCACCCTTTGACCATTTGTCCTTGAGTAGCAAGTAATGGAAGTTTTCTTTGATTCTGCGGTTGGCTTGTCTTGTGGGTGGGAAGACGGATGATAGTGGCTGCATGGGGCTTTGGAAGACGTATGCTACTCAAGGTGTCCTACACAGGGTATTAGGCCTATTACAGATAGCCAAATTCGCACGAAGAAATATAGCATTTAGGAAGACATTTAATACCCTACTTCCTTTTCCATTGCAAACGTTCTCTATTATTTTTCCATTATCTACAATTGTCGATTATGTCAGTATGTGCTTCTATACCCGAACATCATGGCAAGAATTACATTTGAGATTATAGTGGCAAGACAACTTTGATCTATGGAACCCATTGCCCCCCCCCATCGCCACTGATGAAGGTATGGGATCCTCTTAGAGAAAAGTTTGAAATTCAACAGTGTTTGATGCGATTTCCTGCGAGCTAGCAGATGAGATAATTCACAACTTTGTAGTGAACCTTAAGAGGGAATGTTAGACCTACCCGACTTGTTAACTAAAGCCATTTTATTACATACCTATTTGAAACTTCAGCTAGAGGAAAACAGTTGGTATCTTTTTTAGCCCCGTTTTTAAATTAAGTATGGTCTCATTGTTTTCAAATGCCCCCACTGAAACTACTTGGCTCTTATCCCCTCCTAAGTTGCGAAAAAAAAACCTTCAGGGGGCGATTCCGCCCAGTTGGGAACAACTGAGTTGTGAGTACGGGTACGAGTACAAAATCATTGACACACGGCAGACTGTCTGCTCAATGAAGTTAACCTTGTACAATCCGTTTATCAAAATTTGTGCGATTATGTCTTCATTATACTTTTTAAATGTGAAAAATAACAGGACCAGGAAGTATTTACGTAGCTGGGAATAATTAACGTAAAAACAACTTGAAAAACAATCTAATGAATACTATTTCCAGAATCTGTGGTTAGGTTATCGGTAATACCATCCTTATATTTCCTGCTTTACTAATGAATACAATAATAAAAGTATTATTTCAACACAAAATTAATAATTTTTGCAGATTTTTCAAGGGATTCGGATAATCTCTGGTTACAAATCTGTTACACCCTACAAGTCGTTTCCTAGAAGCTAATACACATGATTTATTTAACAGCTGTTGCCACAAATCCACTTTGTCTAGTAAGTTATATCGTGTCTTCAAAAAAGGTGGAGTTTAATAGGGCAGACTTCCTCATTCTAAAGGCTAAAAAAGTAAAAGAAACATTTTAACATCTCTACTTATTTCAATTTCTCCGACCCACAAAAAGCTTTCTGTTCCGGCAGGAGTACAATCCCCCTTGAGCGACACTCCTTAGCTGATCAGTCACTTCAAAAATGTTATCTGGTCTTTAGCTCAAGTACTCAGCCTAGTTATTGTTATATCATGTAAGGCTGCGAAACAACTGCTGCTTTAGGCCATGCGTATGTAATAATATTGTAGTCCAAACCTCAATATCGAGACAGAGACAACCCCTTCGAGACCGAGACACCGCTTCATAGATAGGGAACTTTTCAACTGAAGTTCTAATCGACTGTTAACACAATTATAGTTGTACTATAGCTCCTTGTTCTGCAACACACGCCGTCCGTAAATTCAAGTTTTTTGAAATGCAGCACTGTTAAATGCGATTTCCTGGCATCTAGCAGATGAGATAATTCACCAACTTTGTAGTGAACCTAAAGAAGGAAAGTTAGACCTACTTGACTTGCTGAGTCCCCTTTATCTACAATTTATTGCATACTTATTTGAAAGTTCAGCTAAAGGAAGATCCTTGATATCTTTTAAAGCCTCGATTAAATTTAGTATCTAATTTTTGCAAACGCCCCCTGCTGCCCATTGGCTCTTATCGCCCCCTGAGTTGCGAAAATGCAACCCAGGGGGCTATAACGCCCCCGCTGGGAACCACTGGTTTAGAGCATCCATCATATTCTGAAAAGTACACATCCATAATGCGTCATTTTCAGTAAAAATTTTGCACTGATTACCTACCGTACTAACGTTTATGATTTAACCTCCTTTGGTCACTTGCTTGCTGTGTCCCTCCAAGGTGGAGGGATATGCCCCTCACTTGCCCCCCGTCTGTTCCTGCACAAAGATATACAGTTTACAAGAGCATTGTGCCAACATACTACCCCCATTTCTGCTTGCTGACCACGTGTATTAGGTGTACAACCCCATTAAATGTGTTGATAACCATCCCCGACTAAAGACAGCTTTACTTGGGTGTAGCACATGACCGGATCACCGTAGGTGTATGTCTCCAATAAGTTGTAACGAGGACGTACACATAACGTGCTTTGTCCCTTTCCCACACTTTTAACCAATTGGTTGGAAACTGGGACGTTAAACCTCATCTAACCTAACCTAACCCACACTTTTAAAATCCTGGCAGCGCCTTTGTAAGCTTGTGGCATACCGGGTAAACATGATTTTACTAAGTTCGTCCTCAAATATATGCTGCTTTTCTTGTGTTTAAAAATGAACCTGAACAAATAGATTGTAAGCAAAACCATTACTTTTTAGGTCCAGTTACCAAAACCAATCCTACCATGCATTACGCTTTAAAAGCTATATCCTACTTACCTTACCACCTAAATGCCAAAACATGAGAACATGAAGTTCACCTCACACATTTTCCGGAGGGAAGGCAATGAGGGTCTGATCCTAATTTTCACGATTGTGCATAGTCATATAAGTGTGATTTCGGACAGCCACAGGTCAAATGTACTACTGGTTTTAAATTCAAATGTAATAACATTTAGTCAATCGAACATGAGTGGAACAAATTTCCTGTGATCAGGAAAATGTGCAAGTTTTATAGACATGCATATTAACATGTCCACCAAGACCACCATAACATCAGCTATTTTGCAAATAATTCATTATAATCAATTTTCTTGAACAGATTTTGATATAATTGGAGAGGGTTTCAACGAGTAAACCGTTACGGAGTTAGCCAAGGTTTTGTCAGAGGTGACACTAATTTCTTCGGGACTCAAGAAGTTTATTTGACTGTCAAGGTGTTGCTCTCAAGTCCAATGCTGCCAAAACTGATTGAAATCCTTACTACATAAATTAGGCGGATGAGGGCTGGGAGGGCACATTTTGTCTCAAATCCACCCAACTATAGGCCCGAGGCTGCCTCAGTAACGTACAGCGTGGAAGTAGCAATGAGCGAATCTACCACTATGGCTAACTATCCAGACTCATAATAACATCACCATCAATTGCACATAGTAGGGGTTGAAATGGCCCGCACACTCAAATATTAAACTACTCTGGGAAAAATACCGTATAATCACCAGCTTAATTCAGGGCCGCTCGGGAGGGACTGAAGCCCCAAATAATTTTCAGTATGAAGATGTTTTGTCTAAAAACGACAAAAATAGTAGCCTACTCTTAAAAACGTCAAAACTCAGGAGTTGAATGGTCCAGCCACCAATCTTAGAAAGCTTTAGATGGCAGGTACTGCAATTGTTTATCTTAACTATTAAATGTAACTGCATTGTGTAGGTTTTTCACTGCTACTTTGATTGTAAATGGATGAGACCAAACCGGTGAGCATGCTTAACCCAGTGTCTTCTTATTTGCAATGTTCGATTCCATGTATTCTACTGTCGGTGACATAGAAATGATTTAAGTACCGTATATGTAAGCTAAAGAGGATCCTTTTAATAAGCTGTAACTACACTTAACACGACTGCTTTGCCCATTAATTACACATGTGATAGCCTGTCGTAAGGGCAAAGTGGAAACTCTACGGGGATAGGGTCATAACTTATACACAGCAAACAGGCCATGCTACCACTTGAACTGACAAGAGACTTATTTCGAATAAAATGCACAGCTTCATGACATTCAATTGTGTGAAAATGGGAACATCCGAATATTCAACAGATAAAAACCCTAAATCAACTACTAAACAGTCACTGCCGTGTTGGATTGAACATTACATGGGAAGTATATAGTTTTGGTTGTAACGTTCTTGAAAACAGACACGGACAAACTAGGGTGGTGCCAGATGATAGCAGGGGCCATGGCCCCCATCTGGGAAGGATGACCCCAAGGAACTTTTCCAATTTCGTCAGGGAGCCTTTATAGGTACGATGAAATATGTAATCCTCGAAGACGTCCAGCATCCTCCGACGATTTACTTGAATATGCTCTCATGTACAGCAGAACCTTCGATAAACCCCCCAATTTTTCAGATTTTCTTTCCTAAAACCCCAAAACGTTCAAGTTCTCTAAAAAAACCAAAACATTTTCGGCACGCTTTGGGAGCCAAAAATTTTGCTTTCAATATCCTTCCTGCAACCCATTGCGCTTTTCAAGTCTTTGGGTTGCCCCTCCCGCCAGAAGCTTGGGTCCCTGTGGGGCAAATCCTGGGCCATGCCCCCCCCGGACAAACCTGTTGAAAGACCGAATCACAATTTTGTTTCTCTCTCCAGTGTGCTCTGCCACTTGGTAGCTATCTACATTATAAAAATGCTTTAGTAATAACACTATACCCCTGGAAACCTAAATGCAAGAAACCAAGAAGACTTTTTAATCTTGCATGTATTCTGTAGTAGGCAGAGAACAGTCGTTTTGGGTGGTTTTTGTGACTTAAGTGTCAGATCATAGGTGAATTATGAAAGCGTCAGGTCTACAGTAGTACTGTTGGTCAATTTAATCATAATACCATCATGCCAAACAAAATTTGAGTACAGCAAAACTTTCTGCAATCAGCAAAAAGTGTTATTTTAGATACATTCGCCTTTACAATGACGTAAAAACGGCCATTTTGGAAATGACCCATTTAAATAAATATCTCATGAACCGATTTTGGTGGATTTTTGATATATTGTTCCCCACCTCCAAATGTACCAAACACCACTCAAATCTCACTTGTAGGAATTTTTTGGGGGTTAAGGTACATTTTGTCACAAATCTACCCGACTAGGTGACAAAAACTTGCTTCAAGATCCCTATAAGGTGCATTTTGAAGGGTTTTAAAGGCCATTTACTTATGAAAGTCCAAACATTGCTGCAAAGGTGTCCTCTTCTTAAGTAAGAAACCAAGATATGGACAATTTTTTTAATTTTTATGTAAATGAAAAGGGGGGGATTTTACCAACCTTCTTCTGGAAAGGGGGGAACAAATCCCCCCTTTCCCCCTTTGGCAGAAACCCTGAAGGGGGTACCTGTACTTCACAACAGTTTCCAGTTGCTGCCTGTATGTGATGCCAACAAATACCATTTGCTGCTTTGCACCTTTATTTTTACACCAACTTCGGCAGGTTGTCTCACAGATCCAGATCACCTGGCAAATATGCTTGGATAATGAATCTCTACTCCTCTCCTACAAGAAGTGCTAAACACGGTCAATGACATTACAAGAGGAACTAAAATTAATTTTCTAGAGAATTAGCACCATTTGGGGTATTAAATGAAACCAGCCTTCACAGCAGTGTTCCCACTCTTCCTGAAATTCCAGCAATTCAGAAAATTTAGGTGTTCTTAGGTTAATCTTCAGGAGACAGAATAGGCAACTTCAGATACTTTGTGGAAATCAATGGAGTAACTTTTTAATCAAATCAGAGAGAAAAGCCTTTTTTCTCTGTTCTCTTTCTTTTTACATGTAAACTGGATCTCTGTTTTACCATTTTTTTTAGGTTTGCCCTGTGACAAAATGACGACAAGATGGTACTGTATGTTGGAAATGTTCTAAAGAATTTCATGATAAACCCACGATATATCAGGAAATTTGGGGTTTCCTACATGTATTTCAGGATACTATTTGTGAGATGTTAAGAACACTGCCTCTGCAAATCACTTTCCAGTCTCGTAGCTTAAATTCAATACAATTATTCTCCAGGAGTGCCAACTCCCTTTGAATAAAGCTGCACACATGTGAACAGTGAACATGTACCTAGATAATCCCCTTTCCCTTTGTCAATCATTCCCCTCACGCTTTTGACAATCATTCCCCTGCCCCCGATAATCTATCTTCCAACACCATAATATTTTACACCTGAGATAACTTCCCCACCAGAAAAGGGGGGTATACCCCTGGGGTAATTGTCGGGGATTTTCTTGAGGTGGGAATTGTCCTGTGGAAATATGGTCCCTGGGGTAGCTTATGCCTTCAGGGGGGTGTCTAGGAATCATCCAGGGATAACTGTCTTGTCCCAACATGGGTATTACATGAACAGTGTGAGCGAATATAGGTAGTCCTCTGAGACTGAGTTGCACCTCTTATGCAGTTCAAAATAGCACTCTTATGTTGGTTCGCCACTTGAGGGTCTAAATGGCTATAGCTTTGTGGTACCCAATACCTGTAATATTCTTTCTTCAACAATCATGGCAAAGCTTGTGCCCTGGTCAATGTTCTCAAGTGTTAACTTTGGCAATTCTGCCAGAATCGGTTTCTATTGTTTACGGGTAACAATCCTAACAACATTCCAGCTTGGAACAGATTACTCCTTGAATATGACTGATTTCAATGATTTATTTCAAAAACTAGTACCATATCCTGATCCTTGTGTATTACACACTAAACACTGCTGTCTCTCAGGAGAGAATGCCCTGCAGGCATGGCCGTACAGACCGGGGGAGGGGAGGGCAGCCCCCCCCCTCCCAGTCAGAAACCTGATTTAATCAGGCATATATGTTGTCTTAGTAGGGCAGAAAATTGGACAGCTAAATTACTGTAGGTCTGGAGTTGGCCAAAAATCACAGCCCTCCCGAAAAAAGGCAGTCCCATACGGCCATGCCTGCAGGTCTTTAGGAAAACTTTGTGATTGTCCATTGCCCCAACCTTTCCTGGTTGTCCCCCCCCCCCCCAAAAAAAAAACTTTAGGTGCAAGCACAAACAAATTTTAAAGCTGTCTTGGGTGCCCTCAATTTCCTCCTGGCCAGAAATTAGGCTGTCCACAAATTTTGGTATTCAAGGGCAAGTGGAACAGACCTGTTAACTTTAAGCCGCTACCTTGGATCTCTCATGGCCTGCAATTTTTAATGCAAACTTTTCTACATCAAATTCACCAATGCCAAGATACATAACTATAACATTGACGTCATCAATCTGAATTTGATTTTTAAAATCTTTGTCTGGATGAAAAAGTGTGTAATTTAAACAGGTTGCAAGGCACTACAGGACACATACCTAGCCTACACTGTTACACTATAATTCCTTAAGTGTGCACAATATGATGTAGCACACAAACACTGAATAAAATTTTTACAGTTGTGCTAGTGTAAATTGAACCACCTTAAACTGCTTGCTAACAGACCAAGAAGGACAACCACACTTTCCATGCTGTTTGCTTGACATTTCTTAATTTGTGCATCGTGCCAATTTGGCATAGGCCTTCTGCCAAGTCTAACATTAAGCAGGCACTGGGTGGTATTACCCCATATTCCACAAGTTTAATAGTGACTAGTCTGCTACATAAGTATAGGGCCAGGTGACTCCTAATTTATTGTGCCTTGTCATATATGCCCCAACTTATTTACAGATGGACACAAGGTTAGCCTAGTAGTTTCATCAACAACAACAATAAACTACAGCAGCATTGCTGCAGTCACTCAACCCTTCTGATGTTATGACCCATTGACCTGTTCAGCTTTTAATTCATTTTGAGTACAATCATGGTCCATACTTAGGCCTAATACATACCCAAACTCATGTTGGGCTGGCCAACACTGTTCACCTAGTTGTTGGACCGTGTCAGGGATAAATCTTTTAGTTAGTTCATCCCCCTATATAACACTGCACATAAGGACAGGGGTCAGAAACTTGAGTCATAGTGCATAAATGCAACCAGTTTGTGTAGGGCAAAGACATAACCAGTAAGTGGGGGGGGGGGAGAAGCTAGCAAATCCCCCCTCCCCATGAAAATGGTGAGCAAAAATGAAATACTGGATGAAAATTACACCATTCATTTGAAGTTTAAAGCTGCTAAGTAGTGCTGATTTGTGTACTTTAAAAACTAAACTTTAACATTGATTCCCTAATGTTGATTCCCTAGTTGACACAAGGCCTTTGAGTGAGCATAGATCAAATTGCTTCACTTGAACATTCCTAGACTACCACTCCAGCCAGACCTGGGAAACAAGTGGTGATGAGTCAAATAGCAACTCTCTGGATGAACAATGACCCCTCTGTATGCAACGTCCTCGCACAGCAAGCAGAGCTGTGTAATAGATATGTACTAAAATCGCTGAAGGATCAGTTAGCTGTCTGGGAACTTGGCCTTTATGGTACATTAATTGTGTACACAGTGGACACACTGGACACTGACAGCTACTAGAAATACTGTACTAATAATACCTGAGAATAGCAGTGCTATGTAGGCAACCGTCATGTAACTACATCATTATACGAGGCCAAACTATGCAATGGGAGAACCGGATTCCATAGGGGAAATTCCCTTTATATAATATGCTGTCACCATTATAAAGAGATGACTGTTTGCAAATTTCTGTGTACCTGTGATTTTTCTCTGAGAAATGTTCTTTTTTGAACACATTTTTGGTCCAAATAAATCATGATATTTCTCAACTGATTGGAACATTTGTGTATATTGAAAAGAGGTAACATTAAGGAGGAGACATAAAAATTATGATTCAGTTAGGTGAAGTTGGTGCAGAAAGGCTGAAGTGTGCTACCTTTCTCTTTTTTGGTTTCCTGAAAGGGAAAACTTACAGTAGCAGTCGCTCTTGTCCACCTTGCGAAAACTTGAGAGGAACCACAGATTGCAAAGTCAGAAATGACTATGCCGTACCACACAAATTACAATGTACGCAACTACTACTGTCAGTACTGATGAGTACATAGTCAACACTGCACTCCATACATTGTTTCCCGTGATAGAAGCCAACGATGAAGTTGCACCATAACCTTCACAGCAGATGTAATATGTACCTTTTTGGGTAAGACATACACATTCTAAGAAGTGGGGCCAATGTAAGTACAAAGTAATACATGTCCACTGAGCAGGCAAATTTTCCTATTGTATTACAGGGCCATTGAATGCTATAAGGCCAAGTAAAAAAAAAAAAAAATATTTTTCCCATCTAGAATTTTTCAGAAAAGGAGGATGAGGCCCCAACCCGCTTTTTTTTAATGCAAAACTGCATGAAAAAGAAGACAAAAAAGTTGCATGCACAACTGTACGTGAGTATATTAAACAAAGTAAACTTGTCTTGTACTTGTACTGTAGTTAATACTGTACACCACATTCGTGTGCTGCTCGGTGAAGTTTCGGTAAAAACAGACTGTAGTCGCAGTGTAGTCATTCCTTTTTATGTAAGGAATATCGCCGCAATTTGTGGAAAAGTCCCAAAGATGCTGAAATGAAACATGATTACCGCTGTTCAAAAATAAAAAAAAAGGATGTGGCCCCAAAAAAGGATGCAGGCGGGGACGGGAAACATGTTATTTATTTTAGTTGGCCTAAAGCTTGCTCAGTCAGAAATGACTACCACCTGTATCGCCATTATTACAGGCAATTTACTGTGTGGGATTTATTCGTCGAGTGTAAAATGGTAGACATGCTGTAAGTCGAAGATGATGGTAATACTAGTTTGCAACCGGTCACTCGCCGAACAGCTTCGATTTAATGTCTACAGGCAGTTATTACATAACATCATCGAGTGTGCACTGCTTTTCAGGCTAGCAAATACTTGCTGTCAAGTGAAGCATGCTGCACTCCCATGTCAAGTTTCTTTGTCAAATGTCGTACAGAATAACTTAAAGGACTTCTTGGATTATTTTTTTTTGAATTTTAATTTAAATTTTCCCCCAAATTTAAAGCTTTTCACTTTTAAACCCCCTAATTTTGGACGGGGGGGTTTAAAACCCCCCAAAGGGTTTCCCCCAAATTAGTGAATCTGAATTTACCCGGAGAAATGTGACCCCTTTTCGGAATTTAACGTCAAAAGCCTACCTTCCCAAAACAATAGTTACTTTTAGGGGGTAGCACTGCCGTAAATCTAATTCCCTTTCCCCAAATTTACGGAGCGTATTAACCACAACCCTTAATATCAGGTATTACCTCGAAAGTTTTGACAACCCCTGCGACCACCTCAATTTTCCAGGACCTTGGAATTACTATCGACTACACCACTAACCCAAATTCAATAATGTTGGTCAATTCAATACGTACATTACCATGGGAAAGTTTTAAATTTTTCCCAAAACTAAAAGGGATTTTCTACAATTTCCCTTTATTGGAACCTTGCATTCAAGGTTATTCAGCCTAGGCGTCCATACAAAAATTTTAATTTTTTTAGGTTACAGCTTTGATAAATAGAAAAAACAAACCATCGATGATTCCCTGAACGTAAAGGGATCAAATGTTCCTAAAACACCCTTACTCCATTAAGAAATAAGGGTTTGGTCCCTTTTCTTATAGCTTAAAATCCTTCTTTAAATAACTTGTGATTTTTATGACTTTTGTAAATTTTTGAGACATTTCCAAACCTTTTTTCAGTTTCAAGATGGCAGAAATGATAAGGGGATTTTTTGATGATAAGATAAAAAAAGGGAATTTTGTAAGATCTATTTTTATAATTGCAAAAAATTTATTAATTCTTTTAAAATTAATTTCTTTTTTTCCTTAGTAGGTTGATTTTTTTTATTTTTGGGTTTTAACCCCCCCCCCCCCCCCCCCTTTCAAATTCCATAAAAAACCCAAAAATTTCCCTCCAAATAAAATTTTTGGGGGGCACCCCGGGGTATTGCGGGGAGATTTTTAAAAACGGTATTTTCAAAAAGGTTTTTGGGGGCCGGCCACGACCTTTTTCCGGGGAAAAAATTTTTTTTTTGGGGGTTTAGGGGGCCCGAAATTTTTAAATTTTTTTTTAAATTTGGGTATCCCCGGCCCAAGGGAAAATAGATTTTTAGGCAATCACCCTTTTTCCTTTTTTCCCCCCCCTTGGGGTTAAAGGGAAATTTGCCCAAAATTTTTTAAATTTTCCCAAAAAAATTTTGGGGTTTTTTTTTTTTTGGGGGTTTTTGGGGGGAAAAAGGTTTTTAAAAATGATATTTCAGTTTTTTTTTGTTTTTTTTCAATAAAAACTGAAAAACCCTGGGGGGTTAAAAAATTTTTAAGTGGGAAAACCCTTGGGAAAATTTTTTTTCCCTTAAAGCACAGATCCAGGTTTCTTTTTTTTGTTTTTTTTTTTATTTTTTTCGGGATTTTTTTTTTACCCCCAAAGGTTTAAATTTTTTAAATAAGGGGGGGGAAAATTTAAAAAGGGAAAAAAAGGGGGTTTGTCAATTTTACCCCCCCCTTTGAAGCATTTTATAATTTTAAAACAAAATTTTTATTCCCTTTATGTCACATTTCTGAATGGAAATTCTACTGTTGGTTATTTTAAACCCTTCGCTCCCTTGCCAATTTGAATTTTGAACCCAAAATTCTCCAAGGGAAAACCCAAATTTCTGGTGACTTAAATTCAGGGGAATTGCTTGGGGTGAGAGTAATTGTTATGTCCCGGCCGGGTTAAAAGTTTTAACAACCGGAAAAAGGGCCCCGCGTTTGGGCCTTGTCCCCAACTCCTTGCTTATGAGTAAAAAGGGGGAAAGGGTTAGGGGTTTTGAAATTTTTTTAAAAATTCAAAGCGTCCTAGACTATGTGCATTAGGGAAAAAATTTGGAAATTGAGAAAATTTTAAAGAAAATTCAAATTTGGAGGTGGTTTCTTCCCCCCCCTTCCCCGGGCCCCCCTTGGGAAAAAAGCTGCTAAAACCCCCTTATTATTTCAGGCCAAAAAGTTTCAATTTTTTTTTTATTTTTCCCTTAAAATGAAAAAATTGTGTCTTTGTGATAGGTATTATGGCAATGATTTGTTTTAAAACTGAAAAATTTATACCTTTTTTCTTTTTAAAATGCATAGTACTATCATTCAAATGTTGAAAAATATTGCTACTGTGGCTCACCAATAAAAGGGTTTTATTTAAACCCCTTTAAAGAAAATTCGATATTTAATTTAGGACTTTAAATTTTTTTCCACAATTGCAAAGCTAGTTTTATCTTTTAATTTTTATTGAGATTAAAAAATACCATTTTTTTTAAAGTTTTTGACCCCCCTTACATTTTATTTTCCCTTTAACAAAAGTTTATTTTTTTTTGCTCATTTCCTTTTGGGTTTAAACTGTTTTTTTTAAAAGGAAAAATTTTTGAAAGAAAGGGGGTTTAAAAAAGGGGAAAAAACTCCTTTTAGGCTTTGGAAAAAAAGGATTTTAAAAAACCCAAATTTTACAGTTAAAAATATTTTCCTTTTAAATTTGATTTTTGGGCAGAAATTATAAAAATTAAAGTAATAATTTTTTTCTCTAAAAACCAATTTTTTTAAACAAAAAAATTGAGAATATAAAGTTAAGCAGCTACTGATTGGAATTTTCTTCACTCTGCACTAAAAATCATCATGCTAAATAATTAACCCTAATTACTACCTTAATAATTAATACCCCCCTGCGGCACAGGGCGGGTATGTTGGATTAAGTCTTAAATAAGTATTGTGTCTTAGTGTGATTCCCCATGAAGCCATTCAGAAATGTCATGCCACAAATTAAAGATTTGACAGCATTCTTCAATGAACTAACCAATAACCATTGTGGCTGTCAAATTTCCTGTTTTTCTGTTTGGGGTGATTTAACTGTTTCAATTGAGCTAAGGGGCTTTTTCCCCCTCTCATGATAGTTTTAAAACATGAAAATTTGAGATCCCAAAAGACCAGTGGTCCACTAATTAAAGTACCCTCTTGCTGGGTTGCACAAAAACAAATATTTCCCCTCACCCTAACCCTTTTTTGGCTCTATTTTGTTCCCAACCATCATGCTATCCTAACCCCAGCTTTAATTTATTTTTTTTTTTTTGGTGTCAATTTTTTGGCTAGTGAATCTCATCTTGGGAAACCTTTTCTAGGGGAATTGGTTTTCATTCGGGGGAAAATGGTGCTCATAACAGCAGAAATTTAAACTTGACTGCCTTTTCAGAGAAAATGTGATTGACAGTGTTCCAAAGTATGATCAAAAGAGAAGCAACTTCCTAAAATTCCAAACTGGTAGTATTTTTAAATACTTGCAAATAGCAGAAATATTTCAAGAAGTAATTGAAAACATATGACATGGCAAACTTTGTGGCAAAACCTAAATTGTGAATATGTCATAACTTGAGAAGTGACTGGCAGAATGTTATAGCTTGAAATGGTGTCACCTGCAAACTCTGTGTAAATCTGTGTTTGTCATTTGCTCACAGGTATGGCATGATTGCATCTTTCCTGGCAACAGTGGTGGACTGAATCAGTACTATGACATCTCAGAAAACAGAACAGAAGGGTATGTAAGGTTTTATCAGTTTTGCATCAAATCATTTGCCATACATGACCTATCGCCATCAGTTTCTTAGCTTTACATTTTTAGCCCACACTTTCAAGGAACAGATTAGAAAAAAAAAAAAAAAATTGCAAAGACTTTAGATGTCCTGAAATAATTATTTGTATAGTAGTGTGATGAAGCCAAGTGCTTTATTCATAGGGTGGGAACCCGGAAGGGGGGGGGGGATGAGGGAGTGAAACCCACCAGTCAAAGTGTGTTGGGGGAAGTATGCTTTCAAAATTTGCAGCATTTTCCTTAAAATTTGTCCAGTATATCGCACCATATTGTATCTAAGGACCTTCAAATTTTAAAAAATTTTTCCAAAGACTCCCTAGACCCCCTCCCCTCTGTTTACATCATAAAATTGTTCAAAGGATGTCTGGCTCTTGTGACAATGGGGCCCCAGACCGCTTTTTTTTGTGGCCACTTTGGACAGGTTGTTTGAAAGACTCTTTAACCTGGGCAGGTCACCAGTGATCAATTGACTTTTGCTGCAGCTGCTTCAAGCACGTCTGCCCCTGAATTTGAGTGCACGAAAACTTAGGGTTTCCACTTTGACATAGAATTATGAATTCATAAATATCAAAAAAATTGACAAAAGGCGTTAAAATGTCGTTAATAGGTATTAAATATATATCAGCCATAGGCAGGAGTAGAGCAGTTCCATTCAGAAACTGTGACATACTTGAGTAATAAATTTTTGTTTTGCAAAATTATAAAATTATAGCATCTTACAGAAAATTACAAGATTTTGTAAATTGCAAAGATTGATCATAACAGAGCAAAGTCAAGCATGACATACAAATTCTGCAACAGTCTTGAACTTGAGAATATGGCTTGGAATGTCTCAAATTGTTTATCAAAGAAGCTCATAAAATTTTCACTAAGTAATTAGGAAGAGCAGTTCAAGTCTCATATAGTTATAGTGGACCTTGATCCCTGGGTAGTTCTTAGTGGAGTAATGTGATGCATTTTAGGATACATTTTGATTCCTTTGACTAGTCAGGGGATCTATGCATGTGATGCCGTGTGTGTTGTGTCTGCATTTATTAAATCCAGCCAGTTGGACCTTGACCAGATCAACTTACCACCTAGGAAAATTATTGTCGATGAGGCACCAAAAACCCAGGTCTTGATCAAATTGATTTAACATGAATTCGTGCCATTTTCCATTACTAGTAAGGTAAGGGGATCCTCTACATGCCTATATTTTAAACAGGTTGTGAAATTTCTGTCCCAGATGTATTATGCATAGGAAACACTGTGAACTTATCATTAAATTTGCCAATATCAGTGACAAAATATATGTGGCTTACCCAGTGGATGTCTTTCCCTGTGAGAGTTAGTAATTCAAATGCTTGTGTTTTCATAGATCATGTGATGTGCTGTTCCGAAGTTAAACTGCTACATTAAAGTGCGCAGGCGTCCACCTTGTATGAAATACCAGTATGTGTTATTCGGTATGTGGTATTACCTTCTGTAAACTATCTCAAATGGAGTAGCCTTTAGCCCATAATATATGTAATTCCCCTATTTGTAAATCCCTAGTTTTTGGTAAAGGTGCAATGACGTCACTTTTATTGGATTTGATCCCAAGTCAATTTAATACCTTAAAGACTTGCAAAAACACTTTAAGAATATTAACATCTATAAATTCAAAGGTTCTATGTCAATTGCCCATATAGAAAGATGATCCCTACTTTTTTAAACTTTCATGTGAGATGGTCTTTCACAGGGTCAAAAGGTCCAAAATTTTTTCTAGCACAATATCTTTGAATAACACGTCGTATCAAAGCCTGAAAGGGAAGGTAGCTTTGATTATTTCGTCCATATTATGTCTAAAATTTCTTAGAGTTAAACTCTTTGACGTCAACTTGGCATTTTCTGGAAATTTTCATGATAGCCTGTTTGACCATTTCATCCATGAGCATAACATGGTCTATTTAGTTATATCGCGATGAAACTTAACGTAACTCCCATTGGTATCCGTATTTAAAATCCATCAAAAATATGACTAGACCACTGGAACTAAAATACAGACGGTATGGTAACCGAAGAAATGTCGCTATTATGCCATTTTACTCGGCAAATAATTTAATTGTTATGTCAATCTTTCTATCATGGTTTCATTAATTATCTGTGCTTAGTCGAGGGTATTGTCTAGACTCCACCATCGTGAGTTGGTCAGTGTACTTGCGCATGTTGTACTGCATTCATTTTACACATTGAAATTGAAAAGTAACTATTTCTTTGCTATATTACGCCATCATTGGGTCGTGTGCACCGCATTTTTTTTCTGCAGAACAGATAGTTCAAAATTTGTCTACTTATCTGGCTGCATAAAATAACGCTGCAACAACCCCCAAAAAAAACCCTATAACTTTTCAAAATCATTTTCCCTTTTTATTGTTTAGTTAAACCCTTTTGGTCCCTTTTTTTCAAATTTCGGGAGGGACGCATTACAAATTTTTTTAAAATTTTCCCTTTTCCTTTGGGTCTGGGGGGGGAAATTTTAAAAATTCCAAAAAAAAAATCCAAAACCAAACTGAAATTGGGAAAGGGACCGAAATGAATTTCCCCACAAATTTTTAGGGGCAATCAGTTTGTCTTATTTAAATGTTAAAAAGGGCCTTTTGCTTTCCGGGCAAAATTTTCGTTTAAGGGAATTTTTTAAAACAAAACGGTCAATTCTGGTTTTAAAATTTTGGGAATATTTTTTTTAAACAAATAAAATTTTGGCCCCAAGGGGGTTAACAGCCAGGGAAAATAATTTGATTTTTGGGGCCCATACTGGTAAAAAGCGTACGGGATGCTGGGGTTTGGGAAAACCTTCCAAAATTTTTTTAAAATTTAAAATCCATTTTTAAATTCCCAGGAATAAAAATTTCCTTTTCAACAAAAAAATATTTTCATTCAAATCCATTGTTTTAATTTCAAGTTAGGTTTAAAGGAAGGGGGGTTTTTGCCAATTTTTGTTTTTTCATTCAAATTTAATGGCCTTGGGGAAAAGGTTTAAAAATTGCTTTTTACATTTTTATCTTTTAAACCCAAAATAAAAAAAAAAATTTAACTGCTTTAATTAAAAATACCAGAGGTAAAAAAATTTAAGAAAAACGAAAAAGGGTCTTGGCTTTTCAAATTTTTTCCTGAAAGATGATTTTTAAAATTCCAGGAAATACTTTTTTGGAATTCCCCCAAACCTTTTAACCTTTTTTTTTAAAAAATAAAAAAACCACCAATTTAACAAAAATTTTTTTTCCTTTAGGGAAAACTAAACCTTTTTTTGGGGATCGGGGAAACAAACCCCAAAATAATAATTTTTTAAAACAGTTTGTCAAGGAAGAAATTTCTTTAAAACAATTAAACCCTTTTTTTAAAAAGTTTTCAAGTTTGTTTCAAAAACAAAACTAAAAAACCTTTAGGGAAGGGGACTTTTTAAAGGGAAAAAATTTTTTTTAACTGGGATGCTTTTCTAAACATTTGAGGAAAAATTTCTGTTTTGGAAAAACTTTTTTTAAAGGGGCCCAAAATTTGTCCCCCCTTTAAAAAGGCATAAGGGGGAATTTTTTGCCAAAATAGAATTTTTCCTTTTTCTTTTTAATTTAAAATTTTGTTAATTTTTGGGTTTGAAAATTTTTAATTTTTCCAAACATTTTCCCCAAATTTTCTTTTTGGTGACATTTCAATTTTAAAACAAAACTTAAATTGCCAAAAGGGTTTTTTAAAATTTTTTAAAAAACATTTTTTTTTGGGGGAAAATATCTTTTCAAATTTTTTCAAAGAAAAAGGGAAAAAAAAAATAAATTTTAAACCCCCTTGGTTAAAACCCCCAAATCCAAAATTTTTTAAAGGTTTTTTACCTAAAAAATTTTTATCCCAAAAGGGTTTTGGCCATACTCTCCAGTAAAAACCCTGGGAACTTTTGATTTGTTTCTAATGGAGTTCAAATTTTTTTATTTATTTTTTTTTTTGGTTTTGTACATTTTGAGAAAAGTTTATAAATTAACAGAAACACGGGTTTGAAAAGAACTTTTAAACAGAGAGCCCCTTTGACAATATGGTAAGTGTTTTTGTACTTGAATTTTCAGGCCAAAAAGAAAAAAATTTTGTGTAAAAGTCTTGGAAAATTGTTAAAATTTACAAAGTTTAAAATTTTAAAATTTTACCCTAAAAAAAAAGTAGAATATCTTTTTTTTATGGCAAGTTTTTTTTTTAACCTTTTTGAAAGAGGGTTGGAAAAACTTAGGGCACTTAGGAAAAAAGGGCTTTTCACCCAGAACTTTTTGGGCCTCAGTGTCCCTCAGAAAAGGCATCCAGACAGTAAAAATTTTGCATCATTGTCTCTCCTAAAGTTTCATTTTTGGTGAAGAAACTAGAATTTGAAAACTGAAAAAAAAAGGTTTAATTGTTTGAAATACGGGTTTTTACCCCACTATCGTTTTTTTGATATTATTAATTTGGGGGGGTTTATTACCTTTTATCGAAGCTGTGTTGAGTTGTCATAAATGATCACAAAAAAACCCTTTTTTTTGTAAATGTGAAGAATGCGTGTTTTTTATTCTTTCAAAAAAAGGGTTTTAAAAAATTGAATCAGAGTTTTTATTACACAAAATTTAAAAAATACATTTTTTCAGGTAAAAATTTTTTCCAAAAACAGTCAAGAAACTTTTTCCCGGTTACTGAAAAAGGTAAAAACACTCTTGAAGTACTTAAATTTAAAAAGCAGATGTAATTTTTTTTTATTTTTCCGTTTAAAAAAATAAAAATGATAAAAAGCAATGAAACTTTTAACAAAAGGCACAAAAAATTGTGAATGAAAAATAAAAATCCCTTGCTAAAAAAAATTTCCCTTTTCCCCTACATTTGATTGACTACGGGTATTAAGGAATGAATATTTCTGTTCCCAATGAAGCCCAAGTTAAATTTAAAAAAAAAAAGGGCATGTTTTTAGAAATCTTTGGCCTCAGAGGATTTCACATGACCTAGCTTTCTGTACACCCATGTGCCCTTTAGTATGCTTTCAGTTCTTATATTTTGTTAAAGTCTTGTGCCAAAGGGGAATTAGTCAAGAATATAAAAATATAAACCAGGAATATGCCCCAGTTGTTCTCCCATAAAAATTGCGCGGGTTAATCCCAAAATTTTTGGGCCGGGGGATGCAAAAGGTCAGGTAAAGAAAGTGAGCTCAAAGACAAAACTGGTTGACAAAAATTTTTTTGGGCAAAAATGCTTTTCCCAAAGCCCCTTTTTCTTTTGCAGGGGCCCTTTATGGGGGGGTTGGAAAATATAAAATACCCCATAGACAATAAAAATGGTAAAGGTTTGAAAAAAAACCCTTTGTAAAAGAGTCGAGGCAGCATGAAAGTTTAAAAAAAAATGTAAAAAATGGTTGACTAAAAAAAGGTGAATATATTTTAAGAAAACCCTTTTGATTTTAAAACCCAAATGTTTAAGGTTTTTAAATATTTTCTTAGTCTTGCAGTGGGTTTTAAACCCGAGGAGGGAAAAGACAGAAAAATAAAATAAAAGACAGTAAATGTCAGTGAAACTTGAAAAGGGACAGCAGGAGATGTTAAATGAAGAACTGAAGGGGAAAGTTTTAAAACTTTTTTTCTTGAATGTAATTATGACAGCCCCCATCATATGACAGGGTAAATATCTAGCAGGGAAACCCCCCGGGCTCCTAATTTAAAATTTATGTTATGTTCGGGGAAGGTGACTACGACCTTGCCCCTTGTAATTTAGGGGCTGACTTTTAAAAAATAGTCCCGGGCCTATTTAAAACCAAAAAAAATTTGGGGAAGGGCAAAATAAAAAAATTTTCCACAGAAAAAAAATTCTCCCGCTTGTACCCCCCAAATAATTTTGTCAATGATTTAAATTTTAAATTTTTAAAATGGGTGCGCAAAAAATCTGTTTCCTTAGCATAAATTTTGGGACAGGAAAAAAACATTGCCACAGTGTATTGGGGAGAAGGGGTACTAATGAACTCTATTTTTATGTTGAGCAAGGAAAAAAATTTTATTTAAATTTTTGAGTTTAAAATAATTTTTTATTTGTGGGCAAAACCCTCCCCACCTAAATTTTCATTTCTTTAGAAAAATTGAGGAAGGGCAGAAAATCTCAAAAAATTTTCTGCAGTTTGTGGAAATTTTAGGGGATTTTTAAAAAATAACATTTGGTTTTTTATTTTTGAAAAATGCCACTAAATTTTTCCATTACTAATATGAGCATTTCTGAGAACTCAAAAAATTTGTTTCCCGTGCCTGTCTTTGGGGGGTTTTCTGGGCTTTTTTATTAGAGCATGAGTATCCCTTTTTTTTCCCCCTAAACTTCCCCTTTTCGCACTGAAAAAATTGTGCAGTGGGCCGGGCTAAAATTTTAAACAATAGTCTTAGTATACCTTCAAAACCAAGTAGTTTTTTCTAGTTTATATAAAAAAAGTTGGGTCAATGGTGCCCTTTAAAACTTGTTTGCTCAAAAAAGATTAAAAATGCGATAAAACTCTGGGGACGGTGGAGAAAAGCTGCAAAGGTTTCAAAGTAGGGCCCGGGGACCCTAGCAAATGAAGAAAATAAAAAGTTAAAATGCCCAATATTCTGGGAGTTTTTATTTCACTTATGGGTTTTTTTGTTTTTTTCTTTTTTTTTTGACCGTTTTGACGAAATTTTAAAGTCGAAAGACCCAAACCCAAACTAGCAGAGTGGGGGAGAAATTTTAAAATTTTTTAATTCCCCTTTTTTTCTTCCTTTTTCCAGGGTCCCGAAAGGGTTAAATACAAGAATATATTCCATTCTTATTGAATTTTTTATGTGTTTAAAATTTCTAATGGCTGTTACATGGAAAAGGGTGGGGGGGAAAAAATGTATTAACAAAAATGCCGCCACAGGAATTATTGATTAAACCGAAGTTTACATTGGTGGGGAAATTTTGTATTTAAATTTATGCCCTTTAAAACTTTTTGTCAGATCAGAAAAGCCAAAATATCAATCGTTCCTGGAAGAAAAGAGTAAACCCAAAAAAAATTGTGTTCATGATTGGTGCGTATACCGGGTTGAGGGTTTTTAGGAAGTATTGGTTTCCCCTAAGGAGCTTTTCAAAAGGGGTGGTAAGGGTTTTTTTTAAATTTTTACTGTTTGTCTTATTTGCCCAAAAAAATGAGCTTTTCAGCTTTGGAATGACAGTAATGGGGAGTTTAAAAGCAAGTTCAACCAATTCAAGAAGTAAAAGGGGTTTAAAAACTTTCCAAAAGGGGAGCGGGGAAAAACTGTCGGCCCTGAGAAATTTTAGCTAAACACCATTGTTTGGTGCTTGTAAGTTGAAAATTAAGCAAAGGGGGTAGCATTTAAAAAAAATAAAATTGGGGATGCAGACATTTTTTGAAAAAAGCAATGGGGAACACTAAATACACAAAGGGTTAAAAAAACTTTTGGGGCATTTAGTTGGGGAAAACCTTTTTGGTCAAAATAAAAGGGAAACCCGTGCATACAGGCTCCAGAAACCCGCTTTTTGGGGGCAGGAGGGGTTTGGGGGAATTTAGGGTTTGTTAGCAAGTAAGAGGGTGGCTCCTCCTAGTGCCCAAACCCCCTAACCCGATCAGTTTTTGCCTATGAATGTAAAGTTAAAATTAGCAGTTTTTGCTAATTTTTTTTTAATTTTTTTTTTTTTTGTCCCTTTTAGGGTTTCCCGGGTTTGGGTACTTTAAAGGGTGACGCAGTGGGAAAAAAAATTTCCCCTTTGGGAATATTTCAGACAGTTTTTTCAAGAAAATTTCCCAAAGACAAGATCCTGGGGCTGGGCCCCAAATAAAAAAAAAAGTAAGTTGCTCTAAAAACATTAAAAGAGATTTCAGATTTTGGTGTGATGCTCTTTTCTTTTCGGGCCCCTTAGATAAAATTGCCCGATAGGGGGTGGGGAGTCAGGGTCGGGTTTAAAAACCTTTGAGAATATAAATAAAATCCCAGACTTGGGGAAAAATTGAAAACATGGTTTTGGTTTTTCCAATTGGTTTAAATTTTTTTGGGGGGTTTGGGCATTTTTAAAATGGGGGTTAAAATTTAAGATTAAATATGGAACGGGCCCTTTAAAAAGAATGTCCCGGCCAAAAAACCCACTCCTAGTATGGAAAGGGGGTTTGGTCCCCGCAAACCCGTTTTCGGCAAAAATTTATAGGTTGGTAAGGCAGCCCCCAAACATTTTTAGGAAAGGGAAAAAGTGGAGGGAAGGGGGGGGAAATAGAAGGGTAAGGGGAGGGGAAGAACCCCTCCCCCAAACAGGGAAAACAAGTTACTACTTTTTTTTAAAATTTCCGTTCCCGGACATTTGGCTTTTGGAAATTTCCTTTTTTTTTTGGGGGGGGTTTCCCCGGGGAAACCTACCCCCCCCCTTTCCCAAATTCCCCCTTCTCCAAAAATTTTCCCTTCAAACTTTTTTTTGGGGGGGGGAAAAACCCCAGGGGTTTGGGTTTAAGGGATGGTTTTACCCAAATTTCAAAATGTTTTCGGGGAACGCCCCGGGGCACCCCGCAACCTTCTTTCCCCAAACCCCTTGGTGGAAAAATTTTTGGGAAACCCCCGGGGTTAAATAACCTTTTTGGGAAACTGTTTAACCACGAAAATGATATTTCATAAAAAGGTTGGCAAAAATTCCCTGGGGTTTTTTTTTAAAGTGTTCAGGGAGACCGGGGGTTTTGCGGGGGAAAATTTTGGGGTTTTCAAAACCCCTTTTTTAAAAAGGGTTTTTTTTCTTAAGGGGAAATTCCCAAAATTATTCCCCTGGGGAAAGGCTTCACAGGTTTTGATTTGGAATTTTTTTACCAAAAAATCTTATGATCAAAGGGACAGCGTGGAGTAAGGGAGGAGTATATGAGTAAGGAAGTAAAAGAGAAGGGGGAGGTTGGGTACAGAGTTTGACCCTACCTCACCCTTGACAGCTGATTTGATGATGAATTCATTTAGAATTGGACTACAATTCTTTATTTCCTTTACCTGTACAGATTATGAGTCTGATTTAGGATATTTCTAATGGTTCCTGGCCAAATCCTCACCCTCCCCCCCCCTGCACAATTGCCACCTGAACAATTAAATCCAAACAATTCCTACCTTGGACAATTACAAATTTTCTGGTGGGGGAATTCATCTCAGGGGTAATTGTCATGGGTGGGTTAGAGTTACATGAAGTTTTACGGCTCAGTTTCTAACCAACTGGTTTCAGTCAGGCCAGCCACAGCCTTTTTTCCAGTTGTGGCTCATTGGCTTGTTTTCCCTATACCACTGCTTATGCTGAGCACCAAGCACAATGGCAATAGGTTTTATTTTTAAAGTCTTCGGTATGACCCGGCCAGGAGTCAAACTCCAGACCTTCTAGCTGCAAGTCAGATGCTCTAACCACTTGACCATGCAGTCAGTTGTCATAAGTGGGAATTGGCAGGGAGAGAATTGCCCGAGGGTGGGAATTTTCTGGTAGGAATTGTTCCAGGGAGAGGTTGCCGTGGGGTATATTGTCTGGGAGGGATATGTCCCTGGGAGTGGGAGTTGTCCGGTAGTGATTCATTTTTATGACCCTCATCTTCAGTTCTGTATCAATTGTTTTTTCTTCTGTGATAGGTGAAATTGACTGGACAAATTTACTCCTGCTGGATTTAAGAGCTACAGCTAAGTTTAGTCAGCATTGGAATTTTCTTTACAATATAAGTAGCACGATGTAAGTACTAAGCACTTTCTAGTTTTTGCATTTTTTTTATTTTTGTTCTGGATTGTTTGTGTCTTTTCACACTCAAAGGGTTCATATTTGATACTTTAAATGAAAAAAAAAGATTCATGAAAATGTGATATACAGTGACAGACTTGTTAATATTTCATTTTCCACACCCCATTAGATCAAAAGCCTAGTGGTGTGGTATCACTAACTGTATATTGATGATTAAAAAATGAACCATTATGTCCTATTACACATAAGTTCTATCAAACAGCACAAACCTCCCTACAGGTTGCATATTCCTTAATTCAGAGTATGCCTATTTCTTATTGTCAATCAGTGGTCATGTTGGTGTTTACGAAGAGCTGTATTTTTTACGGACACAATTATTTGTTAAAGCAGTATAGTGTGTATACATCAAACATGGCACAGGTAAAAAGGTCTCCAGTCATTATTAGCGCATTGAGTCTCACCAAAAAACTCTGGCATTAGCTGTACCTTACCACAAATAGTCCACAGTACAAGAGTTATATATGTTGCATCATTTGAAAATTTGACAGTTTGGGCTATGAAATTATTCAGGAGTAATAAAGTAATGAATTTCTTTCTCTAAAAAACCATATTTCTTTAACATAAAATTGAGTAATATAAAGTTAAGCAGCTAACTGATTTGGAAATTGTTCTTCACTCTGCACATAAAAATCATCATGCTAGGAATAATTAAGCCCTAATTAGCTACTCTTAATAATTAATATCCCCACCATAGCAGGCACAGGGCAGGTATGTTGGATTAAGTCAAGTTCAATAGAGTATTGTGTCTTAGTGTGCATTCACCCATGAAGCCATTCAGGAAATGTCAAGTGACCAGCACAATGGAAGTATTGTGACAGCATTCTTCAATGAAGCTGAACACAATAACCATTGTGGCTGTCAAGATTTCCTGTTTTTCTGCTTGGGTGATTTAACTGTTTCAATTGAGCTAAGGGCTCTTTCCTCTCATGATAGTTTTGAAAGCATGAAAATGTTGAGATGGGCCCACAAGACCAGTGGTCCACTAGATGGAAAGTACCCTCTTTGCTGGAGTTGCACTAAAACTAATATATTCTCACCCTAACCCTAATTGTAGCTCTAGTTTTGTTCCCAACCATCATGCTAATCCTAACCCCAGCTTTAACTCTAGGTAGATTTTTTGGTGTAGCAACTTTTGGTCTAGTGAATCTTCAGTCTTGTGAACCTTTGGTCTAGGCAATGTTCAGTCTAGCAGGATTAAATTTTTGATAGCAAAATGCCATATTTTTGTTTAAATGTAATTATTAGGGAATAAGTGGAAGGTACCTCCTTTGCATAACAAAATGTCACATCATGGAACTGTCTACGTTCTTGTCATGTAGGTGTGGTCCCTTGATACAGTATCTGCCATTGCAAAATTTTAAATGAATCGCAGTTATTACAGTGTTTTTCCCAGTTGTAGGTAATTGTTTGCCCTCACGTATTGGAGCTAGTGTACTCTTTATAGCTTGTTCAGTCCTGGTGATGGAGCCAGAATTGAAATCTTGGTAAATTTGACATTGACTTTCAACATTTTTACTTTTGCCATTCTAGGGAGAGTCATGAAAATCCATTTGGAGTAAATATGATAGAAGATTTTCCAAACAGTGATGAGACTACCAATGATTACAGGTAAATAAATTTAATAACTGTGCTTCCCGGGCAAATCCTGTGATGCGAATTACATGCCATATTGAATGTAGTGATAATTAATGTGAAGGACACCCTCAGAAGGACACGGCACAATATATTTACAGCTTAAAATAAGTATAAAGTTTCATAACTATCGTCGGCGTAACCATCAATATGCTGTAGATACAGGAAGAAGGTGAGCATATGTAATAATCTTGTTCTCAAAATTCCTAGATTTTATTTAGGAGGATTCCCCATTGTTCCCCCCTCCCCTCATTGACTATGGGAGTGATTTGCACACTCTCCCCATCCTTCACTCCAGAAGAATTATCACAAATTTCAAAAAGTTTCTTTTAAACTATTCAGAGAATTTGGAAGACTTGTATGGCAAAACGTGTCAGCCAAACAGCAGAAATTTAAACTTGACTGCCTTTTCAGAGAAAATGTGATTGACAGTGTAATCCAAAGTATGATCAAAAGAGAAGCAACTTCCTAAAATTCCAAACTGGTAGTATTTTAAATACTTGCAAATAGCAGAAATATTTCAAGAGCAGTAATTGAAAACATATGACATGGCAAGACTTTGTGGCAAAACCTAAATTGTGAATATGTCATAACTTGAGAAGTGACTGGCAGAATGTTATAGCTTGAAATGGTGTCACCTGCAAACTCTGTGCAAATCTGTGTTGTCATTTGCTCACAGGTATGGCATGATTGCATCTTTCCTGGCAACAGTTGGTGGACTGAATCAGTACTATGACATATCAGAAAACAGAACAGAAGGGTATGTAAGAGGTTTATCAGTTTTGCATCAAAATCATTTGCCATACATGACCTATCACCATCAGTTTCTTAGCTTTACATTTTTAGCCCACACTTTCAAGGAACAGATTAGAAAAAAAAAAAAAAATTGCAAAGACTTTAGATGTCCTGAAATAATTATTTGTATAGTAGTGTGATGAGAGCCAAGTGCTTTATTCATAGGGGTAGGAAGCCCGGGAAGGGGGGGGGGGGATGAGGGAGTGAAACCCACCAGTCAAAAGTGTGGTGGGGGAAGTATGCTTTCAAAAATTTGCAGCAATTTTCCTTAAAATTTGTCCAGTATATCGCACCATATTGTATCTAAGGACCTTCAAATAAGGGTCGGGGTTCAAGGTCGATAAATTGCATCTTGTCTCCCCCCCCCCCCCCTCCAATGTCAAACATCTTCCTAAGCCGCTGTTGTGCTCGAAAAGATGAGATTTTTGAATGTCAGAATTAGGGGCGTCAGTTCACCTAAATCTTTCTTGGTGGGCGTTTTGCCCTGGATGAGTTGAAGGTGGCTTTACAATCAGAGATGCCTTAATTCTTTGTTTGGTTTGTTTGTGTACAGAGAGGACATGTCAAGAGTTACCAGAGCTGTGTCCTGTGGGAGATTTTGTATCTCACAAATTTCTGGATAAAGTCCGTGGTGTGCTGGACATAGGATGGGAGGGATGGGATCAGGGGCTGGATGAGCAGGTCAACAAATTTCGAGATTTTCTCAGCGGCAGTCCCGTTTTCGAATATGATAGGTCTGCCTGGATTACTCCTCTTGTGAATTTTGCTTAAATAGAAACGGCCCGGTTTAGGATCTACACCTCGAGGAGACTGGGGTCAGTTTCAGAGATGATAAAGCCATTGCGAACCCGCTTCCACTTTCTTTGCAATTTCTTAAGTGGGATTGGAGTCGAGACGTTTGTAATGGTTGGGATTGCCAAGCAGTCTGTAGGTTTCCTCCCTGTAGAATTTGGTACCCATTGCAGCAATGGCAGAGCCTTTGTCGGCCGGCTTTTTCGTCGTGATTCCGTAAATCTTTAATGGCCTGTCTTTCACTTTTTTGTGAGATTGTCGCTAAAATTTGGTAGAGAGGGGTGAGCTTTTGCTTCCTCGGGCTCTTTAATGGCCGAGATGTATGATACATATACACACACTCACACACGCATATATATATATATATATATAAATATATATATATATATATATATAATATATATATATATATATATATATATATATAGAGAGAGAGAGAGAGAGAGAGAGAGAGAGAGAGAGAGGAGGAGAAGAGAGAGAGAGAGAGAGAGAGAGTAGAGACGAGAAAGACGAGAGAGGAGAGAGAGAGAGAGAGAGAGAGAGAGAGAGAGAGAGAGAGAGAATTATGAATACGGTGCACACCAAAGACATAGTAGAGTGCTCAATACGACGTTAGTTGTAGAGCAATGGTTAGTTGTTGACAGCGGTATGTTCGACGTAACGATGGGAAGCTTCGATGGGGCGGAAGTGTGCGAGATTGTCGGAACATACCTCATGTACCAGATTACCCAGAAATACAGTAAAGATAAAATCGGACTGTACAGAGATGACGGCCTGGCTGCATTTAATGAGCCCCCACGAGTAATTGAGTGCATAAAGAAGGATCTTTGTAAAATTTTTGGAAGGTATAACCTAAGAATTACTATTGAAGCTTACCTTAAAGTTGTCAATTATCTTGATGTAACCCTAAATCTCAATAAGAATGAATACTGCCCCTATGCAAAACCTAACAACACCCCCCTATATGTACATGTCGAATCCAACCACCCACCATCGATCTTGAAAAATATCCCTGCAGCCATCAATAAACGTCTGAGTGAAATTTCATCAAGCGAGGAAATATTTAATAAGGCCACCCCCGCATACCAACAAGCGCTCGATAACAGTGGGTACTCTTACCATTTGAGGTACCACGAGAGTATACCGAAAAAACGGAAGAACCGACAACGAAATATCACTTGGTATAACCCCCCTTTTAGTAAAAGTGTGGCTACTAACATCGGAAAAGAATTCTTGAAATTAGTTGATAGGCACTTTCCTCCTAGCAATAAGCTTCATAAAATTTTTAATCGAAACACAATTAAGCTTAGTTATAGTTGCATGGACAACGTTAAACAAAACATAAGACTCAACAACAAATCACTGCTGTCCAAACCCCCCCGACGAAAATATTAACAATTGTAATTGTAGAAAAGAACAAGGCGATTTGCCCTGTCCCCGGCAAATGCCTCACTGACGGGGGTCATATACCAAGCCACCGTTACTACATCGAAGGCTGTAAGAAACTTATGTCGGCCTAACTGAAACACCATTTAAAAATCGTTGGAGGAACCATAATACTTCCTTCAACGATAAGAAATATAAAAATGCCACCGAAACTAAGTAAATTCATTTGGTCCCTTAAGATAAAAGTATTCCATTTACCCTTACAAGCAAATTTCTGAAGAGGGCTAAGCCTTACAGTAACTTAACCAAGCGCGTGACCTTTGTCTTTGGGAAAAAACTATTATATGTGCATACCAAACTACGGCACTCTTAATAAACGTTCGGAATTTATTTCTACTTGCAGACACTCAAGAAGGTTTCTACTTAACCCGTAGGGTCTAGCACTGCTATTCCACTTTGTTAAATTCTTCTTTGTTTTTGCTTTGTCTTGTGCCACCTATCACTCCATCAATTGCACTGAAGTATGTATTATATGTCTGCTGTACTTTTGTAACTGGCTGATCGTTTACTTTGCTTATTCAAATTGTTCGTTGTATTATTCGTAATGTTAACCGCCTGACGATCGGGTCTTACCCGTGAAACTTGAAGTAGCGGAAATAAATATGAATACCTGTTAACCGGGCTCACTTGTAGTCATTTCTACATATATATATATATATATATATATATTTATATATATATATATATATATATATATATATATATATATATAACGCTAATTCCCACCTTAAGGGGAAATTGTTATATCTGCTTGTACATAGGGCGAAAAAAAGATAATAAAATACATAAGAAATAAATTCGCCTTAACGTCTAAAAATATAATTAACGTTATTTCAATGGGCAGCCATCCGTTCGTGTTAACAGCTAGGTGTCCGTAAATTTGACAACTTTGAAGTAATGGCATCTAGTTCGTAAATCTAAGAGGGCGCCCTTGTGAGTTTACGTATTCCTATAGAAAAAGTGTGGTGGAAACGTTTAAGGCGAAACTTATACTTCACCCGAAATTTTTTTTCCCCTTAAGGTCGACTTTTCAACAACAACTTTCCCCCTAAGTGCCGAATTAGGGAAATATATAAATATAAATATATATATATATATATATATATAATATATATATATATATATATATATATATATATATATATATATATATATATATATATATATATATATATGTAAACAGGACATAAGGCATCCATAAAAATGTGCTCAATGGAATACAGACCATGATATAGACAAATTTATTGAGCCGAACTAACACATATTATATAACACCTTATTAATTTCTCTACATTTGATTGGAGGATTGATTGGTGGTCACATGGCGTGGGTGGTTCGGCACTATCATCACGGCCGTGTGTTATCCATCATGCAATAGTCTAGTATAACAAACGGTCGTGTGTTATACTAGTGTAACACACGGCTGTGACGTCACTATCACAGCGGTACGTACAAACTATGCCGCAACTTAATAAATCAATGAAGCTTTGGGGATCGCACATTGCATATCGTACGTAATAGCCACATAGAACGCGTACGCGTAGCTAGCAAACGAAAAACCATGGCGCTACCACACGGACAGACACGAACCATAGTGACCGCCAAAACACAACTTTAACCAACTACTAAATCAAAGTTATAAGGTGTTATATAAGACAAATAATGAATGTTTTTCATTCATGCCATAGTATGAATAATTTCATTCGTTGAAAGATTTAGTGTTCTATTCAACTCGGCTTCGCCTCGTTGAATAGAACGGTCAATCTTTCAACTCATGAAATTATTCATACTATTGCACTCATAAACATTCATTATTTGTATAATATATAGATCACTACAAATTTGTTTTTTAAAGGAAACTTACCTCCCCCCTTGGTACAACGCCCCCCCCCCCCCTTAGCAGGAATATTGAGACCACTATTAGAAAGAAATTCTTCTAAATCATAGAAGAAGAGTTTGCATCGGGTAATAAATTACAGAAAATTTTTAATAGCAACACAGTAAAATAATCAAAGAATCAAAGAATACGCCCTCCCCACTCAAACCCTCGTAATTGTAGAAAGAAAGAAATGTGAGCCCTGGATGGTCAACGCAGGGCGAGGAGGGAATAGTCTATCAGGTAAGTGTTATACCTAAAGAAACTGGTGACAAACAGACATATATCGGCATCTCTTCTACAGAATTTAAAGCTCGCTATAATAACCATAAGAGTCTGTCACCCCCACCCCCCCCCCCAAACAAAAGATACACAATAGAACTAAGTAAATACATCTGGTCACTACAGGATCAAGGCGTCGACTTTGATCAAGTACGCTTCCTCATTCATATCTTCAACGGTAGACTAAAAATTTTTTTAATCAACTCGAAAGCAAAGACTTCAGCTAGCTTGTTGCCTGACGAACCCTCCACTTATACCCTACCCAGCGACGCCATCATCTATATGCAGGAGACTAAGCTGGTGGTTACCATTCCCACCGATCTGGAGCTGTTCTTATCTGAACGCTCAGTCTTACCCAAAGGCGTAAATTTGTTCCCTTGAACCTCTCCCTGATGAGTTTTCCATTCTCACAGATGTTTCCCTAGCCAACATTCCCGGGTGGGCCCATATGGGCCCAGCTACGCTACATGTTGGGCCCCAGCTGGGACCAAACCGTGTTTATCAGGTGTTCCCAGGTGAGGACAACTGAGTTAGCCCATTTGGGCTGGAGTCGGGTCCCAACTGGGCCCTGCTGGGCTAAATGTTGGACCCCAGCAAGGACCAACCCCACTTGGGGTCCAACTGAGCTAGCCCAGTAAGGCTGGAGGCAGGCCCCACCTGGGCCTCATCTTGGTAAAGGCTTCAAACTGGCTTGTCCAGTTGGGCTACAGGTGGGCTCAAACTGGGCTAGGGCATGTCATGGGTAGCCTCATTGAGCCTAATGTTGGCCATGGTTATGTTGTGTATGTATCCCAGTTGGTTCCAGGGTAAGAACTGCATCCCATATTGGCAAACAAGCAAGGAATTTGCATAATGCTGCGTTGTCTATACTTTTCCATCACTCTGTCCATTTTTTCAGGTCCATCCTTGAGAACTATGGTGATGTATGAACAAACCGGCAAATAACTGTTTTGACACAAATTTGTGAGAAAACTTTCAACTTGAAAAGCCTCATGGATCTGCATGCGAACTGTATGGTTGAGGTGTTAATAACCATCATATGGCATCTCTTCGGGAACAGAGCATACTGGATTCACAGTTCTTCCAAAAACAGGAATTTTAGAAGAGTGAAAGATCATATAGGAATGCGTTTCCCCAGCTGGGACCAATCTGGGCTCCACTGCTCTGGAAAGCTCGTCAATATCCCAGCTCTGGCCCAATTATAAATCCATGTGTTACCGTATCTTTTCTCTTTTTATTTTTCAAGCAAAGTTTCTTCGGTACGATCATTTTTAAACAGCAAAAATTTTTCAATGAAGAGCACTTAGTTTCAAACTTTTGGCACCAGCTGGGCCTAAAGTTGGCTCCACCGACAATATTAGTAAGCCCACCCAATATCCCGGCCAAAACCCAGAGAAAACTGAAAACAATTTCAGACAAAAGCGTACTGAAATAATGGAAAAATGTTTTTTCAAGTTCCCACCAAACCATCAGCAAGTCTTGCTTGTTCAAAGCACCAATATCCCTATCCCTAACACCTATCAGCCCACCTCAGCCCAGCTTAGCCAGCTGAAGCCCACCTGGGGCCTAGCTGGGCATATTGTCTGGGTCCTCATTCTGTAGGAAACGTCCTCTTCGATACCATTTTGGGATCACAGACCAGCCGGACCGTTCAGGAGAATTCTTCAACTCTTTACGCTCCACTCGTTCTTCCTGGACACTCAAGCCGGGAGAAAATAGCACCCTAGACTCCGTTATTGAATCCATCAACAAGGATATATGTCGTCTTCTGCCCCGTCCCCACCACCCTTCTCAATCTTTGCCCAGACGAACAAGAGGTTCCTTTGTCTCTCAAAAGAAACAAGAAGTTAGTCATCAAATGGGCTGATAAGGGTGGAGCTGTGGTGGTTTGGCGGAGGGGCTTGTATGAAGCTGAGGGCGATAAGCAATTATCAGACCAAACTGCATATACTGAAATTCCTGCTGACCCTAGTCTTGACAGCCAAATCCTGGTCAAGAAGACACTCACCAACATCAATGACAAAAATCAGCTACCCAAACCAGATACATCACTACTTCACCCTTGTCGGCATATTTTCAGTTTCTACCTTCTTCCCAAAATCCACAAGGTCAACAACCCTGGCAGACCCATCGTTTCGTTCCACAGCTGCCCCACTGTTCTTATCTCCGAGTATGTACACTTCGTGCTCTTTCCGTTGGTATCAGCGTTGCCGTCTTTTGTTCAGGACACTCCCCATTTCTTTAGACTAATTTAAGACTTTGAGTTTCCTGAAGACTGCGGTGAATGCCTGTTATTCACCATGGATGTATCTTAGTCTTTACACATCCACTCCCTATCATGCTGCCTTGTCAGCTATGCGTCATTACCTGGACCAACGACAAGACCCCCAAATAGCTACGACTACTTCCCTCCTCTTTACAGAGCTTGTTCTCATCCAAAACTGTTTTCAGTTTAACGGGCGCATTTTCCGTCAGGTGAAAGGAGTAGCTATGGGAACTAAAATAGGCCCGTCTGTTACTCGCCTCAGCATGGGCCACTTTGAAGAGCAGCTGTTTTCTCAGTGTACCGGCGTTCGTGCTATCCTTTAAAAAAGGTATATTGATGATATCGTGGGAGTGGCGGAAGGTTCCAGTCAAGATCTAGAGTCTGTAATCCTATTTGCAAAGTCCTTCTGTCCTTGTTTTGAAATTACACATAGTGTTTCGAACTCTTCGGTAGTCTTCCTCGTCCTTCGGTTATCAATTTGCTACCGAATACTCAAGTCAACCTTGCACTTCAAGCCCACCCATTCCCAAAACTACCTTTTGTACCATCCAACCATCCCAACTCCTGTACCAAATCCGTCCCATAGTCTCAACTTTTGAGGGTCAGCAGTATTTGCTCTGAAGATTCTGATTATTCCACAGCTCCCAAACAAATATTATCCTTCTTTGAAAAACATCAGTATCCCACAAAAATCCTCTCTGATGCTCTACAAAGAATTCAAGGAACCAACGTCTACCAGTCTATGAACTCCTTTGGTTATTTCCTGTCACCCGTCAGTACGCCCTATCATACATGCCATATACAAGAACGTAGAGACCCTTTCGGCGAGACCCTTCAACCCGTGACCGTTTCCCCGAACCCCCATTACAGCCTTCAGAGTTGAAAAAATATATGTTACCATTAAGTTCGGGCTTCTCATCCACAACAGCTCATGTAAAACACCCCATCAACATTCCCCTGTAACCGTGGGAGATGCAACGCATGACCAGTGGTTGGCAAGAACACCCTCCTCAACATCGTGGGTCCTTACGGCAAGAGCTTCACTGTTAACCAGCACTTAACCTGTACTTTCACGAATGTGGTTTACATTTTAGTTTGTGGACGTTGCAACTCACTGTATGTGGAAGAATCAAACGTCGCCTGGCAGACTGAGTCACTAAATACCTCAGGTCCATCAAATAAAACCTCCAAGGCTATCCGGTAGCCATTCATTTCAATCCCCCATCACCATGCTCAATACAGGACTTGAACGTTACCCCAGCCATATTGTGCCGAGGTTCTGACAGTGATTGTCTAACTGCCGAAAACCAGCTAAACATGACGCTCGGAACCCTCTCACAACGCGATCTTTACGTTAGGACGGACCTTATTTAACATACTCCATTTTGAATTTCCTCTTAACTAGTTTTACTCGGTCTTCATACCGCAGTTTTCTCTACGGTTCCTTTTTCAACCCGTTTGTACGTGCTTAGTTTTAGTGTGTGTTTTCCCTACGTCTCTTTCATTGTTGTTCAGTTGCATTTTTGCCACCTGATGAGGGGTTTATAACCGAAACGTCTTGGAATTTTCCGCAAACTTTTAAGAACTACTTTCATTGACCTACACATTTCTATTGTGTCCCTATGCATTTCGATTTTATATATAGGTCGAAAGTTGTGTAAGCTGTTTCGATCATGAAAGTTAAATCAATCCCAAGTACTGGTACTTGGGATTGATTTAGCTTTCATGATCGAAACAGTTTACACAACTTTCGACCTACATATTCACAGTTCGATCTACCATGCACTGTTAAAAAAATTGGGCAAAATTTGACCAACTTCTTGCCCAATATTGGGAGTGTATATAACAACCTCAAAAAGGTAATAAAAAGTGACCAACTAAGTTGGGTACAAAATTGCCTCAATAATTGGTCAAAACTTTGATCATTTGTTGGTCAAATCACCAGTGAATAACTGCTGGGCATTTCTCTCCCAAGAGCGTTGGGTAAACTTCTACCCTACATATTTTTAAATTTTATCAATTTTTTGGGAAAGATATAAACCAATAATTAGGCAGTTTATCCTTCGATGTTTATTGTGCACTATACTAACCAATTATGATATGTTTCCTATCTTTTTTTCTGTTACAGTTATAACGAATCACTGGTGAATGAGACCGTGAGAAGTCTGTGCATAATGTGGCTTTTTATAATTTTAATTACAATGTAATATTGTGCATGTAAATTAAAATATGGCGTTGTCCGTTGAAAAACACGTTTCAGCGTGCACTCACACCGAGACACATTTCAGGTCGTGGCAACCCACTAAAAATCCAAAAGCCTTAGTCTAATCTGTTTGGCTTGTCATCTTTATCCGTAATGTCCAAAACAATCAGGTTTAATAGGCACTGATGCTTCGATGTTTTGTACTTCCATCACCATATAAAAACACCAGCCATAATGGAGAGCTACAGTTCCTGTTGCATAACAAAGCACTAGTGATATACATCTGTTATTATAAATAAAAAAAAAACCAAAGTCGGCTAGTTAACTGGTCCACCCGAAGACGCTTCAGTCCGGCGCGCAACCGACTTCGTCGGCTGAGCAACCGATTTTAGAGGCAAGCCTATGCCAAGTGGGAGGAAAGCCGGAGTACCCGGAGAAAAACCCACGTACATCGAACGGGATTCGAACCCATGCACATGTGAAACACATTGGTGCACAGCAGCTTGAATAGACCATTCTGCCAATAAAGAAAAAAGAAACAAAAAAGGGTTTTTCAGTGCATCAAATCTATGTCTCATTATCAGCAGAAATGCAAAGCCAAATGAAGTCTGTGGTTGCTCCCCACAAAAACTGTAGCAGACGGTTTGCCCAACTTTAAGCAAACATTATGTGAAATAGCAATTAATCTCCTAACAAGTAGGTAAAGCAAAAATATGCCCAACAGTTGAACGTAAGCATGTCACCAGTTTGATCAATGATTGGATAATACAGTAAACATGTATTGAAGGGAAGTTTTTACCATTATATGAGCAAGGTGTGACCAACATATAACCAAAGCGTTTTACCCAACCAAAAAACTGCCCAGTGTTTTAAAAGTGCATATTTCGACCCTACACACACACACACACGCACATACACACCCAAGTCGATTTTACATACAATCCGAGGACCTCATTGTTATTTCCTTTGTGTTTACTTCCTTAACCCTAACCTTGACAATAGACTCTCTATTGTTCAAATTTTCGAGGACTTGACAAATCTATTGAATTTCCTTCAGAGGACCTCAAATCCATTGTTCAGGTCCTCGGTCTGATAGGAAGACAAGTTCACACACACACACGCACACACACACACACACATATATATATATATATATATATATATATATATAATATATATATATATATATATATATATATATATATATATATATATATATATATATATATATATATATATATATACTTTAATGCTCGCTTTACAGGTATTCATGATTATTTCCATTACGAATGCATTTGGAACGAACAGTAGGGACAGATGCCTTTACCTCAAATGAAAAGGTTGAAACACCCAAGCAGAAAAAAAGCAATCTCGGCAGCTACAGTGGCTATTGTGTTTAGCTTCATGAAAGAATGTAGTCACACTGCTTGCATTGTGCTTGTCATTAGAAATTTCCTGAGCAGCTTCATGGGTGAATGCACACACACACAATACTCTGTTGAAATTAACTTAATCCAAGGTACCCGCCGTATGTTTGCTATGACAGGGACGAAATAAAGTAGCTAAGGGCTTTTTTTCTAGCATGTGAATACAACAGACAGCAGACATATGCTACATAGTTTAGTACAAGACAAAATGATAAAGATAAATTGGAATAGCACCATTTAAGATTACGGACTGTGTAGAAACTTTCTCGAGTGCCTACAGGTTGACACGAACTCCGACTGTTTCAAAAATCTTTTCCAAATTTCTGTAATACTTGTAATACTTATACACGTTTGAGTATGAAAAACTATTAACAAACTAAAAATGATGTTTTTCTCTTAAAGAGAGCATATAGTTTACAAATGCAAACAACCAGTCAGACTATTTTATAAGGATGTAATATCCTCATTTACTGTTACACTTTACTATAATAAGTTAGTACAAAAAGGGGAAACTAAGTATGATTTAGATAAACCAGTCGATACTCTCCAGAAAACCTTTAATACTTCTTACAGATGGGCTCCCTATCCTTTGCTACAGAACTTCAGTTTCATAGTTTTCTCCCACTTTATAAAGGTAAACCGACTTATTGACTCTTTTTGCAACAATGAAGGACAAACAATGACAAATTCATCTGTGTTTAACACCTAAAATATTCAGTACTTTTTGTAAGGAAGTCAACTGTTGGCCAAGAGCGTCGACTGCATCTCAAAAGTGGGGAAGGGGATATGACTGACCAGAACTGGTTCAAGCACGAATAGCGAGATGCTAGCAGCAAGGGATATGAGGCTCACTTTGGGTCCCTGGAAAATTTGGAGGCCAGATGATCTGAGGTTTAATCAGGCATTTTTTGCAACATTCCAAGCAATGGTTGTTGCCACCACTTTTGAGTTTTAATTTTATTGAATCAGCTATATTGTTAGCTAAGGAATCAAACATGTGCCTACTATTACACTATAGGGTTTTGAAAAATTGAGGGGGATTAATTCCCTCCACTTTCAAAAGTGGAGGACATTGTACCCCCTCATATCTGTTGACGTTCGTGCTGATACTAAAGCAAAAGGAAGTTATAAACACCAAGCCATGTGTCTCCGAGACCATGTTATTGCAGGATAATAGTACGCATTTTCTCGTGTTAAAGAGTTTTACTTTATACATATTTTATTTTCTACAATGACTATCAGAAAAATGCTTTACATCGTAACCTCTTAAAATATATTGAGGCTCTCTCGTATATCGCCACTGCAACAGAATAAAATACTAAGACGCCATAGGCCCACCCACCTTCGGTATTTTGTTCTGGAGGCAAACCCGCGGTAGTTGTCTACCTAGCTTTTGGCAAAAAAATCGAGTTTAGAACAACTCCGGGTCCCAAAAGAGTACTAAGGTGCATCTTCGTCGAAGGTCCGGGAATCGTCAGAGGAAACTAAAAGCAGATTATAACTTACACCCTTTGAGATTTAGCCTACCCATTTCAGGGGGCAATGAAACCATAATGGACGACCGCATATGTCTGTAGCGACGACTTTACGCAATTTCAGGAGTTTTATTGTTTTGCTCTTTTAAGCATGCGAAGGGTGGGTGTCAGGGCGGGTTTGGCTTCCCCACCTGCCCCCACCCACCCCGAACTGCGTCGTATTATAATTACGATCAACTTTTGCATTGAGCGGTTTGCGGTGCACTGTCGAAATCAACTACCTACAGCTAAATCAGGAAGGTGTTACGTAATTACACAGCCACGTGAAAAAGGCCTGCAAAGTGTAAACAGCTCAGTGACTTTATAGCCAGGAAATCATTTAAAGGGAAAAGGCAGTACCCCCAATTTGAATTTGTGGCGCCCGTTGTCCTAACCCGGGAATGGTTTGAATCAACATGTGACAATATTTATGCTACATATTTGTTAATTAATGCAGAATGACTCGTTGATATACCTTCAATCCTGGCCGGGTCATACCAAAGACTTTAAAAATGGAACCTACTGCCTTTGTGCTTGGTGCTCAGCATAAGCAATGGAGTAGGGAAAACAAGCCAGTGAGCCACAACTGGAAAAAAGGCCGTGGTCGTCTCGACTTGAACCAATTGGTTGGAAACTGGGACGTTAAACCTCATCTAACTAACTAACTAACTAACTAACTAACCTTCAATTTTCAATTTTTATACAGAAGCATAAAGAAGATGTGAGTAAAATCAGATATCTGTAAGATTTAGCAGATTTTAGAAAATAAACTTGGAACGACTGCTTTCTCCCTTTAAACGCAGTGAGGACAATGTTTTTACCACACCCATGGAAATACTATCTCGGAAGTATTACTTCCATGCTACACCTTACCAGCTGATAATGGTTTTGACTAAGGCAGCGGAAGTAGATGTCCGTCAACTCCAAAATTGTGGTCAAATCACAGTTCAGCATAGGCTGCCTTATTTACACTACAAATTAATTGCTAGCAAGTTATTGGTTCGCACGCCACAAAAAGAGGGAACACACAATGTTGCAAAAAGCCCCATCTAAGCGAAGCACGGCATATCTTAGCCAATACCGTATATGAAGTGAGACTTTACTTATCCCCCGTAAAGACCCCCTCCCAGTCCCTTGTTTTTTATATTTGAATACATCTTTAAGTCTTCGACTTAATCACTGAAGTTTGCATGATAGAGTGACTAAACTTTTCCAAGGATGTCCCCTTTCCCGTGAACAACCCCCGAGCTCCCCTCTTTGCACAGTTTCACTAGAATTGAACTCTTTTTCCTTAGAGAGACCTGTCTATGGGGGTTCTCACCGGAGGACAGGTTTGTCTAAACTGTCCTCAAGTAAGCAGAATACATGAGGTAAACAACTTGAATAGGTATATCTGAGGTAACATATGAGGAACAAACTTCCATAGTGAGCAAACGAACCTACGCCGACATGCAGAAAGACGGCCGCGAATTGAGAACAGCTCTGAATCTTAATCAAGATAAAACTTCCTTTAAATCTTCAATGGGTAAAAGGATGCGCGTATCGCTTAGGGAGTTCAAGGTTCCTTCTTGTCAACTGATCAATCCTCCCACCCGTTCAGCTTATCCGTTTTATTTACTTTCCTGGAAATTTACAGACTATCCTCATCGACCGGGGGAGGGGGGGGGGGGTAAAGGTGTTCTCTTAAGTTGTTTTCGCGTAGAGTATAACATGAACAAAGGACTTCCCAAAAGTTGCTCCGAAACCTACTAATTAAGTTACCAAAACGAAAAATAAACATGCAAATTTAACACTCACTTTTAAGTTTTCAAAAGGAAAGATCCTTTAGGGGGCCCTGACCGTTGATCAGCAATGACACCTCTGTCGGGGACCACTTCCTGTGTAAAGACACCTCGATATTTCACCTGTGTTTGCTCTTAAGGAAGTCAGATTTTTCAATTGCCTATGATCCTAAATTTTTGGTGCCTTTTTCACGTAATAGAGTTGTATTGTTATTCTTTCACAGTTAAGTTTTTGAAACTATAACTTAATGGTAAGATTTCTGTACTTGGGACCGACAAGAGAACAGATAAGGAATTCACGCTCTGCACAGTGTTAATTCGGGGTTCCGAAAAATAAGTCCATGTGAAATGCTTATTTCCTCTGCTACAAAAAATTTGAACAATATGAAAATCACAAGAACACAAATTTAGTAACAGTTTAACTGTTTGTAATATGGTCAACTTTACATCAAATGTCGGAGGAATCTTTCATTCATGTTATCGACAACAATGTTAGTGAATCTACACGATTTCTCTAGGATGGTAGTGTAAGGTAGCATATCTGCGGAGGAAGCTAGGGAGGGAAGGTTCCGTTCCCGAAAGGGATTTGACAAGGAAGGCCTGCTCAAGCTTCCAGGCTAATAAAGATAAAACTGAAGGGAAGGGGAATTTAAGAAGTGCATTGCAAGACGAGGTAAAAAAAAATTAGAATGAAATATTTTTTTGGCATTTTTTTTTTTTTTTTTTTTTTTTGCAATGCACTACAACTGATTGTTGCCTGCACTCTGATAGAAACCATTATGTGACGACACTGGATAAGATAAATCTGTGTGTCCAACAGCGGTCAGCCACCTCAACGATTTGCCTGAATTAAGGTTTGTTTTCAAAGAAATCAGATCTCTGACTACGCTCCCAGAATTTTCGGCCCACTTCGCCCCCCGCAGAATGTCGATGCTGTTATGAGGCTTGAACTCTGGTCCTGCAGTTTACTAATTGGAGTGTTCGAGTAAATTCTAGACTGTGTATTGAAGAAACATCACGTCATTACACATTGTGCAGGGGCGTCGATTTGATTTTGGAAGTGGGGGGGGGGACATCTGGACTAAAACTTCTCTCCTATCCTGGTGAGGAATAAGAGGAGGGGACCCAGATGCAAAATTGTGCCAAATATCTCAATATTGGGGTGTACTATGAAAATTGAGGTATACTCTATTGACCAAAGGAATACAGGCTCAGTCAGGGGTGGTGCTTGGATTTGCCGACATGGGAGCTAGGCGTCCTGACTGGGGCGAGCTACTCTAAGCCTCGACAGATGCAAGAGGTTGCCGAAATGATGCCGAACTCAAAATATAAGGCTCGCAAAGCCCGCCGAAAAAATTGGGTTTATAGTGAAAAAGATTTCATATTTTTGTTTTCCTTAAGAAATTTGAAAAAGCTTGGGTTATTATTGAAGAATCTACCCTACTTAAGAGCAAAGCAAGGAATTTGATAGGGCAAATACATGGTCTTCGTCGGGGAAAACATTCTTTATCTTACTCATTAAGCCTCCCAGACGAAACTGAAAAAGCTTTTATCTTATATAATGTTTGTCACGATGGTGAGGTTGAAAAGGAATCTTCCAAAAGATAGGAAAAAGAGATTAGAACTTCGCAACGTGGCATTTTTGTGTTTCTCTAGAATCACGACTACAATATTTGGACCTTTAACGTTAAATAATCCAATAAGATTGAAATGGAGGGGGGGGGGGGCGTTACAGCTAGATAGAACTGAAGATGAAAGCTCGCCAAGCGCGTGAAATTGTTTTGAAGTTATAGAAAGAATTGTTAAAGAACTTACTGCCTACGGACCTGATAAAGAGCCATGTGGAATACTTTCTGGGAACATCTATGTCTTCACCACTACTCGCCTATATGTATTTTTTTGGTTACCTCACTTTTTAGTTTCAGGTCACGAAATGTGAGGGGACAAATGTGTTAGCGTCCCCTTCTCTCAAAAAGTGGGGTACATGTCCCCCCGCCCCCCCCCCCAAAAAAAAAATCGAAGCCCATGACATTGTGCTGAATGCTTAGATGTATTCTCGAATCTTCCACCTCATTATTCGAATCTAATGTTCTCGTCAGGCAATGCTCAGCATATACTCTTCGAAAGTTATAATAGCCACAGACAGACGACAAGAGACAGACAGTTATCGAGAGAGAAGAGAGATAACCTGCAATGCACACCAGCCCTGTGAGAGACAAACAGAGCTAAATGCGATTGATCCACAGGCCATGATCTGTTCGCTGTATTTTACCTGTAACAGACGTCTATGTTTCGCCCGATGCTGTAGCCGACTGAACTGTGCGGACCAACTAGGCTAGTCTATAGAATAGAGTCTACAATCGAGTTGGGGTACCATGACCACCAACCTAGCCTTCTCTATCATTCAATAGCCATATCACCGCCGTCTTCAGAGAAGCCAAGACCATCCTGGTACGAGTGCCTCTGCCGAGCAAAGACTAGAGATAAGTATACAGATTAAATATTTGTAAATATAGGCCTCAGTTAAAAGTTGCTGAGTATTAAGAAGGGGGGGGGGGGTAAATAATAATCAATTTGAAATCTTAATCTTATTCTTCTGCATCTTTTTGCTGTTTCGGGTCCGCAGTATTTTCTACCTAGCGGTAGCAATGCTTTTCATGGGTTGTTTGGTTTCCTGCAGAGAGTGTTTAAACTCAGGCTCCCTTCCGTTACCAAATAATTTGGATAAAGCTAGTTTTAAGGTTGCCTGTCGAGAAAAGTAACTTAATATCTTCTATTTTTCTTGTATATGCAGTTGTTGGTATGGTAAACGAGTATGGGGTCTAACAACTTCTACTTGTTTATGGGTACGTAAATGTTTGTTATTTCCAACAAGGGCCAGTTCTGTTCTGCTCTTAATTAGCACGGATTATTCCATGCCTTAGTAAAACCTTGAGCATGATGAGTAGTATGATGTGCAAAACCGTTTAACAGGATAAATGCTTCATCCTCATGCTCAAAATTTTTACAGAGAGCGTCCACGGCTTAACCGTCTGCTTTGTTTGGGGGCCACGGGGCACCAATATGGCGTCTCCTTGGGCAAAAACGTTGGGCACCGCTCGAGTTCCTGGGTCTGTTGGCACCGTTCGGTTATTCCAACCTTAACTTCTATTTGCAAATCCTATCTGGGGGGCTTTATGTTCCTTTATATCTATGTGCATCAGGATGAAGCATTTATCATGTTAAACGGTTTTTGCACAGCATGCAAATCATCCTAAATTTTTTACTAAGGCATGGAATAATCCGTGCTAATTAAGAGCAGAACAGCCCTGACCCTTGTTGGAAATAACAAACATTTATGATCCCCATAAACTAGTAGAAATGGTTCATAACCTCGTCCTAGATCGATATGATGCTCAGCAGGAAGCGCATGGCGTTTGCTCCGTTTGGCATGTCTCTCCAAATACGTCACTGAACTTAGGTAGGCAGGCCTCTCGCGTTAGGGCACGAATCCCACTTTACCATTTCCATATAAATCCCCCTCCTTTTAACAACCCGAGGGAGGCAGTATTTTTATTTATTTCTAGTGACCCAGCGAACCTTTCTCTATTCTTCAATCAGTCAAAACAAAAAAATTCTGGGCGATCCACCCACAGTGAAATCTGCTTGGCAACACCTTCTAGTACGTAACCTGTAACTAAACCTAGTCTAATCGCCAATTTAACGAGTCCACAGTTTAAGATTCTACAGAGACTCTACTTGCACGAACGGAGGGATTACGTGAGAAACTTGATCATAGAAACAATATTATGTAACAGTGGATAAAGATACAGACCTATCCTAATTTTTAGCTCAGCTGAAAGTTTCAGCTGAACTATAGTTATCGTACGCGGCAAATGTCTGTCACTTTGCGACATCGTGTTTAAATGCGTGGCATTTCGCTATTTCATCATAGATTTGACGGAAATTTGGCTTGTCTGTAGGCGAGGACAATATCGTAATGATGCAACCATCTTTGATAAATATGAACGTTATTTGACCCCGCGAGAGAGTTTTGTCTGAAAACGTAAAATTCCCTTCTTTTCGTTCAATTGTGTACTGAATGTGCTGAAAAGTTTTATATAGATAGTTTGAATAGGGCTGAACAAAAGTTTTATTTCCGACTTGTTTTCGTCATCATTTGAGGGCCCAAAACAGTACTTTGGGGAAAAAATATACGTTCAAAAGAATACTATTCACATTTAGATTTACAGGACGTCGAGACTCCCAGTTGTTGTGGTTATCATTTGATACAGTTGTACAAAGAAACTACATACAAAAGTATACTGTACACACATAAATGTACATGACGTCTCGTACTTAATCGTGAGGAAACGTTTACGCAAAGTACAGTATATCGACAACGATGTCGAGTGGGGGTCTATACTAATGAATGACTGATATTGCTCGCCGGTACAATGAATGCCCAACCTGTGTGTATGATCGCCAGTATGTGTTATTGATTGCCCGGCCTGTGAATGAATGCCCGACTCGTGAATGATTGTCTGACCTGTGAATGATTGCCCGAATAGGAAAGGTTTTATTTTGAAACCTTTCATTAGGCCGCACCGTTATGATGAATGCAGAGAGATCTGGACATGAACGAGAGGGGTGTGAATTTAGTTATATGGTTGTTGGGGATCGCGTGTAATTTGGTAGCTACTCGTGAATTGGGATGTCAGGGCCATCACTTCAAGTTAAGGTGAATGTTGTTTAGGGAATGAGGGAAGACGAACTCCCTCCCTCTTTTTAAAAGAACATAGCGCTTTGATTGAAAATATAACACTACATGTTTAAGCTTTAGGGTTGTGTTAACATTTCAAAACATTTTTATCGGACAGGAAAACGTATGTTCTTGAAGGCGTAAGTATTTCAGTCTCGGAGACAGGAATTAGTATGCAGTCACAGGGGGTTCCGACACAGCAGGGGGCAATATTCAAGCCCATTCTTCTTTTCTTTCCTCCATTTATTCAGTTTCAAGACTTTATTCGAGGTAGTACATATTTTACTGTTTCATTCATAGTCGTGTTACACATATAAAATAAACAGATCAACTCATATTCATTCAGTGCCGTGAATGACAAAATAATACTTCAAAAATTCATTTACAAGTATGCATTCAAGCTTATTCTTCGTTGCAGAAAACCCCACCAGAAGTTGGTAAGGGGGAGCCACGGGGGATGATATTTCAAGCCCACACGAGATAGCCTTTGCGGCTATTACACGTGCATGTTTTCCCTCCCTATACGAGCAGTTATATATACGACCATGTTGGGCACCGTACTGCGTGAGAACAATACGTACACTCTTAAAAAGCTGGGTAAAAGAGGTTGGTTACAGTTTTCACGTTGTTGGGTAAAGGAAACGCAAAAATTACTAACCAAATGTGGGTTAAATGGTTAGCGTACGTGAATCACTTTACTCAACATGGTTAAACGTACCGCCAACCCATATAGCACAAAGCATTGGCGTTATGTTGGTATCAAGCCAACCTCATAATTCTTTTGATAACAGCTATTTCTAAATTTTTACATTCACAGTAAATCATTTGCAAAACGTTTACTTACACTGTGGGAATTTTTGCTAAGACAGTTTGAGAAAATTGCATGTTTAAAATGCTTTTCACCAACGCTTATATACCTTTCATCTGAATGGAGCATTCCGAATTATTCAAAGGTGATTTGTGTTTATTACTTAATGCATGTCCAATTGAAATAAGTTGAAGCTGAAAATGGTGAATTCTTGCAGAAAATCATGTTTTTCAGTTGTACAATACATCATAAAGAAGGAGAAACCGAAATATCATGAAGAAAATGGTATTAGTAATCGTAATATCAAAAAAATGTCACTGAATATTTTATAGCCAAACCAAAAGAAACTATTCACTTATAGATGAACTTCCAAGAAAATCCTACTACTTTTGTTCTGTTCAGTTCAGGTCGCCGAAGAGAGCGGACGTTCTTGGTGCTCGCCGGGCTTGTTCCATCTCTTCGGGACTTTGGTTTGGTTTTTGTTTGGTTGTTTTGGTTGGGTGTAAATGGTGTACATATACTGTGAATAGTTTGTAAATAAGGTGGTCCATTAGTTTTCCCTTCGGGGTTGTGGCCCTTCTGGGCAGTTTCTGGTGCCTTTTTCGTGGTGAAAAAAAAGGACACAGCCAGATGGTGAAACGATTACGGACAGTTTCTGGCAGTTTAGTCTGGTGTTGTCTTTTCGTTTCGGGTGTCTGTGGCTGTTCGGGAGCGGTGTTGGTGGTTTTGTTTTGTTTGTGGGGGTTTTGTTGGCCTTTGGGTTTTTGGTTGTTGGCCATATGTGGTCCTTTCGCCTGTCTGGTCGTGTCCGTTTTTCAGCAGGTAAACCCCCCCCCCCTTTTGAAAGTGGCTAGCACTAGCAATGCCGGTAGCTTTCAAAACTTGTAGAAGGTAACCCATCTCAGATACTTTACTAAGGTACCCCATAATGAGCAGTTAATTGTCCAACAAATAGGTAAAACATTGAAGCATTACCGAACTCCTGGGTATGGTGAAACTGACAATTTAACCACTAATAATGCCCAACAAATAGGTAATTAATTACCCAACCGAAATTGGTCAGTATTTGCCCAACAGTTGGTTGGATACATAGCTACCCAGTGTTGGTCAAAATTGGTCAAAAATTTGCCCAACTTTTTAAGAGTGTGTATCAAATCTTTACGTTTCAGCTGTGTGGCGTGCATCATGCATCAGAGGGAAGGTTAATGCTTATCGAATGACCCCAAGATGTGCAAAAATTTTCGCGCGCTTCGCGCGCATGTAGCGGTTTAGTGGGATCCAGTTAAATATGTCTTTGTAACAGTTCCGAACGAGTTACTCGCATCAGGGAGTTGCAACAGATCCCTGCTCACATGCGGTGGTGGATCCGAGGACCGCCGAAGGAAGAGTTTGGGAAAAGGAAACAAGAGCCTATGTACCGTATGCGATTTCCTTGGCTCTGAGCCTGGGCCTTGAAAACAGAAGTAGGAATTGAAGTTTTAGGCATTTCCAGATTTCTTTTTGGTTTCCCGAAGGGATTACCTATGTAGTCGCCCGATGCTGACCTTCCAAAACAACTGCACGGTCGGCGGCGTGCATTTTAATGTAGACTGTGATTCCGGTCAGCACACATTCTCCCAACCTGTACAGTATTTTGAGCCGAAGACACATTTTAACAGTTTTCCTCCAGTCTGCGTATTGGCTCATAGCGTCTTACGCCATTCGTGCTGGCTGCCAATACTTCTTTCATAGTGACTAGCTGAACCAGGGAGTTGCTATTTAGTAGGAGATCCATCGGAAACTTTAATTTGTGGTAATCTGATTAGATCCACCTCATCGTTTGCATAGTTTCAACTCAGTCATGAGTGATAACCAGAGCCAAGGGTACCCACCAGGGCGGGATTTGATGTCTGAAAGTGGGGGGGGCAAAGCCGGGTGGACTGTCAAACGGCGCCGAAGGCGCCGCGGGAGAACCAAGCCCTCCCCCTAATGACGTGGGGTCCAGGGGCCCTCCACAGGGCCCATGGCGGGGTCCAGGGGAGAGTCCCCGTGGGGTCCCCCGGACTAAGCCCCCGGAAGCTCTGGGGTATTTACGAAATTATAGGCATTAAAATGATGCATTTTAGCTTCAACCTCAAATGAATAAGATGGGCAATAAACATACCGTAAAATCACAATATGACTTTTTCAATTATATTCTTACTCCATGTGACTAACAGTCAGATGGGGTAGATAATGCTGAGGGCTTGAGGAAGTAGGCTTAAATGGATTATTCTGAGGGTTTTCCGGGCCTTGGAGCAATAATTTTAAGAATGAAAGATCTAATATTCAGAATGGGTGCGGGCGAAGTACGCTGAAAAAATGGCATTTTTGATACTTTTTAGTAATATGAGTAATATAAATGCTAAGAAGCAAAAGTATCCCCAAGTATCCTCAAGGCTCTTGCCCCTCCCCCTTCACTAAGCGCCTGTCCCCTATTACGGTGCCGAAAATGACACTTTCAGTGCCTTACAACTTGCATCTAAGCAATCTCTGAAGAGAGGGGAAGTTTGAACAGATCGATGGTGATAAAAATTTTTCTTTGAAAATTCTGGGGGGGGGGGACTTCCCCTACGCTGAGTACGGCCATGGGGACATTGGTGGTTTCAATGATAATAGAAGAGTTTGTACGAAGCTATGACAAGCAGGATGTTCTATACAGGAAGTAACCGCGAAACTCCAAAGCAATATTTAAAACGAGTGCGCGCCATTAGCGCGCAGAAGAAAACAGCGTTTAGACATTTAATTGTAGCCTATTGTTTTTCTTTTGTTTTAAATGCAGTATTTTTATTGCACAAAACAGTTTCCTACTTTCCCCAGGTGCCTGTTCTTTCCATAGAGCAGGATATGGGAACCTATATCCTGCTCTATGGAGGCTCTCTTTCATGTTTCATTTTGTCGATGGTCTGGGACAAGTGCCCTCAACTTTTTTATTAGTGTAAAAAATAAGGTGAGCGTCGATTTTGAAGGTTATAGACTATGTGGTACTTAGAGAAGTCAATGAAATCATTTGTGGGTAGTTTTTACATGGATATTGTCAAAGGCATCGGCAGTTAAAGTGCCAGGGAAGTATTTTTTTTTTTATTGGAGGCTGCATCTTGGGAAGCTGTGGCCGGCGAAGCCCTTAACCGCGATCGCTGAAGGCGCGAAGCCGGAGGCTGGGGACTGCGGGTCCCAGAGAAATCTTGCTTAAATTTGACAGCTTTTGCGGCCATTCTGGACCATTTCTTGAGAAAATCCTGCTTCCCCATGTGTAACTTGAAATGCTAATGAATAGAAATATTTTCATATGATGATTGCAAACTAAAGATAGTAACGGTCAATCAGTTTGCTGAGGATAGTGCTAGTTGGTGAGGAAAGTGAACAGCGAGAGGTGTAGTGAGGGTTTTAGAAATGGTAATTTAGTCAAGCTGTCCTACAGTAAGTAATAACGAGGCAATTCCACCAAAGTTTTCTAAAGCACAGCAGTACTAATGACACATCGATTTATATAAGGCTCATGCGAAGCATCCCGATTTTTTTTTTTTTTTTTTTTGCCGATTTTTTTGCAAGGATAGCGGTTTCCTATACATGGGTAGGATTTGGGACTTTGTTTGCAAGGACCATGGTGCATTTTATGACGTATATTTGTACTTTCAGCGACCCTTATTTCAGAGCTTCAAGTCACAATAGTGTGGTGGGTAGGAGGAAAGAAATTTTACGGTGCCAGACAAAATTTTCAACTGTAGTAGTCAGTATTCTCTGGAGGTGCGCGCTAAGCGCGCCGAGAAAATTTTCCAAGCAGTTTTATGGTTTTTTATATTAATATTTTCCTTCATTAAACATTGCAAAATTTAATCATAATAGGCTTTTGAAACTTCTCTTATAATTTCTCTGGTCTCGCCTACTTTCGCTCATTTTTTTTTATTATTTTTAGTTTTTAAGTTCTCGAAAAAAGTGGGGGTAAGTGCCCCGCTTGTCCCCCCGTAATCCCGCCTATGGTACCCACTTCTTTTGTCTGATCCTTTTTAATTGATACATGATATACCCAAGTAAACCTTCTATAAAATTTCCCAGGGAATAGACAGTAGATTTATCACGTCTGTTGTCTTCTCTTAGACCTGTCCAACGCTTTCGACACCATTGATCACAATATTTGAATGAATAAATTGTTTGCTTACGGTGTACATGGAGTGGCATTTGACTGGTTTCAGAACTATTTACACGACAGGTGTAATTATGTTCAGTTTAATCACTCTGCATCTCATCGTAAAGTATGTAACATTGGTGTTCCTCAGGACTCAATACTGAACCCTTTACTTTTCATCTTATGTATAAATGATATTTATAGGTCTTCTGAGAAATTAAGTTTCATTTTATTTGCAGATGATACCACAGTTTTTCTGTAAAATACCAACTTGGGCAAAATACTTATTGATATCTCATATGAATTTTCACAAGTATCTGAGTGGCTGAGATCAAATAGATTATCTCTCAATATTCTAAAAACAAAACTTATAATTTTTGACAATAAGATCGATGACACAAGTAACGTAAGTGTCTCGCTAGATGGTCACGAAGTCAAAACATCAGATCATGCAAATTTTGGGGGAATTACAATTGATCGAAAATAAAGCTGCAAAGAACATATATCTGTAGTTACTAGTAGAGTCTCTAAATCGAACGGTATTATTAACAGACTTAAGCATATTTTGCCTAAGCACGTACTTTTATTGTTGTATAATGCCCCCATTCTTCCGCATATAAATTACAGTCTTTTACTCTGGGGTAATACCAGTGTGACATCACTCAGTCATTTGTATAAGATACAAAAGCGAGCTGTTAGAAAAATATGTCACGCACCGTACAGACCATGCAGTGTTCCTCTTTTCAGGAACTTAAGTATACTTTCAATTTACCATTTTTATAAATACCAGCTTGGAATTTTTGTATTCAAATGTCGTCACGGAATTCTTCCCTCACCATTTGACAATTTTTGTATTAATAACTCAAGTTTTCATAGCTAAAACACTAGATCAAAACACTTTTTGAATCAACCATGTGTCATAATAAAACTTGCCCATTATCAGTTAAGAAGTACTGGTGTACAATTTTGGAATTCTCTGCCTCCAGATATTACAGCCACCCAAAATATACGAACATTTAAAAAGAAGCTGAAAAATTTCCTATTAAATAACAATTCAACTTAATGTGCCATTTTCCAATATTGACGCTATTTTTTCGTGTGTCATTCTTTCCTCTTTCCTTTTTGTGTTCTTTATGTTTTGTTTCTTGAGAAAGGGACCAGGCTCGAAAAGTTCTTTCTTATTTCTGGTTCCTCTACAAACCATTATTATTGCACTATTAGCGCTAAATTATTGTTCTATTCCTGTCATTCCTTTATTGTGCTATTACATTATGAATTCCTCGTATTTTTTGCAATATTATGTATTGTAAATCATGTTACACTAACGGTTCGTAGAAAATAAACTTCAACTTTATATACACCTTCTGATACCGTATGAATAAGATTAGGAGGAACAATGCTTTGATCCGAAGGTTTTTACCGACAGTCAAGTAAGAAACACTGTCTAATAAATCAAAACGACTAATTCCTAAGATGTATTGAAAGACTAACTTATAAGAAGGTTTTACACTGGCACAATGTGTAAATGACTAAAGACAGGTGTAAGACTATAATTTGTTTTAAGGTTATATTAACTTCTGCAAACTTTCGCAATTTCCGAATGGTAAGTGCATGATCAACATGTTACATAAAGTTTAATTAGCCTATTGTGATAAGCATATATACAAAATTTGTTGACATTTCTTTCCGACGTAGCAGACGACATGAACCTTTGTTAAATACTAACAACTAACTAGCTTTAAGCCCATTGTATCTTCAAGTGCTATACAAAACAAGTGACCTTGGCGGCAACTAGTTGGGAGAAAGGGGGGGGGGGGGCTGCCGTCTTATCTCCTTCTAAATAACAACTCCCTGGCTGAACAAAAGCTTTGTTCTTTGCTCCAGTCAGCAGGTCATGTCGGTTTGCACTTCGTAGTACATGTAGTTGTTATTTTTGCTTGTTCTGGTACACAATTCTAGAATACTCAAATGACTTGTTACGCAATAAGTAAACATCGAGTTTCAAAAGAGATCTACTTTACACGGACACCCAGAAGTGCGGCCTGTGGTATGGGAGAGACTGACGTACTTCAACTATAATGGTGGCAGCTTGAGGGAATATTCGTTCTCAATCATCATTCCACACACTCTTGGGGAAACATTTCACAATTCAGTTTTGATGTATAGGGCTCGGGAATCTTAGCCTGCTAGGACTGTAACGGCCCCTCCCGCAGGTTACGGTCCTGTTGAAGCCTCAACGAAGCTACCAAAGGAATATAGAGGCGGGGCAGTAAAGTCACGTGGGACAGGCATACGTGACTCTACCGATTAACTGTTGTCAATGTCATTCAAGAAAGCTTCATCCCCAGTGTAACTGCGATGCTGGTACGATGTCCAGTCTTTACAAACATCTGTACAGTATATACAGCAATAATTTTGTGTACCACATTTAGTCTTTCAGTGCTTCAGGAGTTTAATTAATATTTAATTGTTTCCTTACATATATATTTACCTCTTTGTTTTTGGACGTACTTATGGACAACTTGAGTTACAGACTCAACCGAAATATTGACTGCACACTTTTCCATGACCTAGGATAAGCTGAGCTGCGGCAACGTTGTTGCTCTTGTTATCAGGTAGATATAGTCAAAAAATCATATCCATGGACTTCAGGGCGGGAAAAAGTCGGTGTTTTTTGTGGGTGTGTGTGTGTGTGTGTGTGTTTTTTTTTTTTCTTTCTTTCTTTTTTGTTTTAAGACGGTAACCTGAGGTAAAGTTTTCTCGCAATAACTTATAGTAGTCTAATAGATAAAAAGCTGGATAACAGTAGTAAGCGGCTCTTAAATATTAGGCGTCCGTTATCCCTTCATTTTCAAGTCATACAAATAACTACAGTTATCTTTCCAAATATACGAGGCTACTATATACAGAGATTTACATGAGGTACCGGCATGTAGCAAAAGCAGTGAGTATTTCCTTTGTACCTGTGTAACTAGTTGCAAGTAAAACCTGTGCTGCCTGAAAATTTGCCCGATTTACCCCAACTCTGCTAGAGATATGGACTTTGCCTTACCACCAGCCTCACTCTCTGGCTCCTACGCCTGTGGGACATTTTTATAATATTTTTGAACCATTTTAGGAATTGAGTTACCTACCAGAGGAGTTGAAAGGATTACTTGTAGGCAAAATTCTTTGTCCATTTGAGTATCCAGTGTCTTCAGTAAAGTCGTTTCTGTAGTTTACTGCCATTTTGGGAGGGCTGAAGCCTTTGTCTGAAACTCGATCGTTGGTTAACGATCCCATGTTGTAGTAAACTGCGACAGAATAAATTACTAAAACGCCATAGACTATCCAGCGTCGGTACTTTGTGCTGGGGTCAAAAACGAGGTAATCGATCCAGCTAGAATCCATTCCCATGTCTACAACCCTTTGGTAAAGTGTCTGTAGAACTCACCCACGGTGTGCAGGCCCTGCTCCTATCACTTTTGAGAAAAAATTTCCCGAAACTACTAAATATTACACATTCATTCAAGAGATCACATGGATGTTAGTGCCATGATAGCTGCAGATTTTTGAGCGCACTCCAACAAATTTAGTGTCGAATTCTGTTTGTCAACAACGTAGAATATTCCAGTAGTAAATTTTCTGGAGAACTTCAAAGGACAGCCCTGAGAGCTCTTTCACACTGTAAACGAAAATCTGAAACTACAACAACTAGTAGTTACTAACCAAAGAGAATTAACAAGGAGCCCTCAGATAGTTTTGCGAGTCTGCAAGCAAAAAACAGCTGGTTCATGTAAAAATACTGAAACCAATAAAACCACTACTCCAGACTATGGCTTCATGGCGCTATACGGATTTACTACCAAAGATATTATAAGCATAGATTCCATACTTAAAACGCGCTTTGATTCCATACGGAGCAAAAATATCAGGGTTGAAGTGCTGATCATGTTCAATCGTTTTGAAAACAAACAAGTAAATGAAAGACTATTTACGTTAGGTTTAAAAGTACACGATACTTTTCTTCCAAACACTTTAAAATCCTTTTCTTTTTAAAGTACATTTTTGAAATAATTAGTAACTCCGGTCTATTTTCTAACATGATTATGTCTAGGTCATTACACAATCATAGAACCAGAAGAAGTGATTATTCTATCAGAATTCAGAGCTCACGTTTTGGTCATTCCACCTTTCTTTAAACAGCTAGTAAGTTTTGGAGTTCTCTGTCAACTGAGCTACAGAGCATCACTAGCCTTAATGCTTTTAAGTGGCATTTGAAAATGTACCTCCTTCATTTAAAGAAGGCTACAGCTTCGATTATTAGATTTGCTCAGTTTATCACTTGAATTTGTGCCTTCTTTTGTGGCTCGGCGAATGATTTTCTTAAGAGAGATACTTCTCCATTTGAACACGACTACTAAGAACAAGCCCAGCATTCTTTATCTGCCACGCAGGTATTTCGAATATATCCTAAAGCGGAAATTTTAACCATTTTCCCGATTTCACCAACTTAAAGGGAGAAATCAGTCGCCCCAAGTTTATTTTCCAAAATCTGCTAAATCTTACAGATCTCCACTTATTTTGCTCATAAGTATTTTTCATTATGTCCCTTTATAAAAGACATTGAATATTGAAGGTAAACCAAGGAATTATTCTTCATGAATTTAGCAAATAAGTAAGAAAAACATTGTCACTTGATTGAAAGGAGCCATTCCTGAATTAGGACGAAGTGGTACACTACTTCAAATTGGGGCGACTGTATTTTCCCTTTAACCTTGTTCTAATATGAATAATCGGCCCATTTGAGGCAAAGAGATAAGCTTTATCTCGAAGGGTGATAAGCAGCCTAAGTTAGGACATGGGCGGCTCTAAGAAATTTTGTTTGGGGGGGGGGGGCAAACTCACGTCCGTATTCAGGGAGGTTCGGAAGACCCCCCCCCCTTAAATATTAATGGTCAGCTCCGGATAGTACAATAGGAGCATGGTTATTATTATGTATTTCAGCGATCCCTCAAGTAGTTTTCAAGAGTTCTTCAAAAACCATTTCAGGCTGACTGCTTAAAAATAAAAATACAACCATATCATCCAATCGCTACTCCATGGGGGGGGGGGGGAGGGGGAGTAAGAGGCAGGTGAAATGGGAAAAGCGGCTTGATCCATTTGTATAAAACGAGCCCCACCTTTGAATATTTTGTTGTTTCTTTTATTGTGTCACAATATCTGTCAGCTTTGCAAAGAAGCCATAAAATGTTGGTTTTCTGGATTGTTTTCTTAAAGTAATGAAAATTTCGAGCACCGAAGACACTTGAAAACGATGAAATGATAGCACTGTTTTGGATCTCAGTACCGTTCCGAAACGAAATTTTTTAAGGGGGATTCTCCTAACTTAGAACGACGTCTCATCCTATATACAAATAGCTGGGCCAAAAAGTCTCACTACACTGAGCTTAGATTGACTGTTTGGTGTGTTTATTTTAAATCAACTGAAACGGTACTACTTCGGCACAGAAGTGGAGAACCTTTTGCTTATAACATAACATTTGGCAGTCATAAAGTCTGCTCATGGGCCAATGGCGCTGACTGTTTGGACAAGGGAAACCTCTCCTTCTATGGGAAACAATACGTTTAGGCTACATGCCCGTAACAACTTTTTGTAGACAGATAACTATGCTAATCTGGCCAGGTGACACCCGGGCAAAACTGCTTTTAGTCGAGGATGATAATCAACACGGCTAATGGGTTGTGTATCTAATGACCCCGAAAGCTCTGAAGTGTCTGCAAAATTATGGGCATTTAACCATGGAGCTGTCACTAGAAGCAGCTTTTTGATTTAACTCCAGCATTACCGTTACCCTCCGTAAATGACATTATGATGCTAAGCTAATCAGATTACAAATATCACAGCATGATCATTTGTTTTTATTACCTTAGCTCTCATTAATGTTAGGTCCATTTGTGATATTTGAAGTACATATAGTAGCGAACAAGCAACTAAGAAGACGCGCGCGAAGCTCGCCGAAAAAATGTCGTTTTGAAAGCACTTTATTAATGTTTAACCTTCGCATTGCATTGGAAAGTTATTCACTTCTTTAATTTTAAACCGAGTCAAGGAAAAGGGAGGGCCTAACCCATCTTTAATTTATTTATTTATTTATTTATTTTTTTTGGAAAATTGAAGACCATGCTTTGTAAACTTTTTTTTTGGGGGGGGGGCAAGTGCCCCCGTGCCCCTATGCGAGCCGCTGAACTGTTAGGCAGTTATACTGACTTTCTCTTTAGTTGTCAAATACTTAGTGTGATTCGTCTCAAAAAGGGCCCAGACTTGAACTCCGCTACGCAAGCTAAGTCTGTCTTTGAAGCCACAACACCACCTTTGAGAATCTCCGATTGCTTATCACGCAGATTCTCACACAAATTCGTTCGAACGTCTCAGCTTTGATTGCACATGCGCAAATGGCCGAAGCTGGGTAGAAGCATCTTACGGCCGTCTGTTGCCTACTTGGATCATAAGTTGTGGTGATTATAATTGTGTGTGAAAATTTGGCAGCAGAATATTTTTGCCCTCAGAAGTAAGCATGGTAGACTGTTTGCCAATTTTTGTACCTCACTCAATATTTTTTTTGATCAAGAAATCAGGTGGAACAATATTTGGGCTGTTTTCTTGTTCCATACTGTCTTCAGCAGCTTCGATCTGTACTTGCCTTCCGGTATACCTGTAAGTACAAACCGTCTGTTTACTTTTGCTTTTGGAAGTTTTTCTTCGTCTCTGTGTTACTGTCTTGTGTTTTTGCGCAGAGACCACAGTCGTAATAATTCTGTTGGTCAGACTTTTCTGTGTTGTCCCTTAACCTTTTTTTCTGATTGTATTAAGCCCGTAGCCAAGGGGGCCAGGGGTCGAACCCCCAACGGGAAAATTTTCTCCCCTAGAAAATAAAAGGTTACCATCGCCACAATGCATTTTGGTATATCTCGCCTACTAAAACAAATTTCACCCCCAGAAGCTATCTCGTCCCCCCCCCCTTAAGTACCTTGTTTAAAAGATGTTGTATTTTGGTGTAAATTATTCAAGCGAGATGAAATAAAACAAAAGATTAGCGCAATCCCCAGAGAGGAAACTACCGGCCTTTTTATTTACGGATCCTATAGGACTTTTTCTACAAAACGTTTTGTGGCAGTTCATAGGCTAAGGAATTGGGGGGCAAAGGGGGTCGAGCCCCCAATAATCTGACTCAAAGGATCGACATACCTTTCGCCTCATTCCCCCCTCCATAATTTAGGACAAGTGTCTCGACATATAAACAAATAGCTTGAGAGGTATTGAAAATAAATAATCATTATTGTATGTTTAATTTATAAATTACAAAATTAACCCATTTTCAACACTAAGAAGGTGTAAGTCAAAACTCTTGACTCTCTTACGCGCGAATGTACCCTTTAAAAATTATCCATAACGAAAACAATTATCCATGAGGCGGAATGAGTTACCTCAGAGTTTTCTTTGCCCGAACCTTTCCCCAAGTAAATATATCATTTATCAAAAAAATATACAGAGCTATAGGCTCCTTGATCTATTTTCAAGAGCTTACGATAAGTGTATTAGACAAAGCATAGTCACTAAATTGCCTTTAAAAGGCACTTTTCAGTGACCTTAGGGCACACTCGCAGATATTTAATACCTGGACCATTAATACTTCTGGACAGCTTATACATTAGAAAATCTTCCCCTTGAAACCGGGCGTCATGACTTGGCCGGTTTTTTAACGATAGAAAACCCCAAATAACAAACTGACCTTGGTACTTCTACCAGGTATTCATAGCCAGAACAAAGACTAGGGGTGTACCTCATTGCTGAAAATGTCAAGAAAATGCTCGTCTGCAATAATAAGCACGCTCTTTGTTAATTTCGGAATATGAAGAACCTATTTGATTTTTTTTTTGTCTCAAATATCAATAATTTGACAGAGGTTTTAATTTCTTTTGACAGATTGCTGAATTTTATTTCCGTTTATAACTTCATGACTAAATCTAAACCGATTTTCATGGTTCAAGATTCATTTGGTAACTAATTTAGCGGCTGAATCCGATTTTAGTCACATCATACGAGGAAATACAGACCGATCCTTAAAAAACTTTTGAATATAGATGTCCAGTCTCTCAAGGTTAACCACAAGAATGCGTCATTACACAGCTGGATTCGGAAACAAAGGTCAAAGTGTAAATGTCCAGAGTTCAAGCTGACGAAATCTGTTATGATGATGCTATTGTTCCAAACTTCGTGTAACCCCTGCCATTATTGATCTAGTTCCACTTCACAGTCCTCATGCATCGTCAAACCGGTCTAAATATCAAATTGTTACATTTTTGTTTCAACAATTGTACAGAAATTTTCAATTTCCCCTGGACGCACATTAAAGGCTAGACACGGACCCCTGGATTATTCTATTTCTATTCCCCAAAGATTCGTTTTGTATACTCAATAGCGTACTAAAGGGAGCAGTTCTCCCCGGGCCAGTGCTTCGTGAAGTACAACACCACAGCTAAAGAAAATTCAAGTGATAAGAATTTCAAAATTGTATAATATAACGGTTACGACACGCGGGGGCGGGGGTACTGGGGACTCGTGCCCTCTTCTATCGATTTCCGGAAATTTAAAAATAAACCCTGAAAATGTTTAAGGGATAGCTTTCTGTAGGGGTTTTCCCAGAAACTCTTATCTTTACAAAGGTAATTTGGTTAATGTAAGCATGTAACTTTTGTAACGCGGGCAAACAAACTATTATACATATGTATTGAACCTGCAAGGTTACCAGAGCCTTTTGGAAGGAAGGTCTCTCGTGGTTAAACAAAATATGTTATTTATAGGGCCTCATCGACTGCCGAGACGCTGTTATTGTATCATGATAATAACCATTTTCTCTTGCTAAATACAGTCTTTCCTCTATGTAAGTATTTTATTTTATTCCAGTAAATATCAGAGGAATGCTTTACAATTTTAACCTTCCAAAACAAAATACGCTCTTTATATGAAATGGAATTTCGAGTTTCTCTCCTTAGGAATAAGTCTGTTGTCAATCGTAAGGAGTGGTCCCCTGTCTCTGTTGTTATTCCAGTACCCACTTAGCATGGTTATTGTACCCAGGCTCTGTTACAGTGTACGTCACGTGGTATAGTCACTTTGCTGTTAATGGGTACAAACTGCGTTGTAATTTGAATGTTCCTTCTGCACCCTTCTCTCCACCTTTACATTTCACCTTCCACTAAAAAATGTCCCTTTGAGTATAATCTGTATATACATTTTCATCTTTATCTATAAACATATATATATATATATATATATATATATATACAATATTTTTGACCGATATATGTCACATTAACTATGATATTGTACATGTCTTGAAAGAAGGCCCCTAGCCTTCAAGACATAAGCATGACGGGACAAATAAAAGTCACAAACAAAAAAAAGGAAAAAATTGTCAGTATCAGTGTAAATACGTATTATTCATGCAAATTTCATGTTGTTATTGGCTCTCATCTAAGTAAATTTCGGGAAAAACATTTTCCTCGGCCCCTTGGGATAATGTCTCTCAACATGCCAATGATCACACAATGCACTTCTGATACTAGTACTGTTTAGGTGACCAAGTTAAGTCGTGAAACGAGCAATCAGCGTATATAGAGTTAATGAAGTTAATGACATCCCTCGGTATAAGAAATTTTGTCCAATATTGGAGACAACTGGGCATTGTCTAGCATCAAATGCACGAAAGATAACGCATACAAGTAGTCAGCGTATTGTACATTTTCTCACATCTACTGACACAGATTGGGTATAGACTTTATCCACCGGTTGAGACTGCATGCATTCTTTAGGACATAGGCGATCGTTCCAGACTGTATAATTTTGTTTCAAATTAGGCTGTAAGCCTTCTGCTGACTCGTAGCAATGTAAATCAGGTTCGCTTTTAATATGAAATGGCATCAGCGTCTTCGGACAGTCGTGGCAAAGACGAATGGTACGTGTATTCGACAACCGTACTTCCTCTCGAATCTTATAGTCGATCGATTTCATCCACACGTCCTTTCCTTTCGGTGCTATGACTTTTCCGAGAAGGAATTGAGCAACCATTTCGGTCGGATTTCCACATATACGCATCTCTCCGTTCAACTCGTTGCACCAGCGATGAAGGTGGTGAGAACTTAGGATAAAAGGGGACGACTCCGTAGCGTGCCTCATACCCGTACTCAAAGTAAAACCATCTAGAATAGCCACACGCGGATCGACAGAAAGCGACGCTTTGGCTTCTTTCTGAGCCGCTAGCAACCCATGGGCATTATAATAGGTGAGGCATTTGCTCTTAAAGTTTTGTACAGGGTAAATAGTTCCACCCCAAGAAGGTGGTATTTTTTTCAAAAGAAGACTCAGTTGTTGTTTAGATGTGTCAAGAAAGATTATGTCCGGCCATACTCTTGAACCAAACAGGGTCTTTTCAAGAAACCTCATTGCATCTTGAAAGAGATTATTACCTTCTATTGCTATTATTTCGTTATGACAAGTGATGTTGACACCTCCTTTACTACGAGCGTGAATATCATCTACTCTGAATACTCGAAAGTCCTGATAGATGAAATGTAAATTTCCTAACTGAAACTCGATAAAACCCCAACATTTCGAAAGATCTGATTGTACAATATGAATCTTCTCTTGCTTACGTAAGGCCAGATCGACCAATGAAAGGAAAATACCCCTTTCTCGTGATGAACCAAGAATTGCAATTGTCTTTGGCACTTTTGAAGCGGCAGCAATTTCTATATCGTCAGTCGTAAATATGTCAAAACTGCAACGTTTAGGCTGGAACACCCAGCCACTTCTTAGGACACCGTGTTTTCTCCCCGTGAGTTTCCTCGTCATCCACTCTCCCTCAACCCAAGAAGGATCTTCCTGGGAAATGGTTTGACATGACGGTAGCTTATCTGTTCGAACTTTAAAATCATCGGTGTCTAATTCATGATGTCCCTGAACAATTAGTCGGAATGGACTTCCTGGAACTTGCTTTTGCCACGGAGGCCGTTGGAAAATTTCCTCAACATACAGATCATACTCACCTGGAAAAGTTGGTACATAAGTAAAAGTAATATTCGTAGAGTTCGAGAATACACGTTGTGGATTTGCAGGAAATATGTGGTCCTCACCAACAGCAAGAACACTGAAGAAAAACTGCTGGAAGTCTTGTGTTCTCATAGGGTCCAATCTGACTGTTATAGAGGAAGTAACTCCAACTTCTGCACGATGCAAGCCTTCACCAACCGCTTCACATGTACTTAAATTGCTTGATTTCTTCACCAAATGCTGAACTCGAAGTATTGGACCAGACGAAAATTGCTCTATATTGTATAAAGTAGATTTGAGTGGTGGAAGCCAATTGGAATCAGTGGGTAATATGTTCTCTCCGACATCAACTGAAAGACAAAACATTTCAAAATAATAAATAAAGAAATGTCCATAATTCGTGGAAATTACATATGCCAAGAAAGAAAACAGACTTAAATTGTAACGTATGGCTAAAATTCACAAGGATATCAAAAATAATACAATCACTCCTTTGTAAGCTGAAATCTGTGCGAAAAATGTTTGTCCGTCAGTCGCTCATCGCGGCCAGCCAGCCACAACGATGCACGGTTGATAGACATTACATGTCATTTTTGGTTGAATTAGACTTTCCAAAAGCTATGAAACCTTTCCTGGCTCTTTCACATATCTCTTACCCCAGTTTCCTTTTTCTTCACCCTGTTCTTGTAATCTATTGTTCAAAAACTAAATTTAGGACTGATCCATTGTTGTCATGGGTGAAAATTTTGTTTTTCTGTTTTGAGACAGCTTTATGAGGTGTTGTTTTTGTTTCAAGTGATGAAATATTTGTTACATAAATGTATTGGGTACCTCCATGACAAACATGGCGTGCATCCACACAATTTCCCTTTCTAAAGATATGGTGTATATATTATCTTCACAATTTGGCCTCAGGTGACTTCAAACGAGGTTTGACCTACTCGATAAAATACGCTTTTAAACTCATTGTGGAGCATCCACATGCCAACTATGAGTGACATCGGTGCACAAAATGAGATGTTGAGTGTACCAGGTTTTCATACTTTGACATTTGAGCGATCCAAAGTTACCTTTGACCTCCATCAAAAACAGTTTTCAGTGTTTTTTTTTTACCTCTGACGACCTAAAATAACCTCTCAGCTCTTCCAAACATAACAGCTAACGCACCACCTCTTCCATGGCCTTTGGGCCGCCTCTGGATCTAGGAAGAGATTTTTAATAGGTATAGGCTACCGGTCGTATAAAAGTTTACAAATAGTACTTTCATACTGATTTCAAATTTGTGTACTATGACCGTTGACATTTTGTGTTAAGATCGCTTGAATAATGAGGTGGTTCCTGCCATTCACTTCATTCAAAATGACATTTTGCATTAGGAATGATTCACTGAATTCAGGAATTAGTGAATTAATACTTAAATTCCTTCCTTAAACTTGGTTTTCGACCTGTAAACTTGGTTTTCCTAATTGAAAAAACAAGTTCCAAGTTTTTCGACCGATAAACTTGGTTTTTCTAATCGAAAAACCAAGTTTATTGGTCGAAAAACCAAGTTTTTTGGTCGAAAAAGCAAGTTTTTTGGTCAAAAAAACCAAATTTATCGGTCAAAAAACCACGTTTTTCAATCGAAACAAACAAAGTTATCGGTAAAAAAAAACCAAGTTTATTGGTCGAAAATCCAAGTTTACCGGTCGAAAATCCAAGTTTATCGACAGACTTGCAATAACTGCTGTGAGAAAAAGGAAATTGATTTTTAATTATCTTTCTTATCAACAGAATAAAATTTCTGAAAACGTAAGGCGCGGCAATTTTCTTGGCGGATGAAAACTATCAGAGAGTTTGTAGCACAGACGGTGCTGAGTATGCTTGCTGTCGCTGGTTATGTGCATAAGTGGGTATACCATACCGATCACTTCATTACTGTATTACATGCGTGATCATGATTGGTCGTAGCAATTTAACATTGAGCCAAATTAACTTAGGCCCTACTTTCTGTTCTCGTTACTACTACTATTCGGGCGAATAGTACAACAATGTTATTTTGGCCAACCTGAATTCCATTCTTGTTTCTTGATGATTTGCTCTTCGGAAGTTACGGACGTAAGCTTTGCAATATGTACATACGTACTGCATGAATGTTACATAACCCATCAATTTGAAAGGGACGCCATCTATAGCATGGCATGTCATGGCCGCAGCAGAAAGTAATACCGGCCAATCACCCGTCATGGTTATCGAAAAACCAAGTTTTTCGAAATAATCTAAAGTCTTGGTTTTTCGACCGATTAACTTAGTTTTTCTAGTTATTAGACGTTTTGCACTGAAAAACTTGGTTTTTTGACCGATAAACTTGGTTTTTCGACCGATACACTTAGATTTTCGACCGATAAACTTGGATTTTCTAATTATTAGAAATTCCGCATCGAAAGACCAAGTTTATCTATCGATATACCAGATAGATCGAAAAACTTGAATTTTCGACTGAAAATCCAAGTTTTTTCGACCGATAAGCCAAGTCATTTTGAAAATCTAAGTTTTTCAACTGATATACCATTGGACATTTCGCTTGCCATAGACAGGTGCATGCATTTCATCATTCGGTCGTTGAATTTCCTCCAGTCATGGAGTTGAGAGGGTTTCTTGTTACAAGTATCTGGGTGTCCACCTGAACAACACATTAACTTCGAGGGACCATTTGGATGTCCTAATCAAGTGGGTGAATACCAGGTTATATTGCCTCAGGAAGTTAGCTAATTTCGTTCAGGTATAGTGGAATGGTTCTACAATGCTACTTCATGTGGAGTTTGGAGGTACTGTCTCATATGTTTAGAGAGGAACCGTATTGATCACGTAATAAGGAAAGCTGGTAGAGTCATTGAAGGTCATCAGCCTTTGGTTGACTCAGTGTATCAATGCCGACTCAAAACCAAGTTGGATTCAGTTTGGAATGAAAATAGCCCTGCACTGTTATCTCCACGACAAAGTTCATCAATAGAATATTGACACACTGAGGCTACCATACATGAGAACTAATCGCTATCGTACCTCATTCATCAATCAATCTTTACAATGACAACTTGAACCGCTAGGCTGAAGCAATCGTACTTTATGTTCCCGTCTAAGATGTTTTATCATCTTATTCCTGTCGTTCCAGTGTGTATATATATATATATATATATATATATATATCTATATATATCTATATATATATATATATATATATATATATATGTTAACGGAAATACTGTATAACAACAGTGCTACAGAAATGAATGGCTGGATCTCAAAGGAGATACGTGACAGCAGTAGAAGCTAGAAATTTGGTAAATACAACAGCCATAAAAGGTTTTTGCAAAGCTTTCGAGCAATACTAGCTCTTCTTCAGTGCTTGATCACAAGAGTGACAAGGAGTGTACGGGACTTACAGCTTTTAAATTGTGAGGACAATGGTCCCCACTGATAGTCAATTAGGACTATCGTTTTTGAAAGAGGCGAGACTAAGTAATTTGAGTAAGCCTATTGAAATAGGCGTGACGGAGACGGTCTAATAGGATTACTTAGGCCTAGAGTGTAATCCCTTCAATCAGTATGCTGGTAAGTCGTTTCGGATATTCAGGCCGAATGGCGACGTAGTCTTGAGTTGACATTCCCAGAAATTTTCTTTTGTCTTACGGTTTCTATTGTCCCATGAATCATTTTGTTCGATAGCAATGACACGTAAATTGTCTATCGAATGATGCGGTAAATTGAAATGGTTGGCAACAGGTTGATCAATTTTTTTGGTTTTAATTGCTGACCTGTGCTGTGTCATTCTCATCCTGAGGGAGTTTTTTGATTCCCCCACGTACTGCGTTCCACATAAATTGCAGTAGATGAGATATATGACGTTTTTGGAAAGACAATTAATTGATTGTCTAATTTGGAAGGTGCGTGCAGTTTGATAGCTCTGAAAGTATTTAGTTGAATCAATCAGAGCGCACGTCTTGCAATTGGACGGGCAAGGTGAACAACCAAAATTCTCGTTGTTAGCCTCGACTGAGGTTTTGTCCTGAAATTTTGCCCGTACCAAAATGTCCCGTAAATTTGGGGGGCGGGAGAAAGCAACAACGGGGGGAGCGGGAAAGATAGACTTTAGACGAGCCGTGCTTTGAAGTATGGGCAAATGTTTTTGGATGAATTTGGCGAATGGTGGTAGACCGGGATGGTACTCAATTACCAATGGCACTCTATTAGATTTGGGCTGACAGTTTTTGTATGTCAGAGTTTCAGAACGCGGGGTGTCCTTTGCCTTTTTGACGGCATTTTCAATTGAACCCCGAAAGTACTGTCTATTTTGGAGGTGGCTAGACAGTTCGTTAGTGCGAGTTTCAAAGTCTGTCTCAGAGGAACAGACACGTTTGATGCGAAGTGCTTGGCTATATGGAATATTTTTGGTGCAGTGCGGAGGATGGCAGCTGCCATATATATATATATATATATATATATATATATATATATATATATATATACATTCGTGATCTCTGGTTGGGCTTGCATCAATGGAGAACTAGTGCTGTTCCAAAAATAGGTGCCTGCTCAGGAGGTGAATGGTGAGTGCTTCATATGGTGTTTGAACAAAGGCCAAACCAACTTGGCTTCATAGCTCAGTGGTTAGAGCGTCCGCACTAGCAAGCGGGAGGTCCCGAGTTCGAACCCTGGTGGAGTCAACTTCTTTTCACCTCAGCCAGATTTTCCAGTGTCACAGTTTTTCACTATATACATCGCAGTTGCCGTCAGCGTTTATTCACCGTCACCTTTGTGCTCACACACGTTTCTGCATCTCTTCGGAGATCCGCTGGCGGATTGACAATTGTGTTCTGGTGGATTGCATCATTCGTGATCTCTGGTTGGGCTTGCATCAATGGAGAACTAGTGCTGTTCCAAAAATAGGTGCCTGATCAGGAGGTGAATTGTGAGTGCTTCATATGGTGTTTGAACAAAGGCCAAACCAACTTGGCTTCATAGCTCAGTGGTTAGAGCGTCCGCACTAGCAAGCGGGAGGTCCCGAGTTCGAACCCTGGTGGAGTCAACTTCTTTTCACCTCAGCCAGATTTTCCAGTGTCACAGTTTTTCACTATATACATCGCAGTTGCCGTCAGCGTTTATTCACCGTCACCTTTGTGCTCACACACGTTTCTGCATCTCTTCGGAGATCCGCTGGCGGATTGACAATTGTGTTCTGGTGGATTGCATCATTCGTGATCTCTGGTTGGGCTTGCATCAATGGAGAACTAGTGCTGTTCCAAAAATAGGTGCCTGATCAGGAGGTGAATTGTGAGTGCTTCATATGGTGTTTGAACAAAGGCCAAACCAACTTGGCTTCATAGCTCAGTGGTTAGAGCGTCCGCACTAGCAAGCGGGAGGTACCGAGTTCGAACCCTGGTGGAGTCAACTTCTTTTCACCTCAGCCAGATTTTCCAGTGTCACAGTTTTTCACTATATACATCGCAGTTGCCGTCAGCGTTTATTCACCGTCACCTTTGTGCTCACACACGTTTCTGCATCTCTTCGGAGATCCGCTGGCGGATTGACAATTGTGTTCTGGTGGATTGCATCATTCGTGATCTCTGGTTGGGCTTGCATCAATGGAAAACTAGTGCTGTTCCAAAAATAGGTGCCTGCTCAGGAGGTGAATTGTGAGTGCTTCATATGGTGTTTGAACAAAGGCCAAACCAACTTGGCTTCATAGCTCAGTGGTTAGAGCGTCCGCACTAGCAAGTGGGAGGTCCCGAGTTCGCACCCCGGTGGAGTCAACTTCTTTTCACCTCAGCCAGATTTTCCAGTGTCACAGTTATTATATATATATATATATATATATATATATATATATATATTCAGAGTACAGGTACTGGTAGCAACAACATTCCTATTGTAACTTGCAAGATCCTTATGGCTTCAAAAGACTCACCTTTTTAAGGATCATATAAAAGAGTAAAGCGATAAAAAATTGTCAACTGCAGGTTTAAAAGTTGTAAAATGCATCTCACCACGGAGCTTTCGTCTTTCTATTCAGACTTCTTCAGCGTGACTGTACAAAGCAAGTAAACGCAATTATGTAAAAGAACAGTTAAAGCATAGAACCAAGTTGTCAGAACACGTAAAAATTCAGTCACCAAGCAACGTAAATGTCTTAACCTTAAATCATGATGAATCCATTGAAAAACACCCTAGCTGGAATGGGTGAATAAAGGTACCAATGCGAAAACCCTGTAGAGACCGCTCAAAGAAGTTCAAGAGAAGTAAACATAAGCCTGGGTAGTCATTCCACCTTTTTGGCAAGATACCTGTCCAAACTAAACTTAAGAATGCTAAACAATTAAAATAAACCTAAAAGCAAACAAAACGCAGGCTAACTAGAGGCTTAAAGTAGTACGTTACCTTGTAAAAAGAAGAAATCCAGTCGATAAAATGCATTGAAAGTCTAAAGCTGTAATACAAGTAAAACCGTAAAAATCTAAGTAGGTAAGAAACCGACTCTTTTATAAGAGTTAAACTCTTTTCTTTTGTTGGGCCCTAACGGATAAGCCGATTGCAGCTGGGCTAGCCATGCAGTACCCTTCTCTTTTAGTTAATATGTTTTCAACGTTATTTTGGGCTAAAAATTTGTTCAATAATCATGAATTGTATATCTTTGGGATTATGTTGAGAATGAAATGCTAATTCACACCTACCTTTTCCATGTAGCATATCTGACTTATGATTTCTAAAACGAATTTTAAACTGATTTGTAGTAGATCCAACATATTGCACATTACATTTACAACAAGTGGCCAAGTATATAACTTGAGCATGAAACTTATACATTCAGAGGATATGATTTACCTTTGGTGAAATGAGATCCTTCCTTAAGAAAATTTTGACACAAGTCACACCGCACTCTGTCACATTTCAAACACCTCCCTTCCTCAATAACTCCAGCATTTTGGTTTTTTCGCAGAAGGCTATAACGTGACTTACACTTCCGATACGCTGGAAAAATAGAACGTTCTGGGAAAAGTTTCATAAGTTTAGAAGAGCTATGCAAAAGAGGTAGGTGCTTACTTATGATGCTTCCTACATTTGGAATTATAGGGTTGCAGTCCAAAATTAGAGGGAATTTGCGAGCTTTTCTTTTTTTGTGACTTGGTTTAAGAAGCTCGACTCTAGAAACTTTGTCAGCCTTTTCAAATTCATTTTGAATTGGGAGCATAACCTCTTTCAATTAAATAATTCTTATACTCTGCAAATTTCACCTGCAAAATATCATGACTGGAACATATTCTTTTAAGTCTTAATGCAATGCTGTAAGGAATACTTTTTAAGTTAGACTTAGGATGGGCACAATTAGTTCATAAATATAAATGCCTGTCTGTAGGCTTTGAAAATACACTTAGAGAGTTGACCATTATTAAGTTCATTGTTAACGTCTAGGAACTCAAGCTGTTTGTTAGAGAACCGTAGCACAAATTTAATAGTGGGATAAATAGAATAATTCGTGTACCTATGGAGGGCCTCCTCTCCATGGGTCCATACTTCAAAAATATCATTTCTAAAACGCCACCAATTGTTAGGCTTGAAAAGGCCCTCAGTGTTAGCAATCCGATCTAATTTACCCATAGCTATATCAGCATAACTGCAAGCGTTTTAGGGCCCATTGCAGTCCAAACTTTGAAAACATATTAACTAAAAGAGAAGTGGCTAGCCCAGCTGCAATCGGCTTATCCGTTAGGGCCCAACAAAAGAAAAGAGTTTAACTCTAATAAAAGAGTAAGCTTCTTACCTACTTAGATTTTTACGGTTTTACTTGTATTACAGCTTTAGATTTTCAATGCATTTTATCGACTGGATTTTTTCTTTTTACAAGGTAACGTACTGCTTTAAGTCTCTAGTTAGCCTGCGTTTTGTTTGCTTTTAGGTTTAATTGTTTAACATTATTAAGTTTAGTTTGGACAGGTATCTTGCCAAAAAGGTAGAATGACTACGCAGGCTTATGTTTACAACTTTTAAACCTGCAGTTGACTCCTTTTTATCGTTTTACTCTTTTATATATATATATATATGTTTTATATATATATATATATATATATATATATATATATATATATATATATATATATATATATATATATATATATATATATACATATATAACAACCAAAAATCATCTTTTAATTGCAAATCAAAGAAATACAGCACCAAACTAAGTGAATACATTTGGGATCTTAAAGAAAATAATGTAAATAATAGTGCGTCATGGAAGGTCATTAAGAAGGCTAAATCTTTCAACCCTGCCTCTAACAGATGCAATCTTTGCAATTGGGAAAAGTTTTTCATCATTTGCAAGCCACACATGGCTAGCCTTAACAAAAGAAACGAACTTTCAACATCCTGTAAGAAATTTCTTCCCCGTAATGTTAAGCCGCCTTAGCTTGGTACCACTACAAGCTTAATCTCCTTAAAGGAACTTGCTTAGCCTAGGGTGACTGCATTTTAAATCCTCTTATGCAGTGGTACGTGTTCCGTGCTTTCTTCTGTTTCACTTGCCATGTATGTTCTGAAGAGTACAGACTTTTTTGTCTTCACGAAACAAATTTGTAAGCATAAACATGATGGATCAGAGTAATTGAATTTTGTATTGAAATATATATATATATATATATATATATATATATTGTTTTATTTTTGTATTGTTCTGAACTTTTGTGTGCGAGATCTTAATTTCCTTTACTGGCCAAGGTTTTGTTACTCTTGCTCTTACTTAAGGAAGGTGCCCTTAGCTCAAATGAAAAAGTTGAGTCATCCAAGCAGAAAGAGGCCAATCTTGACAGCCACATTGGCTATTGTGTGCAGCTTCATGGAAGAATGCTGTCACCCTGATTGCATTGTGCTGGCATTGGACATTTCCTGAGCAGCTTTATGGGTGAATGCACACATACAATACTTTGTTGAACTTGACCTCATCCAAGGTACCCGTCGTATGTTTGCTATGGCGCGGACTAAATAATGTAGCTAATTGCTTTTTCCCAGCATGTGAATACAATAAGACAGTACATATGTGCTACACCCTTTAGTACAAGACAAAACAGTGGGAATAGCACTGCTTAAGATTACTTGCTGTGTAGAAACGTTTTGGACTGTCCCTACAGGTTGACAAGAATTGCAACCGTTTCCAAAAAGTGTTTTTTCAAAGATTTATGTAATTCTTTATACACGTTTGCACAAATTTTTGTTATTTTTGGCTGTATTTATACCATCCAGTTTGAGTGGGAAAAAGCTATTAACTAAACAAAAATCATTGTTCTCTTAAATAAAACATATAGTTTACATATTCAAATAACCAGCTTAACTATTTTATAAGGATATAATATCCTCATTTACAGTTACACTTCACAATAATAAGTTAGCAGAAAATAGAAAACTGAAGATGATGTAGATAAACCAGTCGATACTCACCAGGGAGCCTTTAATACTTCATACAGATGGCTCTCGATCCTTCTATAGAATTTCAGTTTCATCGTTTTCCTCCCACTTTATAAAGGTAAAACTGACAAACAATGACCAATCCATGTGTACTTAACATCTAAAATATTCAGTACTTTTTGTAAGGAAGACAACTGTTGGCCGAGAGCTTCAACTGCATCTCAAAAGTGTTGAGGGGGGCATGACTGACCAGAACTATTTCAAGCACGAATAGCGGGATGCTAGCAGCAAGGGATCCGAGGCTCACTTAAAGTTCCTGGAAAATTTGGAGGCCGGATGACCTGTGATGTAGTCTGAGGCATTTTAGAAAGATTTATTGCATTATTTATTTATTTTGATAGTCTAACCTTTGCACGAATTCAGTCATAGAAGAAAAAGTAAGAAGATTACTAACCAGTGGAACTGAGATTTTTAGTTGCTGGCAAAATGCTTCGTCGTTCTGAGAAGTCAGTGCCACCAATAAAGTCGTCCCTGTAGTTTACTGCCATTTTGGGAGGGCTGAAGTCATTGCGTATGACTCGATTATCGCGTAACGAACCCGAGTTGTAGAAAACTGCAACATAATAAACAACTGAGACGCCATAGACCATCCACCTTACGTATTTTGTGCAGGGATCAAACCGGCGGTAGTTGTAATTAATCCGGCTAGAATCCATTGCGTTGTCTACGATCGTTTGGTAAAATGTCCTTCGAACTCAGCCGCTGTTTAGCCTGTCACTTTTGAATACGAATTTCACAAAAAATATTAAATATTTACAAATGAATGAATGGATCAAATGAATACAAGTATCATGAACAACTGCAGACATTTTAGTGCTCCTCGACAAAAAGTACAGTACTTCGGCCCAGCGATTAAATTTGCTGAACTTCTTTGAAGAAGAGCCCTGCAGGCTATTTTACGAAGCTCTAGATAGGACATGGTAAAAAAATTTTTTATTACGTACGTACGTAATAATTATTACGTACGTACGTGATATTATTACGTACGTACGTAATAAATATTACGTACGTACGTGATATTATTACGTACGTACGTGATAATTATCACGTACGTACGTAATAATTATTACGTACGTACGTAATAATTATCACGTACGTACGTAAAAATTATCACTTTAGTACGTGACTCTAATACGAATGTAGATACAGCGCTATGATAATAAGCCCATTTATTATGAAAGGATTCATCTTAGGGTAGATTATTCTGGACACTTTAATTGTGCACTAATTGACCTTCATACAATCACAAGGTGGTTGACCGCAGGAATTGCTAGGTGTTAAATACTGTCCTTTTAACTTAGGGGTGGGGAACCTCCGGCCCGCGGGCCGTATGCGGCCCGCGAGACCATTTCATCCGGCCCTCGAGGCAATTCATAAATGACAATTCAAAATCACTTAAACTAATTGATAATAATCTCTTAGCCTACCGTACGCACAGTTCATCCTGCTTATGCAGTACCACTTCTCGTGTATTCACGTAAATCTGCTGTGGAACACTACCAGTATATTACATCCCTGTATGCTCGATGTAACATGCCAACCATTTCGTTACACGTAAATCGGGTGCCGAATCCCTGTACTTCAGTAGGTAATGGAAGCTTTGCGTGACTCTTTAGGCTACATAACATTGTACAGAATCACACTATCATTTGTGTAGGTAGATTCGAAAGGGGTTGTGGGACTTAAGAACTGTCTCTTCGAAGAGTGAATTTAAAGTCAGAAAGTGGACAATTTTGCAATGTAAATGAGGAAAAAATAAAGTCAGTTCAAAAATACGCAATTTTTTTCGGCGTGCTTCGCGCGCACCTTTTACTTGCGCTCATTCATTATTACTTCACGCGTAGGTAAAAAGACAAACGATCATATTGTGATACTTCTGGCTTGTTTATCCTTGCACATTCTGTGTCATTTAATAATGGTGAATGAGCATTCTATGTCCACAAATTAGAACAAATCCCTGATCTTTTCGGAGCTGCGTCCCAGTTCTTGCCTAGACTTTTCCCCTAGACCCCACTACCCCGCTAGCACAAAACGTTTTTAAAACGTGTCAAGTGGTGTTATAAAGCCTTCTATAACACCACATTACACGTTTTAAAAACGTTTTGTGTTAGCAGGGTAGGGCCTGTTTGGGGCCCCTTGGCTTGTCCCCTTGGTGGGAAAGCTTATTGCGCCCTCTCTATGTGCTGCCCGCGAGTAGATTATGACCTTCAAAACTGCCCGCCAGAGAAAAAAGGTTCCCCACCCGTTTTAGGTTGTCTAACTCACAGGCACTCGGTACTAGTATAGGCTGGTCAAGAGTGTAGGCTATGCGGTTACTGTATACCCTTGGCCAGCCTATACTAGTACCGAGCGCTAGTAAGTGTCTGCCAAGAGTGTACGCTATCTAATACCACCAGCCTGCTAGTACCGAGAGCCTGTGGTCAAAATATCTTAAAGTTTCAATCAAGTTAAGCCAATGGCTAAGAAAAAAGACAATTAGAGACAGCAGTCATTAACAAATTTAGTAGTCACGTTTCTCCTGTGCAGTGGTGTCGCCAGATTTTTCGAAATGGGGGGGGGGGGGACTCGGTGGCAAAATGTTCCACCGAAGGGGCACATCGATATGAAGAACTGAGCCTCGCTAAAGAAGTCGTGCTGGCACAAAGTGATATCATGAAAGCGTCTTGGCGCAAGGACCTTTCAAAGGGCCCCTGGTGGGGTCCAAAGACAATCCCCAGTGCGGTTTCAAAAGGGAATGTCCCCAGAGGCTCTGGGTTATCAAATTATTTGTAAATGGCATTGCATGGACACTAAGCAGATCACAGAAATAAAAATCACAATTTTACCCAACTCGGACTGACAATATACTGATTCGGGTGTAAGGGTGTCAGCTTGTCCGTCGGATTTAGTTATGGTTTGCATTGGGCTACATAAAACCACCCATGCTCCTCAGCAGGAATAAATGTCGATACAACTACCTTCCAGTTATGTCACTTAGGCCTACTTTTGTGCGCGCTTCGGTCGTGCACAAAGCCAAGGTAGTCTGAATGGGCATTAGCCACCAATTTTTCTCAGTTTACTACAGATTAAAATACAGGAAAATGTTCATTCTACAATTTTAAGACACCCCAAAGCCAAAGCCTACTACATTACATACAAGACTTCTTTTTTCAAATTTCCCAGGCGAGGCCTTGTATCCACCGCAGTGCATGCACTTTCGATGCGCTAATACAGTGATTCTCAAACGCGGCCCCTGGACACTGTCGGTGCGGCCCCTGAATTGATTTTACGTTTTGGAAAAGAATCATATTCGACAAGTAAAAAACCTGGCAAATTTGAAATAAGGAGCAATAATCCTCGCTGACATGCATGTAAAATCGTTTATTTTGAAGTCACCAGTACTTGACTCATTTTAAATTTGTTCTCCAGAAGTGGTGCTAGATTGCTTAGGGCCGGTGCACACTGCACCGACCCGACTGCGATCAGATGCAACAGGACTCGACTTCTCGTAGAGTTGCATGCAGTTGTGACCAGTTGCGTCGGGTTGCAGTCGGATCTAGCAGCACGTACACTATACACGAACCCGACTGCCACCTGCAAACTCATGATTGTTCGATCTCGCGTCTCGCAAAAAAAATGGCAGGTATCACAAACAAATCGTTGCGTATACGTCGGCGGTTATTGTTGCTTTAGTGCTTTACCCGTGCTTTAAATGAAGACTTTGACAGTGGAATTAAGCCGAAAAGAGTGGTAGGGCAGTATAAAGAGGCGTCATGAAGATATGGTAATGACTGTCAAAGCTCCAGTAATTTCATCTCTTGTTCTTCTGTCCACATGAGAGCTGCCATTTTGTTTTCTGCTGTTTTTCTGCCGTACTGAGTATAGCCTGGGCAAGGATGCGCACAGTAAGTGCAAGCACTTCGACAGCATGTACTAGTACCACCAATCTACATGGACAGTATTTGATACCCTAGTATTTCCTGCGGTTCACCACCTTGTTGTATGTAGGCCTTTAGAACACAATGGAAGTGTCCAAGTTAATTCCTTAAAAGCCTTCATAATAAGTGGGCTGATTACCACAGTGCTGTATCTGCGTTCGTACGTAGTAAGTACCACGACCTACGAACGTGATAATTATTACGTACGTACGTGATAATTATCACGTACGTACGTAATAATATCACGTACGTACGTAATAATTATTACGTACGTACGTGATAATTATCACGTACGTACGTAATAATATCACGTACGTACGTAATAATTATTACGTACGTACGTAATAAAAAAAATTTTTACCATGTCCTATCTAGAGCTTCATACTATTTCACACTGCAGGTGAAAACCTTAAACTACTCCAACTTAGAGTTACAATCCCTATTGGATTCAGTTATTAACAAGGGACTCTCACAGTCCTACGATAGTGCAAGCAAGAAACTGACTACTTGAACCAGGGATGACCTCTCTGCTTGAACTACTTCTGAACAACTGTTTTGGATTGTGTCGAATTACTGTAATAAGTGACACCAATTATCTAGACTATCCTCGATTGGAGGCGCAGTATGGGTTTGCAACTAGCAAGGTGTTTGCTGTTATGTATGCCAACGTCGCAGTTAGCCTCCCGTGTCTTCTACCTTCTCTTTCAGATGACATTGCACGCTCTCTCTAACAAGTTGTTCTTTTTAGTCAAAGATATGGAACAATATTATAACTTTTCAAGATGTACAACTTTATGTGGTGCCCACAAAATCTAAGTTCTGTAATTCTGATGACAATGTGTATGTAATCCGTGCTCTTCCCATGCACTTAAAGTGATCACCGTACCAAAGGTATACAAGGAAATGAAAGCACGCCCTCTCTTACATGTGCCTTAAATTTACTCATCAGCAGTCCCCCCCCCCCCCTTCAGGTTGGGTATACCAAATGACGGTTTGGCCTCCCTAAAGATGGTCAGCAGTTACTTTCCTAATACTGTGTCTATGGCTGCACAGTACAAGTGAAGCAGTGGGCTCGAAGTCCAATTTATGGTCAAAAACATCTTCCAGAAAAATGCATTGAAAAATTTGGTAACATAATGTACCCCTAATGTAGTCAATAGAATAGTGGGGCTTGAAAACCAGCTTTTTCAGCTCAGCCAAAGCTTCATGAGCGTTGGCGTAAGAACGAGAGCAATTAAACGTTCTCAAGAATTCATCAAAACAAGACATTAATTCAATATGCTGACGATCTCCGTTTAATTTTACCTCTTCGATAAGATAAAGTTATGTATGAAAGGAATGATGGCACCAATAAATTTCACCCCGAAGTTTTCAAAATAATGTTTTTAGTTGTAGGAGTAGGAAAATCCGGCCTTGATTTTCTCTATGGTTTCCCTAAGTGGAAAGTCTCGGGAGTCACTCGCAGTTGACATGTGCAAAACTGTGGTCGCTGCGAAAGTGTAATTGTCGTCAAGGACTCTGTCATTTACACTTATGATACTGCAGAGTACACAAAGTCGAGGACACTTTACCTGCAAGAGATCATCCAGTTACAGTTTTGCAGATTTACAGGTCAGCAGGGGTGGCACCAGGGAGGCTCCGTCGGGAAGGTTGCCCCGTGTCGGGGAGTTTAATCCGCAGAAGATTTAATATGTAATCCCAACGAACTTCAGTCGCCCCGACGACCTGCTTAAGCTTGCTCATAAACAGTGCTGTAGCGAGACCGGTCTCGAGACCGGAAATTGTCGGTCTCGTCTCCGAGACCGGTCTCGAGTCCCTATGCAAACAGTGTGTAACGCCCGTTGAGAGGCCGGTCTCGGTCTCGGTCTCGGACCCTCCGGTCTCGACTACAGCACTGCTCATAAAAAGGGCAGATTCTTCATTGAAGACCTCAAATTTTCCACTTTTCCTTGAAAAACCCAAATTTTTCAAATTTTCTTCCATAACACCCCCAAATTCTTCATTTTTTCAAAAAAGGTCAAAATCTTTCGGCGCGCTTCGTGCGCCGAAAATTTTACGTTTGTCGTCCTTTTGGCAACTCATCGCCTTTGTCGGCATGAAGTTGCTGCCCCCCGTTGGGTCAGTCCTGGCGCCACCCCTGCAGGTCAGCTAGTACAGTTATGGACAGCAATTAAATCACCTTATCTACCAGTTGAATTAGGAGGCAGGTAACACATGCGGTGCACTGGAAACGCCCTACTCGGCGCGGCAGAACTTGGTAGTTAAAGAAGTAGTTCCATGGCTTGCTTACACTTACCTGACCTCACAAAGGAACTCGATTAAGGGACAGACTACAGCTATGCTGGTAGAATTACTTTACAAAAGGTAGGTTAAATTGCAAAATGCAATAAAAATCCCAGTTTAATCTATAACGCATCCACATGCCAAGTATGAAAGTATCCATGCTTCCTACCTTGAGATATCGTGTTTACAAGGTTTTTGGTTTTTGACCTCTGGTGACCTGACATGACCTTTACCACCACCAAAAACAATAGAGTCTTCCTCCCTTTATGATATATCCATACACCAAGTATGAAAAGTATCCATTATTCCTATGGTTAGATATCGTGCTTACAAGCCAAGCGTCACAAAACCACACACAGACACACACATTCGCACTCACAGACATACATACATACATACATTCATACGTACGTACGTACGTGCGTGCGTGCGTGCATGCATGCATGCATGCACACATACATACATACATACATACATACATACATACATACATACATACATACATACGTACGTACGTACGTACATACATACATACATACATACATACATACATACATACACTCCCCTCATTGTATAGATTCCTTTCGCCTTCGCAAGGAATCAAAAAGGCAACAAAGAGTTGCGATACGAAAGAGAAACTCCCAGTCATGGTAATTGGATGAGTCTTTGATAGGATGTGTTTTAGATGTAGTAACAAGATTATCCGTCAGGAACGGTTAATACTTAACAATTAGGCTAATGAAACGAAAATGCCAAGGTCAGGGAAACGAGTCTAAAAGAAAAATGAAAACAGGTTGGTCAAACGGACATGCTTTAAGCAACGCATGTCAAACAACTAGCAGAAGGGATAACGAACTAAAGTTTTCAATGAAGGTTGAAGAACAACTTTACAAATGAAGACAATATTAGACAGGAACTGCTGCACGATGGGAGGAGGGAGGGGGCTTAAGATGGAAGGAGGAAGGGGGCTTACTTACCGCTAGATTTGGGTAAATTTCCGATGTTGCAAAAAGTGTTGATGTAAAGAGACGCCAACTGCAAAGAGTATTACAGGTGTCTCATAAAGAATTTGGTATTATTTGGATGAAATATGTCATATTGTTTTATGTATTGTTTTTAGCAGATATTTTACTCCTTTTATTCGTTTCCGGTCTATTTGGTTTTACACGTTTCTATTGAAGGTAGTATCTACATTCGATAATACGTTTATGGGCTTTGAGGAATACGCATTTTGGTTCAGCCAACTTGACAGCTCTCCAAGCTGCTTGTTGCTTGAAGGTTTGGTTTTCCGTTTTCATTTTCCTTTTCTCGAAAACCTTACAGAGGTATGAATTGTGAATGTCTGCAATAAGTTTTCATGAAAGGCACAAAGTAGTATTTGGGGTAAAACCATTCATACAAACTCTGTGCTATCTGCACATTGAAGTAAAAGGCAATGGTAAAAAAACGCATGCAAAGAATTTCCTAAGTTGCAGTTATTGAAAGAACGTGATTGGAGGCTCTGAATGACTTCAAAATAAATCTTGCTTCTCATGCTTGAATGTTTTGAAGAATAAAATTGGAAAAACAATGACTGTGGAGGTAAATGCACTGTTAATCTCGCACGAAATATGTCTGACAAATAAATTGTGACCATATCTCAGCCATTATTTCTGTTTCACCATCATCATCATCAAAAAAAAAAAGAAAGGCTTCTTAGTCTGTATGATGCTCCTTCTTATTTCTTTTCACGTATAAATTTAAATTAATTTTCAGCGCATACAATTCCATGTGCATTTCCTCAACTCAACCACTTCTCGGTCCTAGTGACTGTAGCCATACCCTTCATCCTAATGTTTTAGTTTCCAAAAATTCTTATGCCCCATATCAATGACATAGACAAATGCCCAATATTATCTAAGCGCCGATTTAATCCCAACTTTCCCCACCCCACAAATGCTTTTTCTACTTGCACACAATTTTTTTCAACCTGCCCATATTTCATCATATCTACCCTGCAGGGGCCGATCTAGGATTCAAAGGGGGGAGTTTTCAGGTGGGCAGGGCGCGTAGCAATTGTTGGGTTAGACATGATGGCCGCGTCAGCGGCAATGCAAGCGCGATAGCGCGAGACAATGTGCTTAGGGTCCAGGGGCCCGCTTAAGGACTCCTGGTGTGGTCCAGGGGCAAAGTCCATGTGGGGGCCCAGGGGGAGAAGTCCTCGGAACCTCTGGCATTTTTCAACAGATCGGGCCAGTTGGAGAATTGAACCAGATCTACTGCGTCGTAAGGCCACACTCGTTACTATTGCAACAGGCTCTCCCCCCCCCCCCCCAACTCCTAAAAGCTACGCTCAGGCTAAGCTCCAGCCAACAACTCAGGAGAATGAAAAGAAATTAGAAAACATTCTTCTTAATATTCAAAGTTACAGTGGTTAGAGCATCCGACTTGCAAACAGAAGGTCTGGGGTTCGACTCCTGGCCGGTTCATACCAAATACTTTACAAATGGAACTTACTGCCATTGTGCTTGATGTTCAGCATAAGCAATGGAGTAGAGAAAACAAACCAGTCAGCCACAACTGGAAAAAAGACCGTGGCCGGCCCTACTCAGTTGGTTAGAAACTGAGCCGTAAAATCATCTAACTCTAACATAGAATTACTTTTGCGTTGCAAGTGGGCCTAGTCCTCTTCTCGGAGTCGGATAAAAGTCACTTCCTCATACATAAGAATGTGGTGAAGAGAAGTTTTGATGCTTATTGCGCACTTAGTGCGGCCCATTATTTTTTTTTCTTTTCTTTTTTACAGTTTCAGTTTCACCTTAGTTTATTCTCCATTTCCCCTCAAAGAGGTACAAGAGCCTTACAAAACATTAATAGGTTGACAGATAATAATTACATGGCAAAAAACAGCAAAATAAAAAAGAACGCGTTCAAAAGGAAAACAAAGTAAAAATGAAAAACAAAGAAGCGTTCACACATAACTCTCGACAACACCGACCTGGCATTGGCTGAAAAAATACAGACACCGGTCCTAGTGCTAACAGAATGAGAATTTAAGGCTTTAATATTAACTTGAACATTTATCCATAATCATCTCACAAAAATTTATCAAATTAAAAGATCGAGGGTTTAGGCAATATGTTCCTTTCTTTTATAATGCAACACCACTGGAATTCATCCGCAAGGCTCTCAACATCACAAAATTTACACAAAATTAATAACACCTCCGAATTTACCCGAAACCACCGGTATAGCTTGCTATTTCCGCATCTAAATTTAAAGAAAATATATTGTAAAAAGGGTCAAGATTTAGTAAAAAGGGTTCAAGTACCAACCTAGTTTTAAAAATCCTATAATTCTTACAATGTGAGTTTGTATTTATTTGAGCAATCCAATCCTGTTCGTACATATCGTTCAGACGCTAGTTTAATGTTGTTCTAAGCCAGTTACAAAAAACTTCGGTATTATTATTCCAAACAAATGCATCCCCGATTTAGACAATATTTCTTCTACAACAATAATCCATATATTGGTTTCATGCATAAGAAACGTATAAATTTAAGGTACCAGGCTATCACCCCTACTAGCTGCTATCACACACCAAAATGAGACCATCCTCAATTCAACAGTTTTAATAATTTATGTCGTCCGTTGGGGACTGCAGTATACCATGAAATAAGGTGTGCACTTACTTAGCTTCAAAACCTTCTTGCAAAATTTGTTATGAAGGACTTCAATTTGATTAACATTTTGGGAACACCATATCCGTCACCCATATAAAAGAACCGGAAGGACAAGTTGATCGAACAACTTAATCTGGAAATCTGGACATCAGGTGGGAGACTAAGGTTGTAAGATTTACTTATCACACTAAATAGGGCTCGTCTCCCCTGATTCGCTTGTGAATCCCAGGTTTAGAGAATCTATTATTGTAGTTAAACGTGACAATAAGGCGCAGTGGGTTGGTGACCTAAGACCAAGTAGTCTTGGTCAAGACCAAAGCAAATTTTTACTTTTCAAGGGCACTTGTCTACTGAACTGTACATGGTCGAGAGTGTCGTCCAGGACTGAAATGTGAAGGATGGATAGAGGGCGTCTTCAGGGTAGTTCCAAATTTACGTTGTGCTAGAACTAGGGTATTAGGCGAGATTTCCGCAGACATCCCACACATAGATGAGACAGGTGGGATTCTGGGCCACCAGTTTTCCACTTCCCTGACAAAAATTAGCAGTATCAGTGTAAATACGTGTTTTTCATGGCACATTTCATGTAGCAATCGGCTCTCATTTAAAGAAATTTCAGAGCAAACACTTTCCTGGGACCCTTGTGATAATATCTTTCAATAAGTCTATCACTCACGGCACTTCTAATAGCCTACTAGTACTATTTAGGTGACCAAGATAATTCGTTAAACGTGCAATCAGAGTACGGTATATAGTTAATGAAGTTAAACATAGCCCGGTGTAAGATATTTCATCAACTTTTGGAGATAACTGGGCATCGTAAAATACATGAAAAATATGCATACAAGTAGTCAGCGTATTGTACATTGTCTCACATCTACTAACCCAGATTGCGTATAGACCTTATCCACCGGTTCAGTCTTCATGCATTCTTCAGGACACGGACTACCGTCCCAGACTTTAAAGTTTTGTTCTAAACTGATATGTAGACCTTCCCTTGAATCGTAACAATTTAAGTCAGGTTTACTCTTGATGTGAAACGGCAGGAGAGTCGCCGGACAGTCATGACAAACACGAATGGTACGAGTATTCGCCGACAGCACTGCCTCTCGATTCTTATAGTCTGTAGACTTCATCCACACGTCCTTGCCTTCTGGTGCTATGGCCTGTCCAAGAAGGAACTGAGCAACCATTTCGGTTGGATTGCTGCATACGCGCATCTCTCCGTTCAACTCGTCGCACCAACGATGGAAATGAATGGAATGGGTGATAAATGGGGACGATTCCGTGGCGTGTCTCATACCCGTACTTAAAGTAAACCCATCCAACACCCCCACTCTCGGATCGAGAGAACGCGATGCTTTCGCTTCATCTCGAGCCTTTAGTAACCCATCTAATTGGTAATAATTCAACCATTTGCACTTAAAGTTTACTACAGGGTAAATAGTACCATTCCAAAAATGGGGTATTTTTTCCAAAAGAAGACGCAAGTGCACTATAGGCGAAGTTACAAAAATAATGTCAGGCCACGGTCGTGAACCAAACAGGGTCTCTTCTAGAAAGTTTAATGCATCTTGAAAGAAGTTTGAGCCTTCTTGCACCTTTTTTTCGTTATTACAAGTGACATTGACACCTCGAATACTTCCCTCGGCGTAAAGATCACGTGCCCTATACACTCGAAAATCCTGATAGATGAAATGCAAGTTTCCAAACTGAAACTCAGAAAAACCCCAACATTTTGCCAGGTCTGATTCCACTAAATGGATCTTTTCTTCTTTACGTAGTGCCAGATCGACCAATGAAAGAAAAATACCTCGCTCTGTTGAAGAACCAAGAATTGCTATTGTCTTTGGCACTTTTGATGCAGCTGCTATTTCTATATCGTCCTTCGTAAATATGTCAAAACTGCAACGTTTGGGCTGAAACACCCAACCACTCCTTAGGACACCGCGTTTTCTCCCCAAAAGTTTTCTCGTCACCCATTCTCCCTCGACCCATGAAGGATCTTCCTGGGAAATGATCTGGCATGACGGTAGCTTATCTGTTCGAACTTTAAAATCATCGATGTCTAATTCATGATGTCCCTGAACAACTAGTAGGAATGGACTTCCTGGAACTTGCTTTTGCCACGGAGGCCGTTGGAAAATTTCTTCAACATACAGATCATACTCACCTGGAAGAGTTGGTACATAAGTAAAAGTAACATTCGTAGCGTTCGAGAATACAGGTTGTGGTTTTGCAGGAAATATGTGGTCCTCACCAACAGCAAGAACACTGAAGAAAAACTGCTGGAAGTCTTGTGTTCTCATAGGGTCCAATATGACTGTTATAGACGAAGTAACTCCAACTTCTGCACGATGCAAGCCTTCACCAACAACCTCACATGTACTTAAATTGCTTGAATCTTTAACCAAATGCTGAACTCTAAGTACTGGACCAGATGAAAATTGTTCTATATTGTATAAGGTGAATTTGAGTGGTGGATCCCACTTGGAATCGGTGAGTAATATCTTCTTTCGGACTTCAACTGAAAGACAAAACATTTCAAAATAAAAAATAAAGAAATGTCCATACTTCGTGGAAATTAAATATGTCGAGAACGAAAACAGACTTAAGTTGTAACGTATGACTAAAATTCACAAGGTTATCAAAAATAATACAATCATACCTTTTTAACCTCAAATCTGTGGGAAAAATTTTTGTCCGTCAGTCGCTCATCGCGCCCAGCCAGCCACAACGATGCATGGTTGATAGACATTACATGTCATTTTTGGTTGAATTAGACTTTCCAAAAGCTATGAGACCTTTCCGGGCTCTTTCACATATCTCTAACCCCAGTCTCTTTTTTCTTCACCCTGTTCTTGTACTGTTGTAATCTATTGTTCAAACACTTTAGGACTGACCCATTGTTGTCATGGGTGAAAATTTTGGTTTTTCTGTTTTGAGACAGCTTTATGAAATGTTTTTTGTTTCAAGTGAAGAAATATTTGTTACATAAATATATCGGGTAAATCCATGTCAAACATGGCATGCATCCACGCAAATTTCCTTTCTAAAGATATGGTGTATATATTATCTTCACAGTTTGACCTCTAGTGACTTCAAACGAGGTTTTATCTACACAACAAAAATACGCTTTTGAACTCAATGAACAACATGCCAACTATGAGATCCATCGGTACACTATATTAAATGTTGAGTGCACCAGGTTTTCACCCTTTGACATACAGTTTTCAGTTTTTTACTTCTGGCCACCTCAAATAACCTCTCAGCTCTTCCAAAGACAACAGCTTGCAACCACTTCTTCCATGGCCTTTGGGCCGCCTCTGGGCCTAGGAAGAGATTTTTAACAGGAATAAGCTACCGGTCGTATGAAAGCTCACAAACAGTCCTTTCACACCGATTTCAAATTTGTGTACCATGTTCGTTGACATTTGAGCTGAGATCGCTGGAAAAATAGGGTGGTGGTTCCTGCCGTTTCACTTCATTCAAAATGTTATTTTGCACCTAGCAGGATATAATACAAATCTGAACCTGAATACTTTTCAATTTTCTATATTTTCAGACAATAAGTACATATTAAATTCCTTTCCTGCCACATGCACATCACAAAATAAAGTATTAATTCAGCAAAATGGCCTATAAAAATTTAGGGTACTAAATTCGTTGGGTACAATCCTCCTTGGGAAATGCAGTTGAATTAGTGATGTACTACCAATAGCGTTCTGTTTTTTCTTCATGTGATATATATATATATATATACAGCGGCGTATCTGGGGTCACCTATGGGGGGGGGGGCAAAAGAGCATATTTCCCGGTGAAAACCTTACCAACCCGCTCGAGCCCGCGCACAGGCATTTTGGCTGGGGGAAAAACTAGGACATTACTGATCTGTGACCTGGGGGAGGGGTCTAACGGGAGAGGTGTCCCCCTCCCCTTTGGCGAAAAGTTATAACCTCAGAAGGACGTAGATCGCAAATGGTCAAATATTTGAGGGGATTTCAGCTTGAAGTTGAAGACGAAAAGTGGTGGTGACGAATGTTTTACCACGCAATAGTAATTATGAGAAAAATCTTGTCATCTTTTCATTTAGAAGTTGCTATTGTCTAACTTAATAACTTTGCCTCATACAGTCATATGAGCCTCTACTTTACCGAGAATAGAGATTAATAACCGATCGGATTTGTCGAAAAAAGAGACTTGAAGGTGGACTGGTGGGGAAAATAATTACTAAAAACGATGTTATCGCGTTTTCTTGGCAGCATATTTGAGAATATCAAGTGAGCTCGATCGATGTTCGTGTTAGGTTGCACAATAAACATAGCATTGCACATATACAGTGCGTACTTCTCCTTAAAATAATAAATTGCTGCTATGTACGTTGGAGTAAAGCCCTGGCAGGGGCCATGGAGGTGAAACTCTGGCATTTAGGTTTTTTACACACCTTTAAAGGACCCAAAAATTGTGATCAATTTAGTTGTTTTGGTCAGTGGCGCCGGCACGGGGGGCATGGGGGGCGCGTGCCCCCCCAATCGATTTCAGAAAAAATTTTTTGAAAATTTTAAAATGATCCCCAAAGGCGTTTAAGCTATAGATTTCTGTATGGGGTAGGGTGAGGTGTGTTTTCAACCGAGTGATGGATCTATTGTAACCATTTTCCATCACAAATGGTTCTCAAACTATCAGAATTATCGCAAATCCTTTTCAAAATTTTCGCGCGCTCCGCGCGCCTCAAACCGTACCTCAATATTGTCCTAATTATCAATAATTTCCGGTAGCAACTCCCGCAAAAGCACAGCAACAAAAGCTGAAAAGCTGTTTACGAATTCTCAGGTAAACTCCCTGCTCTGACTGGCTTTGTGATTGACAAATAGGTTTGTTGGGGAATTGAAAGTGTCTCGATGCAGAGCATGAATGCAGGTTTTGTCATGGTCATCTTATTTAATGAAAAATTTCGGCGCGCTTCGCGCGCATGCGTCACGGTTTTCACTCCAACTCATGACTATTTTTAAGGTTATAACACATGCAACTATTCTGGTCACAACACTTTTCCGAAAAACAGAAGTACATCCCCAACATCTGTAGGGGCCTATGTGATCTTTCAGTCTAATTTGTAGCATGATGTGGAAGGTTGAAAGTGCGTATATTTGCCGTTATACATTTTTCAAAAATTCTTACCGACCTTCGGGCGCAGCCTCTACCGGTACAGATGGTGATTGTTAATACACTAACGACGTATGAAACATTCTGAAACGCGCCTTTTAGTCCTTAAATTTTGCTTTACCTATCAGGGGGTCTAATATTACTTCCCTGCACCTATACTCTCTCTCTCATTCCCCATTGGTGGAAAATGTTCGTCTGGATTTTCGTTCAAACTTAGTAAAAATACCATTGTTGTAACGTGCTTGGAATTATACTCTATAGTATCACTTGGATGTCAGGTAATAATCATCATTTCAGTGCCCCATTTTACATAATTAATCCAGAGCTTCCAGGAGGCACTATACAGGTGTCTGTCAGTATTAGATACCCTTTTATAATGCACAATGAGACAAAGGAAAATTTTCGTAATAGTCCAAGAATGTTTCTGTGGACTCCACCCACGTATTTTGTCGTAAAAACTTTCCCCGAATAGAAGGCATTAAAGCCTTGCCAAAAGGGGGTTTTGGGGAGGTTTGTTGACAACATACCCTTCTCTAAGACAACACACTCTCCTCTTTCACCTAACCAAAAACTAGAATTCACTAAATTATGCCATTTTCCAGCCATGTATGATCAGTTCCAAAAATATCCTAAAGACAGCACCATTTTGCATCTAAGCAACCTTAAATTAACAAAAATTTCTCAAAGGGGAGGGGGCCCCCTCCCCTAAGACCCCTCCCCCGGACGGTACCTTTATGTAGTCACAAAAAGGATTCCACACTGCTGTATACCATCGCGGGGAAGCACACTCTCATCTTTCTCCTAACCAAAAATTAGAATTCACTAAATAAGGATATTTTCCAGTCATATATGATCACTTCCAAAAACACTCCAAAGATAGCACCATTTTGCATCTAGGCAACCTTAAATTAACAAAAATTTCCCAAAGGGGAGGGGGATACCCCCTCCGCTTAGACCCCTCCCCCAGAATGGCACCTTTATATAGTGACAAAAATGACTCCACACTGCTGTGTACAATCGCAGGGGCGCACAAAAATGGTGCAATTTAAGCAGACTTAGGGGAAAACTGAGGTGGCATTATGACATCATCTGTTATGCCCCCCCAATCACCAAATCCTGGCGGCGCCACTGGTTTTGGTCAGCTAGTACGCTTCACAAAGGACAGGTTTGATGAACAGGTGTGACGCCTGACGGAAATCGCAGTGTTCTAGAAACGAGAACCTAGGAATTTCTGGCAATCAAGGCTTTTGAGTGTCTTTTAGTATATAAACCCTAAAGTTACTAAACCTAATTTGCGCCCCTCTTCCATTTTTAAACGATATTGCGAATTCCTGGAAAACGAGACACCCGTTATGAAATTGTGTTCGCCCGCTATAAAAAAAAATGCTGATAAAATGCTGAAATTAAAAACGGTTACCATATATTGTCCTTGCTTTATACCTAGAGGTTAATATGACTGTGATAATTGATAATAAACATGGTAACATCAATTAATGATGTTCACAGGGTAATTTACAATTGTTTGACATACATATGCATCACATAAATGTACGTCAAATAATTTCAAATGTGCTTCATGGGTTCTATGTTCATCATATTTTGAAGTTACCTTGTTTATTATAAACCATCACAACATAGCAACCTAAGTTATTGGCAAGGTCCATATATATGGCAAACTCTTGAGTCTCAGCATTTTATCAGCATTTTTTATAACGGGCGAACACACGGGTGTATCATTGACATACATGTACAATTTATGGTTTCCTGAGCTTAATACTGATCAAAAAGTGCCCCCAATGGGTTAGTTATTAAGTATTGCTACATATCATCCTCAGAAAAAGGCAAAAAGCATGTACATGATAAACTTTATGAAAAATAGCCATTTCTATTTTGTATGTCAATGTGTTACACCCGTTATTTTTCTTGATGTATTTCAATGTTCGCCCGTTATATTTTCCATAGGACCTACATAGAAATATTTTGTCAAAATTGAGGTAGCAAGATGAAAATTTTTAGGCCATCTCTGCGCATCTAAGGATTAGCCCGGAACATAATAAAACATTAGAAACTAACATAGAATGGAAATTAACCCTTATGTGATGCTACCGTGTTGGTTTACTGCGTAATTGCCCATATACATATATGTTTATTAAAGTGATGAACCCCACGTATGCTCCATATAATAAAAAACAATTGAAGTAAAGAAGGCCAACAGGCCGGTTGACCGCATTTCAAAGTACGTTTCGTTCTATTGCGAATATATACAATATACTGTGATTCGAAATTTTCGAACACGCATGTGTTCTTCATTAGCGTATAACAACGATTGACTTCTGTTAAAAAAGCTGGCAATAAGAAAGTGCAACAAGCAAATACTAGGCAGTCGGGTTAATCCGGGGTTGTGGACGGTGTAATCACTCACTGATTATCCCTAAATCCCTATTCAGGTCCGTGATACGTGTATTGAGAGCTAGGACCCATTTGGTTTCACAATTACGACGGATCTGTTGAGAAGTAAAAGAAGAGCCTAGCAGTTTACATTTTAATTAAGATTGTTGAGGTCTTGACCGGGTAAGTTATAATGCTGTCCAACAAGGGAGGTGTTATTACCTGGAGATCCATCGAAAACTCTTTCTTTGAACCCTACTAGTTGCCGACAATAATCTCTTTTTGTGTGTTGATCTTGATGATTGAATAGGCTTAAAGGGGAAATGCAGTCACCCCAACTTGAAGTAGTGTAGTAGACTGTCCTGTTTCATGATTGGCTCTTGAGAGTCATGTGACAATATTTTTTCTCCTCAAATGTGAAATTTACAAGAAGTAACTGATTGGTTTACCTTGAATATGCAATATTAAAGTCCTAACATATTATGAAAGATACTTTGAAGAGAAATAAGAAGACAATTGTGAGATTTAGCTGTTGCTTCAAAATAAGTTTGGGGCGACTGCTCTTGACCTTTAAGAGTTTTTAAGAACTAAGTACAAGTAGGGCACGTCGTCTGCTACATCTCAAAGAGCAGATCGGGAAATTTGCCCGTTGCCTTAACATTGCCAGTCGTTTAAGATGAAAATTAATTTGAGGGTTTCGACGCGTTTCGACGCTATTTACAACATACTTGTCTAGTTCCCTATAACTTGCTCAATATAGGTGTGCCTTTTCAAACATGCGAGGGAATGCGGAAATTGGTCAAAATCCGACAGCGAAGTTTAGTCTTATACTTCTTTTGCTCATTTGCATAAATCATGAGCATTGGTTTATTGCCAGTATCATTAGGTTCCTTGGCAATTAACAGACGTTTTGAAAGTCAGAACACTGCTTTGTACCTGACTGTCGGCAACTAGTTAGACGTTAAAGCATTGTTCGAAATAATCCTTTTTGTTGGGGTCGCTGTAGGCATAAATGAGGTTGCCTAGATATTAGACAAAGAAATTCAATGCCCTTTAGTTCAGTAATCCCCAATTACAATTAAAAGGATTTAGTCTCCACTCTAAGGGCAATGTAACTGGATTAGCTTAAATTAAAGTTTTCGATGGATCTCCAGCTAATAACACCTCCCTGGTTTAACCTACATAATTGTTTCTATCACAATAAGTGCAAACCAATAGGTAAACGACATTACAACTGTCACATGTCGTAGGGGGATCTGATTTTTGGAGAGGTACTCGGAGGAATAAAGAGAGAATAAATAGTGATGTGCTTACATATCTGACAGCGTGGTTTATTGCATGTGCGGTTGCCATGGTAAGCGGGGGTTATGGAAGCCTTGAAGAGGTGCACAAAGATCGTAGGTTGGGGAGTTGTCATCCGGGACTAGGGGGAGGATCACTAAATAAATCCAGTATGCAAGGATCAAGCCGTAGGTACTTCTTTGTCTTTGGCACGGGCAAGTGAGAGTTTGGTTAATTTGTAATTGAATTCAAACACCATGGGGATTCGTTGGTTAGGTGTTTTTTTGAGCTGTATGTTAGAACTTTATGTCTGTCTAGTTTGGAGGCTTTTTAAAGTTGCTTCCTTTATGACTTTGAGTGGATAACCATTTCGGAGGAAATGGTTTACAAGTCAGCGGCGTAGGAAGATGTTTGACATTGGAGGGCAGACAAGATGCGATTTCTCGACCTTGAACTCCGACCCTTTCCACACCCCAACTGAATATTTGCTCAAAAGTAGTGTATTTAAAGAAAAAGGAAACAAACAGCAGCAGTGGTGTAGCTAAGATAATTTTCGTGGCTCTGGAGGGCTTTTGTTGGTGTTGGCTCTCGTTTACTATCTAAACGGAGCGCCACCATAGGTTGGCGCGGAGCGTACCAAGAAAATTTGAGATTTTAATACATCCCAGATCGCCGGAAATGGCACTGGCCGGCCTTAATAGCGGCCATCAAGATGTGCATTTTTTGTAGAAAATTTGTGAAGGTTGATTTGAATTTATTCTAAAACACATTAATTTTGTCACAATCTATCCGAATTTATTCAAAATTATTCAGAGTGGAGTTATCCCCATGGATTTCAGTGGATTAATTGGACTGGAGATTTTCCACAGCCAGAGTTTATTATCAAGTTGATTAGAGGTAGCGCCAGGATTTGCTCGAAAGGGGGAGGGGTGGGTGGGCAGCGACCCGAAGCTCCGACAGCCCCATTGCCGTCGGGTATTGGTGAGGTGGAATTTGAAGAAAATCTGTGTACTACACCATGTCATTCGGGGCATATATATATTGCATAAAACTAGAAAAGCATAGTTCCGCGTTCTTTAAATGTTTTTCCCGGAATCTAAAGTGGAAAATTGTAAAGCGCGCGAAATTTTTGGAAGGTTTTCACAAAAAATATATGTAATCATTAGGAATAAAAAGAAGAAAGAAAATTTGTAGGGGTTGACAGGTTGTAGACCATATTGGAGATAATATACATTGTATCAAAACCATCCCGACTACACGATGAAATACCGGTAGCCAGACATTGCTCCGTGAGTCCCTCACCAACTTAACGTACCGCATGACACACACAAGAGAATAGTAACTAAGCTTTGAGATATGAGATGAATTTACGAGCTCTACCTAAACTACTTTCTCTACATGTTACTTGAAAAGGTGGAAAGGACTTGCGCTATCTAGCTATGTAGAATGGAACTATTGAAGAAACTAGGATAGCTCTATAGCGCGCCTAGCGCGCCGAATATTTTGGGTTCTTGTTAGAGAAATTGTTCTCATGAGAGCGGGTAAAACGAAACTGTATAACTACCGCGATTTTGGGGGGCCAAATTTGGGGGGCCAAAATGAAATTTGGCCCCCCGTCAAAACACATTGGGGGGCCATGGCCCCTTGCCCCCCCCAGTTCCTACGCCACTGCAAGTTTACCAATTTGTCTGTCGTAGTCAAGGGATCAGAGCAAATTCTTTTGGTACGTAAGCATTGTCTGTAGAAAATAGATTTCTTGAGATTGGTAGGGTTACAGCTGTTGAATCCAAGTAGCTGTGGCTGTCAGTGGTTTTAGTATATAAATAATACAAGATATAGAATTATTGACAATACGTACTGATACATCCCAAAATGGGATTGACGTGTCAGAATACTATGGTTCAAGTTGTTAAGATACCGGTACCTATTGGAATCCTGAAGGGAGTCCACGCCGTGTGTCCAGATGAAAAATATGTCGTCCTTGTATCTGCAGTAATGGTCAGATTTTAGATGATAACTAGACATAAATTTCTGTATTAGGACATCCAAAAAACGTGAGCACAGCTAGGGCATTTTTTGTCGTCCCCATAGCTGTCCCCTGAATTTGGAGGAAGTGACCATGGGCGTAAATCCCGGGGGATGGGGTGGATATATCCCCCAACATTTGACTAGGGGGATGGCCTATGTAATCATCCCCCCCCCCAATATTTCAGTCTACAGATACGTGTATGATGGAAAGTATATTTTACTCTTCATTTCCGTAAGAAATTTTTTCAGTCTCTCTTCACTTCCTATCACAAATGTTTCTCAAACTATCAGAATTTTAGCAAATCGTTAGCAATCTATCAAAATTTTCGCGCGCTGCGCGCGCTTCCAACCTTACGTCAGTGTCACTCATATTATCAATATCTTCCGATAATAACTTTCGGAGAAGCACAGCAGCAGAAAGTTGAAAGTTTACGAATTAATAGGTAAAAGATTGGCTTGTGGCAGTAGCATGTAGGTTTGTTGGGCAATTTAAAGTGTCTCGATGTAGAGTCTGAATGCAGGTTTTGCCGGTTATGGAAATCTTATTCGTCACTGTTTACACTCCATGTCATGACCATTGTTAAGGTAATAATACACGAAACTGTTCTCACCACAACACTTCCCGAAGAACAGAAATGCATCTCCAAACATCTGTGAGGACCTCGCATCAATATGGGATCTTTCAATCTAATATGTAGCATGATGTAGAAGGTTGCAAGTACGTATCTTCCGTTATACATTTTTCAAAAATTTTTACCAGAGCTAGCTTCGCCAGTTCGCGCTAAGCCATTATCGGTATAGATGGTGATTTTTGATACACTTATGACGAAAACAACACTCTGTAACGTTCTTATTAGTCCTTCACCCCTTTTGCTACACCTATCAGGGAGGTCTAACATCACCTCCCTGCACCTATACTCTCCCTCCCTCTCATTTTCCATTGCTGGCAGCTGTTCGTCTGGATTTTAGTTCAAGAGTAGAAAAGTACGATAGTTGTAAAGTGTTTGGCGCCGTATTCTATATTATCATTTGGATTTCAGGTAGTATACGCATTATGTCATTGCCCCCACACCCGCCCCAATTAATTTGATTAATGCAGAGCTTCCAACAGGTCCTATTCAGGTATCTGCTAGCCTTAGATGCCCTTTCATAATGCACAATGAAGGAAAGGACATATTTCGCAATAACTCAAGAATGCTTCTGTGGACTCCACGCACATATTTTTGTGTAAAAACTTTCCCGAAATAGAAGGCAGTAAAATAGACAGAAGGGAGGGGGCTTCAGAAGATTTGTTGACAACGTATCTGTCTCTTAATAGACAACATATTCTCCTCTTTTACATTACCAAAAAAAAAGCATTCACTAAATTATGGAAATTTTCCTGCCATATATGATCAGTTCCAAAAACATCCCAAAAATAGCAACATTTTGCATCTAAAAGACCTTAAATTAATAAAAAAAAATTCTTAAAGGGGAGGGGGAACCCTTTCCCCAGGACGATACCTTTATGTAGTGACAAACGAAAGATCAAAACTGCTGCATGCAACCGCAGGAACGCATGAAAAATAAAGGTGTAATTTACGCAGACTTGGGGGAACCGAGGTATTATTACATCATCTATGGGGCCCCCAGTCACAAAAAACGTGGCGACGCCACTGATCTAATGCCAACTGAAGGTCTTGTAATTATCTCAGATTTCAAAATCCAGTTGTCTGGGATGACCCTATATGTTGATCCCTGGCTTTTTAAGCTTAACAGGACATTGTTGCTCTTGTACAATTTCAATCCAGTGCAGCTTATCCGAGTCAACGAGTCTTGTGCTCAAAATAGCATTTCCTAAATGCTATGAATATACAAATAGCCTACCAAAGAACATTACCACTGAATCTAACCCCTTAAAACAGTCTTCCTGGCACTTCTGAGACATTAAAACCCAGGAGCTTCCGGGGGCTTCGCCCCCTGGGCCCCCACAGGGGCTATCCCCCTGGACCCCACCAGGGGCCCTAAGGCGGGCCCCTGCACCCCACCCGTCATGGGCTCGCGCTTCGCGTGCACATTCTCCACATTTGCGATAGTTTGGACAGTACGGATGATACTGCATATATCTCGGAGAACATTTTCCTCGAAACCGCATTTGCCTAGGGAAATTTCACAGGCCTGGATCCCCTTAACATGTGGGACATTGGAATACAAAGATGACACGTCCGTGGTGACATGGAGGGTATTTTCAGGTAGTTTTTCTATGTCCAGCAAAGTTTGTAAAAAGTGAGTAGTGTTTTTGATAAAACTAAGAATCTTGGTAGTAATGGTTTCAGTACGCTATCAACATAGCCAGAAACAAACTGTCAGGGTGCCGATTCCAGAGACAATTGGTCTGCAGGGGGTGAGACCTAAACAGCTTTGGCAGCTTTATACAACTCCACAGGGTCTTCAGAGATGGAGATGCGTGCTTGATCGGCATTTCCTGAGGACGTATCAAGCATTTTATCTGCGATAAGCTTTGGGAGTTTGTGAAGCTTTGGAATTGTGTAGAAAAACACCCGGCAGGGTTGGCTCCGGAACCAGGTCTCTGACCTCGGCCTGAACATTAAGTTAATGGTTAATTAGTTCAATAAGCTAGGATTTGAAGAGTTCAGAGGGGTTAGGCTATGTGTGATTTCTTCGTTAAAGGCTGTGTTGCAAGGTTGCGACTCAATTTCGGTCACATGATCAACAGTGAAATAATGGTGATGGTGCCCACCTTGTTTGCTGGTTTGATTATGATGTATTTGTTGCTCCGGAGTGTCTTGATAGTCTTTATACGCTTGTTAACAGTTATCTTTGTTTGAATGGTGATGGTTGTGCAAAATGAACCAGTCTAGGTGACCCCTACTCGTATTAAACCTAGTTGACTTCTGTCGAGATCAGGAGCGTAAATACGGGGGTGTGACCCCCCCTCCCCCGGTGGAAATCCAAAGTCGGTCTCTGAGCGCCAAGAAAACCGCCTCAAATCCAGTTCAATGTGCCTCTGTAACAGTAGACCAGACATTAACAACGTTTAGAGTGCAAAAAAGCCAAAAAAAAAAGAGCCTAGAAAATTCGGAACAAAATGTGAAGTGCAAAAAGGTTACAAAAAATGATCGGTCTTGAAAATTCGGGTCGTACAACTATATCAGCGGGAGTCGGTCTCCAAGAAATGTAGTCGGTCCAAAACTAGTTCAAACACCCCCTGGGAATTCATGTATATACGCTCCTGGTCGGGATATGGAGCGGTATCTCCGTAGGATAAAATTGAAGGAACACTTTCAGAACACTGACACAAACTCATCTCCCCAAGACCCATTGAACAGAGAACCATCCCACAAAAATATCACTGGACTCCCCCCAAGTGGACGCAATCAATATATTGACTCATATGCTAACTAATCCCAAAACAGGCAGAAGGAAAGGCCTCTGGAAAGTAAATGTTGCTCCAGTAGTTTTTCTTGTTGGATTTTCTTATGCCAACTTTTCACAGAAGTCATTCGCTTTTATACGCTGATCAAGGGCGCAGGCGTGTTCGAAAAATTTCGTATCACATTATGTTGCCCATATTTGCAATAGATCTAGACGTGCTTTAAAATTTCAACCGGCTTGTAGACCTTCTTTCCTTTTTATGTATAGGGAGGGAGAAGGAGAGAGAGTTGGGGGGGGGGGGTAAAAATATAAAACAGGAATACACTAAAGCGCTAAAATAAGATAATCAACTCCGGCGTAAAATCTAAACCCAGTACTGAGAGTTTAACGCTAGTGCGTTCATCAGGAGTTCCAGATTCTTCACCATGATTTTAATACAGCAGACCATTCCATCTCCGACCTACTATTCTTTACTTAGAGGGTAGTTTATCCTCTGCTGATAAGCGTAAATAATTTGAACTGAAAACCATTCTCAAGGTGAGATCACACCTAACCTGGAATTAAACAGGATTCATCAATTCTAAGCAACTACTCGTGGGTGCAACAAGTTTAGCCATTAACCATTACTTACTATCCCAATACAATTTATCTATTATGTTTATTGTTATCATTTTTTACCCAACAGGATTTTTCCTCTACCCTTCTTCTTCAGTAGCGTTGACTTCAATTCATTTCTGTTGCAACTGAGGAAGGACAAGGTGCTGAGATATTTTGGAAAATAAATATATTTTCCACTTCACACTAGATGATATGAAAGCGTCACCATCTTGTTCCTCTTATATATATATATATATATATATATATATATATATATATATATATATATATATATATATATATATAATATATATATATATATATATATATATATATATATATATATATATATATAATATATGTATGTATATACATATATAAGTATAAGAGCCTTTTACTTACTTTAGTAGAGGAAAACACCTTAACAGAAACTCAGAAGAAATTCTACTCCCCGTCTTTTGTGTAGTCCATAGGAAGTTCGTGTGGTCAATTAAAAAACAACACCTCTACATTTTTGTGTATATATATATATATAAGAAGACAGATATACTCATGCTATGGTTTAAAAATTGTAATTTGCCAACATTTCGGGCATTGAACCCTTTCACAAAGGCGACTAATATGAAACTACTAGTTTCATATTAGTCGCCTTTGTAAAAAGGGTTCAACACTCGAAACGTTGGCAAATTACAATTTTAAACCCCAGCATGAGTATATCTGTCTACTTTTTATTGTTACTATTTCCATGCTATACAGAACTTTGTACCAAACTATAAATATATACATATACAGGCCCGTAGCCAGGAATTCTGATACAGGGGGGCACCGGCACCACATAGGGGCACCGAAGAAGATAATTATGTTTGTAGACAGTAGAGCCACCATATGATTACAGTTACTGTTACAGGGGACGATATCTAAAGCTTGCCACAGATGGCTTAAAGGTATCGGTTTCACGTGTGAACATATAAGCTTAACCCTCTTCAGGAATTTCCATGTAATGGTTAATGGAATCCTTTTTGCTTAAGGGACCAAATAAATTTACTTAGTTCAGTAGCATTTTCTTATCGTTGAAGGAAGTATTATGGTTCCTCCATCGAATTTTGAATGGTGTTTCAGTTAGGCCGACATAAGTTTTTAAAGCCTTCGATGTAGTAACGGTGGCTTGGTATATGACCCCGTCAGTAAGGAATTTGCCCGGGACAGGGCAAGAAGCCTTGTTTCTACAGTTAAAATTATTAATATTGTGTCGGGGGGTTTGGACAGTAGTGATTTGTTGTGTCAGTTTATGTTTTGCTTAAAGTTGTCCATGCAACTATAACTAAGCTTAGTTGTGTTGCGATTAAAAATTTTATGGAGCTTATGGCTAGGAGGGATTCTTTTCCGATGTTAGTAGCCACACGTACTTTTACTAGAAGGGAGGTTATACCAAGTGTTATTTCGTAGCCAACGGTTCCGCCGTTTTTCGGTACATTTAACTGATGAGAGAAGAGACAGTGTTTTTGACCAAGTTTTGGATTTCAGTCGTAGGGTCCCCCAGTAGTTCAACATAAGATGTTTTGTCTTATAGTTGTCTCTCAGCTTCTGCGGTGAAGAGGTCCCTGCGCCACACGACAATGGCCCCTCCCTTATCAGCAGACTTAATGACTAGATCCTTGTTTTTCTTAAGGGACGAGATGGCGTTTTGTTCATCAAGGGAAATGTTTAGAAGGGTCGGTTTGGGTGAAAGGAGACGCCCCAGATCATTATTGATTGACACGATGACATTGTCCAGTATTTTGTTTTCCCCTGGTGTAGACGTCCAAAGAGACCTTTTAGTCTGGAGATATATCCTTGTAATCGAGTAAGGTGTAATACTTGACCAGTAGTTAGCCATGACAGGTTTTCTCTCTGTTGTGGGTCCCAACAACAACTGCTTTAACATTAACCAGCATTTTACTTGTACATCCACTAATGTAGTGTACATTTTAACTTGTAGGCGTACCATTTTGTATGTGTGTGAAACGAACCTTCGCCTGGCTGATCGAATTACTGATCACTTAAGGTCCATCAAGCAAAACTTTCCTGGCTATCCGGTAGCTAATCATTTCAACCCCCCCCCCCCCCTCCAGTTTGCTCGATACAGGACCTGATGGTCACGGCAGCAATATCAATATCATCCGACCGCGATCGTTTAATTGCATAAAACCGGTTAATTATGAAGCTCGGGACCCTCACCCCTAATGGACTGAATGTTAAATTTGAACTTTTGTAACTGTTTTATTGCAGGTTTGGCCGTGATCATTCAAAAAGCTTTTAGTTTTCTTGCCAAACGCGTGGTCTTTTGTTACATGACCGTCTTTTGTCAATCGTTTTAGATCGTGTCATGACAGCCTTTAGCTATTTCACGCAGTTGGGAAGATTTTTTGTATTTCACGCAGTTGCGTAGCTTTAGTGTATTTAACGCAATTGCATTGTTTTACTGCGTTGCTTTACTGTTAACAAAGGCACTCCGTGAGTGCGGCCAATGCACGCGGGTCGGTTGAGTTGTGTAGTCCCTCGTTTATTTGTTTCATTTAAATCGCGTTTTACTGATCAGTTGATATTTTGCCGCCTGATGAAGTGTATTAGTATCCCTATATTAGGTTTAATCTGTGAAAAAATTTAAAAGAAGCTGATTTTACTTGATTCTGATGGGTATGGGTGTCAACATTTACCAAAAAAAGTGAGCTTGGGTGGGGGGTGGGGAAAGTTCATTTTGGGGGTCAAAGGTCATGGACCTCAAATATTAATTAAAGTATATCGTATTTGGTCTCAAATGAAAGGAAATTTAATTTAAAAACTTAAGTGACATTTATTTTACAATGTTATGCTCACACAAAAAGTTACACATGGTTAATGATGTAGCCCTAACATGACACTGTAAAATATGTGCCCTCGGTGGCCTGAAGGTACAATATTTGCACACTTTAAAATAGCAATTTTCAAAAACTCATAGAAAAAGATAGCAGTCACCTACGGACCTGAAAATTGTTTCATTTGATAGAGAATGAAATTTTCTTTCGCATCGTGTCGTATTTTTTTTTTTGTTGGTCAAGATTAGGGTGAGTCAAGGTTGACAAAATGGTTGATCTTTGGTGACCTATCATCGTCCAAGCAACTGTTCTAATCTCTACATGCAATCAGACTTCGATAGAGTTTATGATATATCCACTGTTGAGATTGGTAATCGGGAAGAATTTCTCTTCAAGTATGGGTGGTCAGGAAATGACACAGTCTCAAAGATACATCGACATACCAAATGTTCCCTGTACAAATCCACATTCCCTCAGAATGTCATCAGTGTATTCATAAGTCGGACATCAACTAAATCAGAGATTCAGAAAGCTGGCACAAAGGCAATTGATGCAAATCACCTACGGCTGTGAGAACACCAACCTTCAAAAGGCAAGGTGCTCAAAGTTCCAGAAACAAGCAGCAACTGGCAAAATTGATCCAGACAGGCTACCACCAACAGAAAATTCAACAGCACAGCATTCACTCCGTGTACATCTGCAAATTGTCACATGGAAGCATCTTGACTCTCCTGTACTTAATCCTATTGGAAGGGAATTGGTGGGAATTGGATTTTGACAATAAGCTTAAGGTGCGTTCACACCAAAACCGAAATCTGCTGCGTTTTGCGGGAGGGACGCGAAAATTTTTTCCCAGGACAAATAGGGGCAATTTTATTTCAATAAAAGTTAAGAAAATCCCCCCATTCGTTCTGAGATAACAAATTTCGCGTCCCGCCCGCAAAACGCAGCAGATTTCGGTTTTGGTGTGAACGCACCTTTAAGCCGAAGATGATCACAGGTAGCATTGCCCCAGACAATCTCCTAACAGGCATTTGCTGTAGCTGTGCAGATGGAGAAAGACAATGTGAAACAATGAAGTGCAGCTGCATGAAAGCAGGCATGTTGTCTGTATCTGCATGTATAGCCACTGCTCCGGACATTGCACCAATTCCTCTTTTATTTTTTTTCCAAAAGTCCCCTGACTCTCTGGCGAAGAGTCCTCTGACTCTCTTTTATTTGGCTACTGAAACAGAGACAGCGGAATTTAGTGACGAAGCAGTTGCAGCCTACTAACCTTCTTATGTATTTTGAAAGCTGTTTTAGAGATATGGTTACAAAGAAATGTTAAGATTTTATAACTGAAAGGAAGACATTGATTTATGCATCAATCATCCTTGTATATACATGTATTTCATTATGTAATGGAACCTGTGCCTGACTGGTGAGAGGCGAGTCCAACGACCATTGAACTAGTATGACATTCTGCTATTTGTAATTAGTACTTACAATGTACCATTTATTCATTGCATATTGTGCATAGGGCTATTCTACAGTATATTCAAAATGATACGATGTGCCTATATCAGATAACGTACTAATGATACTATAGTTGAATGGATTTCTAATAGTGAATCGCTTGAAATTCCAAGCTAAACAGTGTTAACGTCTTTCACTTAAACCTGACATTTTACAGAAGCATCAAATGACAAAATAAATGCCACTCACAGGATTTAAAATTAAATTTCCTTTCATTTGAGACCAAACACGATATACTTTAATAAATATTTGAGGTCAATGACCTTTGACCCCCAAAATGCACTTCCCCACCCCTCACCCACGCTCACTTTTTTTCGGTAAATGTTGACCCCTAAAACTACTTAAATCAGATGAAATCAGCTTCTTTTAAATTTTTTCACAGATTGGCTTGGAATTGGTTTCATTTAGGGTTATTATATGCACCCGAAACGTTGCGGAGTTTTCTCCTAAACATAAAACACCTTCTACTACTTTCGTTGACATATATATATATATATATATATATATATATATATATATATATATATATATATATATATATATATATATATCACTACCATTAAGCTCGCTTAACAGGTGTTCATGATTATTTCCACTATTTTAAATTTCACGGGCAAGACCCAATCACCAGGCGAGTTACATTACTAACGAATTGAAAGCGAACCGTAGGGACAGGTGCATGAAGGAAAGTGTCCTTAGTTCAAATGAAAAAGATGAGTCACCAAAACAGACATAAGTCAACGTTGACAGCCATAGTGGCTATTGTGTTCAGCTTCATGGAAGAATGCTGTCACAATGCTTCCATTGTACTTGTCATTGAACAGTTTCCTGAGCAGCTTCAAGGGCGAGTGCGCACACACATACACCACTGTTGAACTTGACTTGTACCAATGTACCCGCCTTATATTTGCTATGGCAGGGACTAAATAACGTAGCTAAGGGCTTTTTCCAACATGTGAATGAAACAAGACAGCAGACACGCGCTACATCCTTTTACACAAGGCACAACAGTTAGGATAAAGTGGAATAGCACTGCTTAAGATTACGGGCTGTGTAGAAGCTTGCTTGAGTGCCTACAGGTTGACACGAATTCCGACCTTTTAAAAAAAGTCTTTTTCAAAATTTATGTAATACTTTACACGCTTTCACAAATTTCGTTGTTTCTGACATTATCTATGCCATTCAGTTTGAGTGCGCAAAAGCTATCAAAGCAAAAAAATGATGTTGTTTCTTAAAGAAAGCATGTTATTAACACATGCCAACAGCTTAACTATTGAATAAGGATATAGTATTCTTATTTACCGTTACACTTTACAATAATAAGTAAATATAAAACATGAAACTGAGTATGATGCAGATAAACTCGATGCACTCCAGAAAGCCTTTAGTACTTCATACAGATGGTTCTCGATCCTTTGCTATGGAATTTCAATTTCATCGTTTTTTCCCACTTTATGAATGTAAACCGACTTATTGACTCTTTTTGCAACGATGGAGAACAAACAATGGCAAATTCATGTGTACTTAACATATTAGTTAACATAAATATTCAGTACTTTTTGTAAGGAAGTCAACTGATGGCCAAGAGCGTCAACTGCATCTCAAAGTGGGTAGGGGGATATGACCTTGAGCTGTGCTATTTCAAGCACGAATAGCGGAATCTAGGTAGCAAGGGATCCGAAGTTCACTTAGGGTCCCAGGAAAGTCTGGAGGCCAGATGATCTAAGGTGTAATCTGATACATTTATTTACTTATTCTGATAATCTAACCTTTGCACGAATTGAGTCAAAGAAGAGAAATACGAAGGTTACTAACCGGTGGAATTGAGAGTTTTAGTTGCTGGCAAAATGCTTCGTCCTTCTGAGAAGTCAGTGTCACCAATAAAGTCATCCCTGTAGTGAACTGCCATTTTGGGAGGGCTGAAGTCATTGCGTGTGACTCGATTATCGCGTAACGACCCCGTGTTGTAGAAAACTACAACAGAATAAATAACAAGGACGACGCTATAGACCATCAGCCTTACGTATTTAGTGCAGGCGCCAAACTGGCGATAGTTGTAATAGATCCGTCTAGAATCCATTCCGTTGTCTATAATATTTTGGTTAAATGTCCGTCGAAATCAGCCGCTGTGGGTAGGTATTAGCCTATCACTTAAACATACAAATTTTACAAATAATATTAAATATTAAAAGTGAATGAATGGATCAAATGAATACAAGTATCACGATCAACTGCGGACTTTTTAATGCTCCTCGACAAATGTATTGTCTTACTCTGTCTACCAAGTACAGTACGCCGGTCCAGCCATTAAATATGTTGCACTTCTTTGAAGAAGAGCCCCGTGTTACAACTGATAATGTAAAAATCAACCGATAATGTAAAAACGACCTATAATGTAAAAAAAAATTACCGATAATGTAAAAACTGTTCTAACGACCTTTTCATATGTAATTGGAAACGTGGAATTTTATCAGAAAAGCCATACGTTAATTCACAAGGTCGTAGGTCATACCCCAGGGGAAGGGGCTCTCGCTCCTACTTTACAGCTCCCTCTTGCAGGTATATTTCCCTTAAAAAGGTACATTGAAAGACAGCAGAAGGATTAAAGGTCAATTTTTCTCAATTGTCTAGACCAAATACATAATACTATCATATTTCTCCTTCATATACTTAAAGCGCCCTCACTCCTCTGTTGTTCCGCAAGCTCATCAAAAAGAACATATCTACGATAAAAAATATCATGAAAGGGAGTGCAACATATTTTATTAGATAAAGGTGGGTCATAATGCTTATTTGCTTAGGTCTATGGCCTAATAGAGGGCGCCCTCCAATAAAACCAGATATTTCAAAAACTAAACGACTGAAAATTATATTTTTGAAATGAGCATGTCGGGGGAGGGGGAAGGGGTGGGAAAGGGGTGGGGAAATGTGAGGGTGAGACACCACCCTCGTATACACATCTCTGTTCCACTGCGACCCCCAGATGGTCACAGCAACATGATTTGGCCGGGTGTTCGAAAAGGTTGCACACCCATTCCCTAGGGTTTACTTAAAATTAGGGTTAGCCACTACTTTGCTTTATGTAAAGATATGGACCCGAAATTCATGAGGTTAAAGTTCCAATGTAGGCGCTTCGCTACTTCAAATTTGGCTTCTTTTACCATTTCAGCGCGTTTTGACCTCTAATTGACCTTTAACCTGACCCCGGACTTATGCGAACAACTAACCTACAAACGGAGGTGTAAATTTCTCTCCCCGAAATTTAGAATCGTGACATTATTCTTTTCATAATCAGCGTTATGCAAATCACTAATGGGGCAAAACGAGGGGTGCGTTAGGTGACCCTTTCATTTGAAACCGAAAACCATATATCTATCTATCTATCTATCTATCTATGTCTGTCTGTCTGTCTGTCTGTCTGTCTGTCTAACTACCTATCCATATATATATATATATATATATATATATATATATATATATATATGTAGAACGAGTAACCTGTCCGATACCCAGTAATAAACCACGTAGGCTACTCACTTACACAACATATTAGCTATGTATGTTGAGTATAGTGGGTTAGGGACCCCATGTCTTTATTTTATTATTTTATAATCACAAATACACTGTAACTTTTGTGCCCCATTTAAATACACTCAAAATCTCACTTAGGCGGCATGCGCTCACACGCATACACGCACAAACCTACCTATCTACCCCCGCCCGCCTCCGCCTGTCCGCCTGTAGGACGGAAAGCCTACCGGTCGACCTACCTACCTACATGCACACATACATACACGCAAGTACGTAGGACCGTAGGATAATGACGTTATAAGAACTTTTGCATTATCGATAAAAAGTTTGCTACCTACCTGCATACACGCCTACCTACTTAAGTCATGGAGCTACTACCTGGTCCAAGTATTACCTCCATGTTAAAGTACACACAGACATACACACATGTACGTAGTACCATACAGAATCGTCGTCAGAACAGTTTTTACATTATCCAATGTAGTGCATGACCTTTTGACGGGTTAATCCCCTAATCCCTACTATCATCTCAGAGATAGGAGCCTTCTCCGGAGGTAAGGCGCAATTCGCCCACATATAGATGAAGCCATATATGGAAGGGAAAACTTTCACTCCACATCTAACAAGTGCAATCTAAATCATATTCCTAAATTGTAATTGGTAACCATCTAATATGAAAACTGGGTGTTTTGAAATGCCTAAAATCTGCTCTTTGGGACACTGACCCTAAAAGTGGGCATTTTGACGGCTCGCACATCCCACTTCGAACGAGAGACGGGATGACTGACTTCGGATCTGTGATCAGCGTGGTCCATAACCTCTAGGACGCAAATCTTATCAAGCGTGAGTAGCTTCGATTTCATCCCCGTCTTCCCCTGGGGTGTGGAACGGGTGAGAGGGAATAGCCTTTCTTCAGCTTCAGAAAAGCGATAATAACACTCCTGGGTTTTCGGACATGCTCATTTCAAAAATATAATTTTCAGTCATTTAGTTTTTGAAATATCTGGTTTTATTGGGGGCACCCTCTATTAGGCCATAGACCTATGCGAATAAGCTGTGCCATCACTATGACCCACCTTTATCTAATAAAATATGTTGCACTCCCTTTCATGATATTTTTTATCGTAGATAGTTCTTTTTGGTGAGCTTGCGGAACAACAGGGGAGTGAGGGTGCTTTAAGTATAAGAAGGAGAAATATGATAGTATTATGTATTTGGCCTAGACAATTGAGAAAAAGTGACCTTTTATTCTTCTGCTGTCTTTCAATGTACCTTTCTAAGGGAAATATACCTGCAAGAGGGCGCTGTAAAATAGGGCGAGAGCCCCTTCCCCTGGGGTATGACCTACGACCTTTGTGAATTAACGTATGACTTTTTTGATAAGATTCCACGTTCTCAATTACATATGGAAAACGCCGTTAGAACAGTTTTTACATTATCGATATTTTTTTTTACATTATCGGTAGACGAGCGTTTTTACATTATCGGTAACTTTTTTTTTTTACATTATCGGTTCAAAGAGTTTTTACATTATCGGTAAATTTTTTTTACAATATCGGTTGATTTTTACATTATCGGTTGTAACACCCCGCATGCTGTTTCACACTGTAGGTGAAAACCTTAAACTATTCCAACTAAGAGTTACTTCTCCTATTGGATCCAGTTATTAACGAGGGACTTTCACACACTACTTGAACAACTTCTTTAACAGCTGTTTTGCATTGTGTCGAAATACTTTAATAGGTGACACCAATTACATCTACTATACCAGAGCCGTATATACAGAGAGTTTGGCTAACTTAAGTACAGGCGCCATGTTGCTACCCTAAGAAGGGGAGCACTGGGCGTAACGTAATAGAATATGCTTAGGTGCTTCTGTGAGACGCATGCTTGATGAAGAGGAATCCCCAACTTTTGAGAAATATTCCCTATTACTGGATTACAAGAGAAAAAGTCGAATCCCAACAGCTGAAATTTGTAACCAACTAATTGGGATACAATTAAAATGACTGCCGAAAATGAGAATATCTAATAGGCTAATTATTGGCCATAAGCGGTGTATACTTTTTCGATCTTTTTCCTTATGTGGTTGAAGGAATTTCTACTTTCATCAGTCTTTCATTACCGGCATTTGGGTGGGTAGAGGGAAACAAACTGAATTGAAACCGGGATACTGAAACGTGTGGTAATAAAAATCAAAATTCAGTGTTTCGAAAGTTTCAGTCACGTTTTTGCAAACTTCCGCAATGCATGTCACTAGTTTTACTGCAAAACGAGTCATAAAAGTTGAACTTTGCCCCTGTTATCCCAACCTTTATATTGACAGAGTTGGGGGAGACAGATGAGGGATGAGGTATAGGTGAGAGGAAAGAAGTGGCCGGGGATGGGGATGGAAAAAGATTTGAACGTGAGGAAAATATTTCGTACGTGGCCGATTTGGTCCAATATTATTTCTAAGTGCAACATGCAAATTTTGGGAGGCAGGAAAAGCCAGGGGAGAATCAACTTGTGTTTCAAATTGATCCGAGGTGATACATAGTCTACAAAAGACCAAGCGACTCTATGTACGGATTAAAAAACAACACAACACGATGCAATGTATTAGAATACGGTAGGCCTTTCAGCCCTCAACATCAACTTTTAAAATGTGGTGGACCCTGTACCTAGGCTACTCATTACAAAACACCTGCTCACAATGTGAAAATATGACAACTTATTAGTTGATGATATCAAGAATATTAAAGATAGTCTAGATAGTCTCTTTCCTAGGTATTTTACTTCATTCAAAAGTTCAAAAATTTCTGTATGACCTAGGAAATAACAAGTTATCACATATTTACTTAAAATCAACACTGACCTTGAAAGAATGACAATCGAAAGTTCCATTACTCCTTTAGATTTTCGGGTGAGGGGTATGGGGTCATGCGGTGAGTGACACTAACACTAATGCACTTTACACAATTTTTGGAGTATCCAATTCAACTTTGGGTTATTAAGTTTAATTCTCAAACCATGGAACAACAAGACTTTAAAGTTTTCACAAAATATAATATGCACCTATTGGTCATTATAACTAGCAGAAGAACTTTCCAATAAATTCACAAGCGACCTTTCTATTATGAATAGTTTCTAACCATGGACGAAAATAGCGTATTAACCCTGCTGAACCAGTTGAACTGATTACTCGGTACTGAACACAGAGGTACTATACCTAAGCAGTTCAAATAGCTGAAAGTGACCTGATAATCCTGACTGATCCTTGATCATATGAATTCATTCTGCTACTGTAATCTCACTCCACACATAGAATTACTTTGCTAATTTTTCAGTGTGCAAAAAAGGTCATATCTGACCATGGCAAAGTAACTTTTCAAAATGTTCCATCAGTGTGTGAAATGATTTAGATTTTCACTAATAGTCTCACTGCACAACTTTTACTACCTAGTTTGCCACATGTTTCTTTAGCCTTAACCAACCTAATTTGAGCTTGTTTTTTGACATAAACGTGAAGCCTTACTCCACAAAAATTGTACAATAACTGGTATTTGATATCATGGCAACTGGTAAACTGACATCACTTGTTTCACCACAAGCCTTTGCTACAAGACATTGCTTTTTATTATTTTTTTCTTTTAGAAGTTGTCCTAACATGCCCTTAAAATCAACTCAGCGTTTTACAAAGCAAAAAGCAATCACTAGTTATGTGGGTTAGACAACTTTGTTTGTATTCTTTCATATTAGTTTACTTATCTGCAGCAAAATCACCTTCTTCTGGATGTGCAACTTGTACAGTTGCCAAGCAATTAGCACAATGTTTCCCACTCTGTACGATTTTGTTCAAGTAGTACCCTCCCAATTATGCTAGGCTGTTATTCTCAGACTCACTCAATGAAAGCTCTGTTGTGAATTCAAGAGAATAAAATCCAGTACACATCCCCATTATCTCCTCTGATCTTGATGACGGTTGACTTAAAAATCTGCCATGAAATCCCCTTCATCTTTCTGATAACTTTCCTCTTCGGGGTTTTTCAGAAACTGTGGAACAGTTACAATTTTCAAAGAGTGTTTGAATTCAATAGTTGTTGTGATAGGGGTTTTAGTTCTAATACATCCAAAGAAATCTTCCAGGCAAAAATCCTGGGTGAAACGTGCAGCCATCACAAAGTGTAACTCATCTTGAAGGCTAATACTTGACTTGTTGGACAACACTGTGCCTGTTTGAATATAGGCATCCACATACCTTTACCAATTTTCAAGTTTCTGAAAACACCCAGTGCCAAATTCAAGTGTGTCATGGCATTCGTATACGCCTCAGTATTATGCTTACTTAGTGCCATTACTGGATTGCGGCTAGACCAGGGAGCTGCCATAATGGCAGCTCCCTGGCTAGACATAATTTCAAACCATCGGCTACAGAAATTAACAAAGCATGCTGTAGTCAGAAATGTTTGGTCGTATCCCTCATTCTGAGCTAGATATGTTAGACCTGAGCTAACTGATACATTCATGGCCTGTGAAACTTTCATCTTATCAAAATGAGTTGGGTTAAGTACAGATGCTGCCAACTTTGGAGCTAATTTGAGATCTTATTTCTCTTGGAACGAGGCAAGTGACGTGATATGGTTAATATTTACAGTATTATTTGGAAGATTAAATTCCTTCACTATGCTGCTATGTCATTGGGTAAAGTCATGTAATTTCCAAGTAATGGACTTTTTATGTTTTTATAAGATAGGGGACATCTGTAAAAATATAGTGACTTACCACTAACATATGGCATTGTTGCAACGACTCACTCAATTTGGCAGTCAGTCGAGTCATTTACTACCCTCAATGTGACTCGAGTCGATTCAGTGACTCGAGTCATTGTATTATTTCTAAGAGGAAAATTACGATACAATTGCTCGAGTCATTTTCCTTTTGAAAATTAGTGACTCCAGTCATGACTCGTTACAACACTGACACATGGATGTGGTATTTTATTTATCACATCTCCATACCTCCCACAAATTATACCAAAGCCAGCCCACATTCCTCTCTTGGATTTGCCCATGTCTGAGGTCACTGCAGTGATATGTAGACCAATCTCATTAGCTTTCTTGATAACTTTCAAAACCAGTTTTTTTTAAAAGCAGCACCATCAATACTGTTGTCAGTGAAATGGTAAGCAACAGTCTGTTTCCATTTGGTGGGTATTTCACCAAGCATGAACACCAGGGTATGCGCGGCAATTACTTGATCTCCATTTTCTGAGAATGTGACATCACCAAGCAAGCTACTTGTCTACTTGTTATGGTTGTACTTTGCTTACCCCTGGTAACCAAATGTAGTAGTCCAAAGCTGGACTTGTCAAAGTTTTGAAACCATATCAACAACCATGGGTTGATTCAGTCATCCTAGTGGAAGACAAATATTGTACTATTGTTCTATTATTCCACTAAGATTAAATAAACTTCTGTATCTAAGCAATCTGATGCCAGGGTGGTATTATACCTCTATGAATGCACATCTATCCATCACACTCTCTATCAAGTTGTCTTGAGTGGTCTTTTAGAGTAACTCAGTACTCACAGATTCGCGAGACCAACATTACACTACTAGTACCATTGTCATCATACTGCATGCCTACCTTGATAGTCATTTAAACAATTGTCAAAAAACAATACTTCTCAGCAGTTTTCATATGGCCAGTCAAACGTTAACTTCAAATAGTCAAACACAACTAATAGTATCCAGGCTCCACAGAACAACTTTCATTGTGTCTCTTAAGGCGCGCATAGAGGGTAGTGGTTGCCCTTGTAAAAAGAGTATTTGGTATCCTGAGGCATCACAAGTGAAGCTCAACTAAAGATCCTTATTGATTGTTCTTTTTTGTCCACTTACTACCACGTATACAAGTTTTGGTACCCGATACACATAGCATGTCCAGTTTAAACTGATCTGTGTTACAGAAAATGAAAATTGGCTGGTTTTGGTCAACATGGCTGTACTGGTTTGGTTTGAAGACTTTAAGGAGCTACGTCCCTGCCATATTTTAGCTTTTTTAGCTTTCTTTTCACTTTCCCCTCCATCTGTGCTTTTTTTAAAGTCAAATTTCTTTCCAGCTCCATCACTTTTGACCTTTCGATTACCAACTGTGCATCTTCCACAAGTGGAATTGCCGACTTTTTCTTTCCAGGATCCAGGATGAATGGGAATCTGTTTCTTCACCCTTAGTGAAATCACCTGAAAATTGAATATTATGAAATATCACTGAAAATTCAAAGGCCTGGCTTTCCCTGGCACCCATCTTCTAGACCGCTATTCTAGGTCGCTATTGTGCAATTCTTCTGTGGCTTTAAAAAATAGTGGCGGCTTATTCTCCTATTTCGTGGTGATCATGCACTAATGACATCAGATCTCTGTTCAAGAAGTAAACATATCTCACCCCAAAGCTCCTCACTTCCCCTGACAGAAGTGGGACAGGTGACCCATGTGAAAAAATACACTCTATATTGTGTAACCTTTGAATTTCTATATTTAAAGTAACATGTACACTGTACAAGGAAATTTATCAAAGAGAAAGCTTTAGAAATATTTGTCCTATGGTTTCAACTTGTAGTGGCCTAATCAGAAGTGTAGGAAGCTATTCTCGGCTGGGGGCTGAACGGTGTTTCAGACCGTTGTCCTGAGGGAGGGGTCTAAGAGGAGTGGTACCCTCTCCTAGGTACCCTCTCCTATGGGTTACTTTTGAATATTTGTGGTTCCTTAGTTGCAGTTTGGTGCTACATATTTTGCAAATTTTGAGGAAAATTACCTACAAGTTTTGATACGTTTACAGGAGGAACAAATAAGGTTTTTTATCCTTGTATAGTGGGGTGGAGGCATACTTTAGGTGCCAACCATGTTTACTGCCCTCGCTTCCGACGCGTATGGTACTCACTCTCTGAAGATGAGGCCTGGTCATTTTGGTACATGGCAAGTGCATCACTGAAATAATTATGATCCTGGAACACTTTCAGGAGAAGGATGGAGTAGCAGCAGACGTTCTTTTTTGGGGATGACTTTCTCACTTTGCCATTACTTGGTTTGTAGGCAAATATGGTGGCTATGGCATTTGGCTTCAGCTTTTTTCTTGTCTGCAAGGTGTTTGTCAAATTGACCTTCAGTGAAATTGAACTGTGAAACAAATAGAGCATTAACAGTAAAGGTGGGATGCTCACAAGATCCTACAAATTCACAGATAGACTGAAACTTACACTGGATTCAATGATTGAGCAGGTTAGAATGAGCAATGTTTCATTTTCAGAGTCAAATCCGTTTGACTGTTAAATTTTGTAAAAATGTTTTCAGCTACCATATGGTCGTCATCAAATTTACAATGGAAACCTCCCCATATTGTGTTTTTTTTTTTTTTTTTGGCTGTTTTAGAGGAAAATGCACTGTTCCTGAACTCCAACATGAACTAGCTCACCGAAGAGCTTCTCATCCCAAGATGTGTCAGAATGATTGGAAATATTGTTCCTGCCCTACTACCTCAACCTGGACACCCCTCCAACACTTGGTAAAATAATAAAATATTACTACAGGTTTTAATAATGAAATTGAAGAATAGGCACAGAGTAATTACCCTGGTCTTGTTATCGCTTTTAGCTTGGACATTTCATTGCTTACTCCTCATAATTATTTTTGATTGTCCATGAACAGGCTAACTAGTTTAAGTTCATCAAGGTAGTGTCCACACTCTTTAGCATAAAAATAGTTATATGGTACGGAATACATAACTCTAAAACTTTCAAATGCAATATTTGAAGAGGAAATTGAATATACCACCGAGGCTAATTAAGAGACCATTCCAATCTTTGGAATAGTTAAGGGTTAACCCTTTCCTCTTCTTATAAAGGCCATGTTAAATAGCAAGAATGAGCATGCACTTCTTTTTATCACAGTGGTACAATTGAACATGTCAGAACATGAATTTCCACTCAGTCGTCATTCAGCAACAGTGACTAAAACGTGAGTAGGCCTATAGGCCCTTATGGGGCCTGCCATGGCCTAGCTAGGCCAACCAAAACCCTAGTGATTCCACTACCACAGTAGCCCATGGCACATTAAACCATAATAATATAAATATATCAAGTTATCAACGTTGAATTATGGTTGAGCTTTTATGAAAGTTAAATCTGGTATTTAAGCCACAGCGTTAAAAGTTAGGTCCAACCCTAGCCTAGCCTTGTCCCGTTTGTGTACACACCCACCTAGTCTAGAGACAAGGCATCCGTTGCTTTCCATTTTAGCTGACGGTTTTAACTCCACAGGCTTTCTGCCTCTGAGGATCTGTTGGAAATCGATGCATCGATATTCGACACCCATGCACGAGGGGTGGAACTACCCAATTCCACACAGCAAGGCATTCACTTCTGCTTTCAAACTGAAGTTTCACCGTAGGCAGATCCCCCCAAAAAAAGGAAATCCGTTTACGTTTTCTTGGATTTAATTTCTCCACTTTGTTGGTATTGAGCCACGTATTTTGCTCCTCTTGAAATCAATCTTGCTGGTTTTTTCACATTGCAATGGATTATCTGGTGTCTGACACTTGCTTTTCAATCTCGAAAGTGACTTGTTTTTTCTATTTCATGTGTGTAATTTAATTGGAAACTTTTATTTGATTTTTCTTTACTTTTTTGTTTTCTTTTTACGCATATGGAGACACGCGATGTTGATTCGTGATTTTTACAGGTTTACAGCAGACCATTATCCTACTGCTATTGTTTGCGAAGATTTAAAAGCACCTAGAAGACACGCTCATAAGTAATTTCTTAATACGTATGCATACACGCAACTACAAAATTTTAAGTATGAGAACGGAGCTTAGTTTATGTGACTGGTATGATGTGTTGTCTGATAATAATGCACATTCTTCTTTTAGAACCTTTTATAATAAGCTATGTGAAATATTCAATAGAAACTGTCCTGTAAGAAATTTTAAGTCCAGGAAAAATTTACAGAAATCACGCTGGATTACCTCTTGTATTCTTACTGAGCATAATTTTCTCCAGTACAGAACTTCTCAGAACAGATTAACCACTATACTCCGTAATGCTAAACAGCCCCAGCATTATAACTTCTTCATAATAAGAGCAATAGCAAAAAAATATGGTCTGGTAAAAATATGTTGTAGGGACCTAGCTCAAATTGTTCAGGTTCAGCAGCACCCTCACAAGTGACTCAAGTATAATGGACTATGACGTCAGGTTTAATGACTTCTTTTCAAATGTTGGGGAAAACCTTACTAATGAAATAGATGAAAGTAATGTCAGTTTCGAGTCCTATTTAAATGATATTAATGTTCCAAATACCTGCATCTTACATCCAGTAAGCCGCGAGGAAATGATTTCTATTATTCTGAAATTACAAAATGCAACATCACCAGGGTGTAATGACATAACCAATAAATTTTAAAACATGTACATGGATATATTGCAGATCAACTTACTCATATTTTGAATTTTTCTTTTTATGAGGGAATATTCCCGAATGAGTTTAAGATTGCTAAGGTAATGACGTGTGTATAAATCTGGTGATTCGCATATTGTTTCAAATTATCGCCCTGTGTCAGTTTTACCAGCTATTTCTAAGATCTTTGAAAGACTTTTTTTAAAACAGATTGTTTACTTCATTAAAACGAATAATCTCTTATACACCGGACAGTGTGGTCTCATGGGAAATCACTCCACATATATGGCTGCCTTACAATTTTCATTTCATGTAATTGGATAATAGGGTCTGCGCTGTAGCCTTGTTTGTTGATTAATCCAAGGCCTTTGATACTATCAATCATAGTATTTTACTCAAAAAATATGTAGGTATGGAGTACGGGTGTGGCTCTTTATTGGTTCACAAGTTATCTCACAAATAGACAACAATTTGTCTGTTACAAAGGTAAAGATTCTGATAGTATCGACAGTATAGTATCTAATACTATACTGTCGGTGTCCCACAAGGCTCTATACTGGGACCATTACTTTTTATACTATATATTAATGACATGTATAAATCGTCAGTACTACTTAAAGGGGAATTTTCATGATCCCAGACAGTTCCAATTCTCCCAACTATGCATCTTCTAGCTCCTCCCATAACTGTATGAAGCTCTTCCTTGTGCAAGAATAAACCTGTTTCATTGCTTAAGGCCATGTCCTGGTGAGCATACAAGGCTATAAAATGTAATAAAAGTACTCTCTCTGCCTTGTGTGGAATGTGAGCTACTCTGCATCTTTCAAATTTTCAAACTTTGATGTCAATCAAAGAGCAGTCACCAACTGAGAATTTTGATATACATACACTAAAAATATACTTTGGGGTGATGACAGTCTGTCTTTAAGTTTGAACTCTTTGCTGATGACACAACTGTTTACTGTTACAACTCTAATGTTCATAAAGCCCTTCAAGTGGCATCTTTAGAATTAAACCGTGTGGCTGACTGGTTAACTGCAAACAGGTTATCGTTAAACACTAATAAAACAAAGTTGCTGGTTTTTGACAACAGCAGAGGAGATAACCCTCAATTCACCTTAAATTTCAAAGGTACTAGCATAAAAAACAGTACTTTTACAAAACTTTCAGGTATTACAATCGACAGTAAGCTTCAGGCCCGTAGCCAGGAATTATCATATAGGGGGGCACCTGCACCGAACGGAGGCGCACCGAAGAAGGATTATGTTTGTAGTCAGTATAGTGCCACCATATGATAACCAGTTTGCAGGAACCACATGGGATGATATTTCACGCCTAAAACAGATAGCTTAACGTGCCAGTTGTTGGTGTGCACATGCGCGCGAAGCGCGCGAAAATTGCGCCCTTTTCATGGGAATTTCCCCTTCCTTTCGCAATGCAGAGACATGGAAAGTCGAAAAAGGGAGAGAACAAGGCTTTGATCACGACGATGCTTCTTCAGCTCTGCAAGCGGAGATAGGCCGTAGCGCACAGACATTTTTGGCTGGGGAGCAAAATGTGGGACATTACTGATCTGTGACCTGGGGGAGGGGTCTGCGAAAAATTGTAATTTCAGAAGGGCGTAGATCGCAAATGGTGCAATATTTGAGTGGATTTCAGCTTGAAAAGGAAGACGAAAAGTAGTGGTGACTAATGTTTTACTACACTCTAAATTCACTATGGTCAAAATTGACCATTAATTGGTCAACTATGCACCGACTCAAGTATGGTCAATTTTTTGAACGTAATTTACATTAAAAAAGTTGACCATACTTGGGTCGGTGCATAGTTGACCATTTAATGGTTAGTTTTGACCATAGTGAATTTAGAGTGTACGCAAAAATAGTTATGAGAAAAAATCTTAGCCATCTTTTCATTATATAGTTGCTGTTGTCCCACTTAATAACTTTGCCTCATTCAATCATATGAGCCTCTACTTTACTGAGGATTGAGATTAGTGACCGATCGGATTTGTCAAAAAAAGGAGCCTTGCAGGTGGACTAGCTAGGGTGTGAAGGTCCCAAATTCCGACTGGTTTGATGTTTTTTCTACCGAGTGGCAGCGTGTAAATTGCCCTTTTTTGTGCCTTGTACTTGTATACAGCAGAACATCCTTCCTTTGTCACTATACATAAAGGTCCCGTCTTTGGGGAGGGGTCAAAGGGGAGGGGGTGTCTCCCTCACCTTTGAGACATTTTTGATAATTTCAGGTTGTGTAGATTACAAAATGGTGCTATCTTTGGGACATTTTTGAAGCTGACGATATACTGGAAAATGTCCATAATTTAGTGAGTTTTAATTTTTGGTTAGGTGGAAGACCAATTTAAGGTTTTAAAGGGAAGAGTAAGTCCCAAACCTCCTGAATCCCCCATTTTGGCAACTTAACTGTCTTCTGTTTGGGAAAATTGTTACGTAAAAATACGTGGGTGGAGTCAACAGAAATGTTCTTGGAATATTACGAAAATTTTCCTTTCCTTCATTGTGCATTATAAAGTTTATCTAAGACTGGCAGATACCTATATAGGGCATCCTTGGAGCTCTGGATCAATCATATAAAATGGGGCAATGTCAAGATGATTTTTACGTGATTTGCAAATGATGATATAGAGTATGACGCCAGTACTTTACATCTATCGTATTTTTACTAATTTTGAATGAAAATCCAGACGAACAGCTTCCATCAACTGGGAATGGACGGGAGGGAGAGCATTGGTGCAGAAAGGTAATATTAGAGGCTGCCTGAGTGGTATAGCTAAAGGGGTGAAGGGTTAACAAACGCATTTCAGAATGCTTTTTCGTCGTAAGTGTATTAACAATCACCATCTCTACCGACAATGGCTGCGCGCGAAGCGATAGGTAATTTTTTTGAAAAATGTATAACGGCAAAAACGTACTTTCAACCTCCCACATAATGCTACAAATTAGATTTAAAGATCCCATATTGATGCGAGGCCTCTACAGATGTTTCAAGATGCATGTGTGTTTTTCGGAAACTGTTGTGATCAGTATAGTTCCATATATAAATACCTTACTAATGGTAGTGAGATAGAGTGCAAACCGTGACGAATGCGCTAGAAGTGGGCCGAAATTTTTCATTAAATAAGATTTCCGTGACAAAACCTGTATTCAGAATCTGCATCGAGACACTTTCAATTCCGCAACAAACCTATATGCCAATCCAAAAACAGTCTTTTACTTGGAAATTCGTGAACAGGTTTCAATTTTTGCTGCTGTGCTTCTTCAGGGGTGCTATCGGAATATATTGATAATAAGAACAACATCTCGATAAGGTTTAAAGCGCGCGGAGCGCGCGAAAATTTTGATAGTTTGCGAATGATTTGCGAAAATTCTGATAGTTTGAGAAACATTTGCAATGGAAAAGGATTACAATAGATCCATCACATAAATACACTAAGGTATATTTCGAAGTTGGAAAAGGTATACTTTGAAAATTCTGGGGGGGGGGGGGAATTACCCCTTGCCCCTCGCTGTGTACGGCCTTGCAAGGAAGAAAAACTAATTGTGGAGCCGTTACCTTTATAAAATTAACAAATCTGAAACGGGTGTTTAACAGTTGAAGAAAAAGGTAACTGTAGAGGAAGGCGCGCGTAGCGTGCGAAATTTTTGTAATTTTAGAACAAATATGTTACAGAAAACAAAATAACATTCATTAATAAACGCCTTGTGGAATTATTTTTGGCTAAAGTCACCTGGAGTCACGCCAGGGCCACGGTTTACAGTACCTATTTTTTTATTTTTCTATCGATTTTATTTTTTGGAGGGGCGCAGTGGTCTGCACGGGGGGCACGCCCCCCCCCCCGTGCCCCGGCCTGGCTACGGGCCTGGTGAGCTTTCTTGGAAGAATCAATTAGAGAAAGTCGCAAAATCGGTTTCACAATAGTTGGTGTTATATATAGGTTAAGATCTCATCTTCCCAGCAAAACTATTTATAATTCTCTGTAGTAGTCCCTCATCTTACCTACAGTGTCTTGCTTTGGGGTAGTTCCTCCCAAACTTACACCGACAAACTCTTTGTTCTCTAAAATCGGGCTGTCTGTATGATCAACTGTTTCACCATGCACTTCCGTATTTTTGTTACGGTACCTTAATATTCTTACTTCAAAGGATCAAAATAATTGACAACACGATAATTCTCAGCGATAACAATTAGTCCGTACAAAAATGCAACATGTTTCGAAAGAACGACTTTCATCACCAGGCAACAAAGCTATAATAAAGACTTGAAACCAACTGTCGGTTGAAGCATGGAGCTCTATGGTTGAAGCCAGTGACGCATGTGAAGGTAAAGAATTAGTCTAGATCAGTGGGCTCTCTAATTGTCTGTTAAAATTTGGTGTATCCCAAGTTATGTGTGGGCTTTCTTTAATCCTTAGCTGGAGCTTGGTAGTTGCCTGGACAATGATTTTGAAAGAGTTGTGATCACACTGAGATTTACAATTATGAGATTTGGCTAAGTGTTTGTATATGTGTCGGTGAATTCTTATCGTCCTAAGATGCTCGTTGATCCGAAGTGTGTGGGTTTCCCCTGTATAACAAGCATTACAGCTTGTACAGCTAAACTTGTATACTATATACATGGGATCTGAGGCCCAAAGGAATTAAATCTTTATTGACGAACATTTTACGAACTTTGAAAGACGTAAACACCAGCTTGACATTTATATTTTTACAAAACGCTTTGATTTGGCGATCAGGCGCGGATCCAGACATTTCGAAAAGGGGAGGGGGAATATTCTCCTACATTAACATTATGCTAGTTTTTGCGAATTTGTTATTGTTGATGTGGCGAAAAAGGGGGATGAGGCCGGGAAAGTCCCCCTTGGATCCGCGCCTGCACTTTAGCCTGTGTATGACATGAAAAGTTGCCAATGTACTGTAATTTGTAATATCTGGTGTTGAGAGTTTCTGAATCAGTGGTACCACGAGGGTAGACCTTATTATCTAAAACGACTTTACCACTTTATCAATTATGTGAGAGGGAAACTGATTTTTGCCAAGCGTAGAAAACAGTCGTTTTAAATCTATGTCAAATCCTTTCCAAGTATTATTGATTTTGTAGATCCTGTCTACCAGAGTACGGATAACACCAATTTTATACGAATGGGGAATGAAACTAAAATAATATCTTAGTAAACCTGTGTACGCTGGCTTGTGGTACACTCAGGCTGAGGTTGTGCATTGTTCTGTATTATGAACAATCACGTCCAAGAATGGCAAGGTACTATCTTTTTGAAGTATATGTTGGGGTGTCAAGTATTAGGCCTAATAATCTGAAAAAAATCATTTGCTTCATTCTCATTTCTGAAAACGCAAAATACGTCATCTACATACCTGCGATAATGCAACGGTTTGGCTATTACAGGCATATTGTTGAAATATTGTTTTTCCAAATGACCAATGAAAAGATTTGCTAAGACGGGGGCTAATGGTGAGCCCATGGTCACACCATCTACTTGGTCATACTTATTTCCATTGAAAAGGAAATGCGTTTGAGAAGTAGCAAACTAAAATAATTTGTAAAAATCCCGCCTATTGATCCCAATATCAATAAAGGATCACTATAGACACCACAATGACCAACTCCCCCATGATTTGAATTCGTTTTTTCACCCAAACAGCACTCATCATAACTATCCTACCAGAGGAAGAGATAATCTAATACAACCTTTCACAAGGACAATGTTTGTTCACTCTCACGCGAGAGGTTAACGTGTACACCTCTGGAATCCTCTTGATACTTAATAAAGAAGTTCCCCTTATATTAATTTGTTTAACTTCAAACAATTTCTCTTTTCCCTATGATCTTATTTAATTTGTACCTTGTGTATTATGAGCCTTAAGTTCCTTACGATTCATTGCTGCACTTTTCTGTACATAACTGCATGATATTTTGTTTTATTTTTAAACGACAACCTCTGGATAGGACCAGACTAGAAAAATTTTTAGATTCTTCTAGTTCCGTTTTTTTTTAATACGTACGTCAATTATTTGTCTGCTCTTCATTCTGTATAAAGAAGTGTATGTATTACAACTGAAAAAATGAACGAAACGAAAGGTATTTACGTGTACGGGCCACGGGGCGTTCAGCTAGCTAAAATATTTCTAGGGTAGCAGCATGGCTGGTAGACCTCACGTGACCGAGTGTCGACCAGTCACGACCATTAAGTCTAAAACCTGGGTTGGCCAAACTCTCTGAATATATGGCTCTGTATCAGACTATATTCGGTTGGAGGCGCTGTGTGGATTTACAACAAGCAAAGTCAAAGTATGACAATGTTGCAGCAGGGAGCTGTTAGGCTGGTCGCAGCTAGCCTCCGCGTCTTCTATCTTCTCTTTCAGATGACATTGCACCCTTTCTCTAACAGGTTGTTCTTTTTTGTGCACCTTATGGAACAATATTGTGATAAATTTTCAAGATGTACAACTTTATTTGGTGCCCACAAAAATCTAAGTTCTGTAAAGTCTGATGGCAATGTGCACGTAATTTGTGCTCTTTGCATGCACTTAAAAGTAATTAACGTACCAAAGGTAGATAGAGAAGTGGAAACACGCCCTCTCTTACATGTGCCCTAAATTTACTCAGCAGCAGCACATCCCCTTCAGGTTTTGTTACCACATGACGGTTTGGCCTCTCTAAAATGGTCAGCCGGCAGTGCAGCAGTGAGCTAGAAGTCACAATTAATGCATTGAAGAACTTGCATTTAAAACGGCGGAAGGAGATGAGGTTCATAACATGATGTACCCCACGTAGTCAATAGAATGGTGGGGCTTAAAATCAGCTTTTTCTGTACAGTCAATACAACATGAACGGTCGCGTTAGAACGTGCAATCAAAGCATTATCCACAGCAACGTCTGCAAGAATTCCACAAATCAAAAAATTAATTTAATTAACACGCTGACCTCTTTGATAAAGTATGGTTTTGTATGATAGGACTGACACCAATAAAATTCTCCCCGAAGTTTTCAAAATAATGTTTTTTTAGTTGTCAGAGTAGGAAAATCCGGACCTTATTTTCTGCATGGGTTTCTTGGTGTAAAGCCTCAGGAGTCACTCGCAGATGACATGTGCAAACCTGTGGCCTCTTCGAAAGTGTAATTGTCGACAAGGACTCTGCAGGGGCTGTAAAACCCGAGTTTTTTACTGGACTCGGAATTGGCCCGGAATGGGAGGTTCCGGAATCGGAATTAGCCCGGAATGGGCTGCAGCTGGACTCGGCCTCGGAGACAATTCCAACCGAGTCCACATAAATGAAAGTTTCATTAATGTTACCGAAAGATACATTTTACTGGTGCACAATTTAATACATGAATGGTGGCGCACAGTCAACTAAATTACAGGGTAGACCAGACTGTGACATTGTCTTCTAAAAATGACAGTTTAATGTACTTGAAAACAGTAACAAGTAACTTTTGTTTGATATTGTGGCGAAAATGTATTATACTCCCCTAGTTTTGATTTTTATACAGCGCCATCTATTTTGTAAAGTTCAGGCATGTTGTTTTATCTAGACTTGGACGCGTATTATACAGTAGAGCTCATGTGCGGTCTTCTGCAGGAGCTTCATTTCACTTGTTTTAAATGTTTATTACCTAAGCTTGGGTCGTAATGGGCACATGGTCAGTGACCAGGGGTCATGTGTCCAGAACCCCGGGAATGACGAAAACATTCATGTCATAAAAGTAGACCTTTAGCCAAGGTTGTAACCCCTTCAACCAATCAGGGATGGACGGGTTTCTGTTACTGGGGGGAATTCGAAATGAAAGCCCGTGTTTTCAAAAAATCGGGGCTGCTGCTGTTTGGCTGTTGCCGTAGCTCGTAATGTACCCTATTCCGAAGTTGTTAATTTTCCAAAGTTGTTAATTTCCGAAGTTGTAATTAATCAGAAGTTGCTTTTCCGAGAGACCATAAATTGCACTTCGTGTTCATCTGTGTTCTAAGTCTTGTGGAGTAAGAAGTCGCTCCGGTATTCCAAACGGAACGGCAAAATAATTCTGTTAAGTTATTTTACTTTTTAATATCATTTTTTTAGTCTACTGAGAAACTTAGGAAACATGTCACTTCTCAAGGAAAGCGCTCGAAAGACAAAGTTAACTTCCCAAGCTGTATATAATAATGTTATGCGAAGAAGAGAGTCAAAAGAGAGAGTAAGAAGAAATAGATTATTTTCAACTTTTAAATCAATGTTTTGCGTTGTCTTTGCCATGAATCTTGTCACATGATTGTTAAGTCGGAAAAGCTCCCAGCCGTAACGAAAGACGTTACAATATCCTACATTGTCAAATGACCGGACTCGGAATGGCCCAGAATTGGGGACACTGGAATCGAAACTGGCTCGGAATCGGATTTGCTGGACTCGGATTCAGCCCTAGGACTCTGATATTTTACAAACGCCACTTTACTTCAAAGCAGAGTAGGCTACACTTTACCTGAAAGAGATTATACAGTTACAGTTTTGCAGATTTTCAGGTCAGCAAGTACAGATAATAACATCACCTTACAAGGAGAGCCAGTATCTATCAGTTGAATTAGGAGGCAGGAAACATCTGCGGTGAACTGAAAACGCCCTACAAGGCGCGGAAGAACTTGGTATAGTTAAAGTAGTAGTTCCGTGGCTTGCTTACACTTTTCTGACCTCACACTCACAAAGATCACCTTGATTAAGGGACAGACTGCAGCTCTACTGATAGAATCACTTTGCAAAAGGTCGGTTAAATTGCAAGATGCAATTTAATTCCAGTTGATTGTTAAATGCTACCTCTTACCCTATCTACCGTTCATTCAGATTCCTTCTAAGTTAACTAAGTTGCCTTGATACTGCAATATTCAAATCGTATGGTTTGTATGTGAGAAAGATCATACGAACCCTCACAGGGTCCCCTAGAAAAAAATTTACAGAAATCCTGCCCTTTCCCCAGCGTTTCGAATATTAAGGACCATCCCGTATTTTATTCATTTCAGCTTCCTCACACTGACCTACAACGGACGCCATATATATTAATATCGCGAATGTTGAGCACAAAATTTTGTCTTTAGACCCGGCTTAATTCTGGGTACACCAGTGCTTGCCGATGATTTTGATACTTTATACAACAAATATTACTATAGCTTGCCGTGGGGTGAACGTATAAACCAAGGTAACTCCTTAAATTTAAGGTTCACGCAAGGAAATAAAGGGCACCAACATTCTCTGAGTGTTAACTTCTTTAATCTTTGACGTCTACGGCTGGTCTACCTCTTAGATAAAATATTCTAGAAAAGAGGTGAGCTTCAACAGGTGTAAAGCAAAGCTCAATATAGTGTGGGAGGTTTTCACTTTCATACGACGAATTAATTTCCTCTGCTACCACAGCCTTGTTAGACGTTGTTGTTTCAGCATTTTCTAATTGCTACATTACTTTTTAATCTAGTGATCAAAGATAGGCCTATTACAATCATAGATTCCAAACTTAAAATTTCTCCCTGACTCCCCATGAAGCCCAAAATATCGGGACCGAAGTGCTGATTATTGTTCAGTCTTTCTGAAAAACATATAGGCAAACGAATGTCTTACAAAAGTATTAATACTTGTTATTTGGAAACATTGTAAATGTAAGAAGTATCACTCCTAAATTCCACTTGCAAGAAGTTTATTTCTTCCTGACGGCATTACACATAAGTACCTTTGAACATGAACGCACAACGACTGGTGCAAAGTTCATAGACTTATTCGAGTAAATTCTTTAGATATCACACTGATGTCATTTTGGAGGAAAACCGTGCACAGTACTCATAGCTCAGATTTCGCACTCTCGTGTAGTAGACTTACGCGCGTATCCCCCGGTGCACAAATCAGCTGCCTGCATTGTAACTTGGAATGATACGCCATTTTCCTCCAAGCGAGGGAGCACTTTCTGCTCTGTGACATCATATGCATAAGGTTTGCAGGAGTTTGAAATCTATGCTTATAATATCTTTGCTAGTTATGTCCTAAAGACCCCTTTCCAAATAGCAATCACAAAGGACTATAGGACAGAGTTTTGATACATGAAGTTTTTGTCAATGGCATTTCAGTGTGGTAAAAAATGACACACACCAAAACTCTATCCCACAATCCTTTGTAGTAACTATTTGGAAAAAATGTCTATTGTGCCCCTCCTTCTCCTTCCGAAATATCTTCCCATACACCCGCGGTTGCTGTTTCTTATTTCTTGCACTTCTTCTAACAATGCTACAGACTCTGTTAATGTTATCATACGTCATGTCCCTCTTTAACCGACCAATTGCCTCTAACCAGGCAGTCAAAATTCTCCCAACGTAAGCTTAATTTTAACCCCTCCTCCGATATAAACAATGCGTCCTTGGCACCACTCTGACAAAGCGTAAGCCTTCTCGTATAGTTTTATCGCCCCAAAGATAAATTCTGCTGCGTACACTTCTGTGTACATTAGCTGGTAATAAATATCAATCAAAGTGTTATCGCCGATCAAAGGGAAAAATAGACTGAGTAATGCAATTTTATAACCTGATGCCAAGAGAAAAATTCTACTTCAACTTCACTACTACATTCTACTTCACTACTACATCATTAAAGGAGCTATGGCATCCCCCAAATATATTTAGACATATCCCCATAGTTCTAAATCCAGTTCGTGAGTGTACCTTGATTGGCATTCATTCAAACAGTAATAGCACCACTCTGGTTGGTAATGATGACTTGGACAGTCAGTCATGCTCCTAATGAGGCTCACATTCACACACGGTTTGTTTTTCAATATTGCCTCGAGCAATTGAAACTCAGCCTCAGTGCAGGCTACTGTGGCTCTGTCTTGGTTCAGTGTTCTACTACTAGATAGTTGTTTGTGTTTAAATTGGAGGCGGGCTAGAAGTTAGGTTAGTTGGGAGAATTGTTACTGTCTGGGGTGAGCTTAGAGGGCCTTTAAAGGGTTTCAAGCACTTAAATAGTACAAAATACTGCTAAAAGATACTTAAAATATTAGTTCCATTGATTTTCATTTTAAGGCAAAATAGACTGAGTAATGCAATTTAATACCCTGAAGCCGAGAGAAAAATTCTACTGTTGTATTAGGAAGAACGTGACACAATTTTAAAAGACAAACACAGAGATCTCAGCACAAAGTGAGCCTGAAAGTCAAAATAGACTTGCTACAAGTCAGTATTTTGGAAAATGTGGCAGCTTCTTGAAAATGATTAGAATGGCCATACTTCCGTAACCACAAAATATTAAGAGACAGTATTTTGTCTTGAGCTTAAACTTTCGTTCTCCTTTCGTTTATGTCACTGAAACGTACCGTAAGAATTTTCATCCCCTCTGAGACTCTCCCATAAAGATGAGAGTCAACTTGTGCAGCAAGACGAGGATGTTGTTTCAACTGAGAATTGAGAACGTGATGGCTCTCTCAAAAAGTCAACTAGAGGTTAAAATGCTTGTCATGACATTATGTGGTGCTCTTGCATATTATATGTGTCTTCTTAGCCTCTCAAATCTCAAGTGACACTTTTTTAAGATTAGGAGCTGGCACAAGGTGTTACCAAGGAGTTGCTACTTGTGTGATACGGACGTAAAACCAAATTGCAATAACAAAAGGGATTACTCCGCTGGCTGCATCGAAGTCACTGCTTTTAAAAAACAGCCAACGGCATATTCAATATCATACACGCATGCATGGCAACAATAAACATTAACTTGAAAAAGAGGATTTGATGCTGAAATGGATAGATGGCGCTGCATGAAGATTAATAACTTTGAAAGAGTTTTAATGAAAAGAGCGGTGCGCCGACCTCCGGCGAAGCCTGAGACAGAAGCCACAAATGCGTTGTAATGATTGAAATTGCAACTGATTTCAGCATTCTGAGTACTTTTTAGTAAAATGACAAATTCGATCTGTAGGGACGGTGGATTGGAATACAGTCTAGCCCCTGATAATTGTTCCAGGCACTTGTTAAAAGCTTCCTGGTTGACCTCGGTTTGCTTCAAGACGACGAGCTCTTATGCTTCCACATTGGCCCAAGGGATATTTTTCTAGGATGCTGAGCTGTTTTTGCCCAAATAATACCTTTACACCCCAAGAAACTTGGCGATATTTTTACCACAAGTCTGCCCTCGAAATGAGATTGTCCCACTAAAGGTGGACTGCAGCTCTTCAGCCCCCTGGCTCGTATGTCTATGCACCCCTCATTTTCAGAGCTATGATTTAACCTACAGACGATAATGATTGACCCATGAAAAATAAACTTAGGCCCTTGAAATCTGACATCTTACTATACGAACCCGCTTCAAATATTTGGAACCGGTTTACCCTGATCGAGAACGTCAGAAATAATGTCATCGTTATAAAACCTATAAAAATGAAATTTTGTAACTAAATTGAATATCTCCTGCATTTTCATTGTCCTATAAAATACGCATGTTTTATTAAAACGTGTACCAGTAATCCGGAGAAATTGGCTTTTATGTTCGAAACCCCATGCGTCATGCTGCAACTGACGTCAAGTTTGCCGGAAACCACTTCCCTTTGAATACGTTGGAAAACGTTGGGAACAATTGCAGTATGACCGTCACTGATCGAGAAAGGGTCAATACTTTTACCTTATAGACAAAGGGATCTTCTATTTTTACATCATTTTCACGAGGGTCAGTGGCTTAGCCCGAATTTTTTTGAACAGGGGAGCACTGGGGAGTCACGAACCTTTCCTGGGAGAGCACAATTTCTGAATTCTCTCCCTCTCCATAGGACTAATACATATAAAACTGTACAAAATTTTCCGTGGGGGGGGCACCTGGGGTGGCACGGCTTTGTAGTGGGGGGGCGTGCCCCTTCATGCCCCCCGTAGCTACGCGGCTGACGACGGTACAAAACGTACCTTTTCTTTAGGCCCCTAAAACGTTCATTGAAAATTGGGAGAATGATTTTCGGCAAAAAAAAATCATCTTCATTTGTTATATTCTCAAAATAGGTACATGGGTTCCTTGCCTCACCCCTCCCTTCAATGTAAGCTTATTACGCTCGTGAAGATTATTAGAAAATCGGTGATCCCTAACGGGACATGAAATATCTAAATGCAACCATTTTCTTTCAACGTTATGCTGGGACGATATTATTTCCAAATTCTCAACATTGATGAGCCCTTCAACATACCTCAGAGCATGGAGCTACTACCTGGTCCAAGTATTAGCTACATGCTCAGAGTCGTAAGGTCCTGATTCCTAAGAAACTCCCCACTTCATCTGTTCATTACTAACTCCTGTATTATGGTCCAGGATTCATTTTGAACTAAAGCCCCCTCCCCGAAAAGTTGGCTTCTTCACCTTTTCCCCGGTGAAGATCCCTTGATACAGTATTTGATAATGCTGCAATTTACCAAGACATGCATATGTGAAAGGAATCGACAATGTCTATCTGTTAGTTAATCAGGCACAGTTAAATTGATTTTGTGATAATTGCAGTTTGCCATGTAAATGACTGTACACACGTTTCTTGATAATTGTTCGGAAGAGCTAGATATATACAATACCACAGGAGAACTTACAGTGTTGACCTTGGATTCGTATTTGGGCTCAGACTTGTACTCAAGCTCTAGGGACCTGGTACTCGTCTTCAAACCCAAAACGGTACCACAGCCCTTACGAATGACGTCCACACTTGTTGGCAGTGTTTGTAGTTTCTCAGTCGCCTTCGCCACACGTTAGTGACGCCCAATTAATTAGTTTTATTTTTTTTTTGTTTTTTTTTTGTTTTTTTTTGTTTTTTTGTTTTTTAGGCTGCGAGTTGAACGAAAAACTTCGTCTCCGTGGCGATCTGAGCCTGAAATAAGGATGAACTTCCTAACATAAAAACTAGTGTACTCAGGATAAACGTCCGGAGATTCATAGAGGAAAGGACTATCCGTAATCTCCCCCTTTGTTCCTATAATAGTTTTATATCCTGTGGTGCAAAGAAGGTTCTGATATCAAGTGTGAACACGGTCTATGATCAATTATAAAACAATCAAACATTCGAGCAAGTCGTGTTCAGACTAGTGGTACCTAAAAGGGTTCATCTATGTAATTTCAACACAGGGAGATACTTTAATTCATTTTGCTTTCATACTCGAATACGCTTGCGAGATCATGACAGACAAGGTTCATATGATGATGGTCATGGTGCACATGAACTGGCAACTTCCCGTAAAACATGGCATGTTGTGAAGTGTATACAGCGGAAAAGACGGGATGTAAACTGGAGATCCTGGGTCACTTGATCACCCTTGCATTCGAACTTCGAATAAGCGAGTTGAGGGGAAACTTCGATACACAATGCATGCTGGGAAGGAAAGTGTACCATTACAGAGATTGCATGTGCAAGACAGATGTTTTGTGTAATCACGCACAATTTTCGAGTTTAAAATATGGTTTTCTGGGTCAAAGAGAATTTCCTTTGGAGGAAATAGATCTTTTTGGAGTTAATCTCCTTAACTTGGACCTAACAGGTTAGGCAGAATGACGGTAAATTGTGGAAGACAGTAAACAGTCCCTCGAAAACTTCGTATCCGTACGGAAATATCCGTGAACTAATTAACTCTACACGGGCACTACATGATACAGCAAAATCCAGTTCCAAACTCGTTTATTATGGTGATCCTTGATGGGCCTAAGCATGGAGTTACTACCTCCTATCTAAGTTGGTAAAGATACATCATAATGTCGGAATCTGACCCTGCTACCAGGAGCACGCATGATTCAGAGTGGCAGTGATCATATCTGAGAATGTCAGACCATGGAATTCCCGAGGTGGTAACTCTTTGTTCAGACCCTCACCCCTTCGTCTTTTAAACTCAAGTCCTAAGACAGATTTTTACAATCGGTTAGAACTCCTGTCGAGATGTGAGGGACTGATGATGTTCAATACCCATCGCTTCCACCGATCTGCTATACACTGATGTGTAAGAGAATCCGTCTACCAGCTACAAAACGAAACTGAGGCTAATGTAGGACAGTAAAAAGAATAGTCAAACGCTAGTTTATCTATCAAACGATTCGAGAGCGTAGCTAAGGTCGTCTTGGGCGAAACCCCCTATAGATCCCACCCATGTTTGCCCCGGGCCGAGACTCTCCCTTTTGAAAATTTAAGAGTGAAAAGTACACTGCTTCCGTATTTGAAGTCTACCATGAAATTGTTCAGCCCTTGTGCCCTGATGAAAAATATTCTGGCTACGCCACTGAAACAGTTTCTATAAGCATCATCCGTCATTGCCCTACAAAGCAGAGGTACCCCATTCACTCAATCCTTGTTTTAAAGCTAACATTAGGGTCTCACCGATTTTGTGTCTCAGATAATTTGGGGAGATTGTTCCCTTTTTCTAATTCCAGCTCCTTCCCTTCCCTTCCACCATCTAGGGGTTCCACTAGCCCCTTTAAAAATTTACATAGTGGAAAAACTATACATTTCCTCCGTCCGATCAGTCAATGGGAATAACAGCCCCTCCCCCCCCCCTCCTTCCACCAATCGAACCTAACTATCCTTTGAAAATTGGGCCACCTTTCTTACACTCCGACTAAGCCATCACTCACATCAACAGCGCCCTCGCGGCAGCACTGTCTCTTTCATGGTGAGATCCCATTGGTCATACGACAGCACAGTGATATGGACCAGTCATCCGTATTCCGACTTGTCGTTCGTTGTTGGGGTATCCATACAATAGGAAATATTCTCGTGATGTTTTTCTCGAATTTTTACGTTCACGGGATCGGATTTCCAACGTTGCAAGTCTTTTGAGTTCAAAAACAGCTTTAAATTCGTCGCATGAAAGAAACAGAAATATCCCCAAGGCTTGGCATTTTGACGTGGAAACTTAAATAAAAACAAATAAATATCCCGTCAAAATTGCTGAGTGAGGTGATTGTATTTTAATCCATGTCATTATTGATCATACTGTCTCCACGGTCATAAGAAACAGAGCCGATATCTCTAGATAAAGTAATTACTAGGGTATTGCCAGTTTGTCACCAGGGTAGGCGCAGGGATTTGTCACACAGGGAACGGGTTTCCCTCACGGTGGCGGGTCAAGAATATGGTATGGGTTCACCACCACATTTAACCCTGCAATCAAGACCCACTATGATGTCATTTATTCTCATTTTCGTCGAATTAAAAGACTTTCAGGTTACAGACATTTCTAAAATCCAAGAAACGTACCATCTCCAATAAAGATTTGACCTTTCGTGTTATTCGCACTTTAACCTTTATTTCATTAACGTTAACGTCTTGGCTACAAAATATCTACAAAAACCTATGTTATTCTTCATACCCGGATAACTGCTAAGAATTGAGTGAGGTACTAAATATCAACTTGCGAACTTGCGACAGTTTTTTTTTCACAAAACCACTGTTTCACCCTTTGAAGAGCGTCTTATCTAAAAGGTAACATAGGCCTGTAGTAAAAGTTAGATTTTCGAAGGTGAACTCCAGACGACTCATGGATTTATGAAGACCTTGATGCACTAATCGAATCCCTCCAAAAGTTGAACAATTCATTGGGTAGCAGTGTTTATTAGACATTATTTGGTACAAACCGTCATTTTTAAATGTTACTTGTAATTCCAAGAAACTCTGAAACCATCTGAAAGTTTTGCTTCCAAATCTTAAAGGCATTTTCCCTGACAAGATGCTTTCGCAGGTTTCGCTAAACGTCTATCTATGGTCGCGTTCGCTAGGATGTGGCCATTGGGTCTGGAAAGCTTTGTTAACTAAGAGCCTATAGGGGCCTAAGTGCCAAAGTCATAAGCCGGCCCAGCCAGGACCGGATTTAAACACGGGCCAGAGCAGAGGCGTAGCTAGAGGGGGCAGGGGGCGATCGCCCCCCCACAGTCTCCGAAGGCCTCTGTCGCAAATTTCTAGTCTCTGTCGGAAATTTTTACCACCTTAATTAAAAATTCTCACAACGGAAATTAGTAGCTAAAATTATATTCTTAGGGGTTTACTTACAACACTTCTTATGTTTTTGAGCAAAATTACACATCAAAATGGTTACTGACAAGGTCTGGAAGTGTCATTTAGGGCAATCTTGGAGATATTTTAATCTAATTTTTTTCCGCGCGCTACACGCCAGATGATGGTGACGCTACGCTTAGATAGTACATCATTACTTCAAGATAATAATCTGTCGGAAATTTTTTGCTTTTGCCCCCCCCCCCACCCCACAAAAATATCTAGCTAAGCCACTGGGCCAAAGGGTTACGTACCCAGGGGCCCATGCACAATTAGGGCACAAGAACAAGGATATATCCTTTGAAGGTTATGAGAAGAGGCTGTAAGTAGCCTAAATCCAGATGCCCCCTACACAGGGGGAGGGGGAAACATTGTAGGCTATCATACTTTTGGTTTTCTTCCATTAGTCGTGGTATCTGTTATCCTGGACTTACTTGAAGCAGTAGTTGTACGTGTACATCTATCATATATTTTTTCGGTGGTAGAGCCCAACGAATGTTCAACTAACCTCCACACAGTCTCGTGTCCAAGGCCCCACATTTTGCAAATCCAGCCCTGGACCCCGCATTAGGCAATGAAATTGACCTCAGTCAAACATGGTTCAGGTTTAGTCAGAAAGTTTGGTATTCTTAGCACCCTAGATTGCAGCCTGGTTGCAGCACTTAAAACGCAGAGTTGCTGTGAGTAAAGTTTTTTATCAGTTTATGGCTGTGAGCGATTTTTTCAAAGGACAACGAGGGGAAGGCAGGGGTCGCGCCAGCGGGGACCCGGGGGGCCATGCCCCCGTCGGGGAAGGCTGCCCCTCCCCCGTCGGGGAAATTTTCCAGTTTCGTCGGGGAGTCTTAATCCGTACGATAAAATATGAAGTCCCAACGACTTTCAGTCGCCCCGATGATCTGCTTGATTTTGCTCATAGGAAGGGCAGATTCTTCAATAAGGACCCCAAGTTTTCCAATTTTCCTCACAAAAACCCAAATTTTTCAATTTCTCTTCAATAAAACTCCCAAATTTTAGTAAAAAAAGAAGCCAAAAATTTTGCGTTTTTAGTCCTTTTGGCCTTTGTCGGGGCTTCGGGCTGCTGCCCCCCCGTCGGGGAGCTTGGTCACCCTGTCGGGCAAATCTCGGCGCCACCCCAGGGAGAAGGCCAGCGATAATAATTCATTATTTCTTTACTTCACTGTCCTAAGAAACCGAAAATCTGGCGTGCTATAAAGTTACTGCATGATGGAGAATTGGTTCACCAGACGCCATGAAAACACTGACTTAAACTGCTACCAACTGTTTTGGGAAGTTCATTTTCCAGTGACCCAGAAGGTCACATTTGTGGAAGACCCGAATTTTTTTTTTCAATAATCCGCATGAACAGCCAGAACATACTTCAGGATTCGAGAAGCCACAACCATCGGTTAATGTCACGTTACTGTTGGTTATCATCTGATCAGAGATATGTATCGTAATGACAAAACAATGCTTTCATATATCCATGCATCCAGGTGTTCTCGCGCCAAAAAGTACGCACATCCGTGGCTCTGCAGTCGTCATGACAACTTCCTACTGAGCTGGGCTCAGGGACAATCGTTTCGTTTGAACAGGCATGACGTCGTATTTCGCGATGCGGACTTTGCTCAGAGTAACCCTTAAAGAAAAAATATTCTTCAGAATTCTAGGAATAAACATCCTTTGAATTTCAACAAGTTCCATCAATTTTTATAAAAAATTCCTATACAAACCTGTAGAATCCCAAAGAATTTCTACAAATTTTTAACACTTCTTTTTTAAAAATTCTTCAGAACGGAATGGAAACTCAGTTTTAGAAATGGAACCAAACTGAAAGCAGCATTTGTGAACCTACCCCTCTCCAACCTCCCCAACTCCCCCACCTCCCCGTCTCCCTACATCCACCAGTGCACTTTTTGTTTGTTTCTTTCTCAAATTGTCTTCAATATATTTTAAAAAGATCCAACAGCTTCAAGACTTAACCATGAAGAGAGCATAGACGATTTGGAACTACGTTCTAATGACGGCGGACTGGTGGTCGCCGCTGATGCCACTTGGTTTAGCGCCCACTTGCCCCTCCGCCAGGCTGGTCACCTAACTTTTTTGCTGCACTTTAAACACCCAAACCGCTCCTGGTTGTAGGGTTAGGGCCACAGGTCATTGCAAAAAGTATTTAGTCAATGATGATATAGTATAAGGTAGGATTCTGACTCTTCACCAAGACTACCTCCTGAGCATGCGCCGCCCTCTAGAGTGTGCGTCCCAACGAGTGTGCGTCCCAACGAGTGTGCGTCCCAACGAGTGTGCGTCCCAACGAGTGAAACCCAAGGACCCAACCTCCCCCCCCCCCCCCCCCACTTCATCGTATATAATCCTCTGCAAAAATTCTTGGTGGTCATAATGGAATTCCGTCTTACGACTGCCATATCCCACCGTACTCCCTCAAGCTAAATCATTTCCTTTTTTCAAAGTCCTTTCGAAACATGGGGTTTAAGTTTTGAAAGCAAACGTTTGTTTCCGTCTGCCTTAGTAAACAACATTTATGGTGCTCGTACAATCTTTCAAGACTACCTCTCCCGCCCGGGCCCATTTTTTCAGCTATGGAGAAATTCCCGTACTCTAGCAAAAATATCATTTTCGCCATATGTTACATAAGGAGGATTAAATATTATTATTTGTAACCTGCGAAGAGACTCTTTGGCTTCCACCACAGAGGGATAACCTCCCCTTGATAATGATGAGCCGAAGGAAAAATTTCGTTTGGTTTCGTTTAGGCCTATTTGTTTTTCTACATCATTGAAAAGTACTGTTACATATTATAATTACCTATATAATAATGAAGTAGATGGAAGTAAAACTAAAAACCCTGGGGAGGGGGGGGGGCTGTCGAGAGTTTTACTCCCCATAACTACAAAAACAAAGGTAACTGACGTAACTGAGTCAGAAACAAAGAAAGCAAAAAGAACAAAGAATTAAAGATAAAAAGGCCAGTAAAACAATTAACTAAAAGAAATGGTAAAGAATAAGATAATAGGACCAGAACTTTTCCTCACAGACCCCACCTCTTTCAACCCGTCCCCCCCCCCCCCACTTAAGTCCACGTCTTTCCACAAACAAAGTGCGTATGATAAGTCAATCAAGAAGTTACATCGTTACAATAAACCTGGCAAATAAAAAGGTGATGGAGACTGCTTAAGTATTAGTACAATGCTATGTAGTGCTGAGTGAAATCTCTCCGAAAAGAACTTATACTTGGCCTGTTAATTAAAGTATTAGGTAATGAATTCCACAGTTGTATAGCTAGGCTGTAGCGTAATGTCAACTGTCAAGATGATTTACGGGTGACAATAGTATGTAGGAAATGGGATTGGAGAGTAAAATAGTTGTGGACTAAAGAATTTTTGGTGAAGAATTCTGAAAATGTTTTTGGTAAAAGGCTGCGCATGAAACGATAGGTGAATGAAACAATATTAAGGTTGATCATATCGAACAGTTTCAAGAGATTAAGAGACTTCTACAACTCGATGGTGTGATCAGGGGGTCTGAATAAAGAGATGTAGCGAATAACTCTTTTTTTTTTTTGCAAAAGAACCAGCTTGTGAATGTAGGAGGTTTTTGTACATGACCAAACTGTGGAACAATACATTAGATGAGGATACACCAGAGTAAGGTAAATTGTACGGAGAATACCTTTCGGCAACAAATGTCTTAATCTACCAATTACACCGATTCCTTTGGCAATTTTTGAAAAAAATATGATGTACCTTCGTCCTTTCCGCGGACTATGTGCCTTTTTTGGGTAGAAATATACACGATGCTAGCTTTAGTCATATCACGATTATGGCAGAGGCAATTGGTAGTAGAAACTACTTGGGAAGTTCATTTAAATTTTTCTCACACTCTTTTCAGGGTAGGGGCCTAATAAAGAGTCAAAGCTGACGTGGAAGGCATTATGAGAGATAAAAAACACTATGTTTGAACGTGATGCCGGGAGTAAAATATGGTCGCAAGCATGTACAGAGTCCAGGATTTTGCTGTAAGTGAGCAGGCGCTGACGGGACCGCTGAAACGCGAAGCGCTTCTTTGAAGGGCGTGGGGTCCAGGGGTCTGAGTAAGGACATTTGGAGGCCATGGGGCAACAAAGTCAAGTATGGAGTATTTACAAACTAATTGCAGGTACTAGCAGACTTCAACTATCTGCAAGTGGAATTAATGCGCACTGAACATAACACAAAAGTCACAACTGTATCGTTTATTTTGTAACAGCTTAACATCGGAGTGTCACTTTGATGAAGCAGAGAGGTTAGTGCATGAGAAGGAATAGTGATGAATGGTCTTCTAAAACTAATTCCAATCGATGTGTCTGACAGGGATGAATAATGAGACAATTATCTACTTTGGAAGCGCGCTGAACACGCTGGGAGCACTGAGCCTTTCAAAATTTCTTATGACCTGTCCCCTCCATCTGTACCTGAAATACAACTAAAAGAAAGTTTGAAAAAAGTTTGAGATGATATTAAATCAACAGGAGTTTTTGTAATTTTCACAAACTCTCTCATTGGTCTAGTTTTCTAGTAGCAGATTTTCTGAAATTATAAATTCGGGGCTGCACCGAGAGGCATTATGGACGGTGATTGAGATTTTGGTTTACTTAATGATGTTGGATAATGCTAGTGCGCCTTTAACAGTTTAAGTCACATACCTACTAAGGCATCGTTTTAAGTATATTACGGATATGTAATAAATTGGTTATTGTGTCCGCAAACACGATACCAACCTTTTGAATTATTGTTTACAGATGGGGCAAACAGAACGTGGTGGTGAGCAGACTATAGGGCAATCGAACTAGGAAGTTTCTTAACAGTTACAATTATGGTGTTAAAACACTTAAACAAAAGATATCCCAGAAATGATCCAAAGATACGCAGAAGTTATGATGTGGGTCAGTGGGTGCAAACATATTTTCAGCAATTATCACTGAATAAGTTGGTTTAATCATCAATAACTAACAGTTGCCGCATATTTATGAATAAAACCTATGTCATACAGGGGGTGTGTATTTGTGCATATAGTTAATGCAGTCGTGCCCATTTTTGGTAAAGAATTGGCTGGTGTAGTTTTGAATCAGCGAGGGCTACGACAATAGAATGACACAATCTATACTGAGCATGATTCAGTGAGTAAATTTCCTATAAAAGAATTGGCAAATGATCAAAACTAAGGCACCTTTCTGTCACAAGCTGTTCAAGCAATTAGCCGACCGTTTCAAATTTTGCTATTGTAGTCGCCCGCACGTGGTTACTCATCTATTACAGGATCGGTTTATACAATTGTGATACATCACCGCATCGTGGCACAACTTGCACACTTTCAGCAGCAACAAAACCGACATTACATAATTTGCACCAAATGACGTTGCTAAGTGGAGAGATTGGAGTAGCTGGTGCCCTCAAAGCTCTCGCATCATCAGCATACTCCACTGTAGATCCTGGGAGAGAAAAATATACCACTTCTGTGTACAGAAGTGGTATATTTTTCGTATATGAAGCCCTCCACGAAAAGTTGGAACCCTTGTGCCCGAAGAAATTTTGCTTTCTATGCCGCTGTTTGCGTTTCCTTCGGTAGAGATAATTCCCCTCACCCTCTACCACCCCTTCTGCTGCAATGGAGCCGCCCATGGCTGACTGGGCTGTTAAAATCTGAGGGCTGAATAATTGGCCGTGACGTTCAGTCCGCCCCTTCCCCCGTCTTGTTATGTCTCAGTGAGTTGTTTGATCCCAGTCCTTCGAATGTAGTTGTCTTTTTGGTCTGGGAAATACTCTTTTGAAAAACCAGAAATCCAAAAGGCTTAGTGATTCCTTGCCAAATGGGGATGCTTTGTTGCATTGAAGTTTATCCCTTAGATTTATCGTTCTTTACTATATCATTTTACGATATTTCAACAATTTGACCTCTGCTGACCTCACATGACCTTTGAACCCCACCAGATATAACATATTTTTTTGACCTCATGATGACCCCATATGACGATCTTGGGAATCCTTGGGAAATATTTCTTTCTGACCTCTGGTGACCCCAGGTTACCTTTGACCTCCACCAGAACAAAAGCGCTCTTCTTCGAACCATAAGGCATCCACGTACCAAGTATTAAATCTATCCAAGCTTCCTAACTTGAGAAATCATGTTAAGAAGTTTCTGAGAGTTTAACGTCCGTTGACCTCAGATGACCTTCGACCTCAACCAAGGACAACGTGGTTCTTCTTCTCACAAAAGGCATGCACACATCACGTATGAAATCTATTCAAGCTTCCTATCTGGAGATATTGTGTTAACAAGGTTTTCAGTGTTTGACCCCCAGTGAACCCTTATGACCTTTGACTTCCACCAAAAACCACAGGCTTCTTCCTCTTGACATTACAAATCTGTACATCAAATATGAAAAGTGTCGGTCATTGCTATCTTGAGATATCGTTTTTACAAGACATTTACAAGGTTTTCGCAATTAAACCTCCTGTGACCTAAAATGACATTTGACCTCTACCAAAATCAGTAGGGTTCTTTCTCTCAACATGACAAATCTGTATACCAAATATGAAAAGTGTCGGTCATTGCTACCTTGAGATATCGTGTTTTCAAGGTTTTCGGTTTTTGACCTCTGGTGACCTTAAATGACCTTTGACCTCCACCAAAAACAATAGGAATCTTTCTCTCAACATGACAGATCTACAGTATACACCAAATATGAAAAGTGTCGGTCATTGCTACCTTGAGATATCGTGTTTACAAGCATAGTGTCACATAAACACATACACACACACATACACACACGACATCACCATCGCACAGATTCCTTGCCTGCCTTCGGCAAGAAATCAAAAAACTTTTCAACGGAATTGTCACAATGCACGTCCCTATACCAACCTGCCTCTTGCAAAAGGGCTTCATTTAGCTCGCCTCTACATTGTCTTCATTTCCATAAATATATGAAGCAGGGAGGCGAGAGAGACGTCCCTAGGGCAATTTCACCTTTCTTGTTTTGTTCTGAAGGGGGGGAGCAAGAAAGATTGACCTTTGCCCTGCCGAAAATGAACCCCTTCATGGTAGACTTACACAATTTACGAATAACCACAACTATTCTCTGACAGTTTCGATCGCCGGAAACCTTAAGTTACCTTCGTCCTAGACTCGTTTCGGCTTCCCTGGACATGCGAAGTTGGCCGGTGTCACCGCAGAACAAAAGTGAATTTGAACATTTAAGAAATGCTTTTTGGTTGTCTGATGCGGCACAAGAGAAGCTTCCTCTGTCAAAGAGTTCTCACCACAACGGGATTTGTCTTAGTTACAAATTTCACGGTTATTCAGGGCAGAGTTTTTCTTAAATTGCTAAATGGGAGAAGAGACCATGCACAGATAACATTCCTTCTCTTACCTCCACTCTTATAGACACAGGAATAAGCAACAGTGCATGCTTGCGACTACACACATCGCCAAATCCTTTTTCAGACGTTCGACAGTACGAGAAGGGGTGGGGTCCTTATTGAAGACAATTTTACAAATTTGGGGGATATGAAAAAAATTTGAGGTGTGTGAAAATTTTCCCAATGGGGGCCATGCCCCCACCCTTACCTTACCACTCCTGAGTCTTGAGTTTCGAGAGTCATTTGGTCGATTCCAAGCTTAAGTAACAAGATAAACAGGTATCTTTTTTCCAATCTTCAAGTCATTCCAGCTCGAATCTGAGTGACGAGTTTCCTTATGGAAAAGGAGCAACACATCTGAATAAGGAATTACTCTAAACCTTTCTGGATAACAGGAGGCCTAAGGCCTGAAGACTGTGCGAAGATGTTCGTGCCTCGGCATGCAGCCCAAAAAGAGGATGCACGGAGTATTTACCCCCTCCTCACTTTAACACAATCGATTTTTGAAAAAAACTTAGAAAACTTTACATTTTTTAAATGAGCACAAAAGGCGATTAGGCCATAGATTTCTGTGGTGGGAAGTGTTAGGTGTGTTTTCGACCAAGTCATATGAAAATGTTTTAATCATTTTCAATTACAAATGACAACTGGTTCTCAAACTATCACAATTTTTCAAATCCTACGCAAACTACTAAACATTTCGCGCCCTCTGCGCGCTTCAAACCTTACCTCAATGTTGTTGATATTATCAATACCTTCGGATAACAACTTTCGGAGAAGCACAGCAGGCAAAGTTGAAAGCTATTTACGAATTACAAGTGTGAAAGAAGACTTGCCTTCCAATTAGCGGATAAGATCAAGTTCGTTGGGTAATTGAAAGTGTCTCGAAGCTGAACCTGAATGCAAGATTTGTCATGAAAATGATATTTAATTTAAGCTTTCGGCGCGCTTCGTGAGCACTCGTCACGGTTGCACTTATCCCATTTTAAGGTAGTACTACAAGGAACTATTCTGATCCAAACCCTTTTCGGAAAAACAGAGGTACATGTCAACCTCTGTAGCATCAATATAGGATCTTTGGCTAATCTAATTTGCAGCATGATGTGTGAAAAATTAAAAACTACATATTTGCCGTTAAACATTTTTTAAAACATTTTACGCGCGCACCCATCATCGGTATATTTGGTGACCGAAAAGCATTCTGAAACGCGTTTGTTAGTTCTCCTCCCCCTATTCTCTGCCTCCCGCTCATTCACCATTGCTGGAAGCTGTTCGTCTGGATTCTTGATCAAAATTAGTAAAAATACGATCATTGTTAAGTGCTTCGCTTTTTACAGTATAGTATCATTGGGATGTCAGATAATAAGCAGTGGCGTAGCCAGGTTTTTTGTCGGGGGGGGGGGGGGGGGCAAGAGCACCAAGATTTCCCCCAATTAGTGACGTGCTTCATAATAATCAGTGTTCTCCGCAGGTCCAAATTGTGTCCGGGTGCTTTCCTCTGACCTGGCTGATGTGACTGATCGCCGTCCTGGGAGAGGGGTCTAAGGGGAGGGGTTCCCCCTCCCCCTTTGGAAAATTTTTGCTCATATAAGGTGGGCTAGATGCAAAATGGTGCCACATTTGGTGCTCAATGGAAACTGAATACATCACCAAGAATTCCTAATTTTTAGGAAGCTTTTTTTACCATGCTTGCCATCAGGTCTTGGTGAATTTTTCTTGAGTCCTACTGGTAGATCAGAATCACAATGGGTGAGGGTACAGTAATTAAGTGAACCCTTATACACCTTTCCCTTCATCAGTTCACCACATTCACCACAATCAGTCCAAATTTTACGAGGACCTGCCCTTGTAGCAGAGTATAGCACTTGACCACTGACCCATTCTAACAAACTGCATATACCACAATGCTGTTGCTTTAATTATCAAGAAACATTGGAAGTATACAGTAAAAGGACAGAGTCCCTTGTCAGAGGCCCAGAGATCCCATGCTGTATAAAACAGATAGTAAAACATAACTAGTACAACTATAAGCATGGTGTCATCATTCCATCTCTGAAAACCTTAATGAGGACTGGTTGTGCCAGTGTGGCATATACTTTTAAATAAGTAAAGTGTACTGGTTGAGAAATTTAAAATTTTGCCAGATCATGCGAAAATTTCACCACATATTCACTTTCAAAATTTCCCCCAAGATTTTTCCAGAGGGGGCAACTCGGCCCCTGTCCCCCCTGGCTACGCCACTGATAATAAGCATCATGTTAGTGCCCCCGTTTTGTGTAATGAATCCTGAGCTTCCAGGTGGCCCTATACCGGTATCTGCCAGCGTTGGATACCCTTTTTTAAATGTACAATGAATCAAAGGAAAAAATTTGGTGAAAGTCGAAGAATGTTTCTGTGGACTTCACGCAGATATTTTTGAAAATTTTAAAAAATTTCCCGAATAGAGAGCATTAAAGTAACCAAAGTGTGTGTGTGGGGGGGGAAGGGGGCTTCAGGGGGTTTGTTACAAACATACCCTTCTGTAAGAAAATATATACCCTTCTCTTTCACCTATCCGAAAATAAGAATTCACTAAATTATGGACATTTTTCAAACGTATGATCGATTCCAAACATTTCTCAAAGATAGTACCGTTTTGCATCTAAGCCACCTTATATTAACAAAAAATTCTCAGAGGGGAGGGCTACACCCCTTCCCTTAAACCCCTCCCCCAAGACGGCACATTTATGTAGTGACAAAGGAAGTATTCCCCATTCATGCGGTTAACAATCGCAGGAACACATACAAAAGCACAATTTACGCCGACTTTGGGGTTTACTTGAGGTGGCATTACAACGTCATCTGTGGTAGCCCCAATCACCAACCCTTGGCGGCACCGCTGAGGTGACAAAGGAAGGGTTCACCCCGGTTGCACAGTATCGTTTGTACCCACATGCAACACTGAACACCGATTGCTCAGTTTATCTGGGTTGAAATTGCGACATCTGTGGTGACCACCCCCTCGTCATCAAATCCTGACGGCCCCACTGCCCCGGCCCAGGCCGCGTGCACTTTTCTATAGGGATTACGCTAATTTAAATTTGTACGTCTGCATTTGCCCTTTTATACTACAAACAGACGATTAAGTCACCTGTGTGACTGAGCTTGTACTAAATGCCATTCATGGTATACTAGGAATTTCAACTCTGAAGATGACATTTCATTAACAATATTTTTGACTCTTACGTCCGCGACGTAACATGCCACACTATTAATCTTTGCATTTAATGAGTCAAGGTTGTAAATCTATAGCACTATTGGACGGTTGGTTGGCTATACGTACACCTATAGTTGTTGCGGTTTGTCACAATAAACCAAAATTCCATAAACTTCCCTTGCATTGAGTTATTACCCTCGAGCGGAACCTGTAAGCACTTTGCAGTTGACGTAGAGTATAATATAGTTTTATACAGACATATCGGTACCAATCTGTGCCAAGTCAATTGCAACTTTGACTTATACAGCACCATAGCGAAAAAGTCCTTCAGTATCAGCGAAGCGTTAGTCAGCAATAATGTGAGAACAGGTTGCTCATTGAAATACGGACGGCTGTTTTGTTTTGATGTAGGGGTTGAATGGGGTTGGATGGGGTGGTTCATAGAGATTTACCTCATACAATTTACAACCGTGCTACCACCTATACTATTATGCGTCTGTATGTCATGCCGTAAAAGGTTTCTCTTACCTTGTGGGAATTTTATACTACGAAAGACAAAGGTAGACTGTAACCCCCACTCCCATCCCAGCGCCCTTTTCTCTCGCGCATCTATCGCCCGTCAAGAATTTTCATTTTGTGGCAATTCCATGTTGGAATACAGAAATTGAAGGTTATCTCCTTCAGGTAGGCCGACAGACAGGACAGAGACAGAAAGACAGTCAGACAGACAGACAAACAAACTGAAAGTCAGACGGACGGACAGACAGACAGACAGAAAGGCAGGCAGAAACGGGGCTCATACTGCGTCCCCTGATTCGTGTGTATGAGAATATTCACTTCATGTGAGTCCTCGACTAAGGGGCCAACGGATCTTATTACTGTGACTATAAATATACCTCAGTAATATCTTCATCAAGGGGCTGACCCCTTAGACTAGTGTACAGCTCGAACGCCTCTCTTTGTAAACATGGAACTGCCGGGAACCTTTATTTATTTATTTTTATTTATTTATTTAAACCTTATTTCCAGAGGGTGGCTCGGTTAGCCGAGGCTAATTTTCCCCGAGACCCTCAAAAATTTACGAATGATAAAACGATTCAAACAGAAAGACATAGGCCTACATAAAAAAGGAAAACTTAAAACAACTAAAAATCATTAAGAAAAGTGAAACAAAACTGAGAACATTAAAAGGAATAAAAAATAAGAACACTCAGAAACAGAATTAAACCTACTACATTGACTGCGAAAAAACATCTTTTAAGCCCCACCATTATATTGTCTAAGTGGGGTAAATCATATTACCAGCCCCATTGTCTAAGGCCGTGACATATAATTGCAAGGACCTCTGAAAAGCATTTCTGTTTAAGATGGGTTTTTTCAATCGTCTTGGAGCTCACTGTTTCACCTAAATTGTACACTTACAGGCCTAAACAAAAAGACAGCTGAATAATTTGGAAAGGTCAATTTCGCGTATTAACGCTGTTTGGACCACAGCTTTCCGGAGGATCCAGATTTTGAAACATGTATTTTTGTCTTCTCCGAGAAGGGCATCTCCCGAATCGATGTTTTTTGTCAGGACAACCTAATTTTAAAAAAAAACCCTCCCCCAACTAAAACAGATTTGGTCAGATCCTCGTCATATCTGAGGATCAAGACGTAATTGCTAAATCTATTTGAACACTTTTCCGAAATGCAGACTATGCACTCAGTAAAGCATTGAGTTGCCACTAGTGGCCACTATTACCACTAATGGCAACTCTCTTAGAGGCGTTTTTCATAGCTGGCCGATTGGTCTCAGTTCCAAAAAAATCAAAAAGTCCATATGTTTCCTATCTTAAGTTATTTAACTACTAACTTTTAGTACATTCAATAAGCTCGGTGTTTAGCTTGTGTTCATGTAAAAAAATTAGCCGGATCATACAGGACAGTTTTTGATTAAATGAAAGTGGTATGAAAATTATACTACATGGGCATACAATTGCCACTCTGTTACAGTACGAAGTCCCTGATATAGCCTTTGGGACGCATGGATGTGTATACAGAGAGCAGGGAGTTGCAAAAGGAGAGGAGCCGAGAAAACAGTTATTTTCATGAAGCAGACATCCAGGGTTACTGAAAACCTTTATGCAATAACCTTGGGCACTGAATGAGAGGTCTTATAAGCTACCTTAAGTAGCCTATAATCTCTTCAGGCACCTACTGAGGTCAGGTGAAATTTACAGCTCCATTTTAAGTCCAGGTGAACAAGTGGTTGGGCACCCAGTCGGAGAGCAGTATAGTGTAGTAGTGTAGGGCAACTCCGTTTGTAGGAGTAGCCCATAATACGAATTTATCTGATATCAGGCAACTTTCCGGCATCGGTGAGGAGCAAACGGAAAAAAACCTGGAAGATTATATGTATTTGATTGGACAAATTTTGTACTTCTGTCAGTTTGAATAGTGATTACTTTGAATATATGTGGTCAGGACTTAAAAGGTACACTTCGCTACAAAGAAGTAACTGGAATTTCTCTTTTTTGCGTTTAGAAAACCGTCCTGGATGTTCTTTCTGATTTTAGAACAAGCAGGCCCATACGGAGGTGTCTGTCCATCTGTCCTTCCCCCGGAACAGAGTACCTTGCCGGGAATGCCCCCGTGGAAAATCGATTGCCAAAACAATAATTAATCGATACTATCTGCATAAATTAATTGTTGTCGTTGCCCGGTTTGCAGTGCCCTTATAAATACCACCACCACCACCCCAACCCTTGCCCGATAAAACAAAATAATGTAGCGATATAAATTTGATAGTTACCTGGTTGGCTTACGCTATAGATTCTGATTCACATGTTGGGCTAGTTAGTTAGTTAGATAACATTTAACGACACACCAACACGAATGTGTTATATAGTGTCAACTAGATAAATTCTTTTCAAGTCCTCCCCTTTAGTCGCCTCTTACGACAGGCGGGGAATACCGTGGGCATATTCTACAACCCCCAGCCCAAAGGGGGCGATTCACATGTTGGGTCTAGTAATGAGGGGAATTTTATAGAAAAATCATACAGCCGCGAACTGGCAATCTCTGTTACTAGCCGTACTTTCTCCCAAAAATTTGGGACCCTTTTTTGGTTTCATAACATTTGGCAAAGCTGGTCCTGTATTCCCTCTACTCTTTCCCCACCCACCCACCCACCCTGGAAGCTTTTCTCTCCCCTCCAGTACCTTATATGGCTAAGGGCCTGCCACTATACGGCTCCCAAAGAAATTAGAAAATTCCCCCAACGAATCGACGAAGGGGACAGTCTGCCCCCATCTGGGGCCACCCTTGTCAAATTGGGAATATCCCGCTCAGTCACTTTCCCTCAAAGTTTAAGGCAATTTAACTTTTTTTATAGAACACCAACCTTCCTTAAGTCTCATTGGCGTACTGTCAACAACTTACATTTTAGGCTATACAACCATCAAATCTTATTTCGAGTTCCTTTACCCCTCCCCAGCAATAGGGGGTATAGGCTACACCCACCCACTTTTTTTCTCCCAGTCCTGTTCCCCATGCTGATGAATATACGTGACGTGAATGAATGCCCAGGAGACTCGTCGTCCCAACAATGTAGTCTGGGCGCCTTAATCTCGATATAGCCATGAGTGAAGAAGAAATTGTTGGGCATGGATACACCCATTTGGGTAGGGGTATTTTTACAGAATTTTTCTAGACAAGCCATTGTTACTCTTTAAATCCAAAAGAGTGAAATTAGGGACGGATCTAAAATTAAGACTGAACATTTACTCTAAAAGAGTAAAGATGACTCTTTTTGGATTGAAATCTTTCAATCCAAATTTAGACTAGTCCCTAATTTCACTCTAAAAGAGTGATTTCTCACTCTAAAGGTTTAAGAGAGTAGTACATACAAGCACGCTTCGGGGTTCTTTTCGAATCCCTCCATCTAAAAGTCACATTGAGAGGGTCCCTGTCCCTGTTGGGTGAATAACACCAACCCCACAAATTTCCCATCCTGCTGATTTCGAGCTCTGGGAAAACTAGTCCTTGCGGTAGATAACATGTAGCATCTACATTTCATCATAAGAAAACCGTATTCCTCTGCATTCCTGCACAAAATGCGTTGTTATGAAACTTTATGCAGGGGAAACTTCAAACATAGAATAACCATACCAATCCTTTACCCTGTTAAAGTTACGGTAGCTTTTGGCGTTCAGCCAGCTCTCAGTCACGTCTTCCGGAAAGGATAACCATTAACATAATCACACTCGAAGTAAGGAAACGTACAAGTGAAATTAGGAAACCGACGCCATCCGGGCAATGAATGTATTCTTCGAACCGTATTTAGTAAAGGTGCTTTGGCTTATCGCGTACATGGATCAACTACACCGTGAGATAGAGCCATGCTTCCGATTTCCTTGCTTTCATCCAAAAATTGTCATGTTATTAAGATCTACTTCAAAGTATGAGAGGAGTTAATTATTTTCGTTCCTCTCATAATTAATTAAGCTGACAATATCAAAATGTGTGCAAATTACATTATTTCTGGAGCACAAAATAATTGTTAGGATATTTGATTTGAAGCAAACATGTGACGCATAGGCAGACGACAGCAGCAGATCCGTGAGCTGGGGTCCGTCCTACGCCCCCTCGTATTTTTTTTTTTTTTTTTTTTTTTTTTTTGTTTTGTTTTTTGTTTTGTTTTGTTTTTTTGTGCAGTACAATGGCAGCACTCACTTAACCAGCTTTCAATATTTCTGTATGTGGCGGTAATTGTCCTTCGGTACCTCGCACCTCCCCTTTCCCTCGAGAAATCCCGAATATGCAACTGGCAGAGACGAAATGGATCAAAGGGATCAGGGGAAAAATTGCATAACCCCGTAAAGATCTGACAGAGAGAATCAGGACCATTTTCTTCAGTTAATTTGTGAAAAGAATGTTTAATTCTTTCAAATTTCCTCATTTTCTCATTAGTGATGGTATCTGGACGCAAACTGAGAGGGACGAAAAGGTTATCTTACATGCCTATTATTGTTCTGATGAAAGACGCCATGTGATTAACTAATCGGATTTATAGTATTGGGAGAATAAGTAAATGGGGGCATTAAATGCATTATGTTCAGTAGGGAAACGTCTCCCCAAGTTCACCACCTTCCGCCCGTTTCTGGTTTCCACTGCTTTCAAAACGTCAGGGGGTACATTTTCACATACAGATCTACCAATACTAGTCAGGGTAACGTCCGCCTGATTGACCTTGCTAATTTGGGAGTACTGGAGAAGAAGAGCCCCCCTCCCAGAAAAAAAAGAAGCCACGCCCCATAACAGCTTTCTCCGGCTACTCAACTACGTGCCGACTGTCACACTACCACTCTCAATGTACATAAGATGACTTTGAAAAATGCGTTGGGTAAAATTACCGTCCCTTCATGATTAATATACCGAGTACCGACCGAGTGTACCATCCATAGACAGCTTTTGAAAATGCCACCAACATCCAGAACTGTTACAGAGTAACAATTTAAGGGAATGTTCGGTAGATTACACACAAACACCATCAATGCAATACTTCCTTCCGGTATAGTACCCCAACTGTATGGAATGTCTATTATACTTGTTCGTGGAACAACTTCGGTACCAGTGTATGAGTGTGTATAATATTCATGCTACCATGTGTTGTTTCAGTTTATGTGTAGCTTATATCCGCAACGCAACGTTGCATGCTCTGGCAGAGTACAAAACCTTTCAAAGTTACAAAGGAAGTTACTTGAGCAAACGGCGGGGAATGCACATTGTATCCGAATACATGTCCACAGAAGGGGTAAAAGTGGAAGCCCCAGCCCGCCAAAAGTCGATTATACCCCCACCTTTCACATTTTCCCCAGCTTTCAAAGTCTCACCTACAGGCCCTCATGAAACCCCACGATGTCACTCTAAGTACGAGCCCTGCCCGCCAAGCTGCCGACTACGGTTCTGATAGTATACCAGCCAATTCCACCTAGCGCAAGCTAGGGGGAGTGCAAAAAGTTTAGTAGGAATGTAAAAAGCGGAGTGGTGCAGTGGCAAACAATGTGATTGACCTTGCCCGTAGGCTTACGAGCTAAGGGCAAGTGGGTAAGTCCAGAATTCAGCAAAACATTTCTAGGGGCAGATTTTCCCCCAAACACTGGGCTATTCGCTTGGCAGTGAGATTTTTTTCTGGCAAAACAGCTCAGTCAAATAGGAATATGTCCCCTACCTGTGGCGGATACAGATGGGGTACCGTGGTGCACGTGCACCCCCCAAAAAAATTCCAAACTTAAATTTTCACGTACTAAAGTGGACCATGCCTTTTAATATTCTATCGCAGACATCTCACTGTTATAAAGTTTTGGTGTAGAAACTCGTGCGCCATAATGAGAGCACCATTTATTATCTACGTCCTTCAGATGGACGACTTTCCCACAATGAGTGAATCTAGTACACCCCCAAATAAAAGTCCTGGATCCGCCACATCCTATCGTTTTACCCGTTCCTTGTGCGATATAGCCAGGTGACCTCTCAGCATTCATATTTTCAGAGATGAAAAATGAAACAGGTTTCCTGTTAAGAAACATTTTACCATAACAGTAATCACTTCATAAGAAGCTCTTGCCTGAAAGCAGTAGCTCCTAGCCATACTCATGGGCGTGGATCATGGGGGATGGGGGGACGCGTCCCCCTCACTTTTTTGGAAGGGGGGACATCTCCAAAAAGTCCCCCCACACTTTTTCAAAATAATGAAAACTAAAACTGTGATGAATTGTAATATAACATCGATTACTAATTGACACTACATTTTAAAAGCTAAATTGGGCCCAAATATGGCACCACTTGCCATAAAGACACCTTCTAATTTCATTTTTTTTTCAAAGGGGAGGGGAACACCCCTCCCTTTAGGCCCCTCCCCCAGGACGGCGATTTGCAAGTGGTGAAAAGTCCCCCCCCCCCCACTTTTGGAGATGGATCCACGCCACTGGCTATACGGGACAAGAGGATGTCCCCTGAGCCAAGTTTTCAAATCAAAGTCCCGACTAAGTAAAGCTCAGTATTGTATCCAGAATGTAGATTACTTCACCCTTCCCCACCCTCCCTTCCAAAACGTTTTCCACGACCACCAAAGACGGAGGGATTATGAACCGTTCTTTCTTACGGAGAGAAGCGTTTTCAAAGAGTGTTTTTTTTTCGTTTCGTTGAAAAAGGAAAATATCCAATTTGCAGTCAGGCCCGTAGTCAAGGGGGACAGGGGGGCGAAGCCCCTCTGGAAAATTTTTCGCCCCCCTAGAAGATCAAAAATTAGCATTGCCGTAATGCATTTGAGTATGTTTCGCCCTCTCTGGAAAATTTTTTGCCCCCTAGAAGCTTTTTCGCCCCACTTCAGCACCTTGTCTGGCTACGGGCCTGTTTGTAGTAAATGTACTATAAGGCCGAAATAATTGTGAATTCGCTGAGACGTATTTGGTCACTTCCGCCCGAGGTCATGCCTACTTCTTTGGAGTAGGTGCATGGCGGCCTTGACAGGACGATAAACTCTTAAGACGTTTCACAGTCTATGGTCGTTATGAAAATCAATTTTCCACCGAGAAATTCTCCCTGACAAGCACATAAGAAAAAATTGCACCGTTATTTAATTAATAATTTTGGTATGAGTGCACTGATGTCTTTAATACCTTGTTTGTGCTCACCATTTTAGGAAATAGGGAACAAAACTGTTGAAAAAACGTGTCAGTGCATACTTGGTTCTAGGTGCGTACACCAATTACCTTGGTAACGTGGCATTGACCTCTTTCTAGGGTAATGACTATTCAGCGAATATGTGCAAGGGTAGGCCGAGTAGCTTACAAGTAATAAGAACTTAGCGTATATAGTGTATAAGAGGGTGCCTTTCTTTGCTTAATAGTAACAAACAATGCGTGTAAAGATCTGAAGAGTGATACGATTTAGGCTAGCAGCGAATAAAACAATATCACAAAATTATTTCTTCGATAAAGTAACATTTCCATCACTGAAATGTTTATGCATCAGCAAATGAACATGGTATCATGAACAGAAGACAGGAATCGATTCATGCAAGTCGTAAAATAGCTCTTGTGTAATCAAATTGTAAAGTGGCGTCCGTAATATATTTCACATTCCATATATTGTGATACATAGCTACCTTAAAAGAACAAGCGTTGACAATCCAATGACATTGCCGTACCAAACAGCTAGCCACGTCAGGCAATATAATAAAAGAAGAGGGAACGAGGAGCCACATAGCTAGGGGATTCCCCTCCAGTTGAAAAGAGTTGACACGTTCAAATAAAAATGCAGTATAAGTCCTTTTGGTGACTGCAGTGGAATATCATTGCAATTTAAAGTGTTGCTAAAAGAGTTCCGTTAAAACGTGCCAGTGACTTAAAACTTCAAGATTCCGAAACCGAAAACAGTAGTCACGTTGACTTATTAAAAACCAGAGTAAGCCTAACCTAATTACGAAGATAGGAAAAATGCATCTTATCCCGGGTCGATGTGAAAACAAGAGCCCAATGGGCACTGTGGTTCCTTGCTGAATGTAATGAAACTGAGCCAACTACTGAATGAACCAGTTTTTCTGTTGATTCACAAAATCTGCTCTGTAGACAATGCACATCTTGTGTTAACACATTCAAGCATAAATAAATTGTTCTGAAGCAATACAGCCTACAGGCACTTCAGGGGATATCAACACAGACAGTATACAGTTACAATTTGTTTTATTCAATTAAGCAATCACAATTCATGCACGCTCAATGGTATCTGATCCAAATGATCAGTAACTTGGTTCTCTTTATAAAACTAACAACCCATAGTAGCATTTAATTAATCAATTCTAATTTCCAATTCCTGCAAGCTCACATGCCCTAATCTAAGGACAAATGTTGTCTGTCTAGTGAACTTTCACAACAGTCCTCTGCTTTGTGGGCAGAGAATCTTCTGCAATATTAAAAAGTAGTACTTGATGCATGTTTTCATAATGGCAGGATTATGGATTAAAATCATAATACTATAATTTCAATTAAAATTGAGATACTTGGCATCTCTGAAAGATGTCCCACATCTTTCAGTCAATGATACAGTTTTGTGCTTATATTTTTTGACTTTAGGAATTCTTGGGAATCTGCTTTTTGGCATCTGGTGATTTCAACTCTGACATCCAACAAATCTCATATGGGTTTTCTGCTAGATTTAATGCAACACCTCAAAGCAAAAATCTATTCAAGCCTCCTACACTGAGATATAGAGTTGAAAAAGGTTTGCAGATTTGACCTCCAGTGACCCCAGATGACCTTTGGTCTCCACCAAAATTTTTACCACCATAAGGCATCCACTAAGTATGAAATTTATCCAAGCTTCCTACCTTGAGATATTGTGCTAACAACAAGGTTATCAGTTTTTGACCTTTGGTGACCCCAGATGACCTTTGACCTCCACCCAAAACTGTATGGCACAGCTTCTCACTATGGTGGATCTATATACCAAGTATGAAATCTATCCAAGATTTTTTCCTTGAGATATTGCGTTAACAAGGTTTTCAGTATTTGACTCTCAGTGACCCCAAATGACCTTTGACCTCCACCAAAAATGACAGGATTCATCTTCTCACCATAAGTCATCCACATACCAAGTATGAAATCTATCCAAGCTTCCTACCTTGAGATATCGTGCAAACAAGGTTTTCGGTCTTTGACCCCTGGTGACCCCACATGACCTTTGACCTCCACCAAATCTCACTATGACAGATCCATATACCAAGTTTCAGTTTAGTCCAACTTTCCCTTGTTGAGTTACAGCGTACCGAAGCAAGTGTCACACACACACACACGCACACACACACATACACACACACACACGCCAAGCTGACTACATAGGTTCCTTTTGCTAACGCAAGGAACCAAAAACGTGCAGTCAGTCAGTGGTGTTAACTTTCCCAATTATTCACTATTAGTTAGGTGCAAAGAAGTTTGCATACGCGAAATAATACCGACCAACAAGTACAAATCGCACCAGTCTTGTGAATGTGTTAATTTTGGAGGAAGCGAGAGACAATTGGAAGAAGATTACAACTTATTAAAACAAAAAGGCTCCCATTCTATACAGCCTTAGATGAAACTGATCGGGTCTACACTTGACTCCCGACTCAAGACCTTTTTTAACCCCCCTCCCCTTCCCCCGACCTTGCAATGACTGTAGCAAATGATTCCACATTAGCAATGCCGATTGTTTGAAGCCAGATGGTGGAAATGTTAAGCAAAACAGCTAGTATAACTATAACACGTTATGTCCTTAGGGTGTTACCTTATTACAAAGTTAAATTATTGAATCATTACATGTATTGACGCCCACGTATCAGCTACAACCAACCATTGCTTCCTCTGTTGTCAAACATGACAGGGAATGTAGTCAAAACATCACCTGCAAAAGTTTGGTATTTACCAGTATCATCTAGGCAACGAGCAATCACTACTACAGGCTGTCACACTTGAGGCCTTTGCAGGGTTCTCTTAAGAACGAGCTCTGCGATGTTCCATTTCCCGCCATTGCTGAGGCCTGAGATGAAAATCGCTTTCTCTGTGCTTTCAGTCTCCAATCTTGTACAGCTCTAATGCAGTAATTGTTTCATAGATGTCATTTCGTCGCGCGTCTTCTAATTGACGGACACTTTTACGGCGAACCGTTCATTGCATGACTGTTTTTAGTTTCCAAGGGTGGTGCTAGGCGGAGGGCAGAGGGGTTCATGGACCTCGTCAGAAAGGCTGACCTCCCTTCCCTGTCGGGAAACTTTTCCAGTTTCGTCGTAGAGGCCTTACGAGGTATATAATCCCCGACCATGGAGCTAATAATTGGACCAGGTAGTAGCTCCATGCCCCGACGGTGACCAGTATTCTCCCCGACAGTTTACTTGTTTCTGCTCCATAAGAGGGCAGGTTCTTTAATAATATCCCCCAAAATTTTAAATGTCCATTAACAAAGTCCCAAAATTCCAATTTTCCAATCAAACCAAAATTTGCCAATTTTCTTCAATAAAACCCCCCCAAATTTTCAGTTTCTTCAAGTAAAACCAAAAACATTCGAAAATTTTGGCTTCGACGTCCTCCCGGCAACCGTTGTGATGGCTTCGAGTTGCTATCACCCACCCCATCGGACATGTCTCCCCTCACAGGGTAAATCCCAACGCCACCTCTGTCACTGTCCTGTTTGATGGGCGCACCGTTAACGCACCTTCTACACTAGACTTTGCAGTCTTTCTTGGAGAATTTTGTCCGCCCTTTTCACATCTCTGCCTTCGTACACAACTCTCAGAATTTGTACTCAACTAGTCAACTTCAAGTTTGCCCCCCCCCCCGAGATCCGCACCCATTAAAAACTTCGAATCTGTTGCCTGCCTGACATCCGCGCCCATTTAATGGGGGGGGGGAAGTAAACAATTTCATGGAAGAGCCGCAAGTAGAGATCTTATTATGGAGAGAATAAAATTCACCAAAGGAACTCTGTAGAGTCTACTTCTGGGCATGCGCTGTGACCGACAGCGTTACCATCGGAAATGTGCTAGCAGTAGCGTGAAAAAGCTCTACCCCATTTGTGTACCATGTTAAGCTAGTTGAGACACACTATTGATCCATTACAATTATTCCAACTTTACTTATCTTTGAATTATCTATCGCTCCTCGAAATCGTTGAAACTTACTTTTAGGCTGCATTTCTTGTGGTTACCAATCATGCATTATCTCACGTATTAGTTAAAAGCATAGTGTACTGTCGATTGCAATGATTATTAACCAAATAAGATACTCGCTTGGATTAAGATAATTCTCCCCCCTTACACTACCTTATCTCCATCCAGGGTTTAAGTACCCTTTCAACAGGATGGTGCATTACGTTCCAAAAAGTGTACGTAAACCTCATATCACAAAGTTTGTAGGATGCAACTTGAGAACCCGAGGTACAGATACGTTGCCAAATTGCAACATTAAAGGAATACAGAGTTTACATATATGTAGGTTTACACCATTGCAGGGCCGTTAGGCGGCTTCCAAGATGAGGGAAAGGGGGAATAAGACCTCAAAGCTCCTAGATTTTTTCATCATACGGTAATTTTGGCCGCTCTTAAAGTACAACTAAATAATAGTTTTTGAAGAAAACCTTCAAACTGAACACTAGTTGGAGCTGTTGCCCCCACCCCACCCCACCCATTGCTCCATCCCCCGGCTCCAAGTGCCCTGTATTGATGCTATACAGCGATATCAGTGAATTAGGCTGTCGAGTGTTAAGACAAAATTGATTATTTGGTATTTTAAGGCAAATAAAGTTAGTGAACAATACAAAATGGAAGACTCTCTGGCTTTCCCTCGTATCCCCTCATATTAAAGTGGAATATCCCACTGGGTAATGAAAACTATCATCCATAATCTCAATAATCTTAAAACTGTTTAAAAGAACATATTGAACGCCAAAGAAAAAATTATATATACTGGTGAAAATAGTTTTACAACAGTTATATGGTCCGTCCATAATATTGGGTCCAGGCCCCATGGTGGGGACCGTGATGTTCATGTTAACGGACAGTTACTTGGTGAGAACCTCTGCAGCTGCGTGGAACACCGTTAGCATGAACCTTAAGGTGTTTCGATAAATGATCTGAACGAGAGAACCGTTTTTCACAGATGGTACACTTGTATGGTTTAATACCTGAATGAGAACGCTTGTGGCGCGCCAACTCATCGGACCTAGAAAAACGCCATTTACATCCTTCCCAATCGCAGACGAATGGTTTTTCCCCAGTATGTCGACGCAAGTGCGCCTTTAAATGAGAACTTTTTGAATACATCTTTCCGCAGTTAGGATAGGTACATTTGTGGATTTTCAGTTCATCTGCTATTTTATTCTGAGTTCTAGCCCGTGGCACAGTAATTGTCGTAGAAGGCCGTGCCATGGCGTTAAGACGATGAATGTGGTCCGAATTACTGTTACTCGCATCGAGTTTGGTTACAAATTGAAAATGCCCGTTGACTGACTGTAATACAGTATGTCCCCTTCCCGACGGAAGGGCTATAGATTTTGTCATGGGTATGTGCGTAATGCGCACACCGGAAGGTGGTAGGACATTGCCTCGCTGAACAGTATTTGCTGAATTTGCGTCCACGCTAACACGCGTGATACTCGCAGTTGTAGGTGAAGTGATTGATTCGTTATTGGTAGTCGTTCTCTGTTTCGTAACCATATTAGCACTCTGTTGAGAGGTTACATGTGGTCGTTTCGTGACAATACTATGATCTACAGGTTTTGCTGTTCCATTAGATTCGAAATCGTTCACGGCTGTTTTGAGCGCGTACTTCCCGTTGATGTGAAACGCTCGCGATTTATCGCTCACGAGAATATTGTCCCCAATTCCTAAATTATCATACAACAGAGAAACATCATCAGAATTCCATTCGTTAGTATTGAGTATGTTATCAGAAGCATCTGTCGAATGTGGTATCTGCAGTGTCAGTTCCTCCTCATGACATTTAAGACCATTTGAAGGGATAAGATCGCCTCCTACTTTTCCTAAGAACGGATCAGAACTAAGAGCAAATTCTAATTTGGTTAGTTCTTGACCTTGTTCTTCCTTTCCTAAATGATCGTCATAATTGTTCATGAAACTGACGATCTCCGAGTCATCATGGTGTTTCTCGACAGTGTCGACAAGTCCTTGCGAAAAAAGATAATCGAGGTAGACGTCGTCCCTGCTGGATGGCGAGAAACAGGAGGAGGGACTCGAGCTCGCGCTTGACACATTGTCACTGTTCCCGTCAGAGCCAAGAGAGTCGCAACTTAAACTGTCGTCCTCACTGATTGAATTCAAGCGTTGCAACGTCAAGGATTCGCGCTCTAGCACGAATTTAGTGCGAAAGATTTCCTCCATGTGTGACCTGAAAAGTGTAAAGTTTTCCGTACCAATTCACTTCAACAACTCACGAACCATGAAACTTGCAATAAGGCCTATGCACTGAATAATATGTGAGTGCTACACAAAGTGGAGGCATGTAATGTCAGTTTCCAATTGTTTATGAAATCCATAAAAACTGAGCATATGGTAACGAGTCGCAGGTGTGAAAAGTTTCTTCAGCTGAAAATATAGACTTAATTTTAAGAGGGCATCGAATTATTTCATGAGCCCTTTTGTTGTTGCAAGCTAGGCATTTGACGTATATTGTTCATATGCAACACATACCTTTCCATTGATTATGATAATGCATCGTTTTACTCACTGACGGATTTTTAACTTCAGTGACAGTTCTCTTCCAGCTGAGAAGGTGCGTTGCCCGTTGTATACTATAGAACTGGATTTACGTGATAGCGACACGTCCAAACTAAATGTGTCCATTTATGTTGTCCCCGGAAGCGAAAATGCATTCAAGAATCCACCTGTAGCACCTCACCACAAAAATGAATGCAAACTAACCCGCCGTCTAACCTTAAGAGGGTTGTGGAAACTTGCTTACACAAAAGTTGGTGGCAGGGTTAACATTCCAAACGTATTTTACAACCGTTACACTTATTATTACTAAGCATTACACACCGGGATCGTCGAGATAGCGTCCAACAATAGGGGAAGTCATCCGTGACTTTTCCTTGCAATAAGAAACCTCGGTCTTTTCACTGTTTTTTGCAAGTTTCACCTAGTTTGATATGCACACACAAGATCGTATCCAAAAATGCTTGCTAGCTATGAAGGTTAACCTCGGCAAATGCAGATGCCAGCGAGGGTAGGCGTTCTAAAGTAGATATGAATGTATCACCAAACAATACGATCTCGTTTTGACCCGGTGTATGTATTATCCCGGTTAAGAAGTAGCAGCAGCTCCCAGCTTTTCGTATGAGCTACAACCAAAACATTGAAAACTTCCACACACAATGCCAAAGATTAGACAAGTTCCTGAGGTGATTCTGCACCGGTAGTAGTAGCGAGTAGTGAAAAAGACAGCGGGGTCAACACGAAAATAACAGGTGACAATCGTGTCAGGTTAGCAAGCATCCAATGTGAGTTTGGAGCTGGTTTAGCTGAAGCCCGGTGATATCGCGAGCTGGTAGCACTAATCCCGGTTGGGGTGACTTCCCGGAAAATGTTTCGAGCAGACGTAAAAAGTACCGTTAAAGAGTTGAAAAAGAAAATGAACAAAATGTTTTCGTTTTTCTGGCAATCTTACGAAATCGCTACCAAATCCGTTACAATGGAAACAGTTTTTAATCAGATGTGTCAAAGTATATCCATTTAAATATACTGTCCGGTATAGGCTGTGGATACGCTATACTTACAACACGAAAGGCTGCAAAGAGCTGTCTTTGGCAGAGTAGTTTGCCTCACGTTACTTATTTCCAATTGGAAATCTCAAGTGACTATTGCCCTATATGAGCACTAAGGCTGAGACGCCGGCAAAAGACCGTATGGGCAGCTATGTCAACCTTTTCCTACTGTGAAATTGTAAGCTGATTGACTTACTCATATCCAGGTACGCTGTGTCAACGGTGTAAACTTCCATTTACAGTGGCAAAGTCATCAAAGAGATCAAAACTGTTTGATCTTCTTCTGTAGAGATTTAAAGTCCGCAGATAAGTTGAAAGTAAGTTAAGATATTCAATCGACCTTTGATGCTATTGGAATAAACAATAGCTAATCAACTTCGGGAACAAAGTTCCTTAACCATTGCAGTGCATCCTTCTACATTCCTTCTCCATCAAGTGATAAAAAACATTTTTGACGTATCTCTGGAACTCTAGCTGATACCGTAATCGGGTATAATCGATGCCTCTTAAAGGCACTGTATGAAGGGTCCAACTGAATGGAAAGTAGAGGTTCGTCCCAGTTGTAAATGGTTAAAGTTTTGTTTGAAGCAAATACCCTAGCCCAAAGTAAAGGGCCGAAAAGACTGGATTATTGTGGTTGTGGGTTGTCACGTGGACAAGGGAAGGGTGTTCCACCATCATCATTGCAAGACAAGAATGATACTAAAAAGAGGAGAGCCGGGGATGAAGGGATTTTGGCAAGCCCCTGTTCGTGACTCTGAGTAGTCACATGACTCTGAGGAGCTACATGTCAAAAGGGGCAATGAATGGGCCTATCACCGAGGTGAGAACAAAGTGCAATGCCCCCCTACTTCAACAGAATATCTAATAGTCTCCTACTTTAGCCCATATTTTAATTTATATCATATCCCATCCATTATGATGTATTGACAGTGACCTGCATGCAATCATCTTCACAACAGGTTTAAAAAATGACCAGATAATGCATATCTATCAAATACGACACCCGACGGTGTACTAGAACCCCCCGCACGCCGTTCTAATGGTGCCACTCTAACATGATATCTCCTAAGCATGACTGGACGCAAATCCAGGAGTTAAAAGAAGATGTGGTGCAAAACCCAAAAGTTGGGACGAAACCATTATTTCGCCCTAAAATAATCATGATAATACTAATAATTAACAAATCGAACTTTAGGGTATTTTTATATTATTTAATAAAGCGATAAATACAGTGTCTTAAACAATACTGTAATGTCTTTACCCTTAAGCCATCGACTTTGTAAATTCTCCACAGCTTTCAGGGGCTTTACAACTGGACCCTATACCAGGAGGAATAAGCCAGGCCCCACACCTGGTAGGTAGCGTTTCGCGCTTTCGCAGCCCAGACGGCACTGATAAGTCTTTTCCACGTTTGCATCTCGCCCCCAGGCTTAATATTCCCCCTGTGCCCATGATTCAGTGCAATATGAAGCAATTCATAATAGAGAGAGTGAACAAAATAACGTCAGTGGCAAGCCCCTGTTCGTGACTCTGAGGAGCTACATGTCAAAGAGAGGCAATGAATGCGCCTGTCACCGAGGTGACAACTAAGTGAAAACTTATGCCTGGGCCTTCAACAAAAGAAGATCTAAATAGTCTCCTACATTTACACAATATTTAGATAATGTCCTGAGTATATGTACCAAGTCTCCAAAAGTGGAAATCGTCGTTTGCTCCTGCCGTCCACTTATAAGCTGCTGGACTACTAAAGTCTTTGATAGCAATAACTAGTTCGCTGTCCCATCTCCTAATCCTTCCAAGAGCACACTTTATTTTCAGGTAGCGTCAATTTGGAAAAATTTGACTTTGACCGTTTTGCATCGAAACTGAAATTTTAAGTACTTGCCTACTGTCTACTGCCATAAGTTTAAAGAGCGCCCTTCCATTGGTAACATGCTCTTCATACCTTCATTGCCTAAGACTTTCGTCGAGTTTCCTCTTCCTACATAATCATCTCCAAAGAACTCGGGTCAAAAAGCGGGAAATTTTAGGAAGGGGTGGGTTCAGGCCCGTAGCCAAATACTGTAATGAGTGAGGGGTTGAGAAAGTTTACAGGTGGCGAAATATTTCCAGGGCGAGATATGGCAAGATGTGTTAAAAAATTTGTGATGGTTGTCTCAAAAATTTTCAATGGCCCGCTGCCCCCCCCCCCACGACAACGGTCCAAAGGGGGTTTCAGAGGTCTGAACTAGAGTCAAACCTTCAGTAAGGTCTGCTTAAAATGATATACTGATACTTTTAAAAGAACCTATGGATCGTGCAGAAATATTTTTAAGTAGGTTCTCCGTTTTATACGAGCCTCATAGTTATTCGTGTGTGGGCTTACCACTGGGTAATTTACCGTAAATTGATATGCCAATGCGTGAAGCATTAAGAGTGAAAACAAATGTTAATTGTAAGACGAAAAACATAATTTTCATAAGTACTCTTTCACGATGATTTAGGACAGAGAAATTTTGCGTACCTAGAGGAGGGATAGACCGGAGAAATTTGCCTTTACCCCTCCCCTATTGCCTCCAAATGGGATGACAAACTATGGCATAATTTTCTAGAATATGTATCCACTATTATACCTACTACCCACTTCCACTACCCTTACCCCACTCTCAACCCTTAAATGCTAGTATCTTGCTTTGCTACTGTTTAAGATCGAGATAGTCAATGGCCTATGTCAACACTGCCACTAAATTACGCAAAACCACCCGAAAAGAGTAATTTTTGGCCGCTTGGTACGAAAAGTTAATCCTATTAGGTTGTTAGACAGGGATCAGTTTACTCAAGATAACACTGCGTATATATTCTAGACCTAGACTTAGTAATTCCCAAACACGGTCTTTAGGGTAACAGAATTGGAGAAAAGTACAATAAATCATGTTGATTGTGTTTTAAATTGTGCAATTAGAAGCCACCACTGCATTCGCAACTTTCGTCAACCGACTTCCCTTTTCCGAAAAAGATATTTGTCGCATTTCTGGCCAGCTTGATAAAAATGTTGAAAATTTCATCTGCTGGTTAGGGCCACGAAACCCGAAGAATAGCATATTTCACAGTAAAGCAGCCCCATTGCTAAGACACCCATTGGTTTTTTATACAGCCCATTTGTCCAATACCGCACTTACATATAACCTGCCTTGCTGTGCTCTTTTACTCCAGCCACACAGGCTATCGTCCTTCGCAGCAACGAGCTGAACGAAAAATTCGTCCCCTCCGCAGGCTAAGTTGCATACAAATTTCATGACCGTAAGATCAATGGTTGCGATACCAATGGCCTGTAGTACCAATGTACTCATAGGTAGAAATCCGGAGGATGGAGGATATCCCCCACCACACACACACTTTTTGGAGGTGCCCCCCCCCCCCTCCCGTTGACTTTAACAATTTCACACAGTAAATTTTGCCTCAATGGCCCCTTATCTCCCCCACAATTTTTGCTATTGAATAGACCGTAGGTCTAGTAAATGGGTGTAAAAGTACCATTTTCATCGATGCTCTTCGTTTAGAGTTTACCCTTTCAGTAGTGTAGGCACAGAGTAGTGTTCGGGGATCAGAGCCCTGCCCTTAATAAGTCGTTGGAAAGATTAAACAAAATCACTTGAAGCAAAGGAAGAAGACAAGAAAATCTAGCAGGGGCGTGGATCCTGGGGGCAGGGTGGGTAATTGCCCCTCCAAAGAAAATATTGGGGAAGCAAACATATCGTTTTGACCCCCCCCTCCCAATAATTCAGGCAGAGTAAAAAATATAATATTATGGTGTACAGATGACTTTAAGGCTTCGAGAAAACGGCAATTTGAGCCTATGAAAGTATTAATGTGAATCTCACATCTAATGATCTAACCCTTTCAACGTAATGCATATCCCCATATCCCATATGCTATTTTTCAACACTTCAGATAACTGTTTATAGCCTACATTTTCTGTTGAAGGTAGGGTTGTCGGAACCCCCACCCCCACCCCAAAACCCAGTTAGGCTGTTATACAATAGTCAAAGGGTAATTTTTGTGGTCTTCTAAATGTGCATTCAGCACAGTTTAGAGAGAGAAGCAAATCCTTCATTCTGTGGCTCACAAGTTTTGTAAATACCCAAATATTTCCTGCCCCCGACCGGAATATTGTCCCTGAACCCCCCAAACACTCTCTGTTGCAGCGCTCCTTCGGCACCTTCTGCGCTTATGGGCCATTCCCATTCGATGCTCCCCATGACAATGTGCTTGCGAACTAGCCTCACATCTTACGTCCCTGGATCAGCGACTGTGAGCCCTTTTCTTTGTCACTTCGCTCGCTTGAACTGGTGATATATTTATTTAAAACTTACTTTTTTGACGAAAGCAGAAGCAGCCCTCTATCCAACACTACCTCCCTATTCGTATCTTATCCTCAACAAATTTGAAAGTCACTGCTCTAGTCTCTAGGTAACCCCCCCCCCCCCCGCATGATCTTCCCGCGGTGTACAAAATGACACTGATTTTCATGGGAGAAGTTTTAGTTCAAAGGTAAGCTACTCACTTGATATGTGCCTTAAAGTCCCTTGTTTACACACGCACATAGTCACAGACCTTACCAGTCGATTTAATCCAAAATCAGCTGATTTAGACGTTTTCCATTTCTACCGTTTAAGTGACGTCAAGTGACGTCAGATGCAGTGACGCAAATCACAGCGAATCAAAAGCGGCAACATGCAGGCTATGTGAACCAATAAGGAGTTACTATGAAGGGAGATATGACAACCTAAATGTCTAATTATGTTTCTATTTGATCGGCTTAAACCTGCTTTGGTTTCGAAGCAGATTAGTTTTGTTGTTTGGAAGAACATTGATCTATACGTAGCTTAAATAATCGAGATGACCTGGGGCCAAACCCTTGCAATACTTTCAAAAAACACGAACGTTGTCACTGTACAGAAATCCGTGACGTGTATCTTTAGGCAGACTGAAGTATTTCAGTGTAGTCTACATCGCGCTGACCTTTCAAACGTTTAAAAAATAAAATTTTATATGAAGAAGTAAACCAATGAGTTTATCTTGCAGGAATTGAAACGATTAAGTAACCATGGTAGCAAAACATCGTCACATGATTGCAGGCCCACAGCCAGGAATTCTGACACAGTGGGGCACCGACACTGCAAGGGGGGCACTGAAGAATACCCTTTATAACCAGTAGTACAGCTGCAGGGAAAAGGTGATTATCATTGAGGGAACAAGGGGAAGATATCATAAGGCCTCCACAAATATCCTCACGGTGTTAAGTGTTCACATTTGCCCCCTCCTCTACAAAGGCGTAAAATGTTTCTATACAACAAGTAAAAGCAAGAAGGCTATAGCAAAATTCCTTCAGGTCCTCATGCACAGTTGGACTGTAGAGACAGCTATCGGTCCATAGGCCTCCACATCAAGGTTTTGGTATGGTCCAGGAGCAACATCTTGGTCAATCTAGGGAAATCCCCAGGAAGTTCTGTGGCATTGAACTTTCATCTGACCTTCAAATGACACTGAGAACGCTCCATGCTATTCATAGATAGTTTTCTAACTTTTAACTTTGAGTAGGATACGCAAAGCCGGGGGAGAGGACTAATGATTATATGTTTGAAATAATTATTCTTTGTGAACGTGTTAAATTTAAATTCACCATGGATCAAAAATTGTTTTGAGTAAGTTTGCTGTGTGGTTCTTGTTGCAAGGCTTTAAATTACATAATCATCACGCTACAGATGGCAAACAAATTAGGCCATATTCGATTGCCTCACGAAACCTCTTGATGCCCCGGACTCTCATTTGGTTAGTGGTGTACGTTACCTTACATCTAGTCTTGGCCGGAAAAGTTCCCAAGTATTATTGTGCCAATATTGTGCCAATAACGTACAAAATACATATGCATAGGCTGAAATATAGGGGGTAAAGATATATCCCCTCCTACTTAAAGGAAATGTGCTCGTGTGCCAAAACTTTGCTTCAGCTGCCCTTCATCTCACTCCCAATTCCAAACAATACAAAACTTCGCTACTGTTTACAGGCTGGCGTACAAGACAAAGACTAGGGGTGTGGGAAGAAAATTCTCTATTTTGTGGCTATATATATATATATATATATATATATATATATATATGCTGTTTTTCTGGTAAAATGTATTTATTTTGCAGACAAACGTGCTTAATAATTTCGTGTAAAAGGGCTTCACCTCCCCCACCCCATTTATTTTTGGTCCCATAGACTTCGATAACAAGCGTCAACTGTGAGTACTGCATGAGAATCGCGCCAAAATTTTGCATTAGAAATTATTGACCATGGCAGAAATTGCAGAAAGAATCAGCATAGAGACAAGTTCAATGTTCACCTTCTTTAAAAGTTGAGAAATAGAGAAAGAAGTTCACATCCATGTTATTCCGTGTTTCTACACAAGAAACACGCCAAGGCTGGCGTACAAGACAGAGACTAGGGGTGTGGGAAGAAAATTCTCTATTTTGTGGCAATAAATATATATATGCTGTTTTTCTGGTAAAATGTATTTATTTTGCAGAAAAAAGGGGTTAATGATTTCGTGTAAAAGGGCTTCCCCTCCCCCACCCCATTTATTTTTGGTCCCATAGACCTCGATAACAAGCGTCAACTGTGAGTACTGCATGAGAATCGCGCCAAAATTTTGCATTAGAAATTATTGACCATGGCAGAAATTGCAGAAAGAATCAGCATAGAGACAAGTTCGATGTTCACCTTCTTTAAAAGTTGAGAAATAGAGAAAGAAGTTCACATCCATGCTATTCCGTGTTTCTCCATAATTACATCCGCAACCAAAAACATTTACTGAAAACGTGTATTGTCGAATGAAGCCAATGCGGTTTGCAACTTGGTGCAATATTTGAGCAAATGTTAAGGAAAATTGCTGCAAATTTTTGACATTTTTTGCAGTTGGAACAAATAAGGGGCATTTGTCCTTGACTTGAGGGGGTCTTCCGCCCACCATATTTTGACTGGGGGCTTTAGCCCCCGCTTCCTACGTCCTTGGTCGGGCCTACAGTGTTTATATGGTCCTACACGATGAAGCGTACACTACTCGAGTTCCTGACAAAAGTAAAAAGAAATGTCCAAGCCCAAATTTAATTTGGTATTTGAGAGGGTACGTTATGTTGGTATTCTGGTGAAATTTCAGATCGGATTTGACTCAAATTTTACCAGAATCCTTAGATTAAAGGGAAAATGTAGTCCCTCAATTTGATTTAGTGTACCCCGTCATCCCAATTCATGAACCTTCCTACCAATTAAAATTGTGACAATATTTTTGTTACTTATTATTAAATTTATGCAGAATAATTGCTTGGTACCCTTTTTAATATTCAATGTTTTTATGCAGAAACACAATAAAAGATACTTGTGAGCCAAATAAGAGATGTGTAAGATTTATTAGATTTTTGAAAATAAACTCGGGCGACTGCTTTCTCCTTTTAAAGTGTACCTACAAACTAAGTTTCCAAGAACACATATTACAAAGATTAGAAAACCAACCACCTGCTTTTGTTTTCTTTTGAAGTTAAAATGTTTAAAAATAACATGACATCTTTTTTCGATATGTTACCAAATGAGATGGGTTTTTATCACTTTGATAAAAAAGGGTAGACTAGATGAAGTATCAATGGTACTAAAATGGGGTCAATTAAAGCAAGTTTGGGAAAATTTTAGACTCAGACGATGGCGGAGAATCGAGCTTTAGATGGGTCGTAAGACCTGGGTAAAAGCAAAGAAAGATTTGAGCTCTTCTTACTAAAAATCATCATCGTCGTGGTATGGTAAAGTGAAAATGCCATGAATCGCCATCTTGTAAATTATTTTGTGAGAGGTAGCCTGTGACTGGCGAAAAATTCTACACACGGTTTTAAGTCCCTCTTTACTTTTGGGAATTAGTGTATAAGTCAATGAATGAAGGGGTTTATGGAGAGATATACGGTACTACCTAGAGATAATTAATCAATAATCAGGGAGTTTGATATTAAGGAACCACAATGCATGACGGGAAGGGTTGAACCATATTGTTGTACCAACGACAGAGACTATACTATTTTCAATTGGCACGCACAGCCGTTGAATTAAAATCGATATTTTCGACATAAAGCGATGGGTAAATGCATTGAATTTGGAGAAAACGTTACCTTAAAAGTAAATGTCTTAACTTTGGAATAGAGAGGTTAAATATGGTAACGTATTATTCTAGGGAAAAACCAGTTTCTTGACGTGTGTGCAGCCAAGGTATGCGACAAAATGTAGTAGAAGATCATTCAACTGCTAGGGGTTATGTCCAAATCTTATCAAAGTTAGCCAGAGTGTTCAGTAAATGACAAGTCATCAAAGTTGTACTTTTGAAGTAGTTCAAAGGTCATTTGGGGTCACAGAGCGGTCAGACAGTGAAATCACTCAAAAGCCTTCATCTCATAGGGGGTTATATCCAAATCTTACCAAAGTTGGTCAAAGTGGGTGGGTCATCAAAGATGTATTTTTGAAGCAGGTGAAAGGTCATTTGGGGTCATAGAGAGGTACTCAAACACTGGAATCACACAAAAGCTGTCAACTTCTACATTGGTTACATCCAAATCTTATGCATTGTAAATCTTTGATCTCGAACAGGGGGAACCTGTAGTAACACAATTTTCATTTTCACTTGTGACAGCATTTCTCTGTGACCGATTCGATTTACAGCATACTATACATTTTAAAACAATAACATTTCTCTTCTTCAAACCGGAAGTAACTGTTGTTTAATTGACCTTTTAAAGGAAGGAAGATCCCCATCTCTTTTTGTCCAATGTCGGATGTTGAAGCATCCGAATAATCAGTTATCTATAGGTAGCTGGCATGCCAAGAATGGCATTGACTGAATCATGAGTAGTACTGCGGTACACATAACCAATTGATTGAATTATACTAGGTAATCTACTAATAATGATAACTTTTGTCACCATTTGGTCAGGTCCTTTAGTTACTGTTCGTAGGTAAATGTCACTGCCAAAACTTCCAGGAAAAGTATCCGGGTCTTTTGCTGTAATTACAGCCTTTGGCTTGTTAACGGAAACCCAATAACTATTACCTTTTCTGACAGTCTGAGGAAGGACACGAACTTGAACAATGCAAAAGTTGTCAAATATCATGTGATGTCCCTATCTATGACATGCTATTTTTCCGAATGGTAGAGGCTGACGAATATAGTCCAAAAATAGAAGCCACGGTTGCTAAGGTGACAAGCATTATTAAGGAGTAGAATATAGGAGTATGAGGCAGGGTCTGGAGTATAGCCTCCCCATTACCCATCCCCACCAGACCCCTCATCTTGTGTTAGAGCAAAATATCATGATTGTTCGCAAAGTAAGAAAAAAGTCAGAGAATCCCCACCCCTTGAGAGGTAGCTTCCCAAACGCCTATTGCGATGAAAAAAAGCTGCTTGATTGTTCATGCTGTACACATTCTAAGAAATGAGTTGAAGTAGGCTTACGTATTATACAAAACCATAAAAAGCGCAGGTAGTAAATTCAAGACCCGCTTGTACATTAAGGAATGTTCTTAGTCTGTGCAAATCGTCTTTTGATAGAGTTCCACATGGGTATATAGAAAGGAACCACCATCCTAGAAATATAGCATTATTGAAACAGAATCACAACTAATATTGCGGTATTCGTAATCGATTGGACTACTACTAAATGCACATAAAAGTCATTTTGACCTGGATTTGTTAAAGGTTTAACAAGTCGCCGCTCTCAGGTAAATGTCACGGCCAAAACTTCCAGGAAAAGTTCTTTTTATTGTATTGCAACCTTAGGTTTGTTCACGGAAACTCAAACGATCACCTTTTCAAACAGTCTGAAGAACCTTTACCGTAAAATAGTTTTTAAGGTTGGTAGTTCCGTAGAAAGGGTAACCATAACTCTTTTATTAAATCGATAGCAGTGGTGAAGCCAGGTGCTAGAAGGAGGCAACCCCCCCCCCCTATTTGGGGCAATTTTCCAGTTTCATCAGGGGAGCCGTAATATGTAAGATAAAATTTGTAGTCCCCGATGAGTACCAGTCGCCGCGACGATTTACTTAATTTTGCTTCAAATGAGGGCAAATCCTGCAAAAAAACTAAAATTTTCTTATTTTCCTCACAAAAACCCAAATTTTGTTAATCTCCTTTGAGAAAAGCCCAATTTTTTTTAATTTTTTTTCCAAAGAAGCCATAATTTTTGGCTACCAAAGCGCACCGAAAATCTTTCTTCCGACATGCTTCGGCAACCGTCGTCCTTGTCGGGTCTTCGAGTTTCTTCCCCTCTCTAGTAGGAGAGCTTGCCCCCCCCCCCCCCGTCAGGAAAGTCCTGGTGCCATCCCTAATCGCTCGTGGCTCCAAATTACAGTATAGAAATGGCAATTCCCTACAACTCCTTGGCCATGTTTGTGCATGAGCACATTTACAAATAAAAAAATTCCTTGTGAGTCTCTTTGTGAAGGGTTCCCACTTAAAAGCTACAAGGATGAAGTGGCCATAAACCAGACCAAATGAAATGCAGGCCAGAATGGTTTCGTAGGCCGTACAGTACAGGTACTAGCCTGCAAGGGCTTGAAAGAAAAGAATTCAAAGACACTATGTCTATGTAAGCGATTTTTGTATCGTTTCTTCCTACCGGTCCCCCTCCCCGTTTTATTAGTGGGCCATAGGCAGAATGTTTACTTCGCCTATTGGGTAATAAGGGAATGGTGTGAGTCAAGGGAGATACTATTGTTGATGGGTATTTTTAGGTCTCTCGGGCCAGAAGTAAAAGGGCTAAAACCAAACGTTACCCCAGACGGGGTTCTGGTCCCCGAAGGAGTTACGTCACCTGATGGTACACTGTGACTGAAAATGACCCCATGTAGAAATCATTGATGGCGTGTTATTTGTGGTGCCCTTAACCTTACGAAGAAACAACAATTGAAAAATACCCTATTAAAAATAGGCTGAGACTTCATATTGTGTGTTTCTGTATACTTAAAGGTATAGTAATACGCATGCATCCACGTATACGTGCATTCACGATTATGTGTGCATATACGTATACGTTTCCCACGCCTTTACAACATGTCAGTGTGAACCCCCACCCTCACCTCATTCCATATGTAACACAAATCGTCGCTCTCAATTCTGGACATAAAACACACAATTATTTTATAATGGGCAATGTTAAAAACAATGGTTAAGTCGCTTTAGACACCCACTCCATCTTAGTGGTGGCGCTGTCGCTTGTGATAGGGAAAATGCACTCACCCTAACGTAAAATGGTAAACTCCGATATTCTAATTCATGTATATAGCTCGCCAATCATGTTGTAATAGTTTTGTTACTTAAGTTGTTAAATTTATGCAGAAAAACTCTTCTGTTTACCTTTCATTTGAAATATGTATGTCCTGAAACATCATGAAAAGTACTCTTAAGGTTAATAATAAAAGATTTGTAAGATTCAACTGCGCCACCAAGTAGAGGTAGGGACATAATGAGGCATTTTTCCTCAGTCAATTTAACCCTCCACCCCTTCCCTCCCTTCTACTCCTGTCGAAAGGTGTACAGGAGCAATGTGCTGTGCCACTCACTGCCCCCACAAAAATGTAAAAGAGAATAAGCAAAATTGTTTTCCCCATGGAATCCTCAGCCCCCCCCCCCCCGACACCTTTAAAATTCACTGGGAAAATATACCTGATACGGTAAAATGAGGTTGGGACGACTGCTTATTCCTCCCTCCCCTACCAAGGAGGTGGTATATTAGCCTGACCTACCTGCTTTAACTGGGTTTTAAGAAACGGTTATTAGTTGCAAAGCGAAAAAATGTGACATTTAAGCGGGAAATGTGATGAAGAAGAGCCCTCGACAAATGAGGTTTTTCCAAGGCTGATTTCTTGATAAGTACGAACTCGGTATTTTATCTCGGTCAAATTTATTAGTGTTTTACGGTTAGGTAAGTACTCAGAATCAGTTGCTTCCAACATTGACACAGGACAATTGAACATCCTCCTGTTAGTTTAACTACCAAGATAAAACGATTGTTAACACTTGGTAGATGAAGTCAAGAGCAAATTACAAATATCCGGGAAGTGGTGGTATGTTACTAGGTCAAATCCATTTTAGTCACACTAGCCTTATGAAGGTTATACGGCAAACGATGAGTGCAAATTTTCTCTCCCGAAGAGCATAAAAGGGAAACCCAGTCACTCCAATTGAATTCGTATGCCCAGAGATTTCTCCAGACTTTTCCGACGTGGGGGTATTCAATGGGGAGATACAACGTCCCTCGATCCAGAGGAACACACCAAAAAGAAGACTGAACGGCGCCGGAAGCGTCGTTGTGACGCGAATTAATCTCCTGTATACGTTGAGGCCAGAGACCCGTCTTAGGACCACAGGTAGGGTCTAAGAACAATGGCCCTTGGTGGTCCAGGAGAAGAAGTCCCCGGAGTCTCTGGGGTATTGAAAAAATTGAGAACATAAGAATGAAGCATTTAACTATCTGCAAATGACTTTGAGTCCGCACTATACCCAGACCACAAAAATAAAACTTAGAATGATTTGATAACTTTTTGTTAGCGTTACTAGATACATACCTTTTGATAATAAGGGGGGTGTCGAAAAATCACGTTCAGGTTTGCATTGGGCCTTAAAACGATAATTCCACTCATGCAACCCAGTGGGAATTAATGTTGAGACAACTACCTACCAGGTATACCACTAAGGGAAACCTTTCAGGCCCCTCACATTATAGCATCGATGGTCCATCTACGGAGGTGGCTCCGGGGCTTTGCCGGGAAAATTTGGAGAAAAGAAGCCATGTAAGCCTTAAAATTATAATTTTGACAAATATGAGTGTCTCCTCCATTTTTATCAGCAATAAATGAAGGAGACGGTGCCTATGGGGTCGGTCGGTCATCCGAGTCTTTCACCGTTACCCTAGCGAGTTTGGAGCGAAAAAACAACTGACTACAGTATGACCATACGGGAACACACTCGCGCAATACATTGTTTTCACTCCAACATATTGTTGTCGTGCGGAAGTGACGTGTCACCGACCGACCCCATAGTGCCTGCTGAGATCACTTCTGCCATGGTACACGCGCGGAGCACTCAGAAAATTCTGGTGTTAGTCCAGTATTGAAGAAATTATCGTGTAAGTACTGACACTACTTATGGCGGTATCGCCACTTTATGATCCCTGGTGTGGTGCTTGGCTCCACCTCGACGAGGAGCCATATAGGAGGAAGCTCCCCTTGCAATTTTAAAGGACAGCTATTAAAAATAAACGGTCGTTATAGCCTATTAGATGGAACTATTAATTCTCCGGTGTTATTAGATGTGCGTTAAATAAAGGCAACAAAACAACAGTCTTAGCAGTTTTCGAACATAAAATTGAGCTAAAAGATAATTCAGTGATGTGGAAATTTTATTGAATTGAGAGGGCCGCAGTGCAGTGTTCCCATGAAAAAAAGTGGTGGTCTCTTGAAAAATGATGTTGAAACAACAATTCTGGAATACAGTTCCTAGTAAGGCAGTGAGTGCTTCACAAAGTTTGCAAAAGCAGCTGGGAGCAAAAATATAGTTTTGAGAATATATTGTGCGAATTTAACCCCCTGATTAACTAACAAAAATGACAGCTGGACGGTGGGTCCTCATTTGTCCTCATATTTGTGCATACTTTTTAACCCCAAATTTCACTGAGTGTACCCAGTTATCCTTTTTAATTAACATCTCTTTTAAATCGTGAACAATTTTTTTCACCGGATTGCGTGCATAATTTAGGCAGGCTGACTCTTCGTTTTACCTTCAATAGACCTTATTTATATGATGTCACAGAGCAGAAAGTGCTCCCTCGTTTAGACGAAAAGTGCGTATCATTGCACCTTATACCAGGGAGCTGTTACGGAAGGAGATAAAGCAATTGTCTTTCCTTTGAAACTATCAGGCTTGCCGACAATAAGCTCCTAATTGTTGTGCTCTTGAAAATTTTGAACCACTTAAAAGGGATTAGGGAGTCACGACAATAGTTCTTATCGTCTGCTAGATGTCATATACTTGTTGGCATGATTTCACTCATTGCTATAATATTGCCAGTCGTCAAAGAAATCAAAAATTATTGTATTACTGTACGCTAGTGCTCACTGTTTTGATGGGTTCAGCAGAGTTTTACATAAGTTATAGAACATGGTCACATATGTCGCTGTTTCAGGAACAATCCGGAATCTTTTCAAAGTTCATATGCAAAAGTTCATTGCTGAAAAGAGATGTTACCAACTAAGGGAAGAAATTAGAATAATAAAGGAATCTGATTACTTAAAAGTGCATTACCAGTCGTTTACACTAAAAGACTGACGAAGATTTCACTCTTGTCGGCATTGCAGATGATGACTTCAAACCATTGTAATTATGAGTTCTTTGTTTGAGGATTACGTTAGTATGAAAGGATCAAACTCTCATTAGGAGGGTTAAGTCAAACAAACTTAGAAGAGGAACTAAAGGACCTGTCAATCAAAGTCTCTTCCCATAAAAAAGATTAAAGTACCCTCAATGCATATTGTCTGATAGATGAGATTGGATAAGGTGCTTTATCTCCTTCCGTAACAGCTCCCTGCTTACACCAACAAATGCAGACAGCTGATTTATCAACCAGTCGTGTTAAGTCTACTACACGCTCGTGCGAACTCTACGCCGTTCGTGCACGTGTGCTTGTTTACCTCCAAACTGACGTCACGATGAAGTCAGTGCATAAGATCCATATGTAATATTCATGCTATGATCATTATGAAAGGTACTTTTAAGCAGGGGCGTAGCGAAGGTGTTATCTTTGGGGGGGGGGGGAGATTATGTTTTGCCGACGGATCTGGTAATGCGTAGCGCGAAAACGAGCTTTATCCGGTGGGGTCCTGGGCCCCGCCTAAGGACCCATGGCTGGGGCCAGGGGGCGCAGCCCCGGAAGCTCTATGGTTTAAGTATATCTCTGGGTGAAAAATTAAGTCTCAGGATGGATATATTTTGGTTCATAACGCATCATTAAATACAAACTAGATCTCACTAATGTTAATGTATCAGACTATTCCTCTCGTCAGGCCGCTATATTTTTAAGCGGTTGGGATCCAGAGGTCCGCCGGTGCTTTAGCTAGGACGATTTCTCAATGCGACATTTACTGATCTGTTGCCTGGGTGTTCCCCTCCCCTTTGGAAATGTTTGGAATTTGAAAGGTGCCTAGATCGCAAATGGTGCAATATTTGAGTGGATTTCTGCCCTAATGAGGAAGCTCAAAATTTACACCCGGCGGGTAGAAATTGCGTGTCAGATTTTCTTTGTGCGACATTTGTCGCCGTTTATGCGACAGTGTCCCACAAATAGGGGCTGGCTAAAACACTGGGCCTGCTTTAGGGTCCCTGGTGGGGGTCCGGGGGCGAAGCCCCCGGAAATCTCTGAGGTTTTAGCATAATCTCTCGGTAAAAAATTAAGTCTCATGCAGGATTGATATATTTTGGTTCATAATGCATTATTCAATGCAAAGATTCCGGTTAATTCTTATGTGTTAGACTATTCCTCCCGTCATGCCATTGTACGTCAGGTGCTGAACCTGTCGTTCAGAATTGGAATACTATGTGTTCAGCATTTGAACACTAGATGCGTCAGGCGGTTCAAATACGATAAGTGGATAGGTGTCCGGCGTTCAAAAAGGGAGAAAAAGTGTTCAGAATCTTAACACAAGCGTTCAAAATATGCTTTGAACGCCAGGATCTGAAGATGGGTTCTGTACTGTTTCATTTCGGTGTTTAAAAGTTAAAAGCCTGAGATTGCAGTGAAGGCAAGACAAGCGCGGCAAGCATTATTTTTTTTGGGGGGGGGTATGTTTGTGGGTAAACCGGATCCTCAGAAGTTTGCAAAATTTGAAGTCAATTAAGGTTAGTGTTTAGAAGACGGGCTAAGGATACCCTCTCCATGGGTAATCGGGTGCTACTCCCCATGGTGATGATTAAAGTGAGGAATAATCTGCAGAAAGTGGTTTTTCAAGACTGTCATATGACCCGAAATAGTTCACGTACACGGAAGTCGTTAATTTCCTTTCTTTTGCCGAGTTGCCGACGGACTCAGTCACTCGTCCAATTACACCGACGGCTGTTGATACGGCCGTACAAGGCCGTCACATGCATAATAAATTTGCCGACGGGCCTTCAACTTGAATGGACCAATTAGATGAAGAGCCAAAAATCGAAATAGCCGATAACAGACTGGCACGTTTTTTCTTTCTCTTTTTTCTTTTCATTCTCCGTCTTCCCTTTCCTTTCCTTCCCTTCCTTTCCCTTTCTTTTTTCTTTTCTCTTCTTTTCCTCCTCTCCTCTTTTCCTCTTCTTTTCCTTTCCCAGGCTCTCCTCTTTTTGCCGACAGATCGAAAATTTGCCGACGGGCGACCAAATATTGGGGGGTGTGACACCCCACACCCCCCGCTCGCTACGGCCCTGCTTGTAAGGGAAAAAAAGAGAAGATATGCATATGCAAGATTTGCTTATGTGTCAAAAAAGGTTTGGAGGACTGCATATTCCCTTCAAGCCTTAAAGATGTACATATGCCATCCATGTGTACCAAAAGTTTTAGTTACATTACATAATAAAAAACGTGATTAGCAATTGAGCACTGTTTTCTCTCCCTCCCCCCCCCCCCCTTTCAACTTTAAGCACGTTATATAGTCTCCAAATATGGTCAATAATCAATCACTATAACACTGAGAAATTAAACGTAGTTTTAGCACAGGAAGTTGAGAAATTGAGAAAGTGTCTTTAGATTGTGAAGCAGAAACTATTACATGAAAATGTTTCATCCCTGAAGTGAATGTATTAGAGGGAAATAAGAACTAATCTACATTTCTGTGCTTCTGTTTCTTGTCACATTTTGTGATAGTATTCCAATTATCGTCATACTTAATAACAATTGAAACATAGACATGACCTAAGTCCCGATGTATATGGTAATTAATAGCTGTAATTGGCCCGTAGCCTGTAATTCCGACCTGAGAAGCAACGATGTAGCAGAGTAGCACAGATAATATCTGCCAGGAATTTGGCAATCGATTTGTCAAATCGTGAGAAAACAGGCGCTTGTGCAGTAGGGGGTCAATGTGTTCATCAGAATCCCAAACGGGAGTCGACTCCACCCCCTTTTCCTGTCTTTGAAGTCGACCCCCTATATGAACCAGAAAAGTTTCTTCGTGTATAAGTACCTCAGCGTCCTCAGCAAGAAATTACTACCTCGCCAGCACTACTGTGAGTGTGGAGATTGTTAAAAATAAACACAAGGATATGTGGATATCTTTATACTCAAAATTACGTCATACTCCCATGCCCGTGACCAGGCAAGGTTCAGAACAGGGCGAGATAGCTTCCAGGGGGCGAAATATTTTGGGGGAGAGACATGCAAAAATGTTTTGAGATAATAGTAGTATTTGATTATCTAAGGGAGACAGCTTTTCTTGGGGGACGCCCCTATAGGCACTACCCCCTTTGACTAAGGGCCTTCCAACGATTCTACGAGATCTGTCATACGTTGGGGTGCATGCATATACCTCAACGTATGATAGATCGGGTAAAGTCGTAGAAATACATTTCTTGCGATTTAGTGACGTATTCCATTCCTATTTTTCCCAGACTTCAAGGTCGCAGGAGATGGACCATACATGGAAGCCTTTGAGTGACGGTCTGATGTGAGTCTAAGCGAAGTGGCCAAAGGTCACGTGGTCGTAGTTAGTCTAACTTGGAGGAGGGGGAGGGGGAGGAGGAGGAGGAGGAGGAGGAGGAGGAGGAGGGGACATGTTCTGTCCCTGAATGATCATGCAGCCAAAACAAGCGTACAGAACTGGGTCTATCGTAGCGCTTTGGAACCAGTTGTAAGGCCAAACGATTTTAAAACGTCTTAATTGAAACGGGCCAATTGAGACACCTTGCTCCATGCGTGAAACAAGTGCTAATGTGCAACAGGTATATTTAGTAAGGTACACTAAGGTGAAACTCTAAAGCTATTGGTTTTTAAACACCGTGACACTCAGGCCCGTAGCCAGGTGTGGGCACGGGGGCATTTGAAAAATCGATCGCACAATAAAATTTCCTTACCTGAGAACAGTGGCGCCGGCACGTGTGTGGGCACATGCCCCAAGCTATTGTCGCTATGTCGAACAGCATTTATGACCCCGAAAGTTAAAAAAAAAATTCTGGGGGGGGGGGATTGGGTAAGGTTATTTTTCGAACGAGCGATGGACGCATTTAATTGTTTTCTGTCACAAGTCTTTCCTTAACTGGGAAAAATGTGCGCTCTTTCACGTACTCTTCCATATTTCTTCGACATTTCTTCAAACGTATTTGCTTTATGCAACTGTAAATGTCTCATAAGTATTGTTTTTCCTGCAGATGTGATCATGCAAAGGAGATTTATTCGCATGTCATTTTTACTATTGTCAATGACTTCTAGTGCAAAATTTCGGCGCGCTTCGCGCACAAAATTATCACAAAATAACACACATAAATTATTAATACTCTGGCCCTAAACCTCCAATCATGATAATAAGAGAATGGGCATTAAGAGGTTTTCTTGTCGCAATTTAGTACTTTGAGTAACAATGTACGACGATGACTATATGGTGTGAAGCTTTAACTACTAGCTATACAATTTTTTCAAACATATTATCGGTCTATGGTGACTGTTCATTTATTCAATACAGTTGCAAAGAACAAAAATTTTTAAATCAGTGCTTGTTAGTCCTATCTCTTTTGATTACACTTACTTCCTTCCAGGCCCGTAGCCAGGCAAGGTGCTGAAGGGGGGCGAAAAAGCTTCTAGGGGGTCGAAAAATTTTCCAGAGGGGGCGAAACATACTAAAATGCATTACGGCTACAGTAATTTTTGATCTTCTAGGGGGGCGAAAAATTTTCCAAGGGGAGCTTCGCCCCCTTGACTACGAGCCTGCTTCCTTCTCTCTCATTCTTTTGCAAGCTGTTCGGGCAGATTTACCTTCAAAGACTGTAAAGTTTCGATGACTGTGAGGAGCTTGGTGTCACGGTACCCTCAATGTATAAATTTGAAGGCCATCTGGAAAGTTCTATGCAAGTATCCCCATTTTGTTAATTGAAGGGATTTGCCAGTGACAAAAATCAGTGACTTCAAAAAACGCAGAAAATTTTCTCTTCTAGGAGGTGAAAACCTCTTCTCAATAGCTTGTAGCGTTTGGAAGATACTAATTTTCAAAGAAATGCAATTTTTTTCTCAAGATAAAGTGCATTATGGGAAATCTGTGATGTCATCGCGGCACATTAATTTGACAAAGCATTGAATTTCTTTATGATATTGACACTGTTGTAGGGAATATTTAGCAACTTTGTTTGTTATGCCATACAAATGGTTTAGATTTATGCTAAACCTACATGGAAAGATATTCAAGCATTCAACCGTATCAAATTCCAAGGACAACAGGACATTCAATCATAAAGGAAAACAAAAGAAATCTGAGGCAATGTGCCCACTTTACGTAACATTTTGTGACCTTGATGAGAACTGAAGGTATTTTGGGGCAAAAATAAGTAGTCTTTAATAAATAATGAACAGAAATTTTTTTCTCTTTTCACATGGGATCCTTGTGAAAAGCCACTGGAAAATGCCTTTAACTCAGCTTTCGGGGAATTTTCCTGATGGATCCCACCATAATGTTAGTCCTGGACCACGTCAGGGCCCTATGGCGGCCCATGGGCCACTTGCTGTTCTCAGAGCACTCAAACTTCAAGTTGAATTGCGCTTTCGGGGCAGAATGTTATGGCCAGTTCTTCCCGTCACTTGTGTCTTCCCCAGTTTTGAAAGACGCGCTCTACCCCTTTGAATAGAAAGACAAGGAGAAAAATGTCACTAGGCAGGGGAGATGGAATTAAGCGGCGTTTTGCCCATGTACATGTGCATACTTATAAGGACATTATCCTAATAAGGCTATCTTGCTGTGACTATTTACTATAGCTACTAGTACAAAGTCGCCGTGTCAAAAATGTACCAAAAGATAAGAGAATTGTATCGTTCAAATATATCCCTGTAAAAAATTTTCCTAGAGCATCTGAAACACTAAAATGTCCCGAGCTTCCGTTAGCCCGGACCCACCGGGGCTTTGCCCCACCTGGACCCCACCAGGGGTCACATGAGGGTACCCGTTACGATACACCTTGCACATGTAACCCATTTATGAAGACGTTCCGCCGCAATTTCCCTGTCTGTGACCGAAAATTCAGTTGCGTCCTCCTCCCACCATAGGCGTATGGGAAGACATTTCACAGGGGGGCGGAGGGTTTTTGCCCTGAAAATTTTGCAAATTGCCCTGGTTTTCCCCTTTTACCACGATAACACTCAGGATGAGTCCCCCCTCCCCCCTCCTGCAAACTATAAAGAAAGATATTATTTCGGGAGTTTTGGTTTATACTTGTATTGGGTTCATACATCATTACATCAGTGTCGAAAATTGGTTTGCCCCCTACCAGGCTACCAGTCCCATCCTATATTCAGAAGAAATAGGTATGCCTCTGTTTGTGTTTTGCAAAGGTGTCTTTAACCTTTTCAATGTCATTTTTAAGTACCTCGTTTGCATAAGACCATTCAATATTAATTAAAGCTACCCAATGCACTGCCCCCTTGCCCTGAAAATACAAGTGTCAGTGCCCTGAAATAAGCATTTTGCCTGCTCTGGGAGGGCTGCAGACCCCCCGACCCCCCGCCTCGTACGCTTATGCCTCCCACCTCCGCCCACTTTTGAAAAATTTGAATACGCCACTGCACGACAAGAAGGAAAATGGCCTAGGCCTAACTTGCATGTTATAATAGCAGTGTTCTCAGTTCACACATGCAGGTATAGGAATGTGTTTTGTTGCTATGCTACCTCAGGTAATTCCCCTTTATCACTCACGTGACGTTGCTTTATGGCTTTGTATGCAATAGTAATAAGGTTACGTTACGTAGCATAAACATTGCAGTACCATGCCCAAATACACTGTGCACAGTGTGTCGAAGAATAGAAAACGCACACGCCACAACTGACTTCGTACAGGCTTCAGCTTTGCACAACAGTAGCCTAGGTGCCGAACAAAGATGGCCACGGTAGCGAAAAAGTTGTGTGTTCTTGTCTTTGTTGTTGCCTTGTATAATATAAAAGATTGTGTTAATTCACACTCAGACTCCGAGGCACACGACCATGACCACGATACTGATTCTGAAGCAGGTTGTGGCTGTGGTTCCAACTTGAATCGAAAGCATGATAGTGATCATGATCATCACCACCATGCAGAAAACCCAGCTGACAAATATTCCCGAGCCAAGAACGAAAAGCCCAAGGATCCCCTACCAAGTTACCCCAGGACGAACCAGGTAATGTATCCTGCAACATGAGATTCGCGCTTAGTGTTACTTCGTAAGGTTGTTAGGCCTAATTTCGCTTATGTGGTGCATACGGTAAGGTAGGGCCTTACCAACACTTATTTCAATACAGCTCGCATTAATAGTCGTTGCCTACAAGTAATGTAGCATATTGTATATGGCGGCGACACCACACCAGTGTAGTTCTAAGCCAGGTTTCTCTAGTCACTGAACGTGCCCATATAATCCATTCCCTCTATAGTCACTCCTTTACTACGAAATAAAGTGTATAGTATAGGAAAGTAATGCTGGGTCCTGTGCAAGGGCTAGGTTTCTCTAACCTGTCCATTGTTCACACAGTCATGTAGGAGCAAAATAGCCTAGTTGAGTTTGAAGTCCATGCAAGTTGCAGAAGAAATATGATCATTTTGGCATTATAGACAAACTCTGCCAGTTATTAGGCAAAGTAGAGTCGCCCAATTCTCGAAAATTAGGCCCATAACCCATACATGATAAAGTTTGTAACTGATAGTATAGACTGACGTTTTGTGTCAGTTATCATGTCCCTTCAATTCTTTGCCTGCCCCCTCCCCCCCCCACCCCAACTTGAGGTACGTAAAGTACTGTAAAATTTAGCTGGTTAAATTAACCACAGTGTAAAAGGTGTGTAAAATCATACTTGCACACTGAAGGTATTTGTTAAGTACTCCCTGTATACCCCTTGTACTTTCCAAAATGGCATGTAGCCTGTACTGTCATGCAGGACGTCTTCAGCATGTGTTAGGATTAGCAGAATGTTTACAGTAGTATTAGGGTTCCAAACAGAATTTGGGTAAGGATTGCAGTACACATGCTTACATCAGAAGTTTGTCACTCATTGAACAAAAGAGTTTTTTGCTGGAGTTACTTTATTACAATTGCACAACAGACCAAGTTACAGTATTGCAGTTTTAGTTTTATCAAGAATGATAAATAAAAATGCTAATCACAGTGTAGTTCAAACATTGAAGGGTGGAGACAGTTCTGTGCACAGTTACAGTACTACTGTACAAATGAATGGATATGCCTGTCTGTTGAAGTGTTCCACATTGAATATTACTGTATCTGACCAGGGTGCATTTTGTGCACTATACGTTGGCATAGACAAAGGAAAACCTTGGCGTATCGGCATGAGGATTCAGTTAACTTGGGGTACAACTTACCAGGCGCGGTTTTACGGGGGGGCTTTGGGGGCTCAAGCCCCCCCAAAATTCGCTCAAGCTCCCCCCCAAAAAAAAATTTTCAGAGGTTGTGTTATGCTATATTTGCGTGTACTGAGAAAAACAAAATTGCCCAATACAATTGTGCACATCTTGGCCCAGTGGATTTAGTTTGTCAAGAGAAACTGTCGTCTGCATGCATCTCGAAATCACATATTAGGTTCACGATTTCATACAGTGGAAGTTGGGTCAGATAAGTAACATAAGTAACATCTATGATAGTATGTACGCATGTAAATCAAGTTAACGGATTAATCATCTTTTGGAAGTTCATTTTTTTCCGTAATTTGCAGGAAAAGAGAAAAAGTAGGAAAAGAAGACGGAAAGGAGAAGAAAAGAGGAGGGCGGGGTAGGCCTATATCTGATCCATATAGTTAATCCAGAGCTTCCAAGAGGCCATATTCCGATTTCTACCAGCCTTTAGATACGATTTTATAATGCACAAATGAAGCAAGGCAAATATTCTTAATAGTTCGAGAATATTTCTGTGGACTCCACACACATATTTTTTGCGTAAAACTTTCCCCGACTAGAAGGCAGTAATGTGTCCAAAAGGGGACTTCAGGAGGTTTGTTGATACATACCCTTAGATGGACAAAAAAGGCTCCTTTCATTTAACCAAAAATATTAAGAATGTTTTGAAGCCATATGATCGGGTCCAAAAATATCCCAAAGACAACACCATTTTTTGCATCTAAGCAACCTTCAAGTAACCAAAATTTCTCAAAAGGGGAGGGGAACCCCTCCCCTTAGACCTATCCCCTAGAACAGCCCTCTTTCCCCCAACCAAAATTTAGAATTCACAAAATTATGAACATTTTATTCCAGCCGTATATATCAGTCAAAAAATAACCCAAAGACCGCACCATTTTGCATCTTAGCAACCATAAATTAGCAAAAATTTCTCAAAGGGAGGGGAACACCCTTCCCCTTAGACCTCTCCCCTAAGAAGGCCCTCTTTTCCCCAACCAAAAATTAGAATTCACAAAGTTATAAACATTTTCCAGTCATATAGTCAAAAAATTACCCAAAGAATGCACCATTTTGCATCTTAGCAACCTTAAATTAGCAAAAATTTCTCAGAGGGAGGGGAACACCCTTCCCCTTAGACCTCTCCCCTAAGAAGTCCCTCTTTCCCCCAACCAAAAATTAGAATTCACAAAGTTATGAACATTTTCCAGTCATATAGTCAAAAAAATACCCAAAGAACGCACCATTTTGCATCTTAGCAACCTTAAATTAGCAAAAATTTCTCAGAAGAAGGGGACACCCCTCCCCCAGGACGGTGATAATTCAACCCATGTCCCCTATCAAAATAACCTTGCGCCATCCCTTGTTATGGTACTGTTTTTATTATCATTGGTTTCAGCGTGCGCGTGGCCGATTTACATATTTGAGAGAAAATTTTATGATTCTTCCCTTTCAAGCCCCCCCCCCCCTAAGCCCCCCAAAAGTCTCGATCTAGAACCGCGCCTGCAACTTACCTATTGACTATATATTTTTTTGTACTGCAAATTAGCTCTAAGTCAAAACAGCAGCTATAAACTTTTCTGCACTTCAGTTTGTTTCCACTTAATTCACATTAAGTCCCACACAAAATATGAGTATTTCTTTCTAGGAAAGAATGTGTGTAACTTTTAGCTTCAAGTTTGATGAATGATCATCGTACAGCAGGTTTGTTACAGTATGTAATATTGTGTGGTATAAATGACACCTTTGGTTTTGTTGGCATACGAACGTTGACACCTCGGTGTAACTTCAACGTCAGATTTACGTGGAATATGCACAGTGTTATAACAAGTCATGACCCGAGTCACTAATTTTCAGAAGGGAAATTACTCACACAAAATATGAGTATTTCTTTCTAGGAAAGAATGTGTGTAACTTTTAGCTTCAAGTTTGATGAATGATCATCATACAGCAGGTTTGTTACAGTATGTAATATTGTGTGGTATAAATGACACCTTTGGTTTTGTTGGCATACGAACGTTGACACCTCGGTGTAACTTCAGCGTCAGATTTACGTGGAATATGCACAGTGTTATAACAAGTCATGACCCGAGTCACTAATTTTCAGAAGGGAAATTACTCGAGCAGTTGTATCAAATTTTCCTTATAGAAGGCTTCGACAAATTCTTTCTTCATTACTTGTCCATCAGGCTAGCTGTTCTCTCAGTCTTCTTGTCCGCATGAATATCTACTTCCACTTTTAATAGGCCTTTAAACTCCTTCGTGGAGAAGACTTCGCAAGGGTACTTGCCCGGTGGGCTATGATATTGAACAATGCACTTGCCCGAGTAACTTTTTACTTGTCCCGGACTGCACCCATGCACCCGGACTGTCGGGCCAGGGATTTGTCGAAGCCTGCCTTATAGGAATAATACAGTGACTCAAGTCTCTGACTCGACTCAAGTCACATTGAAAGTAGTTAATGACTTGACTTGACTGCAAAATTGAGGGACTCGTTACAACACTGACTATGCACCCTGGGTATCTGAGAATGGTGCATCACCTCAGAGCTACAGCACTGTACAAGGGCAGGGGCTTCCTGTCCAACATTTGGCATATGAAATTATAGCCCATTATGTATGGAGAATTGTACCTCACTACTTAAAGAGAACATACAGTACATGTTTGATGTGGCATACTTTTCAGAAACATGTGTGAATGTGCTTTGTACATACAGGTATTCACCAGTGCCTTTTGTTTTTAAATGACACCATCTGGCACGTTTGACAAAATGGGAGTCACATTGTTAGCATATCTTAAACTTGGTGCTTTATGTTGACATATACAAATCCAAATTTGGCAAATCTGTTTTTGCCTAATTCAGTGGTTATTATTTGAAAAGTACATTTTGGCAGTATGGGTGCAGGAATTCTCCGTGAACTTTCTCAGTATGGAAACATTTTGACCTGTACAGTAGGCTGTAGCCATGGATCAATATTAGGGCAGAGTTAGAATTACAATTTTATTATCATCTGTTACTATGTCAGGGACCGCGGAGCTAATTTTGAAGTGGGGGAAGGGTGAGGCGAATCATCGAAGTGGCCCAATATGTTCAAGAAAATGGAAGCCTATTATCCGAGTTTAAGGCGGCCCAAAATGCTCACAGCAGAAAATGTGCTGGGGCTAAATCCCCAGTAGCCCAGTCCACATGGTCCCTGTATATGTATGTTTACCTTCCAGTGCAACAGCATGTTTGTACATAGTTTAAATTAAAGGGCTAGGCTACCTTACTGGAAAAATTCAGTCAGGTTAATTTAGGTCTAAAGAAAGCATGTGAAATTCTCATTGAGGAGACTCTATAGTACAGTATAAAAAATAGGTGAAACTCTGAATTCATAACTGCTGGCTCCAGGATGAAAGTCTACCCTTCTAGCAGACCCATACAGTTATTGATTTGACCTCCTTTTTGAAGGTCTGCAAGGTCTCAATGAAAAATCATGCAGATTTTGAATGAAATGATCAATCTCGAACAATTTCATTCCTATCACATAAAATAACGAAATTTGGATATGGGAAAAACTGTTTTCTGCCAATATGGCTAATGAGTATCTCTTAGTAGAACTTAGAGACATAAATACTCTTAAATTACAAATTGCCTCACAAGAAAAACTGCATGATTTTCTTCATTTGTTTTTGAATTTTTAAAAAACACTCTACATGCTTTAAAAGGAAATTAGGTGAGGATAAATTCATTTATATATTAATTTCTTAACAGGCTTTGAGTTTTAGATTTTCCAGACGTACCACAAATCACACTCCTCAGGAAATTAAGGGGTGTGGTAGGTGTGCTGTTTTATTAAACTTAAATAGATTTGAGTTCCCATTCTTTATCTAGGTGTGCAAAAAATCGCACTCCTCACAGTGATTTGAGGCAAGTGGTGGTGTGCGATCTGATCGCACACCTCAAAATTCAAGGGCTGTTTTAATCTGCTTTTTCATATTAAAAGGGTATAGTATTGGGAAAAAACCTTAAAACTGGCCTGGACCATTTTAAATTTATCATAAAGGAGAAGACATCAAGAAATGGTGGTCAGATGCTATTTATTGCTCTAAATTTTTAATCTGTGGTTTAAAAGCCACTTGACATACTCTTAAGTGTACATTGAGGTCTTTGTTAATAATATTTACAGGTGGCTAAATGGTAGCGAGTGTGTGAAAAGTGCAGGTATAGTCACAGTATAATAATGGGGAACTTTCCAGTAGATGGAGAGTCCTTCTGCAGCATGATTCAGTTCTTACTGTGAGATTTTTATGAAGTCCTGTGTAGAGCAGTATAAAATATACTGTAGCTCTTTCAGCTATACAGAAGAGCTACATGAAAAGGGTTGTGAGTAGGCAATGGCGTTGATCTGTTAAAATTATTAGGGGGGGGGACACCTGCTAGAGGAAACACTTTGCTCCTCCGGCCAGGGGCCGGTACAGGAGACAGCCGTAGGTCTGCTGTTTGGGGTCCAGGGCAGGGCTTTAGCCAGGAGTTTAAAGTAGGTTGTCTCACTCATAGTGTGGGCATGTGGCAGGAAGCTCCCTATGATTGGGGTTCAGGGGCCCACCTTAAGGCCCCTGGTGGGTGTCCAGGGGGAGAAGTCCCCCCCCCCTCCCCGGAAGCAACAGCTTTTTTCACATAATTAGGGTAAAAATTATACTCACAAAACTGTAAAATGCCTAAGCCTCCATGAATTTATTTTATTGGGCATTTTATAATGGAGAGTTCTAATTTAAATTACAGGAATTAATTTGTCCATAGCTAAAAAGGTACTGTATGATTTTGGCAGGGACAAATTTGGTCTGAAATATCAGTGACTTTAAATTATGTCTGAGCAAAGTGATTTCAAATGAAACTCAATTTGGAAGGCTAGACCAACCCATTTATTTGCGCCTCAGAAGCCGTCCTGCTCAAATTTGGCCATCTCTCTTTCAAATTTATCTGTCTCAAAGACAGCCAGATGCATCACTGGCTAAGGCCTTGGTCCAAGGGCAAAGCCCCTGGAAGCCAGGCAATTTGATGCATTCTACAGGACACAGATCACATTTTTGATCTAAATTTCTCCCCAGGTGTCATTAATAGGCTAATATATCACAATTATTCATATTGAAATTGTGTGTAACAACATTAATATTTTCTGCATACCTCTAAATATTGGGGGGACATTTGATATTATGACCCCCCACTAAAATATTGAGCGGGACATTTTTCCCTGTCCCCTCCCCCCTCCTTCCGATGATCTTCGCCCATGTGAGTAGGCATGCTCATACATGTTCAAATTTATGTACAGTATGATGCAATGTTTAGAGAAGTAGGCCTGTACTAGTTTCTAAGCATGCAATAAGAATGCAACACGTGTACCAGTGCTGAGATCCATAAATCATGCAAGCTGCTCTAGAAAGATACTAATAAAAGATATGTCATAAACAGGGTTTATATACTTCTGTGTGTGGACACTGGTAGTTTGGTAAATTTTTGGAAGAGCTGTGCTGTTCTTGGAAGTTATATATTGGCACTGTGAAGTATGTGAACAGTGCTCAAGTATTTTAATACTTAGCATTATTGAGCATTCAACTGTAAAAGAATAATCCTGGCTTTGACAAGTTTTGACAAGAGTTACTGTACTCCAGAGTCACTTGTTTCATTGTGAAGAAATCAGATGAATGTCTGTATGTGACCTCTGTGTTACAAGGTGATGGGAAGAACCTAATGTGCTTACTAAAAGCAGATTCTTAATGCTCATTTTTCAGCTTCCCAAGAAAGTTAGCATTTAACACCTCCCGCAGTCTTCCTCCCTGATACCTCCACATTAATTTTTCATTGCCTATTTTCTAGTGCCATATAGGCTTGAGCCACTCCAATATTTCCGTAGTTGGGTATGGTACCCGTGGCCCTATTATTCACATCTCTGAATTGATGTCATAAGCAAAGCAGAAACATTACACCTCAGCAGCTATAAACTGTTGACTACTAGCCTACCAGTCAAAGAAAATACACCCAGTACAGGCTTACACTACAGCCGGGGTTCTTACGTGTTTTTGGCCGATGGCCACATTTCCTTGAGTTTAGGCCTTGTCACTGTTGTAGTACTTAGCCACTAGCCAGCAGGGCCGAATTTAGGGTTTGGGGAGAGTAGCTCATTCTTGAGGGCAAATCCTTTGAAGAGCTCTGAAAGTGCCTGCACAGCAGGCAGTGATGATTTTAAGGATTCGTAACTTGGGTGGTGGTTTCTTAATTGGGCCACCATACAGGATGACAACCTACCTCAGCCCACCACGGGTAAGGCTGAGGTGAGAAATTTGACATTTTGAATATGCTAGATAGCAGGAAAACGCACTCTGCAATTTGCCACCATGGTTTCTAATTTCTCAGGCTTGTGTCATGAGTATGGGGAAAACTGGCGCATCCAGTTCTACCATAGAGTGCAAGAAATTCCACTCTTGAAACAATTTGTCATTAGAACTCTGAATCTACCTGCGTGGCTCACATGGCCAGTATGAGGGAAAAATTGGCATCCCAAATGCTCTACATTGGAGAAAATCTCACTTTAAGCATTAACTTTTAACTAGTCCTGCGTCCACCATGTGTGAATCACCTGTCATGAAACTTTACAAGGGTGTTCATTTTACCATACCATTGTATAAAAAGCAAGCTTAACATAGGAGAAGCGTGGAAGGGTTTGAAACTGCAGTTAAATGTTTGTTATCTCCTAAGTTTGGCTCAAATTTGGAATCATTTTAATTTAGAAGGTCAATCCAGAAGATGGTACTGTAAAACTGTAGACCACTCATAGAATAGGTGAAAAACTCACCTTACTATAATGTCGCTAGGGATTAAACCGGGAATCTCCCAGTTGCTTGATTCATTGCTACAAATGCTGGAAAAACTTCAGATCTTAGGTTTAAGAGTAAAGAAGAGGAAAAATCTAGGTCCTATGTAATTTAACAACCTCAGATGTCGTGTTTAAAATGTTAAAGTGTGTCATCCATTTGCATTACAAAAGGAAGCAACCTCTTTTGTGGAGCAAAATCTATTACCATGATATGGGCTCATTTCCTTTTAACATGTTTTATTGTTGCTATACTCTTTCCTCCTTTCTGGAGGTTCAACTTCAAACAATAGTTCCAGGAATAAGTAGACTGAGTACTGTAATCAGTCATTTACAGTAGCCAACCTATATTTGTGCGACAAATATCACTCGAACATAACGGAATGTCACATGAAAAAAATTTGAAAAGCAATTTCTGCACAGGTGTTTATAGATAAGAAATCACCTTGATTCAGTTTTGCAAGGAATTAGTCTTTACAAACTGTACTTCTTATCTCATTTGCACCTGTTGGGAAAACATTGCACCATTTTCCATCCAGGCACCTTCTCAAATCGAAAAAGGTTTTTCCAGTAGGGAGGGGATCACCTGCTCTCGTTAGATCATTCCACCAGACCATCCATTCAGAATGTTGCAATGGAGAATTGACCTGGCAAAACTACTGACTGTGATGCAATTTTGTGTGTGATAACAAGAAACGTATTCCTTGTATATAGCACCAATACAATGGTGAAATCTCAGTCAAAGCAGACTTGCTCCAAGTCAGTCAGTTTGGAAAATGGCAGCTTTCTTGAAAATGATTATGATGCTAACAGTAATTTATTGACAACCAACAAGGTATGAAGATTCAGGACTTTTATTTTCATGTTTCTTTGAACTTAGAAATTTGCTCACATTTTGCTCTTTACTGCAAGGTGGTTCTTTCCCTCTCTCACTCAGCCAGTGTATCACCCACTACAGGTATGCAGTATTACAGTACCAGTAGCATAGCTAGAAAAAATTGTTGGGGGCTCGACCATTTCATGGAGGGGCTACAAATAATGGAATCATCATATACTTGTATATATTTTCTTTACTCTTAGGGATTTTCCAGGTGGGGGGGGGGGCTTCTGGGAGAGAGACTTGTGGTGGACTGTTGTGCCAACAGGGGTTCCCCCCCCCCCCCCCCCATCCTTAGCTACGCCTCTGAGTATTAAGTGTGGTACATCTGCAATACTTTTTACAGTACAGGAATATTGTCACATCACATCATAACAGCCTTAACTGTACTGAGTTTGGAGTAAATGAAGAATTAGATTTTAGACATTAACCTTTCTGATGACAATATATTAGTATTAAAAATGAAAAATACTGCTGCCTATTTACTGATACCAAAAAATTCAAAAACAGAAGCATTGCGATTCCAGGTATGCCTTTTAATTTTGCCCCAAGCTTTTGACATAAGGGTATTCAAAAACTTAAAATTTTCATTGAAAGAGACATGGAAGTGATACACACACTCTGAGAATAGCTCTCTTTAATTTACATAAGCATGGAAGTACTGTACATTACTAAGTGTTCAAATCAAAAACAAGAAATCTTTAAAATTGACAATTTATCTTCTTTGGATTTGATGAAAAGATATGTTGGATTGGAACATACTGTGTGTAATCCTACTTCAAACTTAGGTGAGTAGACATCAAAAGGGAAATAAATGAATAGACTAAAGTGAATAGGGTTTAATAATAGATGTCTGTTCACTGTTTGAGGTTGGTAAGCATCAGGGAGGTGATTGGAAGGAGATGCAACTACCAAATCTGCCAAACAATACCTACTTCAAAATGGTTTAATCCCTTCAAGTATCAAACTTTGATTGACAGGTCTCTTTATTCCTATTGTCTAGCCACTGTTGACTAATCCCCATAATGATGATCTACTCCTTTCATATCAGGGCTCGAAATAAGCTTGAAAAAGGGCAGGGCCAAAATATGCAAAATACATGCCGTTGGTCTATGTTATTTCAAAGGACATTTACTGAGGGACATCATGGCCATCAGAAAGGGCCCGACGGCCATGGCCGTCGGTGCCATCGGTTATTTCGAGCCCTGCATATCCAAGTAATCCTGAAACAAAGGCCATTGTTAGGATGTATTCCTTGATGTTAGCTTTGTTTCCAAAAAGTGTCAAGCGTTAATCGTGATTTTCAGTTAAATGACTGGCAATAAACATATTAATTTTGGTCTACCCTTGTTTTCCTATATTTTGATGCATCGTCTGCTTGAAACATTGTTCAAGCCTACAGTATTTCTCTTTTTAGTTAAAGGGCAAGAGCAGTCGTCCCAAACTTATTTTGAAGCAACAGCTAAATCTCACAATTTTCTTCTTATTTCTCTGCAAAGTATCTTTCATAATATTTTAGGACTTCAATATTGCATATTCAAGGTAAACCAATCAGTTACTTCAAGTAAATTTCACATTTGAGGAGAAAAAATATTGTCACATGACTCTCAAGAGCCAATCATGAAACAGGACAGTCTACTACACTACTTCAAGTTGGGGTGACTGCATTTCCCCTTTAAAGACAGACAGTCATCACCCCAAAGTATATTTTTAGTGTATGTATATCAAAATTCTCAGTTGGTGACTGCTCTTTGATTGACATCAAAGTTTGAAAATTTGAAAGATGCAGAGTAGCTCACATTCCACACAAGGCAGAGAGAGTACTTTTATTACATTTTATAGCCTTGTATGCTCAGCAGGACATGGCCTTAAGCAATAAAACAGGTTTATTCTTGCACAAGGAAGAGCCTCATACAGTTATGGGAGGAGCTAGAAGATGCATAGTTGGGAGAATTGGAACTGTCTGGGATCATGAAAATTCCCCTTTAAATTTCCACTTCACTAATTAATATACCTGGAACATAAGTTTTGAGGAATTCAATGACATTAACTGGGTTGAGATTTATTGTGACAGATAATGACAAAAGTTTCAAATTTCACACTTTCTAATGATGACTTGCAATGAAAAGGTAGTTCTAGGCAAAAAGTGGTTCTTTTCATTGTCATTTTAACAATAAGTTACTGATACTTGTTGTTCTTGGTATTGTAATAAACATTTTGAGAAGAAAAGCAAGATTACTACAGGAAACAAACATTGCTTCAAAGAGACTGTAGAATGTTGGATCTGATAATTTCTAACACCTCCCTGCTTGCACGAAGTATGTACAGATATGTTGCTGCTTGCCTGATATGTTGTTTGTTAATTTTTTCAAGCATCACCCATGTGACCATCATGCTGTAGATGACATCAACTAATATTCCACTCCAGAATAAACAAGGTAGGCACTGAACTTTTTAAGGTTTTTTAATTTTAAAAGAAGGGATTAAGTTAAAATTTCAGGCCTTGAAGGACAGTTGTTTTATGACGCTAAGTGATCACAAATGTGGGAGAAGCATATGGCTCATGAGTTACAACTTCATGTCGGTGGCTATTCCAACTCAACAATTTACTGCCAACTATTTGGTTTCTTTTGAAAAGGCATGTAACAAAATTTAATGTTGTTACATAAATATTGTGCTTACTTTAAACATTTTGGTGAAATTAGCATATATTATTTGTGGTCTTCAAGATATTAGTAGATGACATTATCATATTTTCAAACCAAAGTGAGCTGAAAGTAATCTGACATCATTAAAGCTTATAGTACAAACCACCAATTTTTTGAAACAAAAACATACACCCTGTACAGTTTAGCATTTGGATTCATTTGACCACTTGCAGTTCAAAATCAATTTTGCTCATGCACATAAAAATCAAGAGAGTGTGAAATTGCCACAAACATGTGGAGGTTTACTTAACAGAGGGAAAATTAAGGGGTCTCTTCAAAATAAAAGTACAGTCTTTTAAACTGGGCATTGCCCAATTTGCCCTAGTTTAAAACTTCAGTGATTTTCACCTATTATTCACAGCCAGACAGTAAATTTGCACTTTGCACATGTCCTAGAAATTTTTAGATGGTTAGCAAAATTTTACCTCTTTGTTTAACAAAATTTCTCACCTTGTACCAATACCTAGACTATACTTCCCATGCATAACTATTAAAGTGACAGCTTTCAACAAACTATGGAATCTTTTTGAAGTATGGTATGTGGACAGTTACTTTTCACACAGTTACAACTTAAATGGACAATGGAAAGAGTTGTAGCTGGTCAAAGGTCATGATGAGAAAATTGTCCAAGTTGTGAGCAAATATGAATGACAATTACTAAGAAAATGGGTAATTTGTAATCATATAAAGTGATGTAATCAGCTAGGAAATCTCAACTCAAGATCTGTGGCCCGGGTAGTATTGTATAATACCAGTCACCTAATGTCAAATCATTATTTAAACAAAGAGGAAAGTACCTCTTGCATAAAATTTGAACCTGTAATTATTGAAGCCACCCCTATATTGGATGCACTGCCCTATAATTTAAGAACTGCAGAATATGAAAGCTCTAAGATGTAGGAGTGATGTGATTCCTCCACTATAAAGTGGTTGCCAGTGAGATAATTACCAATGAAAACTTACTGTTATGATAAAAATGCATCAAAGATGACAAACTGCATCAAAGCTCTGGATACCCCCGGCTTTATGTACTGTGAGTTCATGATGATGGGAAATAATGATCGAGGAATCTGGGAAACTCCTACCTGGGGAAAGTTTTGTATGTGGAGGGAAGGTTTAGCACTTACAGGAAATTGTGTTATTGTGTTATTTTGCACATGACAATATTCATTTGACAAAAAGTGGTAGATTTTCCTTCCATCCTGGGATGTAAACATTTCTGCCAGCCCTGGTGGTCATCTTACAGTGCATAATTTATGAAATGCAGACATCCCTACCAGTGGGGCTATGCCCCCTTCTCATTAGGGAAGGCTAGCCCCTCCTTATTGAAATTTTCCGTGGAGAGCCTTAATGGACACAAAAATGTATGTTATCCCAAACGTGTTATCCCAAACAAATTTACAGGTTTTTAATAGAAATCCCTCATTTCTTTAATAAAATACTGAAATTTTGGAGCACATTCGCATGTGGCAAATTTTGTGTTTCCCATTCTTTCCCAGCAGTACCTTTTCACTTTTGTCAGAGCTTTAGGTAGCTCCTCCACCCCCTCCAGTCGTGGAGCTTACCCCCTCTGGGCAGGTACTGGTGCCGTGCCCCTTCCAGCCAGAGTTCTGGATAACACAATACACTTAATACAAAACTATTAATGCAAGTTTTGTTTGGAAGTGAGTCCAATCCCATTCATTCTGGAAACATAAAAATGATTCATGTGGCCCTCTCATAATAAGCCACATAGCCAGATGTTAAGCAATGCAGTTGGTAGCAGCTGCTATTCAATACATCCCATGGACACATGGGCCCATTTGTCAATTTATCACCACAGCCAAGAAAGCTGTGAAAGAAAGCCTTTCTAGTTAGTCTATTTAGGTCTTTGTCTTCAGTGTTTGAAAATATTATGATGGTAAGGAGATGATCATCTTGGCATTTTAAATAGTAATAGCCTATATTGGCAATGGTTGAAAATTGTGGATAGAAGCGCTTTGTTCCCGCACAATCATATTTCACATGATCTTGCTTAATGTACATAACATAGTATAAACATGGTACAGTTATGTACTGATCACCAAGGAGAGGAGTGTTTATATTTTTATCATCTCAGGGAAGGAAATAACAAGTCGTGGATGAGGAGCCACTTTTGCCTCAAACATCCCCTAGTTTGGATAAAAGTGAGCACCCTTTTGGATATAATCAGGCATGATTTAAGTATTACTTCAAATGTTTTCCGCAAATTTTATATAGGCCTAGCTATGTAGCACATTGACTGATGCTGATGCTAGGAGAATCAGGGGGTCATCTTCCCTCATATCAAAACTCCAGTGGTCATTTGAAGGCTGAGTAGGAACCAGATGATCTTTCCCCTGGTCAGTTTCAACCTTTATGCCATGAGACATTAGCTGGCATTTATTAAATTAGGTCAGCACTGTGATACATGCAGTATCCAAACAAGTTTTGCTTCCTTCATTTCAGGAGTTGCTGACTGGTTGATGTCATCTGCAGTTAACATGCTGGTCACATGGGTTGATGAAATTCTGTATGGTATGGTAATTCACTATTACTATTATTATTTTTTTTTTTTTTGTTCTTGTTTGGTATTTTTTCCATTAACTAAACCCCATGCAAATATGCAAATATGTGATGTTGAACAGGGATTCACGTGATATTTCTCATGTTGTCATTTCTTTGCTTAGACGTCCTTGCCAACTTTTTTTTATATCAGCCAAATTTTTCAGATATCCTCATAGTTTTAAAACGTAAACAAATATTTGATACCTAAAATTATGGTGACATGCCACCAGAAAGAGCTGTTTTTACTTGGCAGTTAAAGAAAATCCCCAATGAAAGATCTGTTTGAATTATTTCAATATCTTTTACAGTTCTCAAGATAAACCCCTTCAAAGTTTGATGGTCTCTGAAATAACTGATCATCATGCAAAAATAATGATGTGGAGTGCCAGTATTTTTTGTTAACCTTGAAAACAATATCCCTTACTTACTCATCAGATAGTTTATCATTTGGTGAGTGATATCAATATTTTTCAAGAAGACAAGTTTGACTTCAAAAATAAACCCCTTGGGGCATACTGTACCAATGCTACATCTGTCCAACAAATGAAGGTTGGAAAAACAAAGGATAACTTACAACATTACCAATGCTACGTGTGTCGTTCAAATGAAGGTTGGAAAAACAAAGGATAACTTATAACATTAGCCATATTTGGTAAGTCCATCTTTCAACATCACAGATTTGCATATTAAGATTCATGATACAACTGTAAAATAGAAATTACCCTGTGAAATGGTCAATATTTGATGGATTTTTATGGGAATTGCAGCTATTTTTGCTATTTTCTACGTTTTTAATGCTTTTTACATCAGATATCCAACTATGTCATTTCATGTCACCAGACCTTTTAGGTAAACAATGGAGCAGTCTTAGCTGGTTTTAACCATGAATTTAGAAACGAAATTGTCAAAAAGTGTAGCAAAGAAAAGAGAACCATATATCCTGCATTAGCATAGGGAGGTATGGTGACTCAATGTGGGGTGACTGTATTTAGTCTGTTTATGTCTGAAATACATTGCTAGAGATGTTACAGTTGTTATTGTGAAGAGTTGAACTCATTTGTGAAGTTTACATCTTCACAGTCCAGAGATTGGGCTAGGTTTCCAGGAAAGTTTCCCCCTTCTCCCCCATCACCATCTGGGAAATCTTCCAGTTTCTTGGGGGAAGCCGTACAGGGTATCATAAAGTATGTAGTCTCCAATGGTGTCACACCCAGACAGAGTACTTGTAACTGCTTTCAAGAACTGCAGATTCTACAATAAAAATCCCAAATTTCAAATATTCTTCAATAAAACCCCATATTTTCAAATTTTTTCCAAGGAAATTGCAAAATTTGCCAAGCATCTTCAGTGAAGACCCAAAATTTTCAATTTTTATTCACCTGAAATCTGAAAGTTTTGGCAAGCACTGTGCCATGAAAATTTTTTGCTTGAACCTTACAGCAACCCTTGCCATTGTGGAGGCTTTAGTTTTCTAGTTTAGTTTTTTCCCCTGTCAGGGTCCACAGGGAGCTGGCCTCCCACTGGGGAAAATCCCATCACCACCTCGGCACAGTACCTTCATGTGCTGAGATCGGAATATATAAAAATTAATATATTGATTCACTCCTTAATTTTTTCACCTGAATCTATGTCAGCAGCAGTATTTTGGGGGCACTGAAACCAAATCGTGTTTGATGCTGTGTTTAATAATCACTATTACAACATTAAAATGCTATTTTGCACTCTGGGTGGTGAAAAAATCCAGTTGGGATGACTACATTTAGGCAGAGGGACTTTATCACTAAAGCAGGGTGTAATCTGATTTTATGTAAGGTCTTATTATTTGCAAACCTTGACATGCATTCATTCAGGTGGATGTATACAGTATCTTGGTATGTTTTGCTCTGATCCTTTCTCAAGGACATGAGGATAAATTGGATTTGACGACAATAAATAAATCCATAGGTGTCATTGATCTTGAGCCACCTATGGAGGACCAAAAACAACAAAATTAATTTCCTGCTCAGAGTCAGATCCCCCTCCCTCCTCCATTGCCTCAGGAACAAAATGGAAGGTTCATGTCCAAATTTATTCTCATCCTTGATTTGAAGCACAAAATGTGACCCTGCAAAGAAGATAAGATCAAGGTCTAGAATATTTTCTTGGCAAATGTGAATACGTGGGGATGCCAGTGAGACCAAAGGTCCTATAAACTGAGCATATCACTTGAAGATTGGGTTAGGATTAGTGTAAGGTTTACTAATGGTAGTAGACTAGCATACCTTGGCCATGACATTCTTCAAACAAGTGGAACTTTGGTTTTGTGGACTCTGCATAAAATATTTGCCTTGACATATTTGGATATTACAAATGAAGCAAATCTGTGCAGTAATATCGGTCCATTTGGTGGACAAGTACCATACCCTTACTTTTTTATCAAGAATGGTACTGTAGCTGGAAACGGGAATTGATTACTTGCCTGATTCTGCAGGAAACTGCCACGTGGATCAAACAACTTCTATCAGCATTCTTCTGCTAATAAAGAAACAACTTAGCTCATAAAAGTTGTGTAACAGTAAGCCAGTATCATATTAACTACTGTTTGTACACACAGAGATCACTGCTGAGACCAAGACAGTTTGTTTACCTTCTTACAGGACTCCGTCTTCTTTAACTGTTGATGTTTGGTAAATTAGTGATACACTGACAAGATACTCTGTACCGTATTTTGTGGTTAAGCCACGTAAACTATGCAGTTTATCTTTACAAGTCTGTTTGTAAGCCCAGATTGAGCTCCATAGATGGACTCTTGAGAGATAATCTTGTGGAAGGTAAATTTGGGTAGTGAGGTTTGAATTGTTGACAGGGCTTTTGGCTTCTGTTTCCAAGGTCCATTTGCTACTCCCAGGGGTGTCTCAAGCCTATTTATATTCTGCAATTGATTATAGTTTCTAACATTTTTCAAACTGTTGTCGACAGTCAATAAAACTGTAGCCAACACCTGAAAAAGTTTTTGGAAAGGATTCGTCACCTTGATTGCATAGAGAATTGCTAAAGTATATATATACTGTACTTGGCTGTGGCCAGAGTTATTTTACTTTGTTGTATCTATAGTGTACTTTGTGTATACTGTAGGATCTATAATTTTTAAAAGTAATTTTTTATTGCAGCTTTTATGAAAAAGCTTATCTCAAAAAATCCTGATTGTGTAGTAATATTCACAAGGAAAATTTTGTATGCACATGTCATTAAAGGCCAGTTTGATTTAAATAAAAACAAACCTTTCAAAAGATAATTTTTGCAGTGGGAAAGATGAAAATTGAAGCACACAATTTTCAGAAGTCAGAAGTCATGAGTGGAGTAGGTGCGTATGGTGTTTGCAGATTTAAAGCGGTTTAAAAAAATCAATTTAAAGAGCAAATAATCTGGTCCCAGATGATAATTCTCCCAACTAAGATTTTTCTCCCTCCTCCTCCAATTTAAATAGAAGAATATTTGTCTAATGCATCTCCCAGATACAGCTAAAAGTAGCTTGTATTGAGTTTAAATTTTTCAAGTTCATATCCACACACTACTGTGTGAGCTGTCTGCTATACCTTGGACTATACTACTGACCTGCACAAGTCATCACTGACCAATCAGAGTGAGGCTATTGCTTGATTTGATAAGAATCAAGGTGTAGTCACCAGTTATAAAAAGAGATAGCCGGGTGTAGCCAAATATGTTTAAGGTGTTGCAACAGTCCGTTTAAATGTGCTATAGCATCACCCCAAACATGTTTACATGTTTAGGAATATGATCATATCTCTAAATACAGTCGGTGACTGTGCTTTGACTGACATTAATTAAATGGGCTATAGCATCACCCCAAACATGTTTACATGTTTAGGAATATGATCACATCTCTAAATTCAGTTGGTGACTGCACTTTGATTGGTTAGTCAATGATGACTTAGTTGTGTAGTCAGTTGTGTTCCCAGTTAAAGGGAAAATGCAGTCACCCCAATTTGAATTAGTGTACCCTGGTATCCTTAATCATGAATGGCTCTGTTTAAGTCATGTGCCAATTATTTTGTTACTGGATTGTTCAAGAAATTATGTAGTGTACCATATGAAACACTTTTGTGTTGATAATCATGAAAGATATTTAAAAATGACATAAGAGGAAATTCATACAATTTAGCTGATGTTTCCAAATAAATTTGGGGTGGTTGCTCTTTCCCTTTAAAGAGGGCATGACACGGGCAAAACAACCTTTGTGTATTGCAACATTGAATACAGTATTCTATAAATATAATCTCATACACAGCTAAAACCGGTACCATTCGTCATAAATGAAATTTGAAGAAAAACGTTCAAAATCCAATTTCGAAAAATGCCGCAACAGGTCACATGACTTTTATGACGCAATTGGAGGCACAAACACTGCGCTATTAAGGACGCGCATCTAGATGTGGAACTAATATAACGCTCGATAAAGTTATCATAACTTAGCAACTTCATAAAAAGGATTACATCACAATACCCGCCCAACATACAGAGCACAAAGCAAGGACCATGTTGGGGCTTCAAAGCATATCATTGGCCAATATGTTAGCATGCATATGCGCCCGTGTTTTAGCTTCCCTGCATATAATGAACAGCTTTGTTTTTGTGCAAAAAGGATGCGGTTCGGGCGCGCTCTACAGGACAGCAATGAACATGTATGGACAGTCCAAGCGCACCTTTACTCAGTGGGCTGTTCAGTACCGTTGCGAACGGTAAGCAGTCACCGCGCAACGACGCATAGTTCACAATGTGGTCACTGGTCACGCGCGCTGCTGTAGTATCGTAGCACAGGTGTTTGCAATGATGTACCCGCTAACACGCGTTAGCATGCACATGATTCGATGTGTAGAACAATGGGTGAGCTGCCTGGTATAGTGTTACTATTAAAACGTGCCTCCAATGACGTCACGATCTCGAGACGCCCTCACAAACGTTTTTTTGCTTTCGGATTTCAGATGGGCTGATTCTGGCCTGTAATTGGGAATTCACAAGGTCGTATTACTGTGTTTATGGACGTAGTTTAGTCGGGAAAACATTCGCTTTATTTCAAGCTGTATCCAAAGAATATTTACTGAGAAACGTACTTTGGCCGTGTCATACCCACTTTAAGCTCACACACAGTATTGTGTAGGTGTGCCCTTGAGCAATTTAATCTCAGTGAAAGCTATTGTAACTTTGTCTGGGAGCTGTACTACTGTAGACAAGTGTTTTTGTTTAAATTGGAGGAGGGGCTAGAAGTAGTCTTACTAAGGAGAATTGTTTGCTGATTCGGGTGAGGCTTGAGATCCTTTAAAGACAGACAGTCATCACCCCTTAGTAGATTTTTAGTGTATGTATATGAAAATTCTCAGTTGGTGACTGCTCTTTGATTGACATCAAAGTTTGAAAATTTGAAAGATGCAGAGTAGCTCACATTCCACACAAGGCAGAGAGAGTACTTTTATTACATTTTATAGCCTTGTATGCTCAGCAGGACATGGCCTTAAGCAATAAAACAGGTTTATTCTTGCACAAGGAAGAGCCTCATACAGTTATGGGAGGAGCTAGAAGATGCATAGTTGGGAGAATTGGAACTGTCTGGGATCATGAAAATTCCCCTTTAAATAAATGCCTCCTGTTCTTGCAAAACCGTAATGACTTTAACAGTAGGACAGATCCTGTAAAATTTTTAAAATCCTTTTACACTAGGGTGCATCAGTGACCTCATACATTTTAACCATCTTATTTTTTTTTGTGGGGGGGGGGGCTGTAAAATAAATGTGGAGGCATTATGGTGATTTAGTCTGCTGGGAGAAAAAGGGACAATTGAATGTAAACCAGAAAAGGTTCAGAATCACCAAATTAGTATCCTTACAAAACATCCATTCTTGGAATTCATCACTACTGGAAATCAGAAAAACTTCAAGGGGTGATGGTTCTCACTACCTATACAAGTAATTTCTCTTTTTTTTTTTGTTTACTTGATGTTTTTTTTTACTTCTCTCTCTTCTTGGTGCTCCTTTTAGATATATGTGCAAACTTATTTTCATCTTTTTTTTTTGTTATTTTCAATTAATAGATGGTTTATCTAGATGGTGGTACCTTCACAATGGGCACAGATGACCCTGGCGTACCTGCTGATGGAGAATCACCAGCGAGGAGGGTCACACTGAAACCCTTCTACATAGATGTCCATGAGGTCAGCAATGCAGAGTTTGAATTGTTTGTAAACTCCACAGGATTTACTACAGAGGTGGGTATTACGTATTAAAGGTCAAAAGCAATCACCCCAAACTTATTTTCAAATAATAGCTAAATGTCACAAATTTCTTCTTATTTCTCTTCCAAGTATCTTTCATAATATTTTAGGACATAAATATTGCATATTCAAGGTAAACCAAGCAGTTGCTCCTTGTAAATTTTACAGTTGAGTGAGAAAAATACTGTCACATGATTCTCAAGAGCCATTCAGGAAATAGGATAGTCTACTATACAATTCTTTATTGGGGTGACTGCATTCTCCCTTTAAAGGAAATATGATGTAATTTTACCTTCTGTTTGCAATGAAAGCTTGGAAAAACTGCTTTTAAGGACTGTATTCATTTCAACTAATGCCTCAATGCCACATCTAATGTTATAAGCTTCTTTTTATTTAAACCCCAAGTTGTCCATGTTGGAAAATCATTGCATGACACATAGTGATTGGGGAAAGAATTAGACTGTTGCAATCCTTCACTAAACCTTTCAAAAGAACAGCCCATTTAATGTAAAAAAGATCAACTTTTGTGCATGTTTGTAACAGTACAGAGACTCCTCCAGGGGTCATGTACTCCAAAGAGAGTAGTGTATTAACTACTGAACTCATTGCCAGGAGGAACATCTCCCAGCATACATAGTAGTGTCTATGAGGTAGAGTCAGGTAACCAGCTTAGCCTCATAAGCTGGTGGGGCAGTATCATTCACAGTCCATTGTTGAAGGTAATGAATGGGTTAGTTTGTACATGTTTATCATGCATATCGAATAGGGAGCAGCTACACTACCTAGCAGAATAGTATCACTCACAGTCCAGTCATGATTAATGAATGGACCAGTGTGCCCCAGTAAACATGGTTTGTGCTGAATAGCAGCAGTCATTGGTATCTAGCTGGGTGGTGGCACTCAAAGTCCAAGTCCAGTGATGATTGGTGAATGGAACAGTGTGCCCCAGTAAAGATGGTGTGTGTTGAATGGCAGCCGTTACCTAGTTGTGTGTTGTCATTCAAGAGTCTAGTGCCAGTTAAATAATGGACCATGGTGTCTAACTAAACATGGTTTGGTTTGAATAACAGCAGCTACAGTGCATAGTAGGGCAGTTTTGGTTGCAGTTCAGTGACAATTGAAAAACGGACGAGTGTGCCATACAGTGGTGACATGAAGGGGGACAGGGAGGGCATTTGCCCCCTGTTGTTGCCTTTACCCCCACATGCCCCCATCTGTTCCTTTACAAGGTATGCAGTTTACAGTAGCAGTGCATACAAACATCATTCCCCCAATGACACTTATTTGGCATGTCCCACCCCATCTTTGAAGTCCTGGTAGAACCACTGGTGCCATACTTAGCAATCTGTGCTGTGAAGAGCAGCAACTACTGTATCAAGTATGTTATATGAAAGCATCCTGATTGGCAAAAGGTCAACAGGTATTTCAGATTTGTTCGCCGGTGGTCATGTGGGGTCTTATAACATAGGGCTGACCATTCGAAAAAGTGGGTTTCTAGTTTATTTACTATTTGGATGTGGAGCACAGTTGGTTTTTAGTAGAAAGCTCATAACATGTCTGTCTCCAACTTATAAAGCTCTTTACAGAGATTTTTAAGTATGCTCTTCCAAGCTGTGCCTTTATCCTTGCAATTTAGTGGAAACTGGAATGTAAATTGAAACAAATACTGTTTGTTTGTTCATCATAGGGAGCTAGTTTAATGGAGAAAACATTTTATTGCTTGATCTTTAATCAGTGTTTTATCTAGCTATTACCTCTCACGTAGCAAAATTTCCATTACCTCAAGATAGGTCGCCATTGCAAAAGTACAGTTAGGCATTTGTATAAACTGACTGTTTGATGCTTTGCTTTGCCACAGTAGTTCATATCATGTAGTGATTTAAATTTCATCTTTTTAATTTCTAGGCTGAATCATTTGGCGATTCCTTTGTATTAGAAGGAAGAATTAGTGAAGAAATAAAGAAGGACATTTCCCTTGCCGTAAGTTTCTAAAATGACTCATTACCAAGTGGATTACCACCTGGTTCCTTTCAGACACAAGTTTTACCTTTGTAAAGAATTTTCTTCCAACTACTGGATTTGAAAAGGTCAGGTATCATGCATTTGTATGCTGCATGTTATAACACTTAAGTGTTGAGAGCAGGAGTCTAATAGACTAATCCAAGCAGCCATGTGGTGGCCAAATTAACATCAGCCATTATTGGGGGCCACCAGCATTAATCTTCTCAATTCTATTGTTTCCATTTACGATGGATGGCCGTACTCAATTCAAAACCCCAACATAAGCAGATTAAGTACAGGTTTTGAATTGGGTGGATCTATCCATGGTACAGGTAGACGAAAAAAATTGGGGAGGTTAACGCCGGTGGCCCCTAGTAATGGCTAAAAATCCCACCATTACGTGGTTGCTTGGATTAGCCTATACAGCTTAGGCCCCTCTACATGATAAATGCTGCAAAACATCATCATGCATTTGCATGGTGATGCTGAAGGATAAATGTGTAATCTTGTAGACTGCTTTCGCAACAAATTTGAATAATGTCCAACATTGACGAAGGTGTTCAAACTTTTAGCTGTATGTTTCATCTTCCCAGCAAGTATTTAAAGATTTGTATGATGACCTTTATTGATTCCTTGCCGAAGGCAGGCAAGGAATCTATGCGATGGTGATGTCGTGTGTGTGTGTGTGTGTGTATGTGACGGCTTTGCTTGTTTACACGATATCTCAAGAAGGGAAAATTGGACAGTTCGCAAACTTGGTACAGAGATGGCCCATATTGAGAGGAAGAACCCTGTTGTTTTTGGTGGAGGTCAAAGGTCATCTGGGGTCACTGGGGGTCAAAATCTGAAAACCTTGTTTACATGATATCTCAAGTTAGAAAGCTTGGACAGATTTCATGCGTGATATGTAGATGCGTTGTGGTGAGAGGAAGAACCCTATTGTTTTTGGTGGAGGTCAAAGGTCATCTGGGGTCACCGGGGGTCAAAATCTGAAAACCTTGTTTACACGATATCCCAAGGTAGGAAGCTTGGATACATTTCATACTAACTATGTGGATGTGTTATGGAAAGAGGAAGAAGCCTATTGTTTTTGGTGGAGGTCAAAGGTCATCTGGGGTCACCAGGGCTCAAAGTCTTAAAACCCTATTACATGATATCTCAAGGTAGTGAACATGGATAGATTTCATATTAAGTATGTGGATGTGTTTTAGTGAGAAAAAGAACCCTATTGTTTTTGGTGGAGGTCAAAGGTCATCTGGGGTCACCAGGGCTCAAAGTCTGAAAGCCTTGTTTACACGATATCTCAAGTTAGGGAGCGAGGATAGATTTCATATTAAGTTTGTGGATGTGTTATGGCAAGAGGAAGAAGCCTATTGTGTTTGGTTGAGGTCAAAGGTCATTTGGGGTCACCAGGGGTCAAAAACTGAAATTTTGTAAACATGTCATTACAAAGAAGGAAGCACAGAAAAATCCCTTCTAATACTTTTTTTTTTCATTTTTTTGGTTATTCATGTTTTGGTTCAAAGGTCATGTGGCATGAACTGATGTGAGCAAGGGTGAAATTGTGACCACATCATAAAAAATGATGAAGTAGAGAAGTATAAATTTGATGGATGAACCTCTTTGTAACAAAGCACCCCCCTTTTGGCAAGGAATCACTAAGCCTTTTGGCTTTCTGGTTGACAAATGTATATGAACATGTAGATGAGCCATTACTGAGAAAGAGGGAGGAACATGTACGGGCTAAAAGTATGGATTGATTCAACTGTGTATATGTTAGCTTCCAGTTTAAACATTTTAACTAAAATTCGAAATGATTTTTAATTTTGAAGGTCATTGTGGATGAGAAAACAGTAGATTATTTTTGCATGAAAACCCACCTTACTATATGACCTAGTAGAGCATCAAGTCCCATACCTTCCATATATAGCTGATTGGTCAACATTCACACTCAGTTTTTTGCAAATTATTACTGGAAGATTTGAAAGATTATTACAGAAAAGTGTGTTGGGTTGGAACAACCCCAGAGGAATATGCTCTCAGTCCCATAATTAAAAAGATGACCTGAGCTTATTTGCTCTTCCACGACCACAAGATTGATACCTAGCATTGTAGCTAAAATTGGTATCATTCTTAATAAAAGATGAATAATTATAATAGCTCTGTTAGTTGTCTTTGTTGCAGATGTTGAGTACAACAATAGGAACAAAAGTAACTTTTCTTGATAAGCATACAATTCTACAAGATACAGTACTGTAAAGTAGTAATAAAAAAGCAAATTAATAACAAAAGCAATAAAAACAATAAGATAACAAAAGCCTAACCTAAAAAATTTCTTTCAATAGAAATTTTTCAAGACTTGATTTAAAAGAAATGATGATTTGAGAAGAGTGACTGTGTAGTGGAGATGGTTTGAGAATTAGGGCATAGTGCTAGAAAGCAGTCTCAGGACTGGACCTTGCTTCTTTGGATGCACATGTCAGATATCTGAAACAAGCTAGCAAAACAGAGGCTGTGTTTGAGTGTATACCAGTAAATAAGTTCTCGAGAGTTCTGAGTGAGGAGCATGCTCATAGAGAAAACATTGAATACTACACGTCACTGGAAGTCAATGTAGATCCATAGAAATTGGGGCTACATGCTCAGAATTCTTTGTTTTGAAACAACACAGGCTGCAAAATTTTGAAGACAAGGTAATGTTCATAAAACATAGTGGTGGGTAATCCAGCTAGCATCAAACTACAGGAGTTCAGGGGATGAGAAAAAAACATGCATAAGTTTCTCGGTATCAGAGCATGAAGAAAGTTGTGAAGAACTCTGGTATTACTAATAAAACCATAAGCAAACCTTTGTATACTACAATTTTTTTTCTCCATGTGCAGCTAGTTGTAAGTCTAAATAAACAAAGGCTTCTCACACGTGATTGTACCAAAACTGTGGAACCGCCACCTGTAAAAATTTGACAAAATACTTTATTAGGTTGAATGTCTTTAGACAAAACAAGGAATAAAGTTTGAGAATTGTTTAGCAATAAGAAATTACAGTTCGTCCATTCTCTGACATATTCCATGTATTTCTCTGTAGAGATTTGAGCATCTAAACAAGGAATTTATAAGTTTTTCAGGCCCAGGGCCACTTTTACTTGAGTATTTGCTTTAAATTTATGGTAGTAGCCTAGGCTTTATTCAACAGGTTTTGTTCTTATTAAAATTTTGAGCTTCTCAAATCTTCCACAGGCCATTTTTGTGCATGTCACAGGTTACAGATGTCCCGTGGGCTGCAACCTGAGAATCTAGGATCCAAACAATCGTTTGATACATACAGTACAGAAAGAAGTCAGTGTTTCCCTATCAACAAAATTCCTCATTGTAAATAGCAAGGGAGGATTCAAAAGAGTTCAAGATATTCTTTTGGACCATACAGGAAATAAATCATGGGGGTGTTGAGAGTTTCAATCACCTTTGCAGTACAAGTCTTCCTCAGTTATTTCAAGTGTTTATGTACCAGTTTGGTGCGAACATATCTGACCATGCATAGCAACATTTCTATTGCCAACAATCTTAGAAAGGTATTAATACTTTAACCACAAGTGTTTCCATAAAAGATAACCTTTTAGGAAGACCTCGTTTGCAAATAAATAGTCTCGACTGTTAATCTTAATTTTAAAATTTTGAAGTGATTATTGTTATGTGTGGTGTTGTATTTGACCCTAAAAGTCACATCCAGTATTTAACAATTTTCTTTTTTGTCTCTCATGAAATCACTTTCAAGTGATTTATGGGTTTGAATGTAATTATAATGTAAATTTACATTGACATTTTGTTCAAGATAGTGTGGTGGATGTGAATGACAAATCACCGTGAATGCTTTGGAGTGTAATACAAATATAAATGTGACAACTGATTTGCTATTACAAGTGACAACAAGTTCCAAGGATCAAGAATCTTGTTAAAGTGCAAATGACTTTGATGATCAACTTTGTGTTCAAAGTCTGCATTATTAATAACCCCATATCAATAGTGTGAAGGCCCAGATATATGACAGAAGACCTAGCTTCCTTCTAGAGTTCAAATCAAAGAATGGGGAATGATGTTGCCTGTATCCAATCTTATTTTACTGTGCTAGCTGGCCAAATTGCTGTTCAATTTCAAACATGTATAGCAGTTTTATTTACTGTACACATAATCCTCAAGGGCAGCATGTCTCAATTGGTGGGCTGCAGAGCACCATCTGTGGGCTATGAAGCAAGCAGGAAAAAATTGGAAGTTTGTTTCCATCATTTTCCATTTCATCCTACACATTCCAGGGTTTCCCCTGGGTTTTAGAGAGTGAGGAGGTATGAGTCCCTGGGGGCAATATGATGCCAGCTTTGACACCATCAGTGAAAGAGAACTATTAATACTTCCTAAGCTAAGACAGTACATGTGGCAAGTAAAGCAAATTTCTGTGAGGTGGTGGCCAAAAACTGTGAGGCGGCTGCCTCATAAAAAGAATGCCAGGGGAGACCCTGCATTCGAATTTGGTAGTAAATAGTGGTTGGTGTTGCAATGTATCCCTTATGGTCAAGTTATAAATATAAATGGAGCTTCATTTTTCAGTTAATAATGACAGGTGGTCCTAATGTTATTTCTACAATCAAAGTGGGCCTTGAGATACAAAATAGGGTTGGGTGGCCCTCTGAATTTCGGTAACGGAACTGTTTGTTATACAGAACCGTTACTGTAAGTAGCACTGGCTCTCGACTGTATGCAGATTACCAATCAACTTGAGTGTAAGGAAAATGTTTACATTGTCTATATTGGTCCTTTAAAGTTCCACAACACTTACGTTGGTAAGGAAAGGACAGCACAGTGAATCTTGTTAACTACACAGCGGAACCACACCAGCTTTTTCAACCCTTGCAAAATTGCCATGTATACTAGGTGTCACTTGTTAGAAAACTTTGGGCAATTTGGGTGCAGGTATGCTAAGCAAAACAGGGGGGAGGGGGAGGTACAATAACTTAATTGTAGTTTTACGGGTGTGAAATATTTTAATCATGACATTGTGCAAGAGCAAAAAGATGTATAGTTGTATATTCTTGTTGTTTAAAATGAAAAAAGAGAAATATGAAATTAATGAAAAGAAATGCTTTCAGAAGAAAGTAATTTCGTCAAGTACCGGTAATAATAATGCACTTAAATGGATTCGGTATTTATATTTCCTGCACAACGAGCACCGGTACATATATGAATGCTGGTAATTACTGTGATAATGAGTAATAGTGGTATGTTGGCCTTGTAGACTAAATAGTTTAGAATACTAAGCAATTACAAATGTATGGTTGGGAAGCTGTGACTTTCAAGGGTCTGACAAACTGAATGGCTTTAATCACCTTCAAAATAATGTTTGGGTGAAACATCATATCATATGTAAAACCATAGATTCCTGTTGGGAAAAAACTGCACCTTAGAATGGCCTGTCTTAAAATTTAAGTCTAACTTGTTTGGCCTAAATAGTCAATCAAAGAATGTACTGTGTAGTTTATAGGCATGTTGTTTATATTTAAATCTTCTTTGAGATTGGTTCAAGTAACTGAATTTGCTAATAACTAAAAATGTTTAAAGATAGATGGAAATGTAGGAGATTTTAAATCATCTGTTTGATGCATTATTTGTTTTTGTGTGTTCTCTTTTTTCACACCAGGTAGAGGCAGCCCCCTGGTGGCTGCCAGTGAAGGGTGCTGATTGGTTACATCCAGAAGGTCCTGACTCTTCTATAAGAACAGACAGGTGAATTGACAGTGTTTTTGTAAATTTTAAATATTCCTCATTATATCATGTTATGTGTGTCTGACTTCATAAAAATGTAAATCTTGCGACAACATCTGCATTTGACAGAATTCTGTATGGGCCTGACATAAGATTCCTAGGGTTGGATTCATGACATAAACTTGTGGTCAAACAGTGACCCAAGTGGGAGTCGTGAATCCTAATAGAGTGCCAACTCCAGTTTTCTTCCAGTCATGACTCTTGTGAAATTGGCAGTACGGTGAAAAAAAATACACAAAAATCTAACTTTTGTGTTTTAGAACATTTACAGTAATGTATGTGCTTTGCAAAGTTTAATGGAAGTATTGAAGACAGCTGACTCTGATTCCTTTTCCCTTATGCTCAATCACTAGTTCTCAATTCAGTTGAAAGTAGGCTAACAATTAATTCTTCAGCATCTCAGCAGTACTGTAGGCTGGCTTTTGTATTTGTATTGATTGTTAGGTTTGTACTCCAAGCCGTAGTGGTACAAGGAGTGATGCTAGGTGCTGTACCCCCTTCCCCTTACCCATTCCAACAAAACAGTTCCTATTTTGGAGCAAAATACATGCAACTTTTTGGTCAAATGAGTAACAATTTGATCTTAAAATTTGGGGCAAATATGCTCAGACCCCAATTGCAAGTGGTCCAGAATACTTTAACGCCCCACATTTCCCTGCTATTTTGTATCAGCCTACAGCAGTTTAGACAGCCCTTCCAAGAATTTTTCATAAGATTGAAACTATTATTTATTACCATGACAATTCCATCCTGTATGTGTATGTATTTTTCCAAGTGAGTATAAACCTTTGAAGTATTATCAACAACTTTTTCTAAAGTGCCCTTCACTCTATGGCCAAAAACCAAAGGGTGAAAACCAAAAATTTCTCCCAGAGGAGTCCTGCTCCCCGAAGGAGGGACATCGTCCAGGGAAACTACTTAATTTGACCAACCTCTAGCTTGACCTTCTGACCCTACATCAAAGGTCTGTCATGCATGGCCCTGTTCTAGACTTGCTGAAGAGAACAGGTACTACATATAATCGTAGCCATAATACAGAGAAGCAACGGGAAGGGACACTTAAACTAAAACCTTCCCATCAAGCAATTTTGTCCATAATAGTAACAGTATTGTCAGCATGTAGGAGCAAATGTGACATTGTAAGTTTCAAAAAATAATGCCACAACAATAAGCTGTATAGTGTTACATAAAGGCTGAGAGGTTTTGTTGTTGTTTATAATGAAAACAGAATGGATCATCCTGTTGTACATGTGTCGTGGAATGATGCAACTGCGTACTGTCAGTGGGCTGGCAAGAGATTACCAACAGAGGCTGAATGGGAATATGCTGCTAGGGGAGGTCTAGAAAACAGGTGAGCAATTATGCTTCCACAGAGAAAATTAAACAAGAAAAGAAAGAGTTATGGTACAGAGTGTAACACATGCCGCTAGAATTCAATAGGCTCGTTTAGCCAAAGTTCCCTGGGAAAAGGCCATTTTCCCGGGTGAAAAAGATAGACGTCTTATGTCTCCTGATGGCTACATCCTCCTATTGAATTCTAGCCTCATGAACTGTATTCACACAGACTCCTTATTTCATGAACAGAACAACCATTATGTGTGGGCAAAGCAAGGGACATGATGATTTTATATGGAAATTAAAACCATGATAACAAAATTTACAGCTTAGTTCTGACTTTGAGACAGTTACTCATGACATTAATTGTCTAGGAATTTAGGAGAAGCCAACTGTAATGGGATATGGATTGACCACAAGGCCTTTAAAGGATAGTCCAGACACAAAGATATATTTGATACATTAAAGAGGAATTTAATCTAAGCATTCTACTGAAGCTTTCATTCAGTTTTGAGATGTTAGCAGCTGAAGTTATTTAGCTGTAAAGAAGCAAAAATGGTCTGAAAGTTTTTAAAATGTCTATGAAAATTATGCATTTTTTAAACATTTCAAAGTCTTTATTAAGGTCAAAAAAGGGCTTATTTTACCCCTGGCAATCCTCATCATAGCTGTATCTTTGTATCCCCCCCCCTCCTTCATGATGGTGTTTGTGTATTAAAATATAAAAATTGATGTTGTATGAATGTAACTGGTTGTTTTTGACAGGTTGTTCCCCTGGGGTAACAAGCTTGAACCAAGAGGGGATCATCTTATGAATGTTTGGCAAGGAGAATTTCCAACACTGAACACAGCAGAGGATGGCTATGAAGGGACTTCCCCTGTGAGTTATTGGAAATACTAAAAATATGAAGTTGAACAAAAATAACAGTAACGATTAATAATTTGTAACTCTTATGTAATGCTTTTTCATGAGCAGTAGGTCTTTATAATGCCATGTATGGATGAGTAAGCAATTTCATGGCATTGGGGATTATGCTATTTACCTAGCAGCAGTTGATGTGCTTTAATACTGTTAACAATTCGCACAGTGTTTTGTTGTTCTCACTTCAGTCTCATATGCAGAGAACCAAATGAGAAGGCAACTGCCTGGTCCCCTTTTTGAAGTCTTTGGTTTTACCTGACAAGAGTAAGGACCAGTGGTGGTGCCATGACTTGTCCTACTAGGTGTGTGTGTGTGTGGGGGGGGGGGGGGGTTAGCTCTCTAATGGGGAGGTTAGCAACTGAAGTCTTGATGAAGTCAATGGGTTACTGTAAGAACAGTGAAACCAAAATTTTGGGAGGGCTTTGCACTGAAAATTTTGTGTTTTTATTGAAGAAAACTTGAAAATTTCAGGCTTATATGGAAGGATCTGCCCTCCATGAAAGTAAAGTATGCTTTTGGAGGCAAGTGGTCACCATTGTCAGGGACCACATCCTCTATCATACCCACTAGGGCTATCCAACAAATTTGGAAAATTTTGCTGACAGGGGGGCCAGTTGAGTATTTTCTGCCTAGGGGTGTAACTTTGTACACTTATGCTTGCACCACCGATGATTCAAACCCAAGCCTCCTTGCAGAGGGATATTTGACCACTGTACCAATTAGTTCCATCTTGTACCAATTCCATTTGTATGGAAAACATGTAATTTTATCTCCTACCATTGTGTGCTGTATGTCTCTACAGGGGTATGTTGAACTATGCTAGTCTTCTTTGCACAGGGTGCACATTTCATGTGATGAATGTAATTCATAGCTTGTTTTTTACTCAAAGGCATGCATTGCTGTGTGCATTGTTTTGCCGTCCAATACGAAGCCAGACATGATGGAGTCGAATCATAGTGTTTCTCCACCTCCTTTTAGTGCTTTAATTGCATATGAATTGTGAAGTTAAATGTAACTTACACCCCTGCTTAATAATTCATCTGTCTCAAGAAAAGGCATGCATTTAATTTTTGCATTCATTCAGAAAATACATTTTGAAAGATACAGTATGTGCATAGACCAATGTACAGAGAGCCAAATGAAGACAAAAATACCAATGTGTGGTCCATAACAGTCATTTTGCATTGCTTTTTTCTTGAAAGGAAAGCTACTGAATTTCTCTCAAATTACCCTTGTACACTGGTAGCCTTATATGACTGTTCGTGCATTAGGAATCCTACATCATGCATTTAAGGGGATATGGTATCCCCCAAACCAGCATATTTAGAAATAGCCCCAGAGTTCTAAGTACAGCTGATAACTGCACTTTGATTGACATTCATTCAAACAATACTGTTTCACTCTGGTTGGTCAACGATGACTTGTACAGTTGGTTGTGTTCCCAATTAAGCCCACACACACTATGTTTGGCAATATTACCTCGAGCAATTTAAGCTCAGTGCAGGCTACTTGGGCTCAGTCTAAGAGGTGTGATAGACAGATAGTTTGGTTTAAATTGGACGAGGGGCTAGAAGTAAACTAAGAAGGGAGAATTGATACTGTCTGGGGTGAGATTAGAGAGCCTTTAAGTGAAACCCACAGTACAGGATGCCATAGACACTGTAACTACAGGAGTTAACTGACATTGCCATGTTGCAGTTTAATACATGTCAGCTAGCACTGAGAGTTACAACAGTTGCATCCCTTTTCAAAGAAGAAATGCTATTCGCCTTTGCCTCTACTAATACAGAAAGTAATAACATCCCTTCAGTGGTGGGGCAGGGGTGGGGGTGGGAGGCAGGCTCAGATAACACCACCCCACATACAATTTACTCATTACACACTATTTAACCCAAACAGAAGTTAGTTGTTAAGTAGCACCTCAGTGGTGTAGCTAGCGATGTAAAACAGAAGCTCATCAATTTCGGTACAGACCATACTTCTTGTTTTAAAGGATAGTATCTTGTAATACTTGGACTAAATTTCAGGAAACCACTTTATCTACAATTTTTATTTCTATGTTTGTTGTCAGTTTTCTTTCATTTATTATCTCTAGAAGTTTGAGAAGAAAACATTTTGAAAAAGATATTGCAAAAAGTTCACAAGACCTTTTGATATTATTATGAAATATTTAATTTTAAAAAGTGGCAAAATGTCTTTTTAATAAATATTATGTCAACAGTATTCCAGTTTATTGCCCTCTTTTCCTGTTACAGGTGACTGCTTACCCACCTAACAAATACGGGCTTCATAATACTGTTGGTAACACGTGGGAATGGGTACAAGACTGGTGGACAATCAGGCACAGTAGCGAACCAGCAAGTAATCCGGTAAGCTCTTTTGTGACTTTGTTGGTTAGATGGACATCGTTTAGTGGTCACCCCAAATGGTGACATGAACAGAAATTAAAAGTTGAACTCTTTTTATACACACTTTAAATGTTAACTTAAAAACTCATTTGCAAAGGTAGTAGCTATGGCAAATACCAGAGGTGAAAACAATGTAAGAATCTGAAGGGTGGCAATCAGTTAGGGATTCGTGAAACAGAAAAATAGCAGGAATGAATGGGCTGGCTAACAATAATATTTGAGTAAAGAGTGGGATATTAAGGAAAAAAGAGGGCATTCACTGAGGCATTTCAAAAAGACATTGTAACAGTGAGAGAAGTATTTCTGAAAAGTGGGAATACAGTCAGTGAAGAAATTCTCAGAGGTTTAAGTAAAATGGAATGAGTGGCAAGAAGTGAGGCATTTGTTGATGTAAAGATGGAGAGTGAGGAATCTATGAAAGTATGGACAGAGGACAATTGGTATGGTATGAAATGGAAATGGTGGAAATGCACTTGTCAGGTGAAACTATGGCTCCCCCAAAAATGGACATAGCAGGGACTTAGGCAGGAATGCGATAAGTGGAAATGTAATAAGTGTGTTTCATTGTGGGCTGAATCTGGAGAATATAAGTCTTGGTAGTGCGGGGTACCATGTGGCTGCACATATGTGGTAATAACAATGCAGTGTTTCCACATGGGGGGAAGCACTTTTTATCAGCAAACAGTTCTGGTATTGTAATTAGGCATAAAGTCTCCTCCAAATCCCCCAGTTTTCCTGCCTGACTTCCTGCATGGCAAATCCTGGGACAATTTTTCCATCCCATTTTGCAATGTACAGCCCAGTAAATGTAACCATTAAATTCCCATTATAGTGGGGACTAAATAGGTTGCATATCCCAGGCAAAAGTTTTGGAAGAGCCCCGCTATCACCAGGGTATGAGGGGTTGAGTCTGTGGTTACAGTTGACAAGTGTATGAGAAAGGTATTGTTTTGTGGGTCAAATCCCCCCCCAGTTTGTTGGATTCAAACAAACTCATGTAAGACTTTCCACAAATGATGAGGTACATGAATAGATATTTGCAGGTACATTCGTTCATCTACCATTTACCACCCCTCAAGTCTTTGCCTGCCTCTCTTTCCCTTAATACCCCAACCTGTGAGACAAATCTACCTATTTTTCATCTGGCATCCAACATGTGATGGTCCACTGACACCATCAGTCATCTGCATGACTATATGCACATATTTAAGATTATAGGTATACTTTATCCATCTCCCCCCTCCCCATCTCCAAGACTTTCAGCCTGTTGGTCACAGTTGGCTGCATTCATTCTTCTCACTGGTTAAGAGTGATATCTGGTGATTTATTTAAGAGTAACATGATATTTTGCAAATAAGTGGTAAAATCCTTCGTACTGACTATGATTTCTTTTACTTTGGCAGACGGGACCAGAATCTGGTAAGGACAAAGTGAAAAAAGGGGGATCATACATGTGCCATGTGGTAAGTTTCATTGTCAGGAGTATACACGGTAGTTTTTTGAGCGGATGTGGTCATGTTTTCTTAAAATTTGGTGTCAGCTGTGTGATCAGGGACACAGTTTCAGTGCTTGCCATAGGTACAACTTTCTGTACCTTAGGCTAACTATGCCCCTGTCCATACTCAATAGTTTTGGTGTGAGAGTATGTCTGTAGATATATTAAAGGACATTACAGTATAAGCAATTAGCTTCAAAAAAGGTGCAAATAGCAGAGCAATTAAAAATGAGTTACAGCAAACAGCATCATGTCCTGTTAAGTTTTTGGGATGTGGTTATTTCTTACAACATAGGGCCACCATATGCCAAATGAGGACTTTGAAGTAAGTGTGTTGTGATGTCACAGAGCTATTACAACTTGAAGATTTTCAAGCCAATATTACATAATCTGCTTTTCTTTGGTTTGGTCAAATTGTAAAGTTTTCTCTCCAAATTATTTATTAGTTGTTTTAAGCAAAGAGTTGTAAATTGTAAGAAATAATCAACCAATCTTATTTTCACACCCACTGAAAAAATTAAAAAAAAAAAAAAGAATAGCATTGGAACTTGGCCATGTTGTGTTTGTTGTGACATTGACTTTCTTCAGTTGCTATATAATGCCAGCATCATTATATCGAAAAAATATTTTTGCTTGCTGTTTGTGGAATACTCTTTTATCTTTGAAATCCTTATTGTTAAAATGATAGTAAGTTGCGTGATACATTGTGCTGTCTTCAAGAGTGAAAAGAAACATATTTGCCTATCGCTCTCTTCCTAACCTTATTTATTTACCAGAAATTCAGTTTACAAGTGTTTTTACTTTGCATGCTTCCCATTATGATGTTAATGGTTGATTTGTCCATCAATCAATCTGGGATACCATTATAGCAATCATTCATGTTTGGGCATGATATTCTAAAAGTTTTAAGTTGTGACATAACTGCAGAATCCCACTACATGGTTCAGTGGTAGTGGCATGAACAGTTGATCCTGTGTCATGTTGTGGCGGAGCTGTTACAATATGTGCAAGACTCAGCCAATGGGGAAGGGCAAAAAGGGGAGGAGAGTGCACGACAAGAATTTCAGGGATGAAATGGAGGCTGTGAAAGATTAGAAAACGGATAAGGCAAACTGACCATTTCAATTCCAACAGGGTAGCTGAATGGTAGGTCTACTTATGATATCATAACATGTCATTTCAGTAGAAGGATTGGGAAACCTTAAATTCTGTGAATTCTGAAATAAATTGTAAAATTAGTTAAACTATTTGCCTTCCCCTCCCTCCTCATGAACCCTAAGAAGACTGGCTATGCACCTGATGTCAACTATTTAGTCATTAAGCTTAGGTAATTGACAAAAGTATTAAGACTTGTTATTTGGGTCTCTTTGGCCTGGAAAAGTCATAAACTTAGGTTGTTATCACATTCCATGGCTTGAAAAGCCATGGAATGTTTTATGCAGTGGAAGAAGTCATGAAAAATATGGAACTTTGTACAGATTTTGTATCGTTTTTTCTTTTTTGGAATGCATTCAAAGTATGTATTTCTACCGGGAATTTTGTAAAAATGAGAAAAAGTAAAGTCGTGGATTTTCCTTAAATTTGGTCTTGAAAAAGTCGTAGAATTTTGTTCTCGTTAGGGTGCAATCCAGCTCTCTGCCCTGTCATTAAATGGGGATGTGTTAGGGTACTTGGTCACAGTACTGCATATAATTGCGTCCCCCAGGAGGCACTCCCTGGGGCAGGTTATTCTCAACCAAGGATAATATAACCTTTCTTAAAGTGCTTTGAGACTGATCTATATTGTAAAGTGTTTTATAAATCAAGTATTATTATTAATATAATGTATTTATGTTTTATACTGCAGAGCTATTGTTACAGGTACAGGTGTGCAGCTCGGAGTCAGAACACACCAGACAGCTCAGCTTGTAACTTGGGATTCCGTTGCGCAGGGGATGATCTACCTCAGGGTGTTGAATGCAGAAACTGTGACAAGGTTTAAATCGTAGAATGTTGGTCTGTATTAATTAAGTGTGCCTTAAATTAAATCCCTACAACTACATGCTGTTTAGATTATTGACAGCAATTAGCATTCTAAATTAAACTCCAAATATCAGTGATGGACCCAAATTTACCATTAATAGTAAAAAGTCTTAGTTTGGTTAAATTAAGAGTTTGATAGGAGACTTTTTCGACATGCGGTCTAAAATTAGGGCCATTTGGAGTGACTGGTAGGAAAAAGCATATCTGTTCTTCAATGCTTTATCAAACTAATTGAAACTTTGTAAATCCCTTGTCCCATTTATCCCCATTAAGACAAAGACTGCCTGACACATGTATGAAAAGAAAATTGATGTTAAATTTTCATCATTTGTTTATGCAGAAATATCCCACTTCACATAAAATTCTGATTCAAGTTAAGCTCATATAAGGTAAACTTTGAAGACATGATCAGTACTGTTTTGTAACTACAAATGTTTTCAGAAAAATTAGAATGGCTGAAGTGAGTCTAGTTTGTAGAAATTGTATTGTATAAAGGTGTGTTGATTTGTCAAGATATATCCAAGGGAGGAGATAAGTATTAAATTGATGTGTAGTTTGCTTTTTTAACAATGTTATTGATAAACTCAGACAATACGACTATGAATACATTCCGATCTTCACCAATGAAGTTATGTCAATATCATGATCATCCACAAAAGTCTTTTAATACCAAAGGGTAACTTGGTTTTAATGTATTGAGGAAGCAACAATAAATGTAGTGATTAGCTTTGTAACTTGAGTGTCACCATGCACTGGGTAATAGTCTTTGAAATGTCTGGATCCAGAATACATTAGCATTCCTTTACAGATAGTAATGGTGACATCTGATTGGCTCCTTAGTAGGTTGGTCCCCATTCACATTGGTGTATTTTAATTGAAAATGATACCAGGTGTATGATGCAAAATGTGTTCTGTTGTTTTAAAATGTACTTTTTTCAAGCACAATGTGCCTTATATATGAGCATTCTATATCTGTGCACTTCATAGAACTAGATCCTGACACTGTGAGATGGTATCACTCATATTCCAGTTACTGATAATAGTTCAATAGGCTACTGTGTCTTATCAAACTAGTTCAATGAGCTAGTGTGTCCTATCAAACATAGTGTGCATCATACAGCAGCAGCTGCCTAACATCTTGCTAATAGCCCCCTACAGTTAGATGCAATTTAACGACACACCAACACAAATGTGTTATATAGTGTCAAGCCAAGTTTAAATACGGTGCAAGTCCTTCCCTTTAGTCGCCTCTTACGACAGGCGGGAAATACCGTGGGCGTGGGCGTATTCTACAACCCCCAGCCCACAGGAGCCAATAGCCCCCTGCAGGAAGCAGGAAGCAGAGGAATAGCCCCCTGCAGGAAGCAGAGGAATAGTGTATCAGTCAATGGGCATTAGGGTGTTTTATTTAACAAAAGTATCTGTCAAAGGTTTAATGAATCTTGTTAAGAGTAATATTGGAATCGTGTGTATTGTAATTTCTTTTCTTTTCATTTATCATCGGGCAACTTCTTCGAGATCAATTTCAGAAGGTTGATCATATATCACAGTTTCTTCACAAGATGTTCACACAACTCGTTTGAAAGTGAATCTGATCGGCTGAAAAATCACATCACTACTGAAGTAAACTTTAGGTAGTACACACTTGACATCAGTAGCTCATGAAATTGGTAACACTTTTTTGTTCTGATGTCTCTGTGTTCCAGCACATGTAACCCAAATACTCTAAACCTTACCTAACCCTTAACTTAACACTGACCTTCATGTAGACTTGTTGGAATATAGAGACATCAGAACAAAGAGCAGTCCCCATTAAAGTGGGCATGACACGGCCAAAATAACTTTTGTGTATTGCTAGATTGGGTACAGTATTGTAAAAGTATCATCTCACACACAATTAAAACCGGCGCAGTTCGGCATACATAGAATTTGAAGAAAAACGTCCAGAAATCCAATTTCGAAAAATGCCGCAACAGGTGACCTGACTTTCATGACGCAATTGGCGGCACCCGCACTGCGCTATGTAAGGACGCGTATCTAGATGTGGAACTAATATAACGCTTTGGGAAGATTCATATCTTAGCAACTTCATGAAAAGGATTACATCACAATACCCGCCCAACATAGTTCACAATGTGGTCACTGGTCACGCGCGCTGCTGTATAGTATCGTAGCACAGGTGTTTGCAATGATGTACCTGCTAACACGCGTTAGCATGCACATGATTCGATGTGTAGAACGATGGGTACAGTGTTATTAATCGTGCCTCCAATGACGTTACGATCTTGAGACGCGCTCACACACTTTTTTCGCTTTTGGATTTCAGATGGCTGAGTCTGGCCTGTAATTGGGAATTCATAAGGTCGTATTACTGTGTTTATGGACGTAGCTGAGTCGGGAAAACATTCGCTTCATTTCAAGCTGTACCCAAAGAATATTTACTGAGAAACGTGCTTTGGCCGTGTCATACCCACTTTAAATCAAGGAATTAATAATGTTACATTTTTTTGTTCTTCTTTGTTTTATGGCAAGTTATTTGTGGATCTACTCAAGGAATTAAGGAAAAATGGAATGCATTATTTTATGTATTTTAAAGAAGTAACAGTGCTCACTGAAAAAATTTGACTGTAATTATAGCAAATGTCAATTCATGAGATTTCTGTCATTTACATTCTATGCATCCCTTCATCTGTGCCATGGCTGTGCATGATTTGTGAACTGTTTTCCAGCTACTTATTTGCAATACATTAAAGCCCCCACCCGGGAGGGAATATTTCCTCCCCCTTGTCTAGTTTCCCCTGTACATTACTTGCAGATAGACCTGGCCAGTTTTGTATTTAAAGCCCTCGCATTGAAATGGAGGAGTCCCCTTAGGAGCCTCCTCTCCACCCCTCCATAAAAAAAGTCTAAGCTATTTCATTGGAGTTGCTAGTCCTGGTTTCTTAAGCAACTACCTGATATGTATTTGCCTCATGTAGTCACGTGAATAGCAAACACTTGATATTGAAGTGTTTGGAACACATGTATGGGTTGGTACAATTAGTTCCATGCCTCCCATCGAAATATGTAAACAACATTGATCTACTTTTATAAACTCACATGATTTGACTTTTGGACTTGAATCTATTTTGTAAAGCTACTTAAAGGGTTACATATGCAACCTCCTAGGCTTTCTTTGAACCTGTGTAAATCATTTTTCACCAATAAGAATCTCCCTTGATACTTCAAATTATTTAAATCATATAAAGGGATGAAGCAAGGAAGTTATACAATGACCATTTCAACAAATTTATGGAAAAAATGACTTTGTTTTTACAACAGGCATTAATAAGATGCTAATATTTAATGGACCAATCACGTATTTCTACATTTGTCCTTTAAAGTCAGTTCCCAAAGTCTTGTCACCCTGGAAATACTTGTGTTGATTGAAGGCAAATAACAGAAACTGTCAACATGATGCCACATAAAACTTGAGTTTGATTAAGGTGTATCTGTATTGTCTTCTTTTCTTGTGACATGAATAGGATAAATACTTAAACTTGTCCTACCAAAATAAAACTTAAGAGGTGTTGGTTTAACACTTGCTGGGGGCGGATTGTACCTGTCACCCATTGTATAAAAAGAATAAATGAAGCACTGTAGTAGTAAAGTTGGAATTCATAATTTGATTAAAGGAGCAGATAAGTACTTTACAGTTGCCCTAGTTATGATATAATTGGACTGAAATATCAGGGAGATATGGCTGCATCTGCAAGTAGCATCTCCCTGGATATATTTTGAGGCTGTAGTGTATCAAGGGAGATTACAGTGTATATAGTGTTGGCTACAGAAAATGACCCCAAGAAGAATTGGATTTTTTTGGAGGGGATTTTTTCAATTATTGATGTAGTATATGTAACCTGTTAGTATTCATGTAGTATTTTAGCCTATGTAGTATTTTTACCCTTGTCATGGAGACCAAACTAATAATACTGTAATCAACTGGCAGATAATCTTTAAAAATGCCTTTTGGGCCTTTCCTTCAGATGCGCAAGGTTCACCATCTACCCATGTGAAGTCAGATAGTGCACTGTCTACCCTTACTTTACTATTTTTAGTTTCTCACATTCTTCTTTGTAAATGGTGGAGTGCATACATTGAACCAACAGTTCTTTGATCCCAAGTCCTACCCTATCAATTGTCCACTGCAAAGGATGCATTTCATTAGAACCTGGCCTCTCTAAAGTAATTTGAGTGGTACTTTTCATGATGGATGTTCAGTTTAGTTAAAGCCACTACGTCAAAGACCCAATCGATAGACACAAGCATCTGTCAAAGAAATGTGTTAAGAGCTTCTTGTATTTGCAATGGCTTTAAGTAATAGGGTTGGTAACATGATGTAACCCACTTAGACAATACAATGGAAGGGTGCGAAAAAAAAAAGATTTGAGCAGTTAACACAGCATGTCAAGAAAGTTGGATGCGGACTGGCTGCAATATGCTCAAGTCCTAAACTCACATGGGCAATTGTGACTTTAATGGAAGCCAGAATTGCTTTATGTTTTCACTTGCCTGGTGAGCTTGTTGGTAATATTGGTGCTTACTGAGGCTGACTTGTGTCACCATTATAGCTCACTCCACCAAACAGTCTGTCAAGTCTCTTTCAAAATATTATAGTGACTTTTCTGTCTTTTGTCATTTTTGCAGTCTCCCTGTATTTCTTTTTCAGTTTTTTTTTTTTTCAGTCACACAAAAATGCAAAATATCTCTGTTCATTTGACTTAGAGACCACATGTAGTGTACCTGTTCTTTTCAGTCAGTCAGGAACAGTACAATTCATGACAGACCCCATGATGTAAAAGTCAAGTGCAGAGCAGTTTGGTGACATTGCAGGGTAGTAACTCCATCTTGCTTGCTTTGTGCCCCTTAACCTTGGCCATTAGGACTTACTAAGACAAAATATCAAATTTGTCGTCCTTTTTCCTTGTAGTTTTCAGTCTCCAGCAATTAATAATTGCTAATTATATCTCAAAACTGTTTAACTCACTCTATTGGAGGCTGCTTTTTGGCATTTTCTTTTTCATATGGAGTCTCCATACTGTAAGTTTGTAACGTCTCTTCTTAAACAGTTCACTTTTTTGTATCAAGTTATTTGTATGAATGCTGTGGGTTTTTTTTCCAATCAGCTTCGAATCCTTGCAATCTTTCTTCTAAAGTGAAATACCTGACGTATCCAATGTGCAATAATTTATGGAAAATGGAAATGATTTATGATAAGGGCATCTGCAGTCACCCTAATCTTATGCAGAAATACCAGTTGGTCCTATAGTTGAATCAGTTCCAATTTTCTGGAAGAAACACAGGGCCACAGGGGAAGGGGGTTGGAGATTTTTCAACTTCCCCCTCCCAATTCCATTTTAGTAATTTCAAATATGATGCCTAGAGATGGTTTAAGTCAAAAAAAAAAAAAACTCATCACCCCCAAATTTAAATACCCCCCTGTACCACCCTACATTTTACAATTGGCATGGCCCCATATGATTCAAGGGACTGGGGGTATTGGCAAAAATCCCCCCCCCTTTCTCTTCCTCCATTATAGCAATTGTAAATACAATTACATGATATTAGGAGATGCATTCTTAGCCAAAGTCGATGGTGTGCACTCCTTCAAAATGTACTTCCCAACCTAACCTACCCCAGCCACACCAAGTATAAAGTAAAAGTAAGAAGAGAGTTTACATACAAACTTATGGAATGAAAATAGTTCAGGGTCATAAAAGTACCACATCCTAACTGTTAATGAGATCAGTCACATTCAAACATGGGTTGACTGCATTTGCCCTTCAGACTTGTTATAAAATTAATCTGTCTTTGACATTTCTGTGTTTATCAGTAAAAGTAATACACATAAGGTAATGATGACATTAGGAAAACTGGGCTATAAAGTCATCATGCTGTATTCCACTTTCCTTTTGTATATTTTAGATCATGTTCATAATGATGTAAAACTAATAAGATGGTTCGAAACATGAATTCATCAGTACTGTACAATCTGATTTCAGAACAAGAACTTTTTTCTTGTTGTGTTTTTGTTTTTGTAAATGTGTAAAGTGAAAGTAGAAGTGAAAAGGATGTGATGAAATGTATAGGGGGGGGGAGAAGGAAGAAGCAGGGTGGTGGAAACAAGCAGGATGGTGGATGTGAGAACTTCTACCACCAGTGCTTTGTGATCATGCCACCAATCTTTGTTTGGTTATGAACATAATGTCAAGGGACATCCCAGGCTTTATTAGGTGTGGTCCTTTCAGGCTAGTCCAGTATGGAACAAAGCTGACTTCAAATATTTCAAAATATCTGTGATGTTTCTAGGCCAATGCTCACATGATCACACCAGATTGCAGGTGAAGTCTTCCCAAGAGTGACCTTGAGCATCATTCAAGATCAAAGCTTGGCCCTGAATCTTGCAGCAAGCTGCACAAAAGATTTCTTTCTAGGTGTTGTAGTCCTATCCAGCATCCCAGCCCAGGGTAAATGCTTTTCACCCTTACAACTCCCTGGTTGGATCTATGTGGCCCTCAGAGGTGGACAGAGTATTGCACCTCCTCAGGTTGGTCAAATCTACCAAAGGGTCAGTAAAAGAAGTCTGGACATCCTCTGGTGATCAATCTACAGTCTGGATTTGAACCAAGGCCTCCAGTCTTGTCACTCTCTTTGTTGTCCATGGAAGACACACAAAGTAGGCACATGTGTTGCCTGTGAGGCACTCAGTTGGGCTCAAAGATATACAGAACAATCTTACCATCTAAGTTCATCTCCAGAAGGCAAAGTGAATGACCTTGGATAGGTTTCACCTTTTGAACAGACAATGCCCGAAGATATTTCACATGCAGACAACTTTCTGTTGAATGACTACCCCACCCTGAATTATTCCCATTAACAATGACAAATACTATAAGACAAGTCCCCACAGCAAAATTGAGAAATCTCTAAGGTGGGTATGTTTTGAAAGGGGTAATCATTCAGGTTTCAATTACCTGAATAAGTTGTCTAGGACTAGCTTGATTGAAGGAATGTTTTAGTGACAAAATACAGGAGTTTCATAAAATCAGAAAAACATTTTCTCACTTTTTTTGGTGTAAATCCCATCTTAATAGCATGTTGCCTTTGGAAGTTATGAACTTAAAAAAAAAAGTATCGAATTCACAGTAGTGTGTTGCATTATGGGAAATCTGTGATGTCATACTGGCAGACTAATTGAACATCTTTTGTACTTCTTTACAATCTGGACACATGACAATGAAACATGCACACACTTTTAGAGTTGTATAAATCTTTATTCTCACAAAATAAAAAGCTTAATCTAGAATGAATGTTATTCAATGTTTCACTGGTGTCAAGTTTCAAGGTCAATGGAACACTTCAATTGCAAAGAACAACAATACAATTTGGAAGCAATCCACATGTATTACAAACCATTTTGTAACCCTGAAGCTACTGAAAATCTGCTTTTGATAAGAGTAAGCCATTTTTAAACAAGAATATCTTGAGTTATGAACAATTAAACTATGGTGTACGTGGGGTTTGAAGGGCATGTAATGAAAAATTATACTCCTTCTGAGATATTTTGTAATAGCCACTGGAATATTCCTTTACTAAGTACTGCAATACCCACAGTACCAGCAACTTATTGAATTTCTAGTGCAGGTATGTCATCACTGAGGATGTATAAGGTCTGTAGCAGACCCCAGAAAGGGATCAAGTGTCATTTAACAATGTGCTGAGCATGCAATGACCATGTTTTCAACCAAAGTTTGTCATGTACTGCAAGGCTCTTATCTGAGAAATTCCTGAACCTTTTGTAACTGTAGGGTTGGAGCACTAAGTACACGTAGTATAAAGACCAGACAGGTCAAAATCTGATCATCTGCCAAGAGTAATCGATAGATCATGTGAGAATTACAACAGTGAGACTACACTTATCATCAGAACTTTTTTAAATAGATGGCGCTCTTGTAAAATAGGGTTGTGATAATCACGCTTACATAGTACTGTTGGTCTTGTTGGTAATATTGCAATAGCAATGTGGCTGAAGTAAACCAGTTTCTGGATAATTGTCTTTAGCATTAAAGATAAGTTTAAGCACTATGTATCTTGAGAGGAAGCTGCAGTTCTCAGGCAGTATTGAATAATCAGTGAAACCTTCATTTTCTATATAGCTTATTCATAATTAAATTCAACCAATTTTTTCTGCATATAAAATAAATATTTACAACATCAAAATGACAGGAAGATGAATGTAAAGAAAATGATTCTGCCATAGATTTAAATAATGCATATCTATACATTAAACAGAATCACAGAATATCCCATAAGAGGACTTCTGATTACCTCCAAATATACTTACAGTAGCCTTCCTAAAATTTGTGACTTGGACCAATATTCTGATTGACACGGGTAGCGGACAAATTTACCTTGAAATATACATGTAAGCCACTATAATTTGTGCATGACTTTTGGAGCTAACTAAAACATATGACCACTGTACAGCAGATTACAAGTACTGATAGACAAACCATTTAAGAGGACAGACTTTTAAAAGAGCTAGAAAGCTAGTTCATATATAGGATTGCTCTAGGGCAAGGTGCTTTGACAGTTGATGAAATTGTAGGAGGGATGAAAGCACATTTTGGTGGGTCAAATTTTTACCTCTCTGAGACAAGGAAACATTTTGGTTCTTTACAACTGTGTTTCAGTGAAAATAATACTACAAAAACACCCCCAAAAGGAAGGGTTAAAGGAAGTCTTTAAGCAAAAATTTGCACTTGAAATTTGAAAGAGGAAGTATTAAATTTAGGCATTCTGGTGAAATTTTCATCCCATTCTGATGTGTGGTTCTCAAGACATACTGTAAGGAGATGAAGTTCCTACATTTGCTACCTAAAGTAAACTTTCAGCAAAGATGATATGATGTTGTCTCCTCAGATGTTTTAATTTTATGTTTTTCAGTCTCTTGCCTTCACCTTGAAAAGGAAAGAGATATGAGATTCCCATGTGTAATATATTGTAACATTCCCATACCTTTCATTTATTCACAATTCACATTATGAAAACTTGAGTTTTATGAAGGGAAAAATTGTTTGCAAATTAAAGAAAGTACCAATCCAACATATCAAAACTAAATTTCAGCTTACACCTTTCTTGTAAATGTCTCAGTGACAGAATTAATCCCCAGTTCAAATTCCAGTTGAACCCAGTTGACCAATTTAACTGCCAGGTTCAACTGGTTCCAGTTGGTTTTGCCCAAATTCCATATTGAACTATGAACTGGGTTGAACTGGGTTAAACCCAGCTTTCAACTGGGTTTACTACTCACTCGTATTTGCCCAAATTCCATATCAGATCATCTGGGTTTAACTAGTTGTCAACTATGTTCTAACTGGAATCCAACAAGATCCAGTTGAACCCAGTTTAACTGGTTTAAACTAGAGATGTCAACATTTCTACAATTTAAGTTTATATGCATGGTTTGATGAATTTTATTTCAGTTGCAACAAATCTCTAATCTGCAGTATGTAGCAAGAGATATCATGTAAACAAGGAAAGTTCTAATGGTAAATACTTCTGACAGGAACTAGTCCCACAAAAACAAGGCTTTCTCTTTACCTTTCCTAATGGTAGCACTCCTTCCATTTCCTCACCGTAACTGTAAGTTAACTCTTCACCAGCTGCAATGTCTCTTTTTGCAAAAAGTGCAATTCTGGGAATGTCATTGTGTACTCTCACTGGGACCAAGAATAGATTGGGCTCACAAGAGTGGTTGATACACCGACCTATGTTTCCCCTATATGTTGGATCAATGATAGTTTCCACCACATCTCCATCAGATGTATGCTCCTTCACAATTAGGATGTAGTTTGCTTCATCCTCCTTGAGTGATTTAAGTCTCCTTTCAGCCTCTGCCCTACCCAGTAATTCCCCAGCATATTCACAAACAAATCGATGCTTTGGTATTGCACTCGTAGTTTTCAAACCTCGTCCTCTGTCCTCTGTCATAAATATTTCAAGATTAAAGTGAATACCATTCTGAACAACTCTGTTTGAACAGGTTTCACCACAATGGCACATTCCATTGCATTCAACGATAGGTTTTGATGAATTTTTGATTCCATGTTCCACCTTCAGCAAAGAACCTCTCTCATCATAGTTTGGTCCAAATTGTGATATACAAGGGCATTCAGGAGGACATAATGGTACCCCACAAGTACATCCTGTGTTTGTTATCTCATCTGGATTAGAAGAATAACCGGACCCAGCAACGTTTGTAGCAGTAAACTAGACAAGGTAATGAAAAAGAACACTCCTGAGAATAGGTTTTTACTACATGCTGATTCTTGAAACAATTAAAGACAGATTTGCATCACCCCACGTATGACTTTTACAAAGGCGTAAGCAAAAGTCTCAGTTGGTGACTACTCTTTGATTGACATCAGAGTTACAAAATTCAAAAGATGCAGAGCAGCTTATATTACACAGCACGCACAGAGAATGTTTTGATTACACATGGGGTCTTACACCAGGATGCAGCCTTGAGCAGTGAACTATGTTTGTGTCTGCACAAAGAGAAGCAGTACAGACAATTATGGGCGGGACTTACCACCAAGTAAAAGTCATACTTGGAGTGATGCAAATCCCTCTTTAAAGGGTCTGTGGCATCCCCAAACATATTTAATAGCCCTATTTTTCTAAATACCATTGGTGACTGTACTCTGATTGATATAAATTGAAACAATACCATGTGCAACACACTGATTGGTCTGTCACTGATAACTTGTACACATCACTCAGTAGTGCATGTACTTAGACTGCAGCTCACACACCCCATGTGGATATGGCCTTGAGCAACTTTAACTCAGTGCAGGCTATTGTTGCTTTGTCTGACAGGTGTACTAAACAGGTGTTTTTCTTCAAATTGGAAGATCAGCTGGAAGTAAACTTAGTTGGGAGAATTTTTATGGTCTGCGGTGAGATTTGCTCCCCTTTAATGGTGAAAGTTTCAAGTATTACCAATAAAACTGAGGTATGACCCCCTTCTCATTTAAGTTTGCCATTAGGAATCTGCTTACTGAAGTGCTGCATCAACATTTACTGAATAATATTTATCAGATCTTTGTCAATCATAAAAGAATTTTTTTTGACTTAGCCATTTTCACTTGGATTTAGCCCTCATAAGCACTATACTATAGCCCCCTCCTGAACCAAGAGCAAACTTAAAAGAGTTACAACTTTCAGTTCTGTGCTGTAGTGTACCACCTCTGTTGTAGCATCTGGTTTTTAACATAACATAACATAACAGGTTAAAGGGCAAATGAAGGCTAAGGCCCCATAAGATGCCCTGAAGTCCATACAACCTTAACTGAAAACAAACAACCAACCAGCACCAAACGAGCCCAGCATAAATTAGATCCTACCACAGTTATGGAAGAACTTGTCAATGTTAACCTTAAAGCAGTGCACAGATGCAGAGTTAACTACCCCCTCAGGCAGACTATTCCACTCGTTAACAACTCTATGAGAGAAGCTGAACTTCCTAATGTCGAGCCTTGCAAAACACTTAACTAGCTTCTTTCAATGGCCTTAAACCCGAGAATTACTTTGAACCCTTAAATAATTGCAAGATGACAAAGGATTCCTTTCAGTAAGAAATTTGTACACCTGAAGCATGTCCCCCCTAATCCTTCTCAACTCCAGAGTGGTAAGCCCAAGATGCTTAAGTCTAACATGATAAGGTAGGTGTTTCACCTTGGGTATAAGGCCAGTGGCTCTCCTCTGAACCTGCTCCAAAAGAAACTTTTCCTTTTCATAGAAGGGACTCCAAGCCTGGGCTGCATAGTCGAGGTGGGGTCTTACCAACTGCTTATACAGATTTAGTACAATTTCTTTACTAAAACTACTGAAATTCCTCTTGATCAATCCAAGCACCCTATTAGCCCTAGCAGCAGCAGCTGCACACTGTCTAGATGGCTTTAAATCGCCTGTAATAACTACATCCAGATCCTTCTCAAAAGTCACATCACTCAGAATACTACCATTCATGTTATAATCATAGCTGAAATTTTTAGGACCAAAGTGAAGGTCTTTGCACTTATCTGCATTAAAAGACATTTGCCAAGGCTGAGACCAAGAATATAACCTATCCAAGTCTTTTTGCAGTAAGGAAGCATCATCCTTATCACTAACCTTCCTATAGAGCTTCGTATCATCAGCGAACTTACTGATACTAGATGTGAGAGAGCTATCAATATCATTGATGAAAATCAAGAAAAGAAGCGGACCAAGAACAGAACCCTGTGGAACTCCACTTTTAACTTCTTTCCAAGAAGAGAAATTACCATTAACAACAACTCTCTGTGATCTACCGTTGAGCCATGAATTTTTCCAGTCAGCACAACTGCCCTTGATGCCTAACCTATGCAGTTTAACCATAAGAACACTTTCTGATGTAAGTCACATACTTACATTGGCCTACATACTGGTCAGTGTTTCCACCCTTCCCGAAATTACCCCAAATTTGGAAAATATGGGTAGCTCTTTGGGTAATTTTTGGGAAAGGGGATTATTTCGGGAAATCTGGAAATGGCGTACGGCATTTTGGAAATGACGTACAGCTTGACAGGGTGAAATCATGGATACTGAGTGCACAAACAACATTCAGTGAGGGCGACAAACAGAGTAACGTTTTACAGGATTTCAGAAAAAAGAGGCTCAGTTTGATCACACTACAGACAAAATCTTGACACAGCTGATTTATGTAGCATAAAAGAAGCATTATTGAAAATATCAGGAAATACCAAGCTGATTTCATGAAATTTTTTATTCTGTTTCAGGAAAAATAAATTTAGAGTTTGGAAGCACTCCTTCTTCTTCTTAGGGGTACTCCAATGCACCCGAGCAGGGCGTTCGACGGAGCAAAGTTGGTGTGCTTCTGTAGTTATTGAGATTGAAACCAGTTAGTTATTGCCCTCTTGAAAGTGGACTCAGTATCCAGTTGGGCTGGAGATGGTTCTTGGGAAGTATGAATTGCCAAACATGCAAACAGTACAAGTAATATTTTTGAAAGACTGGGAATTTGTTCCAGTTCGACTAGCGTGGGGAACAAAAATATTTTGAGTAGGGATTGCAAATTTGTTATGTAAAATTCTATGACAAGTAAATAGATCGGTAATTTTACGTCTGCATTCAAGAGTGGGCCACTTCAAGGAAGACATAATGTCCGTAATACTTTCAGTTCTCTTGAAGCATCCTGTGACAAACCTACCAGCCCTAGACACAAAGGACACATAACTGGATGGTCAGACACTACAATAACACTAAAGTTCCCAAGATAACAATGAGTGAGGGCAACACAGTATATCAATATTTTAGTTGATTTTAACAAAGCTCTGTGGATAATTCAATACAATTTGATTAGAAATACGAATAAGTAACACTTAAATAAACAACTCTTTCGCTTACTTTTCAAAATAGTGTGTTGATTTTAGTGGACAGTATCCTAACACAGTCTTAACTGAACATAAACGTGCATTTCGTGTAACTAGTACCAACATACCGCATACAACATGAGAAAAGACTAGGCATTCAACGTCTTACACTGAATGAACGCTGCATATTCACCAATCCGTCGGATATCAGTTTACCAGATATACTGTTTCTTGTTCTTATCTCTTTATTAATGTATGAAATATTTGCTGGGAGACAGATAGTTCCAAACAATTTGACTCCCTGCATCAAAATAAAATAAAAAGTGCAGGACATCAGTAATGGAGGGTGTAGCTGAATATTATTTACATGATACCAGCATACAAAACAGCGGAAGAGATGGCGCACTACCATTAATAAATTTAGAGCTGGTCTAAATATATGGCCCTGAATAAGTTGTATTCCTCGCCGCACGAAATCGACCCCGTTTCCATGCACGTAGCCAGACAAGGTACTGAAGGAGGGCGAAATAGTTTTCACGGGAGGCGAAACATTTTCTTAGGGGGATGAGACATACTAAAATGGTAATTTTTTAATTTCTAGGGGGCGAAAAATTTGCCGTAGAGGTGTATAAAGAAAAAAAAGATTCCAGAAAATAGTGATCGTTAAAAGTCCACTGGCAAACAGGCTTACTTCAAGTCAGGGAGTTTGAGAAATTGCAACTTACGGCTGAAAAAATAACGGAAATGCGATGTCTCTACAACCAGACAAGATATAGACGCGGTTTCCTGAATTGGTCATGAAATTTCACTCTCCTTTCGTCAATGTCACTGACTTGTGATTATTTTCATCGCCTTTAATGAGACATGTATGACATGTTAATATTTATTTTCTCAAGCCCAAATCCATTTCCTTCAAGTTAACTTCGTCCTTATTGGTGACCATTCCCTTGTTCAAGGATAAGACTGGCTTGGGACAAGAGTATCCCAAGTCAGTCCCACTATGCGAAAAGGTTGCCACAATTTCCAGATATATGTTTTACCCTTAAAGGCAATAGGCAGTCGCCCCAAAATTTTCTTTGAAAAATCAGCAAACTCTTGCAAATTTCCTCTCATTGCACTACAAAGCACCTCTGAAAATGTTTCGAACATAATTATTACAAACAATAGGTAAAGCAAGGAGAAATTCTCCTTGAATTTTACAATTCACCAACAAAAATATTGTCACATGATCAAAATAGGCCAATCATGAACTAGAGTGACAGGATATACTCACTCTGATTGGGGTGACTGCCTACTGCCTTTAAACTTCATGGTCAGGTATTCTGATTACCAGAATGACGACACCACCTCAGTGCTTCAATTCCATGGACTTTTGTTTCGAAAGCTTCAACAGCCAAGGCTGAAGGTTGGAAATAATTGTCCCAGAAACTGAGTGGGGCTAGACCAGGTCGATTCTTTCTAAAAAATAGTTTTCTCGTCGTTCGTGTTTCATTAGTTAAACCATGATGAATTTAAAGTGGTATTTGAAGGCTTCGTCACATACAGGCATAAGCAAAAAGAATTTTTTAGTACATGTCGTCCAAACCTAGCAAAACTCCATTTTTAAGTCAAGGTATCCCTTTGAGGTCGGTGCTTTTGTCAAGATATTCCTCCCGGTGTTCCTCGGGTGGCAAACTGTGACGCAAAATGGGCAAATTATCACAGAATCCTCCTATATTTCATGCTGTATTAAATGTGATAAAAACTGTTTTCCCTGCCCCACAATAATATAGTTTTAGTGGGGTCCCTCATAATACCAACCCTAAAGCCTAAGGCCATTGCAAATGCAAGAAGCTCAGCTGAAATGCTTTTTTTATGCAGGATGTTTGCGTCAATCACTGGTAACAATCAACTGGAACCACTGCTTTACCTAAATTGTACACCTAGGAAAGTAATGATGGAGCAGTTTAGGGATACCAATTCGTCAAGTCTCAAATTGAATAATGGACCGACTGCATGGTCAAGTGGTTAGAGCATCCAACTTGCTGCCGGAAGGTCTAGGGTTCGACTCCTGGCCGGGTCATACCAAAGACTTTAAAAATGGAACCTACTGCCATTGTGCTTGGTGCTCAGCATAAGCATGGAGTAGGGAAAACAAGCCAGTGAGCCACAACTGGAAAAAAGGCCGTGGCCGGCCCGACTTAAACCAATTGGTTGGAAACTGAGCCGTAAAACCTCGTCTTACTCTCTAACTCTTTCTAGTTAAATACGTCCTTGTCTGTCACTGAAGATTAATACAGTCGGAATATTTGAATATTTTCCGTGTCTATCTAGTAAGAAAACTGTGTCATACCTACCTGTTTACGGTACTTCGATTTGAAGTCTGTACAACAATCTTAGAAAACATTTTGTCATTGGGCTGTCGTCGGATGTTTGCCCAGTGGGTCGGCTTGACGTCGGGTAATGTTGAAGGTAGACCCAAGGTCTCTTCCAAGAACAGGCTGTCGATGACTTTGATACGACTTCAAATAGACGTCTAAAATTTTTTGTCCCTTATTCCTTTATTAAAGCCAGTATGACGTCAAATGGAACTGAACCATCAGAATTTCCGACCGTCATCGAAGGGACGTCACAGTTGCTAACGCCGTTTCTGCGTCAAACCAGTGGTGACGTACGCCACGTGGGGCAGGGGCCATGCCCTCCCTTCCGTCGGGAGAGGCTCAAGCAGAGTGGTGTTCAAGTCATTTTTTCTTAAGTCAAGTCAAGTCCCAAGTCATCTACCTTCAAGTCAAGTCTTAAGTCATTTAACTTCAAGTCAAGTCACCAGTCATTTTCACCCAAGTCAATTCAAGTCACAAGTCATTTTTTCTCAAGTCAAGTCACAAGGCATAATTTTAAGAAGGCTATAAGCTACACTGCAGTTCCTATAGATACAGTCGTAATATGAGTGGAGATCAGGTGGTAGATCTTAAAAAATTTTAATCCAAAAAAGTCACAGGTTGATAGTTTTGGGGGGGTGGGGAATATTTATGAAATATATTCTGTCCACACTAAGAACATCCAAGCAACAACTTCTCAGTACAATAAATGGATCACATAAGTAAGGAGGATATTCCCCAAACACAACGCCACTCAACATTTTTGAGTTTTATAGGTACCCTGCATAATGTGTCAAACTTTTTTTTCCATGCGGTCATAGGTTTTTTTTTTTTTTTTTGTGAACCTGTGTAAAAGTCACCCATTAAAACTGAATGTATGCTTAAATAGTGAAAAAGTGGAAACATGCCTGCTATTTCTCTAAAAGATTCATGGCGAGTGAAACTGTTCATCGAATTATATTATGGGAAAGATTTCAGAAAATTTCTGAGAAAGCAGAGTTAAGGATACCATGATTCCCTCTCATCGCGCAAGGCGTACTTGTATCATTATGGTGGACCGTGCGTTTGAAAAGCAAATATGGAAATTCTTCGATGACGAGGGGATTTTGCTGTTGATGAGGAGGGGGAAATGCAAAGAGCAGCAGGGGCCTCTTGGAAATCAATATGCTTTATACAAGGTGGAGCTTTTAAACTGAAACATTTCACTGTGCTCTCGAATAAGTGTTCATAAAAGTGAGATAAAATGAGGTCAACAAGTATTGCTCCCCTTTAAGGTGCACTAAAATATTCGTTAATTATTTCAGTTGACAGATGCCAGCAAAATGCATCTTACAATGTAAATGTTAATCTGTTTCTTGGGAGGACCCCTGACCCCTTGTCTTGGCTATTTGACTGATGAATAATCATTACTGGCTACCTTATTCCGGAAAAAGAAATGTTCCAGAAAAAGAAATATTTTGCCATCTGCCGTAATCTTGATCAATCTTGATTGTCAGATGCTAGGAAGTTGCGTTTTACAGCGTTTCATTGTGTTGTTTTTTCTTCAGGAGGACGCCTTGCAGCCCAATAGGTTATCACTCCTTCGACGATAGCAAGTTTCGGCTTCGCCATCACATACTGAACCCCATCGATTTGTAATTCCTTTGATCCACACATACAAAGACCTTTGAAAACCCTTTATTTTCAAACCATGTAGTTTCATTTTCTTGTCATTCATATTTTATAGACATAGGGTGTTCTTTTATTTTTATTTATATTTTGTATTTTTATTTATATATGTAGACATCAGAGGAGGGAGTTTTCTCAATACCATTCTGTGCAAGCAGGGTCAACTCCCTGATGCAAGGGGAGATAAGCCGAAAAAGATTGGGAAATACTGACGTACACTAACTATAAACGCGCCGTGTGCTTGTAATAAGGGGTGAGCCTTGCAAGGTATTCTATATGTAGGGTTTGAACGATTGATTCAACGATATTGATATTTAACAGATGTACTTTTTTGGACCCCTGAGTGTCTTGTCAGTATCCGTCCCAGTCGCGGCACAATGCAATCTCGAATAAATGAGGGAAAAGTTTGGAATCTGTTGTTACTTAATTTTGTGGTGAAAAGTTGATGCTACACTCAGCGACAGCATTGTCATTTAATGTCGCCAAGTCAAAACTGTTCACGTCAAGTCAAGTCTCAAGTCATTTGTTTTCAATTCAAGTCAAGTCGCAAGTCATCTGGCTTCAAGTCAAATCAAGTCGTAAGTCAAGAAAAGGTACGACTTGAGTCGGACTCGAGTCCAAGTCAGTTACTCGTTTCAACGGCTCTGGAAGGGTGGCCCCTTCGGGGGAATTTTCCAGAGTTTTTTTGGGGGGGGAGGGGGGTGGCCGTAATAGGTACGACAAAATATGTAGTCCCAGACGATGGCTATATCACTCCGATGATTTAGTTGATTTTGTTCTAAAGTAGTGCAAATCTTTCCATAAAAACCAGAATTTGAATATTTTCTTCGCTAAAACCCCGATTTTTAAAGTTTCTTTAAGAAAAGCTGAAAGCTGAAAGATGACTAGGATATGTTAATTCAAAGATTCTCAACTAGTAATGTAAACAATTTTGTCCGTGCTATGTCCAGTCTGAGTTGGATTTATTTGCTAGATGAAAACAATGCTATGCTAACGATGCCTTTGTTAAGTTTCATGACACATTCAAGAATGCATATGATTCAAGCTTCCCTTTTGTGACAATCAGAAACAACAAAAGTAACGTTAAGAATAACAGTGTCTCATGGGTTATACAGGTACCCCTTGCATTTTTAAATCGATTAGAAGTAGAGATCAACTGTATAGGAAGTACCTGAAAGCACCCACTCCAGATAAAGGGCTTATTTTTCCAAAATACAGGAACAAGCCTTGTATCATGTTATATACGATTTGCAAAAGAACATTTTATATAAAGAAAATTGGCTGAATGCCGTGATGATAGTAAGGACACTATGAAAACACTAAATTTTTCTTAAGAAACGAAAAGTGTCCCAGCCTGACTCTTTTAAAAAGGAGGATCACAATCTTACCGACCCTCGCAACATTGCTGATGAATTTAATATTTTTGTAAATCTTGGGCCCTCCTCTGTAGACAGAATCCCAGCAGTACCTTTTGATAAAAGCTTCATGGGCAATTCAAACCCTTGAAGTCATCCCTCTTTCCCTTCCCAACTTATGAAGTTGCCAAAATTGTATATGCGTTTCTCAACCCAAGGAAATCAGCTGGGTTTGACAACATCCGCCCAAAAAACTTCTGTAATAGAGGACATTCCTTATATTTTAAGACCCACGTTGTCAACACTTTTTTGAATACTGGTACAGTACTTTTCCCTATCAATTAAAGGTCGCCGGGGTCATTCCTGTCTTAAAGAAAGGAAGTGCTGATACATTTTGTAGCTACCTTCCCATTTCTATACTGCCTTGCTTCTCGAAAAATCTGGAGAGACTAATGTTAAACCGATTATATTCTTTTTTCAGAAAAACATAATATCCTAAGTAACGGTCAATACGGTTTTCGCTCTGGACATTCCACGGAGTAGCCGTATGATGCTGTGGACAAACTTTAGTCTGCTCTTCAACGCAGACAAAAGTCGATCGATGTGTTTCTTGACTTATCAAAGGCGTTTGACATGATAGATCATAATATTCTCCTACAAATATTATCACATTATAGTGTGGGAGATTCGGCTAACCTCTGGTTTAAGAGCTATCTTACTTCAAGGCAGCAATTTACTTCTTTTAATAATGTTCATTCACCTTTTCGTAATGTAAAATGTGGAGTTCCTCATGGGTCCATTTTGGAACCTTTACTTTTTATTACTATGTATACGATATTTAAAATGTCCCTTAGTCATGTTTCTTAATTGGCACTTTTTGCAGATCACACCAATGTTATTTTCACAGACAGTAACAATAGCTTGGAGAAACTGTGAACGATGAATTGGGAATTTGTTTAAATTTTATTAATAGTTCGTGTCAAACAAATTATCACTGAACATAAACAAAGCAAACTATATGTTGTTCACGACAGGCAGTAAAAGTTAAAATTTTGATAACGCATGTAAGAATAACATGCCCCTTCTGAAAGTAAATTGCACCAAATTCTTAGGAATATACATTGATCACAAGCTCTAGTGGGTGATCACGTAACATGGTATGCATCAGTGGCGTAGCTAGAGGGGGGCAGGGGGCGGTCGCCCCCCCCCCCACAAAGCCTCCGAAGGCCTCTGTCGGAAATTTCTAGTCTCTATCGGAATAAATAAAACAATTCATTTGAAACACTTACAACACTTCTTTTTTCTTTTTAAGCACAATTACACATCGTCATGTCAACGTGAAAATCAAAAGTCGGCCTCAAAATTGCCCGGAAAGCAAAAAAAAAAGAGATCCCCAGAATTTCGAATCGTACAACTATGTACAACTATCAAGATAATAATCTGTCGGACTTTTTTGCTTTTGGGCCCCCCCCCCCCCTCCTACAAAGAAAATATCTAGCTACGCCACTGGTATGCGTCAGAACAAATTTCAAGAGGTATTGGTATTCTATCGAAATTAAAACTTACTTCACTCCTTACGGCTTTGAGGTTAATCTATTTAAGTGTAATTCTACCCCATCTTTCGAATTGTTGTACCATCTGGTCCGGCACCACTAAATCTAAGCTTAATAAACTGGTTACCTTTCACAAAAGGTCTAGGTATAGGTATATTACATGCTCTGCACCAAGGGACAAGACCAGTGGTCTCTTTGCTTCCTTGCGATTTGCTTGAATTGCATGACTTTATAATATGACTCTAGTAACATTTACTTTTCGTTGTTTGAATGAGTTACTTTCATGTCTCTTTCTTCTTTTTATGTAATAAACAAGTTTGTACTAATAACTACAATACGAAGCAGTCTAACCAACTTCATGCTATTCAAGTCGAAAAAGATGCTAATAAAAAAGTCTAAAATATCGATCAATCATAATTTGGAACACTCTGCCCTAAAAATACCAGTTAAGTCCACCACTTGCTTCTCTGAGGAAAGGCTTCCTTAGATATAGCTTGTCGGAGTTGGGTGGGGTTGGGGAATGGGGGCGGGGGGGTGGGGTTTGAGGTAGTGCTTTTGGTAAAGTTAAGATTTCACCGTCTCCTGCTTGTTGTCTATACTTGACTTTTTTCTGGGAGTGCTCTTGTCATACAAGCCCAAAAGGGTTTTAGGAGTACTTCCTTTCGCAGCACTCTTTTCATTGTTTTGATATGTACTTTATCTGTTACTTGAAAGTATTGTGTTGTGATAAAACAAATAAATGAAATGAATATTGGTTGCTAATCATACCAGTCGCCAATTTAAATGTCACCCAACGCACTGGCACCTTTTTGTCACAGACTTGAGAAATTTATAGGGCCTATACTTACATTTTTTTATATCAAATTTTAGGCATGTTTTGTACTGAAGCCACTGTTTTCACATATATTGCGAAGGGAAATGCTAACAATTCCATTGATATTATATAATTTAGACTGGCCTTCAGACCGGAAAGCACTGTATACGACATCCTTTTTCCAGATTTTCCCTGGAAATCGGGACCCTTGAACTCGCGCCAAAGGCACACTTCCCATGTTTTTATGTGAGGGCTTCGTCATAACGATGATCACCCATAACGATGATCACCCATACGGGATACCCATGTCCATTATTAGGCTGGTGTGAGTCTCAGGGAAGATTTTGTTTTTTAAATTTGGGTAGTGAATTTTGCAATTTACTTCATTCCATCTTATTTGTTAATGAGCAGCAGGCACGCATTCAATGGGAGGGAAAGTATTTTCCTCTTCTGTTTTCTCTTAGCTGCACTACATCAGTTGCAGAAGGGGATCGAGGATTTTGCAAGGGGAGTGGGGCTCCATGAAAGCAAATTTCGCACCCACGAGAGTAAAATGTACGAAGCCTTGATCGAGTGACGTAGAGTGCTAAAAAAAACTTGAAATTTCCGGGACCGTCTGAAAAAAGTGTTACAGAAAAAGGGGGGTGGAGCCGAGAAGCTCCCTCTGAATCCCTGATTCAGTGAGCTGTATGCTTACCTTGATCGCCAGTTTGAGTGGACAGGAAATTGCATTTTCCTGCGTTTACTATTAAAATATTTTCTGGGGGCAACCTCCAGACGATACGTGTCTGTAGCACTTTGACGGATACAGGATCTCCCTAGCAAGCAGGCTAGGCTGAAGTAATGTGGTCATTTGTATAAAACGCTTTCACGAATTCATAAAAATTCATTTGTATTACAAAACGCCGATAAATCGCATATGATCGTACTTACAATGCTTACAATCAAATCGTCTACCCCTACCAGGTCCGTTGCCAGACAAAGCACGGTACTGAAGGGGTAGGGGGAGATAGCTTCCAGTTGGCGAAATATTTTTCACGGAGCGAGATGTTTTAAAATGTATTAAGGCATGGTTACTTACAATCATCTAGGGGGCAAAATGTTTCTAGGGGACCGGGCCTCCCCCTGGCAATGGAACTGTCCCAGTCGTTTCCATGGAGATGGGCACTGCGCAGACTTCGCAGGTTCGGATTCCGTACTCACAAATGTGAGCCTCCACCTTTATAGTAAAACTGGATCAGACATCTACAGCATAGGCGTAGGAAGCGGGGGCTGTATCCCCCAGTCAAAAATGTGGGGGCTGAAGTATGCTTCCGCCCCCAGGATCCAAGGCCAAAAACCCCTTATTGGTCTCTTCTGTAAGAAATGTCAAAAATTTGCAGTAATTTTCCTTAAAAATTTGTCCAAAATGTTGCACCAAATTGCATCTGAGGACCCTAAAATACCCAAAAATTTTCCACCAGGACGGCGATCCGAAACAACGTTCAGCCCCCCTCCCCTTAGTCTCGAAAAGCTTCCTACGCCTCCCAGCAAGCAAGCCCTATTGGGGCCCAATTGGGTTTTACTTGGGAAGCTTGGGCTTAATTGGGCTTGGGCTGAGGTTAGTGTTTACCTCGGGTCCCAACTGGGGCCCAATTGGGCTCATGAGAGAGATGAAAGAGATGTTGTTAACTAATCTGGGCCAAGTTGGGACCCAGTTGGGCTAAGTTAGCCCAAATGGGGCCAGATGAAATCTGTGTGACAAAACAGATTGGGCCCCAATCGGTAGCCCAATTTGGCCTCAATTAGGACCCAATATGGTGTGCTGCTGGGGCTATGACCTATAGTGTCACTAAAGTAAACAGCTAACACCAATTCTGGTGGTCCTTTTGTGATTTATTTTAACAGGAAGAAACTCCTTAAGTGGCTGATTAGACAAATTGTTACGACATTGGGTGTAGCCTACTACTTGTAGCAAAGAAAGAAGACGGAACCGGTACGGAATCTGTGCACTTAGAGTTGGCAAGCTTACCACTGCTGTGTGAGTTCGAATAGGGCCTACTAGTGCGCCGCAAGGGTTCATATTCTGGTTTAATAAACCTTAGTGATGTCTGAAAAATTTCCATGTCATAGTATAAAAAATTTAAACACTGACTCCAGATATGTTCAAAAAATTACTGTCAAACCAATTTTGAGCATGTAAAACCCCATGTTTGATTATTTTTAACACACACTAAATACCCCCAGGCTTAGATAAACGTTGACCCAGTATAGGCAATAAATGTACCCCAAATTAGTTCCTACTATTCCCCGTACCCCGGCCCGGGGCCTGCCCTCCCCACGTCCTGCTCCGCCCTCCCCCGGGAGTACGCCTTCCCCTTCTCAGTAGTGAAGTATAAATAGTAGCGCTCTCCAAATTCCACATAAAGTTTGAATAGCTTCATTTGATCATTGGGCTCTTTTTAACGATTTTTAAAAATCAAAATTTTGCTAATGCGGCGGTGCTTGACGTGGCCCATTTGATATGGTACTAACAGATTTTACGGGCATTGTTTACGTCACATGATGTGTCAGAAAAGAAAGTCATATGACTGTTGCTGTTGTACGGGATAACACAATCATGTGTTGTACATGTAAAATGGAACACGTTTTCATTAATTTTATCAATAAGTAGACCAAAATTGCCTCTTTTATTATTTTAAATTGTAATTTGAGTAAAATTTTTGACAATGGTTGTATATTTCTACCTAAACTATCTTTTCAGAAAGTAATAAAATCCCAGGTTTAAAATGAACTGTCCCCCGGTAAACTCGCATTGCTACTGAACCCTTTACAGGTTCTACATAATGATATGAACTTCCTGAGCGCAAGCGTATAGAGAGCTTGGATCATGTTTACGAATGAGATGTGTAGGCCTAGCCTGCTCTAAGTGTAGATATATGCATGTAACATGTAACGCGCGCTGTGTACATACAATTTCTTACCGTACGTACTGTGCCGCAACTTAACTGGTTGAAAATTGTGATTTCTACACACTTTCGTGCATTTACTACAGCGTGTGGGCCGCATAAGAAGACTTAGCGAAGACCACGGACCATATTGTCAAAAGGCGGTAGAAATTAATTTCTTCAACATGTTTTCCTTTTTCAATAAACTTTTAGACTGGCTGAAAAGCCTGTTTTGGAAGGAAGAGATGGAGTTGACGTTAGTAGGATTACAGTACTCGGGGAAGACCACTTTTGTTAATGTTATTTCGGTATGTATTTAACCTAGACCTAGTGTTAAGGTACAACATGTTAGGCTATGGAATATGTAATAGACTTCAACCAACGATTTCCTTGGGAAGAGAAGTCGATATTGCGGTTTAAGCAGGACGTAGAATGTCAATATGACTAAATCACAAAAAGCACGTTTCGTTTCGTTCGTTGAAATAACCATCCTTTATATGTAGGCCTACAACATTATTATCCAGACTGGAAAATTTGCACTCAACACATGCAAGTGTCTTGTGATTGATTACCAGTCTGAAGCTATCATTACTCAGGATTCATCCTCATATTTATCCTCAAATTCAGTCCCACATTGCCCCTCAGACAAATACTCAGATTCATCCGTAGGCTACTTAGCCACAGATTTGTATTCATTTTGGATTCGCCTAACTTAGTTATGGAATTCATATCATACCTACTTTGCAATTTTTCTTGCATTCAGCCTCTGATTCACCCTCAGACTCATAGCCTAGGCCAATATGGAGTCAACCTTGGGTACAACTATAGAATACCCCACCAGTTATAAACCTCACCTTGCTTCCGGAGGTACAGTCACAACGAAGCACAAAGTAACAAAATAACTTGCATTCATAAACGGCAACTGCGACTGCGCCTCCACTCGAAACTAGAGGCTCAGTGGACTTGGACATTTTGCATCAAAACATTTTACATAAAACACACGTAATTTATTGTGTTACAAAATAACATGAATTCATAAACGACCACTACCACTGCGAATGCACCTCCACTCAAACTGGAGGATCGGTGGACTAAACTTTAACACAAAATATGGTGACTCGTTCTCCAGATAACAGTTTTGGGGGACAGTGGCCACTGCGACTTCACCTCCCCATTTACAAAAGGTATTTTTCGACCATGGCAGGGTATTCTGTAGTTACTCCCAACCTTGTATTCATTTGTCCTTTGATTCATCTTGTATTCATCTTCAAATTCTTTAGGGGATTAATCCTAGAGAAAGAATGCGAAAGTAATTCCAAAGGCTAATGCAAAAACTAGTGTTTGCACATGGTACCCAGATACCCGGACTTACTATGTTACCACCTGGGTAGAGTAATTACTGGGTAGCATTTTTCTAAGGTTTTCTTGTAATCTAGGAAAAATGGCATGTTAAAATTGCAACTTAAAAAATGTATTTCCCTTCCATTTTATCTACAATAAAGTTGACTTTGAAATGAAGTTGTTTTTGTCTGTTTCCGTACCTTGCTTTTGTTAATTTGCTCTATACACCAGCTACAATTCCCACAGCATGTGTTTCTAACTGTACAGCAAGCCACACCAGTGCCAGTATAAGGTTCAACGTATTGCTGTAAATAAGCCAAACTTCTCTCCTGATAAGTGAACTTATTAACATCCTGTAAAAAGGCAGTTAACAAACAATGTGCACAGTGCTCGTCTGGAACAGAAAGGCTAAGAAGCAATGTAAAAGAAGAAAGTGCAAGAAATTTGTTTTTCCAAAGTCCCCTTGACTCTGATCAATGAAGAGCTGAACTGGGCATTAACCAAATGTGTACCCCTGAAGGAGTTCTGCTCCCCAAAGAAACTACATCCCCAAGTTAACCGATTCATACTTCTGTATAACGCTATGAAAGTTGAACACTGTTCAACCAGCCTGTGTTCAACCCATAGCAATATCCGAGGAGGAGCAAGGCAATATGGCCAGGAGGAGGAAGAGTTGACCATATATATGGTTCTTACTGCTTTATAGCACCTGAAAAATTGGAAGCATAAACTGTCCTTAAGGCCAGTTCATACTTCAATAAAGCACTATAAACCTATGAGAGCTGAACATTGGTAAACTCTGAGCTATGTCCATGATTAGCCCAGAAGAGCAAGGTATGACCATATATGGTACTAAGCTTTAAAGCATGTGGAAGTTTGGAAATATGTATGAACAGGCCTCAAGAGTAAACTTTTTGCTACAGTATTACATCACCATTTTAGTGTGTAAGTCAGTGGCAGCAAATTTATGTGAAACAAGAAAAATCTTGCAATTTTGGACAGAATGTTTTGTCGCCATACGCTACCATAGTGGATGCATTATTGACCTGATTATTTCTATCACTGTAAGATTTCATACAGGTCCAAAACTCAAAGAAAATAGGCTCCCATTGTTTACGGAAGTAATTTTAGGAATACAGTCTATTGTCTGTATAAGATGTTCACATATTTCATTTTAATAACGTTCTTTTGCCTAAAATCAGTCACTAAAACTTTGTATTTTTGGTGGAGAAAGTATTTTGAAACAAAATTTACATCATCTGTAGCATCATATACTTTCTTCTAAGGGATGTTGTGGGTGGTGTGTATAGAAAAAAAAACAATTTTCCACATTTTCGCTCACTTAACTATTAAAAGGAATCCCAACTTGGTGTTGCTCATAATTTTATGTTGCTATTCAAACTAATTGCAAAATTTTTGCATCAGAACATATGGCAAGAAAGAGTGAAATATTTCACTCATTTTCTTTGTATACCCCATCCTTAAATGACCCAGCCTATATTGGCCAAATGTATTGCATGCAGTGCAGTACAACATACTGAACAGATCACCCATTCAATGAACGAATGTTCATTAGCAGTATCTGCATGCACAGTGTTTGCCATACCATTCTACACCTGAATTGTTGATATGGTTGAAATCTTGGCCCAAGAGATATATCAGAAAGGTTTGACTGACTGTCATTATCGTGATGAAACAAACACTACATGAGAAATTTAAAAACCATGTCTGTTTAGTGCATAGGTTGCAGTTACAGACTTAACATTGATTTTTCACAATACTCAACTTACAGCTGGCTGAGAGAGTGGAGTATCTTTGTTCTGCAAAATCACTCAACAGTTTAACCAAACTAAGGCTGGGAGCAGATGGCATCCTGAATTGGATTACTGTCCAGTGTTGTCCAAGACAAAGATTGGCAACATTTTACCTTTCAAAGCAAATGTACTATATGAATATAACTTTTGTTTTGGGATTGGCTGTGTTGATAGGAGTTATGATAACATGATCAAGTTCAAAACTGTGGGGAATTTCAAGTCCCCCCCCCACCCCTCTCAAGCCCCTCGTGGACAAGAAACCTGTGTGTGGCTGTAAGATACCAGTCAAGGGATAAAAACGTTTCAAAACAATTTGTTAGCAGTAATGGATAAGCATAGCAGTATATTCTGTCCCAACAAGCAGTTAATAGAATTGAGAGTTTTAACATGTAGCAGAATAATCAGATCATTCATGAGAGGATATTGATATATGCAACTTTTACAAAGCTTAATCAGAATGAATGCCTGGGGTTTGCTGGGTGGCAAATTGCGATGCGATCAATATCCTCTGCTGTCAGTGGTATGATACCATAAATGAAGTTTTCATAATCTGCTCTGGAGATTGTCATGTGACATGGAGAGGTAACTAAAGCTGCATCTTCTGAAGGACCAGTTCGTGATGTATATATGGTTAAGTGTTGTTGTGCAAAGTAATGAAAGCTTGCTTCAGGTCCTAAGTTTATGATTATTATATTCATTATGATTTCTGTGTTTCTGCATAATAAACCATTTAAGAGAGTAAACTTGAGTTTAGCTCAGAGCTACAGTAATCTTCTCTGGGACCTTCAGCCATACTTCAGTATTGCAACCTGTTATAAAACATTGAGTTTTTAATTATTTGTACGTTGTCTTTCATTTTCATTTCTTACTTTCTTTTTTCTGCCTTTCAGTCTGGCCAGTTTAATGAAGATATGATACCAACCGTAGGTTTCAACATGAGAAAAGTAACAAAAGGAAATGTTACAATTAAGGTATGTCAAATAAAAAGCTTATCTATCATGCCCCTAAATACCTCACCTTGTACTACAGTACTATTGAACAAACTTGGAGAAGAGAGGAGATGTTTTACAAAATATCTAAGTTCAAAAGATAGGATTCAAAATTCAGAATTACCTTAGTCCAAACAGAAACAGGAAAAATAAGTCAGAAACAAATACTGTGAAAGGACGTTCTGCTGGCAATGAAGTATGTATGATTGAGGCAAGCGTATAGTAAGGAAGGAAGGGCACCTTCTATTGGTAGGATCCAAACATTGCCAGAAAATATTCCATGTTAGATGGATTTGTTTAACAGTAGTAGGAGGAAAGAACTGCAAGTAGTCTAGGAGATTTACAAACCAAAACAAGTTTGTTGATTGGGGTTAACATTTTCTTGATTTGTCAACATTTTAGACAGTTTTGAATAATATTTGTGATCTCGTTTGACACACTTTCTGCACCTGTAGATTAAAATAAAGTGAAGTGGCAGTGATGACACTCAAATGTGGAAAGCTTTCACATTTTCAGTGTATCTACAGCCTTAACATGCACATCCGTCTTTTAAAGTTAAAAATAATCTAAGGTATTTCAAGAGTGAAAATTAACATAGACTTTAATGCTGATGCCAAGGTAATGACAAAGGGATCCCTATTCATGGAAATTTTGAATTAATAATGACCTACTTAGAGTAAACTGGCAACTACAACCTATCCTTTTTGCTTTTCTTGTTCAAACATTCATGAAGACCTCCCTTTTAATGCTAGGTTTTGCTTGTCTGCTGTGTAATTACGGTATTTTACCTTTTCTCAAAGACATGACATTTCTGGCAATGAAGGGTAAAACCTTTTGGTTGTTGTAGGCAGGCCGAAATTACTAAGTGCCCTTATACTGTATGTGTATCTGTCTTAAAAGGCTGTTTATAATAAGCTGTTCACAGTGCTCCTCCCATGTGAAACTTCAAACCAGTTCACACTTTCCATGTTGTGTCAGTTTCAAAAAAGGGGAGATAGTTTCATTTTGTCAAATGTTTGAAGATATCTATAGTCCCATAGATCTGGAAAAGCAGTGTTGAGAATTGAGTCATTAAGCAGATACCATGATGTGAGTGTATCCAAGCATATATTTGGGTTAAAAAAGAAAAGTTTGCTTATAAGTTCTCAAAAATGTTTAGTACTAGGGCTGCTGTGCTATGGATTTAGCATACAGGTTCTAGCTAGGTTACAAGTTTTAATATTTTTCAGAAAGTATCTTTTTAAGTGTTTTGGAAAAACTCCCCCCCCCCCCCAAAAAAAAAGAAAAAGAAAAAAGATTATGGGAGCTATTTTGGGCTCCACAGGGGCTATTTTATTGCTTATGTTTGCAATTATCTAGGAGAGGAGGAAGTTGTTCAGTACTGTACATTTGGTATTTTTCACCTGTCACCTTCCTCCTGTTGAGGTGGGGGGGGGGGGGAGGTGACTGGCTTCTGCTGGAGCAAATGACCTGTCTCCTATGTGTATTTTGTATGCTGCTCCAAGCAACTCCAAAAGATGCAAAAGACATTTGAATGACTGTCAGTGATGCAGTATTATTGTATCATCTGTATGTTGTACAGTGTTTAAGTTGTAAAACATGTAACCAAAAAAGCTGACTGAACAATCATAGACTAAGATCACCCTTTGAAAAGTTGTTTGGAATTATTTGAATATCTCTTACCATGTTCAAGATGTACCCCTTCAAAGTTTGACCATTTCTGAGTTTTCTCACACGGGAGGCCTGGGTTTTGATTCCCAGGTCAAGTCATACCAATGACCTTGAAAATGGAACCTGCTGCCATTGTGCGTGATGCTCCGCATAAGCATTGGAGTAAGGGAAAACAAGCCAGTGAGCCACAACTGGAAAAAAGGCTGTGGCCGGCTCAACTTGAACCAATTGGTTGGAAACTGGGGCGTTAAACCTCATCTAACCTAACCTAATCCATTAGAGATGCAAAAATTATGATGTGGAGTGATGCACAGTGTCTGTATTTCTTTTGTTAATACTTTATGTATACATAACCTGTCAATTACATACCAGCTAGTGTCAACTTTGGTGTGTAATGTGAACATTTTCAAAGTTAGCTACTTCAAAGATAAAACCCGTAGGGCATGCTAACATTTCAACTGTCCTGGGAATGAAGGTTAAACGAACAAAGGATAACATAAAACATACTTCACAAGTACCTCTTTCTATGTCACAAATTCGAATATGAAGCTCTTGTTTATTCTTGATGTAAGTGCAAAAACAGTAGTTGTCTTGCAAAATGGGCAATATTTGATGGATTTTGATGGGTCTGACTACTGTATTTTCAACATTTAATTTACTTTTTACGTTCATCAAACAAGCATTTATGGCATGTCTACAGACCTTTAATGGTAATATATGCTATACCCATACCTGTGTCAGCCCAGGACCCAAATATGCCTCTAAAGCATGCAGTCATACTGAAGTTGAAATATCTGATCTGCGAATAGCAGTAGCAGTGTACTGATGTGCTATCTTCTAAATTTTATCTGTCATCCTATTGATATGTCCACTTTTTATCGTTTTGTTTTACACAGCTATGGGACATTGGAGGACAACCACGTTTCAGAAGTATGTGGGAGAGATACTGCCGAGGTGTAAATTGTATTGTGTGAGTAGAACCTAAGTTCTGAATTGGTGGTCCTTGTGCCGTTTGCGGCCCATGACTTACACTTAATGGCCCGTGGAAAATTCAAGGATCCCAAAATTTAAAAAAAAAAGAAAAAACTGATAAATGATGTCTAAGCTACTCTTAATAATTTGAAGTAAAATTTTAGGTAAAAGTTGGCCCTTGGCCCAAAATACTTCAAAACCCCTGGAGTAGAAGAAGGGTTGAATGTGATCTTTGTTTCATCAGAAGAGCAGTATTTATTGATTGAGATTCAACTTTGTCACTTGAATTAACAAGACATTGTAATGCTGCTACCAAAATTGTGTCTTTGTTTAATATATTTATAAACACATTTTGTTAAGCCTTCAGGTATAGTTAAAAGGTTCGACAGAGGTTTTTGGTAGGGAAAAAATCTCTAATTTTAGCACAGACTGTATAGCAAGATGAGTTCATAGCATAGGCCAGTATTAAAGATGGACTGATTATAGTAACTCTTTCAATAGTGGTACAGTATCAGCTGGTATTCATTGTTTGGGGGGCTCATATCAGTGACATACGTGAATTGTCAGTGGTGCACAACTCTATTTCTTTGTATGATGGTTTGAGGACAATTTCCCCCTGGACAGCCCCACCTGGGCAGTTCCCCCTCCTTCCATAATTCCTACCTGTATCTTGGACAATTCCTCACCTGAACAATTTCCACCCGTACAAATTCCCTGCAGAAAATTCCATATTTTTGGTAGGGGGAAGATTTATGTGGGGTAATTGTCATGGGTTAGAATTTTCCAGGGGGAAATTGGCCTTGGTGGAAACTGTCCAGGGGGAAATTGGCCAGGAGAAGGGGAACTCTGGTCAAGGTGTATACTAAAATACTGTGGGTTCAGTTTGTATGACTGGAGTACAATAACTTTGTTGTACTCCAGTGATACAAACTGAACCCACGGTATTTTAGTATCAGTATGGACCAGAGGCAAGTCAACACTTATGTACACCAATCATATGCAGTACGTGTGCTTTGTCATGTGTTGCTCTAGCACCTTGTAGGACTTGGCAACTCAAGCATGCACAATGTGTGCCCATTTCTCCTGTTATGAATTCTGATGAAGAAAGAGTATACATCATAAGTCTGACTTAAAAGGAATTCTTTTGCATAGGAACTCTTTTTGAAACTGGCTCCTTTGCCCTAGTATTTCCATGCAATAAGCAAGTTGGGTAATCTAGTACTTCCCGTGGGGTCAAGTCAGCTGTACCATGACAACTTTTTTGTCTGTGTGCACATGCGTGTGATACACTTGACCACCTGGCAGACGTGTATTACGCCTGCACTTCATTGTCTGCACTTGTAACAGCAGTGAGAAATGTGTACGTCCAAAATAGGTATACATAATCAACAACTGCCGCAAAGGTTAGTGTTTCACTTCACCTTTGACCCATTTTATGATGCATAGTGTGAAAACATTTCCGAACTCGTACATTGATTGTATGAATGATTCCTCTCTTTAGGTATATGGTTGATGCTGCAGACTTAGAAAAGATAGAAGCTTCTAGGAATGAGCTCCACAACCTGCTGGACAAACCACAGTTGCAAGGCATTCCTGTAAGTAACTTACACTAGAATTCACTGCATTCCTCTTCTTGCATATCTCCAATACCTCTTAAACTTAAAATGGTGCAGAGATAGTCGAAATCAAAGGATGTCAAAAGTCAGAAATTGAAGAGTTTGATCGGTCAGCAGAGGAATAGCCTTCGTTGAGAGAGAAACCAAAGGGGGCAGGTCAGTGCTCTTAAAGTGGGGAAGAGACGTCAGTCCAGTGTAAAGAAATACCTGTACCTGAGGACTTTTGCAGTAATAAAAGAGAAACTAAAAGTAATTCAGGACTTGAGCTAGTCATTTAACAATGTTGAGTGACCACTAATGTGACAGAAGATCATTTAGGCTCATGGAGCACATCATCATTACAGGAGGCTTTCATGTTCAACTTTTCAACTCAAATTTAGAATCATTTCGAATTAAGAAATATATTTCAGATGGGAAAACCATAGGTGGCTCTTCAATGAAAGATCCACTTCTTCAAACCCATAGCCAAGAGGGGCCGGGTGGTGCTCTCCTAAAAAGTCCCTCCCTCCCCCCTCCTGTGAGCTGTTTCACCCCCCCCCCCCCCTATCCTTCAATTCCTTGTCAGGCTACATACCTGTCCACTTTAGAATGAGCTGACTCTGAACCAAACTTGGATTCTCTGGGTGTTAAACGCATGTTGTTTCAAATGCTTTTGTTAAAATCCACTTGGACATAGCACTGGTTCGAATCGACATAGACTTTTGTCTCTGCTGTAGTGAAAGCATGTATTTATGTTCATGCGATCACAACACCTTGCTTGTGTCCCGTAATGTTTGAAGTGTATTTTGCCAAGCTGATGACGTATAAATATTTCAGTCTAAGCTGTTAAGTTTGTTTTCTTTCCCTTGTCCAGCTTTTGATACTCAGCATCAGAAGAAACTTATCCAATGTACAGTAGTAGTGAAGGCATGTGCTTAAGTTTATTTTGTTAATGACACCTTGCTTGCTAAAGAGTCTCAAAATATTTTAGTTTGTTTAGCCAAGCTGACTTCATTTAATGCTTGATACTGAAAAGTTGTTAAATTTTGTTTTCTTTTTCTTGCTTAGGTTTTAGTACTCGGCAACAAAAGAGATTTACCCAACGCGTTGGTGGAAAAAGATCTTATTGAAAAGATGAACTTATCAGCAGTGCAAGACAGAGAAATCTGTTGTTACTCCATTTCGTGCAAAGAAAAAGAAAATATTGGTAAGTGGTTATCTGTCTACTTCTTACAGGAATAATAAAACTCATGCTATAAGCCTGCTTGTAAAGCCAACCAACTGTATGTAGTTAATTATGACACAGAGTTATACACAGTGTTAGATCTTGTTAATGCAGGGTTTGTAGGTGGTTGTAGGTGGCCTTGAAGATTGTAAATATGCTTGACTTAAAACAAGTAAACTAGGGCGGCGGAAGAGCTTGAATTTCAGTCACTGGTTTTGATAATACTTGAAAAGTGATTTAATTTCAATGATTTTAAAGATATGTTTGTTTTTTTATCATTATCTCTAGTAAGTTATTGAATTGAGATAATATGTGAAATGCTGTTGAACTATTGAATAATTTTTATGGATGCATGGTATGTTTCCTTCTACTCTTGTGTAATAATTGCAGATCTGTCAATACGTGTGTATGCAAAGTTCAATATACCTGTAAGGCATGGTGGATCATTCCGTAAAATGAAACAAAGTAATGCCAGGCAAACATTAAAAGTAGCAATATCAATTGTGGAAAGTAAAAAATAACCCAGTTGGTCAAGAATCATATGTCAAAAGCATGCACTTTTGCATAATGGCATTTGCAAAAGACCCTTTATGTGCAATGTATTTATAAGGTTTAGAAGATGTTTCTGTTGGGCATTTTCTTCAGGAAGGGTTTCTTACTTTCGGGTTGTGCCTTTCATGTAAATATTCTTAGACGTAAGATGCTACAAAGGTGTATCTGCATTTGTTCCAAAGCTTTTGCAAATGTTCTGTTTGTTCTGTTACATATTCAGGGTTTTCACTAGTCATTTTTTTTCAGGAGTCACAGACCCTTCAAAATAAATTTACAAGAGTCAAATTTAAAAGAGAAGGGGTCAAAATAAATTTGAGTTCATGTTGTTTTGTTTATTTTCTATATTTGTGATGCTTTTCTACTATCTTTTTCGAGTAAGACATGATATTCAATCTGCCGATAATCAATACGGGAACTGGAAAGTGCTACATTTTGTGAATTAATTTGCACAATGAATGTATTAGCAAAACTGCTTTTCATTACTGATTGTTGGGGCGAAAAAGCTGTGCGTCAGTTTTGTTTGACTCCAGAGGTTTTGTGTCTGTGCGTCATAATGAAAAGTTGTGCGTGATTGACCCGGGTGCCCGAGTCAGTGAAATCACTGCATATTATTGAGCTTTAGAAGGGTTATCTATTGCCATGATGGCATTTTAGTTTGTCAAAACTTCTTAACTACATTAACTGAAGTTAAAGGGAAACATTGTGTTTACAATGCCTCAACCTGGTACAGACAAATAGTAGCTTGAACTTTGCCTTAAATTTACTCTCAGTCCAAGACAATGATTCTGTAACATGCTATTTTTTAGTGGGGGTGGGGTGGGAGTTGAGAGGAGGGGAAACCACCACACAATTTTTTTTGTTTATGTAAGGTGGCTTTCATTTATGCTGAATGATGCTTCAGTTTCTCTGGCAAAACATTGTACTAAAAAAATAAGTTAAAATTACAGAATGCAAAATGTTCTTTTGTAGAAAACTTTCGGTGGAGGGGGAGGGGGAGGATGAACCTTGAAACCCACTCAGGAGGTAGCGGCCCGGGCTTGCCTAGATAGAAAAGAGTCCCAGGAGGCCTGAAGCACTCTTGTTTGCCAGGCCCATGTCTTGTTCTTGGTTAGTGCCATATCAGTCTATAGCAATAGAGTAATTCAGGGCTTGAAATTAGCTTGAAAAAGGTCACAGCCAAAATGAGCAAATTGGCTGTCAGTCTATGTTATTTCATAGGACATTGACTGTGGGGCACCACGGCCATTAGTAAGGGCCGGACAGCCATGGCTGTCGGTGCTGCCGGTTATTTCGTGCCCTGGTAATTACTGTTATAAAGGGATGTTGAATGATACCGTTAATATGCACACCTTTCATTTAGCTTGTCTTTCTTCTTTATATTCATGTTCACAGCAATAAAACTTTCATGTAATGGAGTAATAAAACTTTTAATCAGAACCTCAGTGCAATGCAGTGCTGAAGTTTCATTTTCTCTTCCGTACAATTTATTATCTGAAACTTCCTCATGCTGTATAAAGGAAGTGTTCTCTTTAAAAGCTCATTGTCTCCCTGAGATATGTTTTTTTTTGTTTTGTAACATACAGTACGTTATGATATCCCATGGTTGTTAGGAGCACTTGTGTCTCAGTGGGAGGCCTGTAACACCATTGTGAGAAAGATGGTTTGTAGGTCTATCTGTGTGATGCATAGCTTGTAAATAATGATATACAACTACATTAAATGTCTAACATGCCCAAGTAGGTTTTGGAATTCCACTGTTTAGTGTGTATATACTAGGGCTGTGCATATTCGGTTAATTCAGTAACCGTTTAACTGTTTCTATTAACTGACCGGTTAACGGTTAACCAAATTTGGAAGAGCGCCACCACTTCAAACCCGGAAGTTAGTAGCATCAAAATGGCGCGGATGCTGCAGGTTGCGATAATTAAGCCTAAGTTGAAACGTTCTCATTTCTTATCGTACGATGACGATATGTTTGTATTGCATTATGGAATGCATATTAATACAAACAAAGAAAGATTTACAGGCAAAAACGATCGAATAATCCGTCATCGTTACGAATTTCAGGAGTTTTAAAGATCGTTAAATGTGAGGCTTTCAATGAGTTAGGGTACTTATATTTAATACACATAGGCTAACGTAGACTTCAGTGACTTAGTACTGCTACTTATAGTAACGGCTTTGGCCTAACGTTATTCCGAAGTCGTTCTCATGCCTATTGAGAATTAGATACTGGTGTGGGATCGTTAGCACCGTGCAGTGCACGTATACACTATAGCGCTTATGGGATACGTGTCATGTGACCATGTATGTAACCTGTCTCATTGCCACGAACGAGCAACAAATAGCTGAACATTGATATTTAAATCTGCTAAATGTAAGCCATCCTTTCAATATTTTCAAGAGTTTGTGGCTTATATGTTGCAATACATCTAAAAATTCAATATTATGATGAAAATATTACCTACTGACCTTTATTAGAACGTTTAGGCGCTTCATTTTTATCACTGTTTAGCACAAAACGGGGCGACCTAGAGATTGCCTTTCATACTCTTATTAGTGCTGTATTAGTGCATAAGCAGGTACAGTGCAGCTATTGAAGGGATTAGGAGACAAGCTCACGAGGTTCTTGTAACGAATAGGGCTCAACCGATGTGGTTTTTTGCTGCCGATCCGATGTCCGATGTTTTCATCACAACATCGGCTGATATCCGATCCGATCCAATATTTTCGCTATCAATGCTTTTACATCGTTTCACAGCGCGATCAAACATTCCTTATTCCTCGTGAGCCATGCCTATATGCATGCACATCGGCTTAAACGAATTTCCTTTAAAAAGTTCCCCTCCATGTTTTGCTTCTACCTTCCATTCACAAAATGATGTTTATATGACAATTCTATGACCAAATAAAGCTTCGAAAATAAGCAATCGGCGGATTATCAGTGACTCTTCATTCATAGCACATAATTCCGTGATTGAACTGACTTTCACCTACTCATAGTAAGCCTACTAATTCCCCTAACAAAATGCAATACCTTTCGTTCTCTGTTCGTAGCCCAAGTCGCTCGCACTAATGAATGTTAAAACAGAAATAAGCCCGCGATTTCAGTGCATGTACTTGGCCATTTCGTGCCATCCTACCATGCTTTACCTACACATAAACAGATTGTGTAGGCTTACACGTGTAAATTTGTTCTGAGTATTTCATATAGCAGTATGTAATGCATGCATGCATGTACTATATAGCCATACGTAAATATTTGTTCCATGCTAGCCAGAGAGCTTGCTGTGTGCAAAGTTATGCAGCTAGGAGTTTTGGGTATTGGGGTGATGTTGCAGTCGTCGTTTATTACGAAAGCCATAAAAGCACAAGCCATAAAAGCACATGGCACTCTTAATTTCACACAAATGAACATGCATGTCTTACATAAAAAGCATCCGCCGTAACTACTGAAAACTATGATGTAACAACTGGAAATTTAGTCGTACAAGCAGCGATCGAAAAACACCGTTATTTCGCGGACCACGCCCCATGTTCTTGCTATGTGCGTCAACGTCATTACAGAACAGGTGCGTAGCCTAATGTATGGGTGTTTGCATACAATTACCTACACATGCACTGGCTTCACTGTGCTTTCATGGTGCATTTCACTTCAACTTCTCTGTACAGAACACGTACATGTCTAAGGTATCCGTGTTTGCGTACATTTCGGCCATATATCAAACATACAATTAATGACTGCGAATTCCACACTTCGTTTCGTTCATCGATAAATTTCGGTGAATTGAAACTAAAAGTGGGTGGACATGATCGCTAGACTCTACGTACAGATTTTAAAAGCTTGTGCATATTTCGAATATCACAGTGCCTGTCAATAGAGTCAGTTTACGCTGTTGATACTGAATTTAGGAGATTAAACTAAAATTGACAACCCTAGTTCATCACAAGGGCTATTGTCGGTCGTAATAAAATGATTAATCCTATTTATCTGTTCATTTCTTTGTTGTAAGAAATCACTATCACTATACGTCCCCGATGTACGTAAATGAAATTTTCGACGCACGGAACATCGGCAAACATCGCCAAGTGCAATTTGCTATATTTCGCCGATCCGATGTTTTACCGATAGTCCTAACATCGGCCCGATCCGATATCCGATCCGATTTATCGGTTGACCCCTAATAACGAACATAACAATGAGTGCGTCCCGTCTCACTCATCATTAAGCACTTAATCCTTTCAATCGAACTGACAATTTAAAAATCCGATTCACTGTGAATTACAAGTTGTGCTGCTGGTTTTTTTCACAGCCATTGTTCGAGTGATATTTAGTGAGAAACTCACAGTTTATTGTGTGATGTTTGTGTAACAATTTATTGACAAAGCTTCACTGCGGCGACTGGTAATTTGGCATTACAAAAACGGTTAATCGTAAACGGGAATGACGCACATGTAACCGACGGGTCGGTCGGTTAACAGGTTAACCGTTTAACCGTCACAGCCCTAGTATATACTGCATTTGAGTGGGTGAAGCTAAATAGATGGTAAAGCTTGTTGGTACATTGGTCAGTGCTGCTACTGTAAAATTTTGTGCCAGGTGCAGTCTCTTCATAGTTTTCATTGTAAATAAATAATTTTCAGGAATTTTGAAAATTCATGTTGCCATTAGGACATGCCATAAAGTTTGTATTCAAATGATACAGCCCAGCTTAATACTTATTAGTCCTTCATAAATGGTGACTATTAAATATCCATGTTGCCATATGAGGAAATGTTGGTGCATGTTGGAACCCATGGGATGCAACTGTTTTCGTTTAAGTTAGTATTGGGGCTGTTCTTTAATAACCTAGGTGGTCTAATAAGCAGTGATCTTATTCCACACAAAAGGAGTTTCCCTGACTGTCAATGACAATACCATAGCTTCTGTCAGAGGTCAAAGTAACTTTGGTAAACTGATAGCCAACCAAACCACACTAGGTCATGGAATCTAGGAGCTTAATGAGAAAACTAGAGGCCAGAAATACATAACACATGTCTGTAGCAATTGCTACAGCCAGTTGCTTTACGGGGCCAACTAGGTTTCTCTTCATTTCACATCCACTCACCCAAGCTAGTTTATGTACAGTATGTTATCAGTCATACAGATTCGTGTAGTTTTCCCCCCAAGTATCTGCACCCTGTGACAGCCACTGCAGTCATTGAACTTTGTGTCCATTTGAAGTCAAAGCTCGATGGGAGCAATTTTTGGTCTCCATTGGTGAGAAGCAGCAGCCAGTCCATTTCCTAAAGTAAATCTTCAGCAATATAAACTAGTTGCAAATTTAGGATTTAGAATCGTTTTTGTGAGAACTTTGCTGTTTTAGTTGGAGTGCATAACAAACCTGTCAAGTCTCAGGTCTCAAGAGGTTCAAACAACTCGTACTATCACATAGTATCCCACCCTCCCCTCACCTCCCCGCCTCATCTAAATCTCATGGAATTAGAATTGACTGGAGTTTCTGTAAAATCTTTTGGAAATTTGTGTCTAAAGAGAGTCTTCCTGTCTAGGAAACCAAAACTGAAACTCTTCTCTCCTCACATCAGCTTTGACCGTGGTAGGGCTGAGGTTTGGTGTCAGCCTCCCTTTGACATTAGAAAGTTTAACAGCTCATTGTAGCATCTCTGGCATGATGTGCTTCTTACAGTGTGTTTTATCATTGCCTTTCATAATTTGGTCTTCTTCCTTTTGTCACAGATATTACACTCCAGTGGTTAATACAGCACTCAAAATCTGGTGGAGCACGCTAAAGTGAAATGCATTGCACACAGAAATCGAAAGTCGTGCATATTTGTGTTTTGTACAGAACTTACTGAACTGATCCAAAATCCACATGCTGGGAGAGTGTTTGTACTGCATACTCTAAGGTATGTAGTACTCAGCAAGCAACTCGTGTGGAATTAAGGAATGAGTATCATCGCGGAGTCGTGTATATTTCACCTTTTCGCAGGAGAAGTTTACACAAGTTTTTCTTTATTTTTGTCAATCAGGAAAGTATTGCAGTTGCTTTCATGTGGTAGTCGCTGCCATGCAGAGGGACCAATCACCTGTCACCTATTTTGTTCCTTAAATGTTGCTAACAGTGCTCATTATTTTACCTGTTGCACTGCAGAGGTGGGTTGTAGCTACAGGCAAATGGGAGAGATGGCTAAAAATGTTTAATGAAATAAGTGATTAACATCCAGTAATTGGTGTGTTCATTTTAAATGTAACCTTTGGAAATTTATGGAATTTTCACATAAATTAACAAAGTTGTACTCTTTCCATTGCTTGAAGGTCATGTTTACTCAGGGACCTGTTCTCTTTGTAATAATATGAGAAAAGAGCTGTCCATGTGCTCTCACCTGATATAGCCAGTAAGGGTTGGCCAGTGTAGTCATAACAGAATGGGGGATGTACATAACTGTTACATATGTACCCCAGGGTAACTATGCTGCATGTACCCCAGGGTAACTATGATGCATGTACCCAGGGTATCTATGAGGCATGTACCCCAGGGTTCCTTCATCATGGAATAACTACTAAATACAGAGGTGTGCTACGCAGTGACTTGAGTGAAAAGCTTTTACACAATATAATGTCAATGTTAGTAAATGTGTTGAATAAGAAACATCATACTAGGTTCAGCACATCACAATTTTCTGCCAGTGGAGACATTTTCACAGTGAAATCCAGATTAGGGTAACATGATATTTTGTTTACATTGCTATACCATTTCAAGTGAAACCTTTCTGGAAGACAAGTTAACACCAAGGGAGTCAAATAAATAAGACCCAAATAAAGTTGTAATGAAAAGTGTGATTGAAAACAAGTTAATATGGTTTAGTTAAAAGTTCTGTAAGCACAGTTCACACTTACAGAAGTATGCCACCTCTGCAGCTAGTGTTGTATTTTTGTGAGGGGGGGGGGGAGCATCCTTGTGAAGCGATTTGCAGAAGGAAATGATATGGCTATTTTAAGTTTCTGTTAGGAAAAATCTATAATATTCTCAAGAAAAGGTACCCCCAATTTTTTTTTAACTGGTTTTCCTAAGCTTTGTCCTTCATGGCTCACTTTTGGGGCTTCATTTCAATGCTACCAAAATATTAATAGTCCATTATTAAGCAATGAAGAATGTTTCAAATTTACCTCATAGTGATTTGGAAAATTGGCCCCCAGTTCGTCAAAGAATACCTCTTTCCATGCTAGCAGTATGTTGAAGAACAAAAACAAAGATTTATGTCATCATAGAACAGTGCCGTGACTGAGGAATTCCACAGTAGCCCCTTTCCCGAAAACCCCCACTCCAGACAATGCTGGATGGAAGTTATTAGGGATGGGAACTTTTCGGCTGGGCATTGTGTGAAGGGTAATCAGTTGTAGAAATTGGTATGGGATTTGTTCGTGGGGAGGGGGGAATTTGTCTAGGAAATGAAGTTGCAACTTCATTAAGATTTGCAACTCTCAGGGCCACAAGTGCTCAATGCCACATTTGTCATCCTAGCTTGTTCTTCATTAAATGATAGCTGTTTAGTTTCAGACACTTTTAGTTTCAGACACTTTGGTTTTCCTAAGATTTTTTGGAACTATTTTAGATTGGGCATGTGTGAGAGTCCTGTTATTGCATTGCAAAAAGTGCTTTGGCAAGAACAGTTAAGATGTATTGAACATTACAATAAAATAGTGAGCATGTAGGAATTTGTTGTTGAAAAGCTTTGAAGGAACTTCTTTGAAAAGGAAGAATTCTCAGTACTGTTTGGAGTAATGTCTTGCCTAATACAAACCAATAATGCTATATTTGTTCTGATTCAAGTGAAGAAACATTCCCTTTTAAGTGTACCTATAGTATTAAATTACAAGAATATATATTACAGAGGTTGGAAAACTGGTTTCTAATAGCTATCTTTATAGCTGATTACAGTATGTGGCTGAGAACAGAGTTATAAAGTGTTGAATTTATTCACTTAACTGGAAAAAGCCTCTTTCGCAATAATATTTGAGGATTTGAATCTGATTTTTGCAACCTCTGTAATATATATTTCCATTATTTTGAACTTAAAGTATCCCTTAAGAATGTAAAAGATATAAATGTCCCTGCTTCCTGCAAGAGAATTGTCCTGCTTCAGATGGAGAACACTTTACGTTAAATACCTCAAAGAGGAAGACATTGTAAAAATTTATGAGCTAAATATTCATGCGAACAGTGCCGAGTGTACACACTTTTGCTACACGGAATAGCATGGACTATCATGTAAAAATATATAAGTATTAAGCTTGTAAAGCCTCTTATAATGTGTTTTTTCTTTTTACTTTCTTATATGAAAATGATAAATTCATTTGATTTTAATTTTAGGCAGCATTTAAAACTGTTTACTCGTGTTTTTTTTTTTTTTTTGTATTATGGTACAGTGTGTAGCATAGGAAAGAGCGTTATTCAATGGTAATGCTAATATATATATTCTTCCAAAGGTGTCTATTTAGTCAGTTACATTCTACACAGGAGGCATAGTGTAGGTTTGTCATGTGCCCTTGATGCCACCTCAAGGGTGGACCACAGGGCAGCTTTTGATCTGATATTATGGTAAACTTTTCCAGAATATGAATGTTAGGTGTTGGAGTAGGTTTTATTTCTATGCTTTCCTCATTCATCATTTTCCTAGCTCAGGTAATATGTTCCTCTGTGTGTCACACCAGGGTTTACACTAACTTTTCAAATTTGTGAGGGAATTTCCCTTCCTGAGAATAATTTTGGGAGGGATTTGTCAGAAGAAGAGAGGGACCTACATTTTAATAACAGATTACTGCTAGGCTTTGATGCACAGTAATATTATATGTGAACAAAACTTAAAAGGATATGTGGGACTGATGGGCTTGTGAAAGTTGAAGTGAAAGCCATACCTTTGAAATATGCAAAGCTAAAAGAGTTACGCAGTTCCTGCTACACAAAATGTATCTCTTTCAAAACTTGTCGTGGAAGGAAAACAAAAAAATGAACAAAAAATGCTATGTTCTGTGTTAGAGGAGATTTGATGCTAATTACGTTTTAAAAGCAGGTCATGTTTTAAAAAGTTAATTTTATGTACTTCATATTCTTGGTAGGGAATGTCCCTCCTTGAATTTTGGGAGGGAATTTCTTGGAATTGTGCAATCCCACACCTTAATGCAAACTCTGGTACTCACAGTGTGGAATAATAAACCTCTTGGGCTTAAATTTGTTCCTTAAGATTCTGGATGTGGTGTGATTTATAGAAAGTCAAACAAAAATAGCATGGTTACTGTGGTGTATTTAATTCAATGAATTGGTGAATTGAGCAATGTTGGTGTCTTCAAGGCTTGTAGGAGAAACAGATAAAAAGGAAATGAAGGGCATAAGTGATTATCCCAGTCTTACTGTGAAATATTAATATTGGTATTAATATTAATGTTGATACTAATATTTATATCAATACCAGTATCAATAATTGGTATTGGTCTCAGTATTTTTAGGAAGTCAACCTCCTATAGAGGGGTTTCACCGCGTCACATGATCATGCTTCTCTTTGGTTTTGAAGGGCAAGATCGAGTGTCTCTAGTGATTTTGATGGGCACGTGTCCCTTATGTCATAGTAGTATCTATGGTTATGCTGTGCGCATGTGCTGTAAGTACGCTTACTGCGTGTGTTTTGCCCTTCAGTGCCTGGGAATCCGACTCACGTGACGTCTCATGAAATCCCTGTATTGGTGGTTTACTTACATGTTCTTGCATGGACAAGGATATGCAGTATGAACATACCTGTTATCCATCTCAGCAAATTAAGGTAATGTCATGTTGGTACCACACTGTGGAATGAATTTGCAAAATTTGGAGCAACTGAAGCAAATATCTATTCAAAAATAGAAGAACATGTCATGTAGAGGGTGGATCCCTTCAAACGCAAATTTCCCCTTTTGTCCCCCAACCCAGATCTGAGCAGCTTGATATGTGCCACTTCAATCTGACACTTCAATCTGACACAGGGGTGAAGGATAGGGGAGAAAACGTAAAAATCATCATCTTTGTCTGAGTTTACTATCTTGTCATATTTTATGGGTGTGGCTTATTTCTGGGATCATTAAGTTATTGTAGTTAAGACTGTACATCCTTTACTCTAGGGAAGGGTGTTCATCTTCCCCCTTTTACCATTGTTCTGCTTCAGTACACCAATCATTGGCGTGAAGTAGTTGAAGCATACTTTCATTGTCTTGTTGATTTCTGAATGTTCAAAATACAGTATCGTAATGAAATATATTAAAATGTTCCATTTAAATATATATGCTACAGTATGCTAAATGCAAATTAAATTCATTTATGATATTTGTTCACAGAAAGACAAACGTTATATGCCTCTTTGCTCATACTTGCATCCTGTTGATAGTCTAAAATTTTGAAGTTTTGTCAGTGGCATGAAGCAAGTATTTACAAACACAGCTCCTTTTATTTAATTGCCCAGTGCAGTGCCCCTCAGCCTGGGTCCAAGGGGCTTTCTAAGGTGGAGAGTTGAATGAAAGGTGGGGGGCGAGTGGGTAAGGTTTGACAAAGTGGGGAGGGGTCAGTGAAGGTCTAGAAACAGGACCGAAAAGGAAGGTATGTTTGTGATACACCCTACTCCTTGTACACGGACGGATAACATCTTTGGGTAAAGGAGGGTTGACCCAAGGAGGCTGAGAATGCGGCCTGTTACCAGGTATTGTGAGTTGGTGACACTGGAACTGCAACAGGGCATCAACCAGGATTATACTTTGTAGCTTATATTGTATGTTCTGTTAATTTGCATAATGGGGGTACATAGGGATGTTCTGGTAAGCCTGCACCCTCCCCCCTTCCTTCCCCTGTATCAGTGTGAGGCTAAAAGCCTGTTGAGAACCACTGACCCAGCCTGAGTGGCATTTTGTACTTGTTTTGAAGCCTACGCAAACTACAGATTAACAAAGTAAAATTTTGACAGGTTAAATTGTGTATGCATCTTACTTAAATCAAATTGTGATAGTGGGGAGGTAAGGTCCTCAAAAATTTTTATGGAAGCTTGGCTATGGTAAGGTAATAAATAGTAGGGGTAAGTATCTCTAGCTTAGCAGTAGAATTTGTTTGTGCACCACAGCCAATATACTGTTTGGGGACATATGAGGTGTATAATTTGTGAAACTGGTGGATGTTTATAAATGTTACAAACTAGTGGGTATGTCGTTGTTTTATACAAAGTGATCAATATTGTCTCCGAATTGATAACTGGTCTTTCTGACAATGTCTTTAAGTGATCAATAACATTTATGAATGTTAATAAACATCGAAAATGCTACCATTATTGCAAGACTACCAGAATTTAATTCTTTCACAGATCACTTAAACCTGATAAGTTATGGTTGTATTCCCAGAAATATGTGGCCTGAGTGAACCGGGGGGTGCAGTTGACATTGAATTGAAACTTAGAGGGTCCCTCCCCCATCCCCTTCACCTATGGTGAACTACCACTTAAGAAACCATCAGTGAAATTGGTCTGTCAGTACAATTGTTGCAGTCTTGATAGTTTGCTTTTGTTTCCTAAATACTTTATGGCCCCCTCTTCCCCCAATATTTTCTGTCCCTCTTCCCCCACCTTTTTTAACAGAGGAACAGCCAGAATCCATTTTTGTCAGCATTCTACCTCCCAGTTCCTTTTGCAGTCAGGCCCATCTGCAAGGTGACGTAGTCCACGAAGAGGACACATTTTTGCATTCAGATCAGCTAGTGTCTTTCAGGTTGAGCTTGTAACAGAATAGTTAATTGCAATTGAAATAGAGAAAAAGAGAATAAATCGGCCAAAACAAAAACTCTGCCAACATTGAAAAAAGAATCAGGCAGCATCATAATGGTCATGTTGAAAGGGCATGGGCATCAATCCTGGGGGAGACAGGGGGACACGTCCCCCCCTCCCACCTTTCGGAAATACACCCATTGAATTAAGATTTTTACACAGTAAATTTTTGACAGAAGTGACCATGTCCCCCCACATTCAATTAAAGATTGACGCCCATGTGAAAGGGCAACTTTCGAGGAACATTCCCAAAGTTTCTTTTTGTATTTTGACTAATTTGAGTACTTAGTCCTCATCATTAACCAATCATTGCTAATACCTCAGCCTCTTAATGTTTTTTTTTTTCTTTCTTTCTTTTTTTTTTTTTTTTTTTTTTTTTTTGGTTTTTGGTTTTTTTTTTTTTTTTTTTCGAAAGGCTAGCTATGATCATGTCATGGAGTTAAAACTTCATGGGAAGCTCTGTGATCATACTGGATTCCACTCATCTCGTCATTTCAAAAAGTTTGTCTGGCAAATTGTAAATACTGTGTAGCAGAAGACTTTTTATCCAGACACGTCCGAATAAAGGGAGAGCGCCATCCCCAAGTGTGCTCGCCTGGCAATGTACAGAAATTTGTAGAGCCACATATGTTCAGGGCCAGGAATGAACGGTAATCGGGGATTTGGGCAGTCAGCAGCCTTTTGCACCTCCAATTGCCTCAAAAGACGGCCAAAGTTAGCTGTCACGACTTTCAAAATACATATTAAGCCATAGGCGGGATTACGGGGGGCACTTGCCCACTTTTTTTCCAGACCTTAAAAATTAAAGGAAAAAAAACGAACGAAAGAAAGTGAGACGAAAAAAATTATGAGGGAATTATTAACATTATGGTAAAGTTTGCAACGTAAAATAAAATGAAAATATTAATATTAAATACCATAAAAATACAAAAAAAAAAAAAAATTGGAGCGCACCCGCAATGAAAATTAACGAATGCAGTGGCGGAGCTCGGAGACGGGGTAGTAGGGCAGATAAATGCATTTTTTTGGTAAAATCGTTCACAAGTGGAAAGAAGCACCAAAATTTGCATACATGCTCCTTAGGGATTGCTCTTTTGAAAAACCCATTAGCCACTCAAAATTCAAAATAGCTGCCGATTTTTCAAAATGGCCGCCATTTTTCGTTTGTAAATACTATTTAAGACACAATTTTGTGCAGAAAATATTCCTAAAAATATTTTTGAGACATCTAATCTTAAAATTTGGTCATATTTTCTACAAAACTTCCAATATTAATTTTTGGGACTGTTTTGGCCGGACTCAGGTCAGTCAAGATGGCAGAGAAGCAAAATGACCTCCAAAACGAATGAAATATTTCCAAAAATTGTCTAAAAAACAGTGTAAATTTCCACAATCCCAATCCATAATGATGTAAATTAAGATATTACAATTAAGACTGCGTTTTACAATCTTTGGCACAAGAGTGCTTGTCAGCCAATATGGCGGAAAATCGCCGAAAGAGTAAAAACAATAAAAGTAAAAACTCCCTCCATAAGAAAAAAAATTAAAAAAATACAAAAATTCACAAAAAATAATAATTAAAAATATATTTCAATTGAAAATCCTAAAAATTGATATTCAGTGTCGCCAATAAAATTCAAAGCATGGTTTCTGATAGGTAATGCAAGACCTCAGCCCAACAAAGATGGCGCAAACAACAAAATGGCCGCCAATATAACTATCATATGTAATGTATAAAAAATGAGAAATAATCATTAAAAATACTTTTGACAAAGTTGCCCTAAACATCTGGCCATATTTCATGACAAATAATCTAAAATGATTTTTAATCTAACGATTTTTTCTTTTTCTTTTTTTTTTTGGGTGGGGGGGGGGAGATTCAGGTCAACCAATATGGCGGAAAAGCAAAATGGCTGCCAATGCATTAAGTATGTCAATATATTATAATAATAGGAAAAATAATTATTAAAAATACTTAATACAAAGGTAAACCTAATCTGTGCCCATATTCTATTACAAATATTCTTAAAGTATTTTTCTGGACATTTTTGGTAGGATCCGGGTCAAACAAGATGGCGGAAATAGCAAAATGGCCGCTACAGTTAAAATTTCAATTAATGAAAATAATAGGGAAAATAATCATTAAAAAGTATATTTGTGACAATTGCTCTTTATATTTCGCCATATTTTGAGCCAAATAAATCAAACGTATTTTGTAAAACATTTTTGTTAGAATTCCGGTCAACCAAGATGGCGGAAGAAGCAAAATGACCGCCACTTGTATAATTACAATTTTTTATATTAATAAGGAAAATAATCCGTTAAAAATAGTCTGACTTTCCCCACCATCCTCATCAAACTGAACGACGGTTACTATCTTAAATTTGCAACCATCATGAGAACAATATTTCACTAGCATTCAAATAAAGCCTGGGGGCAGCTGTATCTTGTCCCAGACCTTCGACAAAAATGAAACATAAAAGAACGTTTGGGCTGCTGGGGAAAGTTGGAAAATCTGTTATGTACCGGTAACAGGGGCGTAGCGAAGGTGTTATCTTTGGGGTATAGAGATTATATTTTGCCGACAGATCTGGTAATGCGTAGCGCGAAAACGAGCTTTAGCGGGTGGGGTCCAAGGGCGTGCCTTAGGGCCCCTGTTGGGATCCAGGGGCAAGGCCCCGTTGGGGGCCCAGGGGGCGAAGCCCCCGGAAGCTCTGTGATTTTAAGCATATCTCTGAGTGAAAAATTAAGTCTCAGGATGGATATATTTTTGTTTCACAATGCATCATCAAATGCAAAGATTCCCAATAATTTTAATGTATTAGTCTATTCCTCTCGTCAGGACGCTATAGTTTTAAGCGGTTGGGATCCAGAGGCTCGCCACTGTGTTCTAGCTAGGACGTTTTCTCAATGCGACATTTACTGATCTGTGGCCTGGGAGAGGGGTTTAGAAAGCGGGCTAAGGATACCCTCTCCATGGGTAATCGGGTGCTGCTGCCCATGGTGATGATAAAAGTGAGGAATAATGTGCAAAAAGTGGGTTTTCCAGAGTGTCATATGACCCAAAATAGTGCGCCTGTACGGAAGCCTTAATTCCCATTCTTTCCAGGAGTTACTGAAGGACTCAGTCACTTTTTGACCGACGGACTCAGTCCAATTACACTGACGGCCGTTGATATGGCCGCATACGGCCGTCACATGCATAATCAATTTGCCGACGGGCCTTCAACTTGAATGGGCCAATTAGATGTAGAGCCGAAAATCGAAATAGCCGATAACAGACTGGCCACGAGCTCCCGTTCTCTCTTTCTCTTTTATCTCTTTATTCTCCGTCTTCCCTTTCACTCGTTTCCTTTCCCTTTCCTTTCCCTTCTTTTCTCTTCTTTTCCTCCTCTCCTCTTTTCCTCTTCTTTTCTTTTCCCTCTCCCCTTTTTGCCGACAGACCGAAAATTTGCCGAGACCCGAGACCAAATGTTGGGGGTGTGACACCCCACACCACACCCCCCGCTCGCTACGGCCCTGACCGGTAATGGATAATATTGCATTTAAAGAATAAAGAAAAACGATAGGCTACAATAAAATGTCTTAAATAACGCTGTTTTCTTCAGCGCGCTTCCGATTTAAAGTTTTTCGCGCACGGTTCTTCCCGTAGAACATCTTACGTGCTCTACATAGCTTCACACAAATTCTTTCAATATCATTGTAACCATAAACAAGCCAAACCCTCTTCATCATAAATAAATGACCTGATATTCTGATTATAAGGTTGTTATGAAAATGGTCAAAATGTAATTTTTGTGATCTGTTAAGTGCACATCGATGAGTTTTAAGATAGCCAAATGCTTCATTCTAGTGATTTTAATTCTTTCAATACCTCAGGGCTTCCGGGGGCGTTGCCCCTGGACCTCATCAGAGGCCCTACGGCAGGCCCCTGGACCCCACGCTTTTAAAGAGCGCTTCGCACTACAGCGGCGCCTTCGACATCAAACCCTGTCCCTGTATTAAGCCATTTGTCAAAACTTCCATTTTCAATAGAGACAGAAGTATTTTTTATTATTACGAGGGGAATTTTTCCTTTCTCTACTCATAAACCATCGCAATTCTAATGCACTGGGAGCGTAATTCCGAAGCTTTCTTTGCCAGTGACAAAACGTACTTTAGGTGTAGATATTTGGCTGGTGGGATTCTAAACATACGAGAATCCCCTCCTCCAGTATCCGCCCTGAAAACACTAATATACTGTACTATCCAAATTCACTTCTTCTTCTTCTCCTCCTCCTCCTCCTCCTCTTCCTCCTTCTCCTCCTCTTCCTCCTCCTCTTCCTCCTCAAGTTTTTCTTTATTTTTCAATATATTTTCAAAGGGGTAAAAGACGATCTTGATTAACTGAGTACATGCAATGATCCAGATTTAATATTCGGGTTATATGAAAGTCTTCGAAGTGTGCTGAGCAGATAGGAATTCAGACGGGACTTGAGGGTGCATAGCTGCTGGCTGAGGGGTCTCTCATCATGCAAGGATTTGTAAAGCCAATATTGTGTGAATAGTAGCTGCACCACGGGATAGTTACGGTAGCACACTACCAATTCAAGGGAATTCACCACGGATTACATTGCCCCACGAATTTAACACCCTACAAAATGTTTTGAGGGCAAAGTACAGACCATGTTACCAGGGACGTAGCCAGAGGGGGAGCAGAGGGAGCGACTGCTCCCCCCCCCCCCATTTTTCAGTGTCGAAAAAAATGTTAAAACTGTGATGTTTTTGCAGGGTATTTTGTCGGTGCTCTTTTGATCTTAAATTCTCGACAGCTCTGTTAACTCCATCATAATCGTAGTAACATTCAGGCCTCACTTTACCTAATTCGTCACCCTAACTAGAATGGATCACAACACACATGTTCGTATGATTCGTTGTTTATGAAGCTAAGCTAGCGCGCGTATAGCAGTCGTAAGCTTCCTTGGCAGTGAATAATTATTATACTACTATCACACTGCGATAACAGTATTTGTTAGGCCACTGCACATCTGGCTGCACATTTGGCTGCACATTTGGCTGTCTAACCGAGTGAGTGTCAGTCGTACAACTTAAGTACTTTCAATGGTAAACATGGGTTGCCTCAACTTGTCCAGATGGTAACTTTAGTCTTCCTTAATCAGGGAATTTCAAAGACAAAAGAACATGTAATAGGTTCAATGTTTTGCCAGTTTCATTATTATCATGTGATATCATATTACCAAGCTGATTTTTTTCCTGTTTGAAGTTTTTTAACATGTTCTTAATTCAAACAGGAAAAAACTCTGCTGATAATATGATATATGATACTGATGAAACTTGCAAAACATTGCAACAGGTTGCATCTAAGGATCCCTTCAATCGTTCAAAACGTTCTCAAAGAGGAGGGGGCATCCCTCCCCTTAGACCCCTCCCCCAAATCAGTCACAAATGTGCCCCCCCCCGCAAATTCCTGGCTGCGTCGCTGCATGTTACTGAAGTGATGTGTTCAATTTGTGATGACATGATGATGAGGATATGATAAGAAAGGAATTGACGTAGTCATTATGGAAAAATAAAGAAAATGTGACGTGTTTTTGGAGACGCTGCGTAACATTAATTTCTTCCACGGTGCAAAATGGAATTTGGAATGAAGTGACAATCCTGGAACCACCATCTTAAATTAATCAAGTTCTCCCAAATTACAATCTACGATTGCATTTAAGCTATATTTTTGTAGGGGTTAGGTATTACATTTTTCTGCATATGAGATATGGTAGACGCAGGCAGCTGAGAGGCGCATCCATAAAGGGACTGAGGTCAACTTTCGTCCGGTATGCCCCTCCCTACTAGAACTCAACTGCCGTGCTATAAAAATCCCTGCATCTGCCAATGTCTCGAACGCGTATATTTGAGCCTATCGTCAGTAGTTCATGGGCATTATTTAAAAGCGATTTGGGTATTTCGAGTTGAAATTCATCGTAGATAATTTCAGAATTGATCAGTTCTCCAGTTTTATAGATACATCTGTGTTCTTCTCAACTCGTCACGTGGCGTGTGCTTATTTTTTCTTATCAAACATGACATCTGGAAAAAAAAAATGTGTAGATGCAGCTCACAAGACATGGGGAGTGCGATTTCGTCTGACAACCCGAAATTTTTGACAATGATTTTTCTTGGTAAGCCACACGTCAACTAATGGTGTTCCTCTGCTTAGTGTCACAAATTAATTTTTCCCTTCCCAGCCAAGTTCAGGACTGATTTGGCACAGAGAGCCATATACGGCTTCGTAAAGTATTTTATAGGCACCTGGGTGATTTTCAATCGCAATTTGGTCCTCTGCAAAATCACCAAAACAGCTTTCCCGAGGGCAAATCGCCGGCTCATTCCTTTACTTGGTCGGCACCAGAGCAAGAAAGGTAAAAAGTGGACCGGGAACTGAAATTCTGGACATGTTTGCTACCTCCAACTTCGGTCACTAGCCTCGATAAACATTTAGTTTCTCTTGTGTCCTGCATATGTTATTCTACAAAGATTGTATACTATGCTTTTGTAATGCCGTTCATATACGAAATAAATGTGAACTTGAACTTTTCGAAGTCTGACGACGCCCTCTATTGTTCGAGTAAACTACATTGCTTTCTACGCTACGTACCCTCAACCAGGATATCATTTAAAGGAAGTGAAATGGTTCGGGTTTCAGGATAGGATTTAGATACCATAAAAACTACTACAGCAACATTCTAAACATTAAGAAACGCATCTCCATATTTTGGTTGCCAAGATATTGCCATTGTCATGGAAGGCTTGCGTAAATCTATACATAAGGCAGTGCTAAACAAGGGCTGATACAGAAGGGGGATGGGGGTGTAGTTCCCCTTCCCTCTCCAAATTTGAAATTTGGCTCCCCCCTCTCCTCTTGCTTCTCTTCCATTCTTTGAATCATATGACACATTGACACATCCTGTATATTTCATATATATATATATATATATATATATATATATATATATATATATATATATATATATATATATATATATATATATATATATATATATATATATATATATATATATATATATATATATATATATATATACATATATGGATAGAAGATAAGCAAAACACGTCGTGAAGTATGAATATAGAAAGAAAAGTTGAAATGACTTCACAGAACTCCACCAAAATGGTATCATAAAATATATTAAATCCTAAGCGCTTTCACCCGTTCATGCGGGATCTTCAGAGGTAAATGACACGAGTTTGTAAAAAATTAGTTGTTACAATGTGATTGGTGAGGTTTTTTCAGAAAATGGCAATTAGACTTGGCGGATGTTTCTACACACTTAAGTAAACAATCGTTAGATTATAGGCCTATCTGTCCCATCAGAGAGGCCTATAATCTAACGATTTGTTTACCCATGTCTAAAAACAACCGCCAAGTCTAATTGGCATTTACTAATAAAACCTCTCCAATTTCTTTGTATCAACTAATTTTGTACATACTCGTGTCATTTACCTCTGAAGATCCCGCATGAACGGGCGAAAGCGCTTAGGATTTCTTGATATATATATATATATATATATATATATATATATATATATATATATATATATATATATATATATATATATATATATATATATATATATATATATATATATATATATATATATATATATATAAGGTCGAAATGCTGCGGAGCAGTATGTAGGTCGATAAAGGTTGTAAAAAGTGCTAAAAGTTTGCGGAAAATTCCACGACGTTTCGAGTATAGACTCTTCATCAGGTGACTTGGCCGTCACCGCAGCCTTAATGTGCAGAGGTTCTGACCGTGATCGTCAGACCGCCGAAAACCGGCTTATCATGAAGCTCGGGACTCTCTCCCCACACGGTCTTAACATTAGAATGGACCTTTTTTAACTTGTTCCCCTTTTCATTACTTTTTACCAGTTTTATGCAGCCTTCACATTTTTACACCGTGTTGGCTTTGTACGACCGGTTTGCCGTGCCTTTCTTCAATGTGTTTCTTCTCTACTTCTACTTCTTTGTTGTTCAGTTGCATTTCTTTGCCACCTGATGAAGAGTCTATACTCGAAACGTCGTGGAATTTTCCGCAAACTTTTAGCACTTTTTACAACCTTTATCGACCTATATATATATATATATATATATATATATATATATATATATATATATATATATATATATATATATATATAATACAGTTTGAGAATTCCACAGAATTCTGTTAATATATATATATATATATATATATATATATATAACAGGTAAGCAAGCAGAACACAAAGCATAGTTGACACAGCAGGAATACATTAAAAAGAAATTTATTGTTGAACTTTTCGGTCCTACCTAGGACCTTCATCGGCAACCAGTAGTTGTTCACCTGTTATTTATCGGAATACACGTGGACGATATTTCTAATATATATATATATATATATATATATATATATAGATATATATATATATATATATATATATATATATATATATATATATATATATATATATATATATAGGTCGATAAAGGTTGTAAAAAGTGCTTAAAGTTTGCGGAAAATTCCACGACGTTTCGAGTATAGACTCTTCATCAGGTGGCAAAGAAATGCAACTGAATAACAAAGAAGTAGAAATAGAGAAGAAACACATTGAAGAAAGGCACGAACAAACCGGTCGCCCAGAACGAACCCGGTTTAAAAAAGCGAAAGAAGGCTTAAAAAAAACTGGTAAAAAGTAATGAAAAGGGGAACAGGTTCAGCCTTCTTTCGCTTTTTTACACCGTGTTCGTTCTGTGCGACCGGAATTTTCCGCAAACTTTAAGCACTTTTTACAACCTTTATCGACCTACATAGTACTCTAGTGCTCCGCAGTATTTCGACCTTATATATAAAAATATAAATATAAAAATATATATAAAAATATAAATATAAATATAAATATATATATATATATATATATATATATATATATGTTAACGGAAATACTGTATAACAATAGGGCAACAGGAATTAACGGCTTTATCTCAAAAGAGATACGTGACAGCAGTAGAGGCTTGAAATTGGTAAATTAAACAGCCATAAAAGGTTTTTGCAAAGCTTTCGAGCAATACTAGCTCTTCTTCAGTGCTTGATCACAAGAGTGACAAGGAGTGTGCGAAACTGACAGCTTTAAAATTGTGAGGACAATGGCCCCCACTGATAAATCAATTAGGACTATCTCTTTTTAAAGAGGCGAGGCTAGGTTCTTCAAGCCGAATGGCGACGAAGTCTTTAAACAACATTCCCAGAAATTTTCCTTTGTCTTACCCTTCTATTGTCCCATGAATCATTTTGTTCAATAGCTATGACACGTAAATTGTCTATGGAATGATGCGTTGAATTGAAATGGTTGGCAACAGGTTGATCAATCTTTTGGTTTTAATTGCTGACCTGTGCTGTGTCATTCTCATCCTTAGGGTTTTTTTTTATTCCCCCCACGTACTGCGTTCCACACAAATTGCAGTAGATGAGATATATGACGTTTTTGGAGAGACAATGAATTGATTGTCTATATTTGGAAAGTGCGTGCCGTTTGATAGCTCTGAAAGTATTTGGTTGAATCAATCAGAGCGCACGTCTTGCATTTTGACGGGCAAGGTGAACAACCAAAATTCTCGTTGTTAGCCTGGACTGAGGTTTTGTCCTGAAATTTTGCCCGTACCGAAAATGTCCCGTAAATTTGGGGGGCGCGAGAAAGCAACAACGGGGGGAGCGGGAAAGATAGACTTTAGGCGAACCGTGCTTTGAAGTATGGGCAAATGTTTTTGGATGAATTTGGCGAATGGTGATAGACAGGGATGGTACTCAATTACCAATGGAACTCTATTAGAATTGGACTGACGATTTTTGTATGTCAAAGTTTCAGAATGCTGGATATCTCTTGCCTTTTTGAAGGCATTTTGAACTCCGAAAGTACTAGTCTCTAAGTGGGTGGTGGCTAGACAGTTCGTTAGTACAAATTGCAAAGTCTGTTTCAGAGGAACAGATACGTTTGATGCGAAGTGCTTGGCTATATGGAATATTTTTGGTGCAGTGCGGGGGATGGCAGCTGCTCGGCAATAGGTAGTTGTGCTTGTCCGTGGGTTTATTGAACAAGTCTGTTTTGAGCGAACCATTTTCTCAGTGGTCACTGTTGTGTTCAGGAAGTGGTCACTGTTGTGTTCAGGAAGTGGACACTGACTCTGGAGGAGTCGGCCGTGAATTTGATTGTGGGGTGGAACGAGTTGATGTTGTCCACAAAAATTTTCAGAGTATCTTCACCGTGGGGCCAGATCATGAAAATATCTTCGATAAAACGTAACTAAATTTGTGGTTTTAAATTTTGTCGAGACAAGAATTCTTTCTCGAGGTTGCCCATGAATAAATTTGCAAATGAGGGAGCCATCTTGATTCCCATGGCACTGAGTACCATGAATATGGAGATAGTGCTGGTCGCCAAAGATGATGTTGTTGTTTGTCAGGATGAGGCGCATCAATTCGCCTAAGTCTTTCTTGGTAGGCGTTTTGTCTTGGATGGGTCTGGAGGCGGCTATACAAGCTGAGATACCTTCTTCTTGTTGTATATTTGTGTACAAAGAGGACACGTCAAGAGTGACCAGAATTGTGTCCTTTGGGAGATTTTGCATCTCACCAGTTTTGCGGATAAGGTCCGTGGTGTCTTGAACATAGGAGGGGAGGGATGGGACCATGCAGGGGCTGAATTAGCAGGTCAACAAATGTTGAGATTTTCTCCGTAGCAGTCCCATTTCCGGATATGATAGGTCTGCCTGGTTTACCCGTCTTGTGAATTTTGGGTTAAAAATAGAAACGGCCCGGTTTTGGATACAGGGGCGTCGCCAGAGCATTTGTCATGGGGGGTGTGGTGCCGTATTTGACTACTGAGAAGAAACAAATGCGAAGCCTCGACAGCCCCGATACCGTTGGTGAGGGGAGATTTGAACAAAACCTGTGTACTATACCATGCCATTGAGGGCATATATTGCATAAAATTTTGTATATACTAGCCTAGAGGAAAATAGTTCCGCCCGATTTAAGGTTTTTCCCCGAAATCTAAACTGTGACATTGCAAAGGACGCGAAGTGCGCGAAATTTTGGGTAAGCTTACACTAAAAAGAATCTGTACTTATTTAGAGCTTATATAGGTCAACCAGTGACGTACCCAGGATTTCTCTCATGGGGGTATGCAATATGTTGTGTGATCGCCGGCCTGGGGGAGGGGTGTAAGGGGAGGGAGTTCCCCCTCCCCTTTGAAAATTTTCGAAAAATTAGGTGTCCTTAAATGTAATCTGGTGCCACATATGCCACCTTTAGAAGTAAAATTTGTGTTTAAATACTTACGGTTTTTAAGACCTGAAAAACATTGGCATTGAGGGGGACACGGCCCAATGGCTCCCCCTGTGTACGCCACTGAGGTCAACTGTCCAGGTAGTTGGGCCCTATCGGGCACAACTTACATTGTACTTCCATCTTCGACTCACTACCCGTACCGAACTGCCGAAAGACAGACTCAAGAGAACATTAACTTAGTTTAGCGAAATGAGATGAGATTTCCGGCATTTGCATAAAACGATAAATTCTACTTAAATTACTTGAAAAGATGGAAAGGGTTTGTTCTATATTTAGCTATTATTAACGAAACCGAGGAAGAGTTGGCAAAGCATACCGAAAATTTGGGGTTTTATAGCAGAAATGACCCTTCTGAAAGCTAAAATAAGTAAACCGATTATGGGTAGCGACAGAATTTTTCCGACAAGGGGCCGGGCCATGCCACCGACCCCAAGTTCCGTCAGCATGTCGAGGGGGTGAAAAAGAGATATGAAAGGAGCCTAACTATCCCATGCCATTGCAGAGTACCGTAAATTTAGCATTATATCACTTAATATTTCAAAAGCCGAGTTACGCACTGATACTGTTCTTTTGAGTCTGAATCGTGAAATTGCAAAGGGCGCGAAATTTTTGGTAGGCTGACACAAAAAACATGTTATCATTAAGAACAAAAAGAAAAACATAAAAACCGTAAGGGCTGTAGACTGTATCGGGGACAACATATATTGTGTCGAAACCACCTGGACCACCCGATGAAATAGCCAAACTTTGCTCCGTGAGTCGCTCTCTCCAACTGACCGTACCGCATGACACACACTAGAGAACGGCAACTAGGCTTTGCGATATGGGATGAAATTTACGACCTCTGCATAACCTGTGTACCCTGCCTACATGTTACTTGGTTAGGTTGACAGGACTTATACTTTCTAGCTATATGGAATGGAACTATGAAGAAACTGGAGTGACATTACAGCGCGCGTAGTGTGTCGAAAATTTTGGGTTCTGATTACAGAAATTGTCTTCTTTCTTTCACTTCTTTTCATCTTTCTTTTCCTCATGTTTCCTTCATTTTGCCGACTGGTGCAGAATTTACTGACTCAGTGCCAGAAAGTCCAGGAGCGGTTCTAGATCGAGACTTTTTTTGGGGGGGGGGTAGGGTAGGAGGGGCTTGAAACAGAACAACCATAAAATTTTCACTCAAATATGTTAATCGGCCAAGCGCACGCTGAAACCAATGATAATAAAAACAGTACCATAACCAGGGACGGCGCAAGGTTGTTTTGATAGGGGACATGGGTTGAGTGATCGCCGTCGTGGGGGAGGGGTCTAAGGGGAGGGGAGTCCCCTTCCTCTGAGAAATTTTTGCTAATTTAAGGTTGCTAAGATGCAAAATGGTGCGTTCTTTGGGTAATTTTTTGACTATAGGACTGGAAAATGTTCATAACTTTGTGAATTCTAATTTTTGGTTGGGGGAAAGAGGGCCTTCTTAGGGGAGAGGTCTAAGGGGAAGGGTGTTCCCCTCCCTTTGAGAAATTTTTGCTAATTTAAGGTTGCTAAGATGCAAAATGGTGCGTTCTTTGCGTAATTGTTTGACTATATTACTGGAAAATGTTCATAACTTTGTGAATTCTAATTTTTGGTCGGGGGAAAGAGGGCCTTCTTAGGGGAGAGGTCTAAGGGGAAGGGTGTTCCCCTCCCTTTGAGAAATTTTTGCTAATTTAGGGTTGCTAACATGCAAAATGGTGGGGTCTTAGGGTTATTTTTTGACTGATATATATGGCTGGAAAATGTTCATAATTTTGTGAATTCTAATTTTTGGTTGGGGGAAAGAGGGCGGTCCTAGGAGAGAGGTCTAAAGGGAGAGGTGTTTCCCTCTCCTGTGAGAAATTTTGGTTACTTTAAGGTTGCTAAGATGCAAAATGGTGCGGTCTTCGGGACAGTTTTGACTGATATATGGCTGGCAAATGTTCATAACTTCGTGAATTCTAATTTTGGTTGGGTAAAAGAGGGCTGTTCTAGGGGATAGGTCTAAGGGGAGGGGTCCCCCTCCCCTTTTGAGAAATTTTGGTTACTTGAAGGTTGCTTAGATGCAAAAATGGTGTTATCTTTGGGATATTTTTGGACCCGATCATATGAGTTCAAAACATTCTTAATATTTTTGGTTAGGTGAAAGAGGAGCCTTTTTTGTCTAAGGCTATGTATCAACAAACCTCCTGAAGTCCCCTTTTGGACACATTACTGCCCTCTAGTCGGGGAAAGTTTTACTCAAAAATACGTGCGTGGAGTCCACAGAAATATTCTCGAACTATTAAGAAAATTTGCCTTCATTTGTGCATTATAAAATCGTATCTAAAGGCTGGTAGAAACCGGAATATGGCTTCTTGGAAGCCCTGAATTAACTATATGGATCAGATATAGGCCTACCCCGCCCTCTTCTTTTCTTCTCTTTCACGTCTTCTTTTCCTACTCTTTTTCTCTTTTCCTGCAAATGACAGGGGGGATAGGCCTCCCTTCCCCCTGAGTGGCACCGCCCCTGACCATGACATAGATGTAACGTATGTACAGGCATATATTTTTTTTTATTTGGAAGAATGTAGCAAACGTTACTGAGAGATACGAGCAACTGGACTTGTTCACATTAATGGGAATGACGATTCGGTCTGTAGATTTGACTTAAAAGGGCTAGTATAGCTTGACGAGATCAGCGACGAAATGACTCGTTTTGAACTTCCAACAGATGATTAATCCTTTAACTTGATTTACATGTACGTACATACTATCATAGATGTTACTTATCTGACCCAACTTCCACTGTATGAAATCGTGAACCTAATATGTGATTTGGAGACACAGACGACAGTTTCCCTTGACAAACTAATTCCACTGGACCAAGATGTGCACAAGTGTATTGGACAATTTTGTTTTTCTCAGTACACGCAAATATAGCATAACACAACCTCTGAATTTTTTTTTGGGGGGGGGGCTTAAGCCCCCAAAGCCCCCCGTAAAACCGCGCCTGGGGTTATCACTTAACAAGTCTGCACCCCCGCACCCGTGACCCCCCATCCACCCAGGGGTGGCGCCAGGATTTGTCCGACGGAGGGACAGACTCCCCGACGGGAGGGTCAGAGATCCGAAGCCTCAGACAGCTCCGATCCCGTCGAGAGGTTGGTGAGGGATAATTTGAAGAAAACCTGTGTACTATACCATGTCAATGCGGGGCATATTTTGCATAAAATTTGTATTTACTAGAGGAAAATAGTTCCCCGCCGATTTAATGTTTTTGCCGGACTCTAAGCTGTGAAAAAGCGCGCGAAGCACGCGAAATTATTTTGGGTGAGCCTATACACTAACTTAGCTGTGCTTATTGCAAGCTTACATACTGTAGGTCAATTGTCCTGGCAGCTGGGCCCTATCGGTCACAACTTACATTTTACTTCCCTCCTCGAGTCACTAGTCGTACCGCAAGACAGATGCAAGCAGACAGAATTAACTTAGTCTAATTAAATGAGATGAAATTCCCGAAATTTAAATAAATCCATGTATTCTACTATGAAGTTACTTGAAAAGATGGAAAGGGTTTGTAGCCTACTATATTTAGTTATAAGTAACGGAACTGAGGACCAGTGGATAAAGCGTGCCGAAAATTTTAGGTTTTATCTCAGACTGTCAGAAATGACCCATTTTGGAAAGCCAAAATGAAGTAAATTGACCATATGTGGAGACAGAATTTTCGCAACAGGGGCCCGGGCCATGCCAGCGACCCCAAGATCCTTCAGCTTCTTTACCGAGGGAGTGAGTGGTGAGAAGTAGATATGAAGGTGCCTGACTATCCCATGCCATTGCAGGGCATATATTGCACAATATCACGTATTACTTCAAGACCCGACTTGCGCACTGATAGTGTTCTTTTGAGTCTGAATCGTAAAATTGCAAAGAGTGCGAAGCGCACGAAAATTTTTGGTTACGCTAAAAACCATGGAGGTACTTCCATGCTAAAAACATATGTAATTATTAAGAGCAATAAAGAAAAAATAAAAACTGTAGGGGTTGTAGACCGTATCGGGTACATTGTGTCGAAAGCGCCACCTGAACTGCCCGATGGAATAGCCAAACTTTGCTTCCGCGTTAGTCGCTCACCAACTAACCCTTCCGCATGACACATACGAGAGAACAGCAAATAGCTTTGCGATATGGGATGAAATTTACGACCTCTACATAACCTGATGCACTAAAGACCGCTGTAATCACTCCTTTGTTGAAAAAGTCTGATTTAGATTGCAATATCCTCAAGAACTATCGCCCGGTAAGCAATCTGCCTTCTATCTCTAAAGTTCTAGAAAGAGTAATGGCCAAAAAATTGTCTGACTACATGACTCACAATAACTTGCATGAACTTCAAGTCAAGCTGCCTATAAGCAATACCATAGCACTGAGACAGCACTTCTTAATAATGACATCACGTGGGCCATGGAGAAGAAAGGTGTCACCATCATAGATCCTTTTCCAAATAATAATTACAAAGGATTGTGGGATAGAGTTTGGTATGCGTCGTTTTTGTCAGTGGCATATTACTGTGTCGAAAAACGACCCATACAAAAACACTATCCCACAATTCTTTGCAATGCTGTTTGGAAAATGGTCTATCGTCCTACTTGATCTCAGTGTTGCTTTCGACACCATATATATACCATGATGTGCTCTTTGAACGAATGGAATATATGCTTGGCATCCATGGTACCCCACTGTTGTGGTTTAGATCCTATTTGACTAGTAGAAAGCAACGAGTACAAATTGATGGTACACTCTCATTACCTCAAGATATGCTGCTTGGAGTTCCGCAAGGATCAATCCTTGACCCGCAGTTATTTCTAATTTATACATTCTCCCACTGGGTGCTATCATTCGGAAGTATGGATTAGAGTTACAAATGTATGCTGACGATACACAAATTTATATTTCCACTCTTGCCCTGCTACTGAAGTTGGAGTTGAAGTCAGGCGCGGATCCAGAAATTTCGAGGGGGGGGGCCAAGATGGAAAACCTCATGTGCACCGAACACCACGAGCGCGAAGCGCGAGTCCCTACGCGTGGGGTCCAGGGGCCCGCGTTAGGGCCCCTGGCGGGGTCCAGGAGCGGAACCCCGGTGGGGGTCCAGGGGGCGAAGCCTCCGGAGGCTCTCGCAATATTGCATTTTAAGAGCACAGAAATCGGCTCCAGTTCTTATGTCAGTGAGATTTTACACCTTTTCATGTTGCATGGAATTTGATGTGTATGGCTCAATATAAGTTACTATATGTACCTGCAGAAGTTCCGGAGAATCTAAGTTATCTTAAAACTTACACGCCAACATTATGAGCCCGTGTAGGTAACTTGAAATGATTTTTGCCATAATGAGTGTTTTATTTTCGTTATACAGTATTCGGGTATAGGACGTCAGATGAAACAATTGCGCGCGAAGCGCGCCGAAAATTTGAATTTACATTTAAAACCACTGCTATGACTAACGGTGTCAATTCCCTTTATGTGTGTCTATCAATTAGAAGGTGGATTCTATACTAAGTTTTCAGTTCTCATAAGAAGAGGAGGGTGAAAAAATAAATATCAGTTGTTTTAAATCCTTACAATGCTGACTCTGAAATCACGTTTACGCACACGAATAATTGGCTTATGGTAGAACCCCACCGATGAGTAATGCGAATACTTTTGGAAACTTATTGATAGTAAAAGGAGCAATTCAAGGCTAACAGTGCGCAGATCAAGCAAAAATCAAGAAATATTGAGAAGACTTTGCAAAAATCGTGAAAGATTTCAAATGATTTTTGGTAAAAAGTGATAAAAATAAATCCATCACTCAATAAAAACGTACCTCTCTCCGTGAGCGTAAACAATTGCGCGGGAAGCGCGCCGAAAATTTTCGGTGTAGAGCCTCCCGGGAGCTCTGCATTAATTGTACACTGAAAAGGGGGACCAACAGGACTCTCACAACCTGACATCCATATGGGAGGAGAGATGATATATCACCTTCTTTATGGACTTCTGAAGGTAATACCCTTCAGAAATCTATGACCGATGGTGTCGGCGGGAGTTGATGATTGGGGAAACCGCAGATAACTGCTAAACAGTGCCTTTTTAGGCAGTGGGATTTTGTATACGCTATATACAAGAGTGGGAGAGCATTTTCTTATTAGTACATGAGAGTGCAATCCCAGGAAGGGGTTTACCCTCCCCTTTGAGAAATTTTTGTTAATTTTAGGGGGCCTATATGCAAAATGGTGGTATCTTTGGGTCATTCTAAAGTGATTGTATGTTTAGAAAATGTCCACAATTTAGTGAATTCTAACTTTTGTTCGGGTGAAAAAGGGGAGTAAGAGACGGTTAACACATTGTCTTCAAACCTCCTTAAGTCCCAGGAAAAATCATGGCGTGGATCCATCTCCAAAAGTGTGTGTGTGTGTGGGGGGGGGGGACTTTTTCACATTTGTGAATCGCCATCCTGGTGGCGCGGAAGAAGAAGTTGGTGGTAGTCAGAATTTGCGTCACGGAGAGGCAATTAGTTTGTGATCTTCGGCATGGGGGAGGGGTCTAAGGGAAATTTTTCTAGAACTGAATGCCCTCAGATGCGATTTGGTGCAACAAAAGTGTACGATTTTTAGGTTATTTTTCTTCTAAAAATTTCGTTTTCCTAGGCATAATTGCAGTCTTTTCCATCATTTTTGAAAAAGTGAGGGGGATTTTTGACGATGTCCCCTTTTCCAAAAATTGAGGGGGACGCGCCCCCCCCCCCGTCCCCCATGATCCACGCCCATGGGAAAATTGTACACGCAATTATACCTGCGTGGAGTCCACGGAAACATTCTTGGACTATAATAAAATTTTTTCTTTACATTTTAAAAGGATATCCAAGGTTGACAGAGAACAGTATAGAACCTCCCGGGGGCTCTAAATTAGTTACAGTACACAAAAGAGGGACCAACGGGATTCTCACTACCCGACATCCATATGGGAGGAGATATGATATACCACCTTCTTTTTAGGTATAGCAAGAGGGATGGTGGACAGGCAAAACTCGTTTCAGAAAAGATTTTTGTCATTATTGAACGTCGCGGTAAGATGTTTGGAAAATAAGCAACGGCAATTACGTACTTTCAATCTTTCAAATCATGTGCTAGACTAGATTAGTCAAAGATCCCATAATGCATGATGAGAGCCCTACTGAGAAGGAGATGTACTTTTTAGAAAAATGTTGCCTTGGAATAATTTCTTGCGTCATAGTATTGTCAATGGTATATAAAATCGGGTGTAAACCCTGTCGTATGCGCGCGAAGCGCGCCGAAATTTTGCATAAAATATTAGTCCATGATAAAACCTGCATTTCAGAACCCTGCATCGGACACTGTCACTTTCCCACCAACCTATGCTATTCAGAAACGAATCTTCTGACTGAGAATTCTTAAAAAGCACTTTTGCTCCTTTGTTCCCCCGTGAATAGTTACCGAAAGCTATTGATAATAAGGACAACTCTGACACAAGGCTTGACGCTAGCGGTTCGTGCGAAAATTTGGAATTTGTCAAGAATTTCCAAAACTTATGATAGTTTGAGAACAGTTTGTAAAAGAAAATGGTTAGAACAAATAAACCAGTCATCAAAAATACATCTCACCCTTCACACTCCACAGAAATCTGTAGCTTAAACGACTTTTGGGACCATTTTAAAAATTTTCAAGAATCGATGGGGGAGGGGGACACACGTCACCCATTGCCCACTGTGCCGACACCACTGTCTGTAGCTTAAAAGCCTTTTGAGTTCATTTTAAAACTTTTCAGACAGTTTCGAAATCGAATAGGGTATGCACGCCGCTACTTTGCCTGCAACAGTTGGTGCCACTGTGCACAATAGCACGTCACCTGACAGCTTGTCTTCTGTATTCATTCTGCAAGGTCTGTATGGCGAAAACTTTGCCTCTCAATCCCTCTAGATTACAAAAAATTTCACTCTTTAACAAAAAATTGTTACTAAATTTCAGTGCAGCTAGCCGAGCCCATACTACATATGTCACGATGTTTACTTATTTAGATCTTAAGTCAAGGACCATTACTCGGCTATTCACCTCTTTTCGAGCATTGTAGCTCTCCTTCCGTCGCCAACCACTTTGAAAGATATGCAAAGAGATAATCCAGCGATAGCTCCACCCAACCCGTACAGAAATATATACTTTGAATACGTTCTTAGACACTTTTATTCATTTTTTGCTCTTAATTTTTCTTTCTCCTTTTCTTTTTTCTTTTTCTTCTTTTTTTTCTCCTTTCGTTTTTTTTTCATGGCGAGGGGGGGGGGAGCCCGGGCCCCCCAGGCCCCCCCGGATCCGCGCCTGGTTGAAGTTATCCGAAACTTGAAGCATGTATAAGTGAAGTGCAAGACTGGATGATACATAACTTTCTAAAGCTTAATGCTGCAGATAAAACAGTAAAACTGAAGTCCTAGTTATTCAGGTTTTAGGGCTCAACTATTGAAATTCAATCTGCCGTCCATAAATATTGCCGGGGTGAATGTGGCCGTTCGATCTGACCCCATCAAAAATCTTGGGGTAATGTTCGATCCTGGAATGAGTATGAATGCTCAAGTAACCAACATTGTTAAAGCTGCAACTTTCATCTCATCACCATCATCAGTAGAGCACGTAGATTGATTCCTGTACTGAAGCCACAAAACTAGCCATACATGCTTTGGTTCCATCGCGGCTTAACTATTGTAATGGTATCCTGATAGGTATTTCAAATCGTCTCCTAACTCAACTTCAAAATATCCAGCGGACTTCTGCTAGACTGATAACTAACCGGCGTAACTTTGATTCCATCACTTCTGAATTCCAACTTCACTGGCTTCCCGTAAAACAACGTATTGACTTTAAAATTCTTTTGGTTGTGTACAAAGTTCTCCATAACCAAACTCCTTTAGAAATAACCAGCATGCTTCAAGTAAACATCCGATAGCGACGTCTCCGTTCCTCATGTTCCTCTTCGCATCCTCTGGTTGAGCCTCATACCCGCTGTGTTTCATTTGCTGATAGATCCTTCTCAGTGAAAGCTCCTAAAATATGGAACAAACTTCCTGAATATATAAAGGACAGCAGTTATGAAATTTTCAAGTCTCCCCTCAAGACCCACTTGCTTCATGAGGCTTATCAGCAGTAATCCCAGATAGCACAGTAACATTGGGCCAACGTTGAAAAAAGGTTGTACATTTTGTTGGTACCACATAGGAAAAATTTTGTTTGAAGGTTGGCTGCTCATTGTGTATCCGTTGGCCCAACATGTTGGCTTACCAATGGACCAACGTCACGCCATTGTTTTCCCAACATGTTGTTGCAGCAATGGGCCAACATTATGTCAATGTTTATCCAGCGTGTTGTCGAAACCAAGGGCCAGCGTTACGCCAACATTTACCCAACATGTTGTAGAAACAATGGGCCATCATTATGCCACCATTTACTCCTGTACATTGTTGTAGCAAAGGGCCAACTTTGTTCCAGCGGTTGGGCTAATGTTATCTGATGGTTGGGTGCTCAGTGCCAAGAATGGTTGGCACAATGTTGTACCAACTAAACTATGCCACGTTTTGTCTGAAACTTCTCTTTAATTAACTGCTCATTATAGGAATCCATAAAGAAATATGTCAGACAAGCTACCTTTTACAAGTCTTAAAAGCTACCAGCACAGCTAGCACTAGCTTTTTTTTTCCAAAAGTCCCCTGACTCTCTGGCGAAGAGCCAGGGGCGAAAACCAAACAATACTCCCGAAGGAGTTCTGCTCCCTGAAGGAGTAACAACGTCTCCAAGAGACAAACTTTGACTTAACTGACACTACCCGACAGTGGTCCCGTTCTAGACTGGCTGAATAGAACAGGTCCCCCTGGGAGCTCCGCCGTCGTGATCACGGACACTCCTGCGCCAGCCACTTTAAAATGTAGTAGGATTTTCATTGAAAATTCATAAATGAAATGAGAAGATTGGTTTAGCTATTATATTTTCATTGAGACATGCTTGTTAGTATTAACGATTAATAATACAATTTTCTTCATGGTATTCCAATGCCTCCTTCTTTATGTTGTATTGCACAACTGAGAAACATAATTTCCTGCAAGGATTCACCATTGCCAGCCACAATTTATTTTAATTAGACCTACCATTAAATGATAAAGACAAATCTCATTTAAAAAGTTCGGAGTGCTCCATTCAGACGAAAGGTATATAAACCTGGTGCTCCACTAGAATTTTGCAGCATTTTAAACATTTTTCTCAAATTGTCTCAGCAAAAATTCCCACTTTGTTAGTAAACGTTTTGTAAAATATTCACTGTGAATGTAAAATTTAGAAATAGCTGCTATTAAAACAATTGTAGGTTGGGTTGATACCAAAATGACCAGTTCAGTATTTTTTCGGTGGTACATTGTTGGGCCAATGTTGGGCCGCTTACCATTGGCCAACCGAAACCAATGTGGGCCTTTAGCAATCCATCACCGAAATCCAGTGTTCGGGTTGGGCCAACCATAGGTTGTAGACCGACTTTTAAGTCTCCTCCAGATTCAGCACCTCAGCCGAGGGATGACTTATAATTTAACTCGTTCAAATTGCCACATACACTATTGATCTTTTATATTTAACATGATAATATCACAGATAGGTGCCACTGATGAACTTTGAACCTCGATTTACTGCTTTGAAAGGCCTATACATAATTCTCTAATACTGTTTTATTACTGTATGATAGTAATTTTCGCCCAACGTTGGTTAAAGGAATGTGACCCAACACTTGGTTGGCAGTGGCGTAGCCAGGATTTTTTTAGTAGGGGGGCGCTGGGGGGGGGGCTTGACCATTTCATGGGAGGGCGCCTTGTTACTATCTAAGCGGAGCGCCACCATGAGTTAGCGCGGAGAGTACCAAGAAAATTTGAGATTTTAATACATCCCAGATCGCCGGAAATGGCGCTTGCCAGGCTTGATAGCAGCCATCAAGATGTGCAGTTTTGGTGAAAAAACGTAAAGTTTCATTTTATTTTATTCTCACGAGGTAGCGGTGGGCTAGGTTTCTGCACATACTGATACTCGCTGTCAGTGACAAAAGCCACGCACCTAGGCCTAGACTATGGTGGGTACTTTTATAGCCTATGATAACCATTGCATTCGGCGTAAATTGTGAAGTTCACATACCATTGGTCTCATTGTAATTCACAGCAGGCCGGGTGGTGCTAGGATTTGCCGGTCGCGGGGCCAGCGACCCCAAGTGACGACATCCCCGATTTTTTGAGGGGTTGGTGAGGGGGATTTGAAGAAAATCTGTGTACTATACCATGCCATACTGATATATTGCATAAAATTTGTATATACTAGAGAAGCAGAGGCACTGATTTCATGTTTCTCCCGGAATCTAACTTCGTTTCCCTTTTCGTTTCGTTTCGTTTATTTGTTTTATCACTTCACGCATTCATACAAAAATACATGATGAATGGTAATAGAGACATATGTACATGAGGTGAAGGGAAGTACACGAAAAACCCTGCTGGGCTTGAAAATATGAACTCCCCAGAAATACAAATCAAACGATGTGCAATAGCAGAATAACTTCTGAAATTGCAAAACGCGCGAAGCGCGCGAAATTTTTTGGGTAAGCTTACATTAGAAAAGTCTGTAGGCCTACTTATTTAAAGCTTATATAGGTCAATTGTCCGAGCAGTTGGGCCTTATCTTGCATAACGTATATTGTACTTCCCTTCTAGAATCACTAGCCGTACCGCACGACAGTCACAAAAGAACATTAACAATAGGTTTAGCGAAATGAGATGAAATTTCCGACATTTACATAAATCCATGTATTCTACTTATTAAGTTACCTGAAAAGGAGGAAAGGGTTTGTACTAAATTTAACTATAAGTAACGGAACTGAGGAAGAGCGTGCAGAGCGTACCGAAAATTTTGGGTTTTATTGCAGAAACGATCCTTTTGAAAGCCAAAATAGTAAATGGACCATGGGTAGCGACAGAATTTCCCCACAGGGGGCGGGTCATGCCAGTGACCCCAAGTTCCGACAGCCCCTTTATTGAGGGGTGGTGAGAAGGGGATATGAAAGAGCCGAACTATCGGCCAACGCCATTGCAGGACATATTTTGCATAACATTACTTAATACTTTAACAGCCGAGTTGAACTGATAGTGTTCTTTTGAATCTGAATTTTGACACTGCAAAGCGCGCGAATCGCGTGAAAATTTTTGGTAGGCTTACACAAAACCCATATGAAATCATTGAGTACAAAGACAAAAAAATAAAAACGGTTGGGGTTGTAACTTGTAAACCGTATCGGAGAAAACATACATTGTGTCGACACCACCTGGACTACCTGATGAAATAGCCAAACTTTCCTCTGTGAGTCGCTCACCAACTGACCCTACCGCATGACACACACTAGAGAACAGCAACTAGGCTTTACGATATGGGATGCAATTGACGACATCTATAACCTGTGTACTGTGCCTACATTTTTCTTGGTAAGGTTGACAGGACTTATGCTATCTAGCTATGTGGAATGGAACTATTGAAGAAACTGGAGTGAATCTAAAGCGGTCGTAGCGCGCCAAAAATTTTGGGTTCTGATTAAAGAAATTGTCCTCTTGGAGCCACCCTGGCGCCACCCTGCCTCAAAGTCTGGAGTATAGAATTTAAATGTCCAATTTTCCGCCCGACTGAGACAAAATATCTGCCCGATTTAGTCAGGTTTCTGACATTTGGGGGCGGCTGCCCCCCCCTCCCCCGGCCCGTACGGCCATGCCTGGACTACCAGATGAAATAGCCAAACTTTGCTCAGTGAGTAGCTCAGCAACCGACCGTACCGTATGACACACACAAGATAACAGCAACTATAGGCTTTGCGATCTTGGGATGATATTTACTATCATCTCTATATAAACTGTGTACTCTACAGGGGCGGATCCAAGGGGGGGTTTTAGGGGTTTAAACCCCCCCCCCCTTTGATTTTCGAGGATTTTTTTTTCATTTTGTATAATATATTGTTTATTTTTCCCGGTATGTTTTGAAGGTTATTTTCAGTTACAACAATGCGATTAACATGCCATTATTTAGTTTGCTGACAGCGTATTTTTCCTTCTATTGTCCCGATTCTCTCTCATTCAAAATCCTTATAGAGTCAGTGAGTCCTTCAAGAGAAGGTCCAGCTCTAATCTTGGTTCTCATATGCAATGAAATTGCATCCAGTAGTGCCTAACTCTATTTTAAAAAGTGGGAACGCGACTCCAGCTTTTCCCTTGTACTCTCGCTGAAAAACTCAAATATTGTGTTGACTGAAAGTGGTTGTCGTTGAATTGGAATCACTTAATATAATCAGAAATCGAGAAGGTTAATCATACTTTGGACATCCGTTGGATGTAAAGACGTTCAGGGAAAATTACACTGTTAAAACACTGTATAAAATTTTTAAACAACCACATATTAACCAGTGAATCGCTCAATGTTGTTTAAATTTCAAACAACCTTGTTTGAAATTTGAACAACATTGTTTAAATTTGAAACAACCTTGTTTGAAATTTAAACAACATTGAGCGATTCACTGGTTAATATGTGGTTGTTTAAAAAATTTAAACAGTGTTTTAACAGTGTAGACTGTTCAGTTGGAACATACATCTAAAGAAGTTACCATTGTTCTGGAAGGTATTATAATCCAAAATTCGCTTATATACTGAATCCCTTTCATTTGTTACACAAGATATATTCCTTTTTATCCAATAGTATACGTTATGACCAAGATCACGTTTAAACATTATTCCATGCAAAAGAGTGGGTGTTTGCCTGGAGTTTCTTGCACATGGGAAGTGCCAGTGACCTGTAGGCCGTATTTTAGCATATTTTCCTTCGTGCCTGTAGACCAGCGCTTCTCAACCTTTTTAAATTCGAGGACCACTTTGATCTCAGAATTTTTCTGAGGCCCACCTTACAAAAAGTTTATTCTTTTTCTTTTTTTATTTTTTTATGGTGAATCTCGCGGCCCACCTGGGAGAGCTTCGCGGCCCACCGGTTGAGAAGCGCTGCTCTAGACGACATGGTTGTATGTACAGCAAGGGAGGGTATCAAACAGACGTAATGTTTCCATGGAAATGACAAACATACAAAGCATGAAACATGAAGATGGCCTAAGTATAGATTGTAAGGTCTGAGAAGTGTCAATTTTTCTTGGTTCACGCCGCGCAGTGATGGCGCAAGGTGGGGGACAGGGGGGCCATGGCCCCCCGTCGGGGAAGTTTACAGTTTTTTTACAGTCGGGGAGTCTTAGTCGATACGGTAAAGTGTGTAGTCCCCAACGGCGACAAGTCGCCCCGACGGTTTACCTGTTTTTTGCTCTCAAGAGCAGTAGCGCCGACACGGGGGGGGGGGGGCATGGGGTGCGCGTGCCCCCCCCCCAATCGATTTCAGAAAATTTTTTTTGAAAATTTTAAAATGATCTCAAGAGGCGTTTAAGCTATAGATTTCCGTAGGGGGTAGGGTGAGGTGTGTTTTCAGCCGAGTGATGGATCTGTGGTTATCATTTTCAATCACAAATGGTTCTCAAACTATCAGAATTATCCCAAATCTTTCGCAAACTATCAAAATTTTCGCGCGCTTCGCGCGCTCCAAACCTTACCTCAGTGATATCCTTGTTGTCAATAATTTCCGGTAGCAACTCCCGTAGAAGCACAGTAACAAAAGTTGAAGGCTGTTTACCAATTCTCAGTAAAAGATTGGCTTGTTGATTGGCATATAGGTTTGTTGAGGAATTGAAAGTGTTTCGATGCAGAGGATCATGAATGCAGGTTTTGTCATTGTAATCTTATTTAATGAAAAATTTCCGCGCGCTTCGCGAGCATTCGTCACGGTTTGCACCCCATCTTGTGGCCATTATTAAGGTTATAATACATGTAACTATTCTGATCACACTTTTCCGAGAAACATAAGTACATCTCCAACCTCTGTAGGCCTACGGATCTTTCAGTCTAATTTGTAGCATGATCTGGAAGGTTGAGAGTACGTATTTGTCGTCGGCTATACATATTTTTCAAATGCAGCCATTACCGGTAGGCCTATAGATGGCGATTGTTAATACACTTAACGACGAAAAAGCATTTTGAAATGCGCTTTTTAGTCCTACACCCCTTTTGCTATACCTAGAAGGTGTTCGTCTGGGTTTTCGTTCAAACTTAGTAAACATACGACAGTTGCAAAGTACTCGGCATCACACTCTATAGTATCATTTGGATGTCAGGTAATAAGCATGTCAGTGCCCCATTTTATATAATTAATCCAGAGCTTCCAGCAGGCCCTGTACCGCTGCCTGCCAGCCTTAAAAATACCCTTTCATAATGCACAATGAAGCAAAGGAAAATTTTCGTAACAGTCCAAGAATGTTTCCGTGGACTCAACGCACGTATTTTTAAGTAAAAACTTTCCCCGAATAGAAGGCATTAAAGGGGAATTTTCGTCATCCCAGACAGTTCCAATTCTCCCAACTATGCAAATTCTAGCTCCTCTCATAACTGTATGAAGCTGCTCCTTGTGCAGGAATAAACCTGTTTTATTGCTTAAGGCCAGGTGAGCATACAAGGCTATAAAATGTAATAAAAACACTCTCTCTGCCTTGTGTGGAATGTGAGCTACTGTGCATCTTTCAAATTTTCAAACTTTGATGTCAATCAAAGAGCAGTTACCAACTGAGAATTTTCATATCCCTACACTAAAAATATACTTAGGGGTGATGACTGTCTGTCTTTAATTAAAGTAGCCAAAAGTGGGACTTCAGGAGATTTGCTGACAACATACCCTTCTGTTGGACAACATACTCCCCTTTTCCACCTTACCAAAAAATAGAATTCATTTAAATTATGGATATTTTCCAGCCATATATGATCAGTTCAAAAAATATCCCAAAGATAGCACCATTTTGCATCTAAACAACCTTAAATTAACAAAATTTTCTCAAAGGGGAGGGGGTGTACACCCCTCCCCTTAGACCCCTCACCCACGTCAGCACCTTCATGAAGTGACAAAGGAAAGATTATCACTGCTGTATACTATCGCAGGGACGCATACTCTCCTCTTTCACCTAACCATACTCTCCTCTTTTGCTTAACCAAAACTTAGAATTCATTTAAATTATGATATTTTCCAGCCATAAATGATCAGTTCAAAAAATATCCCAAAAATAGCACCATTTTGCATCTAAACAACCTTAAATTAACAAAATTTTGGACCCTCCCCTTAGACCCCTCACCCACGTCAGCACCTTCATGAAGTGACAAAGGAAAGATTATCACTGCTGTATACTACCGCAGGGACGCATACTCTCCTCTTTCACCTAACCATACTCTCCTCTTTTGCTTAACCAAAACTTAGAATTCATTTAAATTATGGATATTTTCCAGCCATATATGATCAGTTCAAAAAATATCCCAAAGATAGCACCATTTTGCATCTAAACAACCTTAAATTAACAAAATTTTCTCAAAGGGGAGGGGTGTACACCCCCTCCCCTTAGACCCCCCACCCAGGTCAGCACCTTTATGAAGTGACAAAGGAAAGACTATCACTGCTGTATACTATCGCAGGTACCCATAAATAGGTACAATTTATGTAGACCTGGGGAAAAACTGAGGTGGCATTTGGACGTCATCTGTGGTGCCCCCCATCTCCAAATCCTGGCGGCGCCACTGCTCAAGAGGACAATTCCCCTTAAAAGAACCCAAAATTTTCGGTGCGGTAGAGTCACTCCAATTTCTTCAGTACTTCCATTTTACATTGCTATATAGATAGCACAAGACCTGTCAAACTTAACAAGTAACATGTAGGCAGAGTACAAAGTTTATGTAGAGGTCGTTAATTCCATCCCATATCGCAAAGTCTACTTGCTGTTGTCTTGTGTGTGTCATGCGGTACGGTCAGTTGGTGAGCGACTCAAGGAGAAAAGTTTGGGTATTTCATAGGGTAGTCCAAGTGGTTTCGATAAAATGTATGTTATCCCTGATATGGTCTACAACCCCTACAGTTTTTCTTTTTTCTTTTTCTTCTTAATGATTACATATATTTTTTGTGCAAAAAAAAAAAACAAAAACAAAAACAAATTCGCGCGCTTCGCGCGCTTTGCAATTTTACGTTTCAGATTCAAAAGTACACTATCAGTGCGCAACTTGGCTCATGAAGTATTCAGTGATATTATGCAAAATATGCCCTGCAATGACTTGGAATATTTAGGCTCCTTCATATCCCCTCCTTACCACCCCTTCGAAATAGGGGCTGTCGGGTCACTGCATGATCCGGCCCTCTGTTTGGAAAATGCTGTCGCTACCGACCTGGTTGGTTTACTTATTTTGGCTTTCAAAAGGGTCATTTCTGCGATAAAATCCAAAATTTTCGGTCCACTTGGCCCACTCTTCCTCAGTTCCGTTACTAATAGCTAAATATAATACAAACCCTTTCCATCTTTTCAAGTAACTTAATATAAGTAGAATACATGGATTTATGTAAATGTCGGTCATTTCATCTTATTTTGCTAAACCTAGTTAATGTTCTCTTGTGTCTGTCGTGCGGTACTGCTAGTGACTCGAGGGGGTAAGTTCAGCGTAGGTTATGCCCGATATGGCCCAACTGCCTTGACAAATGACCCATATATATGCTTCAAATAAGTACAGATTCTTTTTAGTGTAGGCCTATCTACAAAATTTCGCGCGCTTCGCGCGCTTTGAAATTTCACAGTTCAGATTCTAGGAAAACGATAAATCAAGGCGGAAATATATATCTCTAGTATCTACAAATATTATGAAATATATGCCCCGTAATGTCATAATCTAATACACAAGTTTTCTTTAAATCCTTCCTCACCAATTCCTTTCCGACAGTCATGGCTGTCGGGGCTTCGGGTCGCTGGCCCGCCGTCGGGGAGTCTGCCCCCCCCCCCGTCGGGCAAATCCTGGCACCACCCCTGGCGCTGAGCCAACCGATGGTCGCGCTCCGCTTAGATAACGAGACAACCAAAAATCCCATGCATGCGATTAAGCCTACTAGTTTAATTTTAAGGCCCCATACCAAAATACTTTCAGAAGATTTCAAAAAGAGAAACCAAGTTTTCTTTATTGAGCACAAGCGAGCAACTTTGAGTGAGTCACTGTGAGTGCCTAGAGAGAGCACAACAAATGACTGAATGTTCCGAACTCCTGACGCCCAAGATCGTTATCGGGCTGTATAGTATGCATCTCTCACAGGAGGGAGACAACTTTCTGACAGGACATTTATCATAAAAATTTCTGACACAGGGAATTTCAATGGAAAGCTTGTTTTTATACGGATCAAAGAGCCTAGGAAACGCGTGGGAAATGCCATTTCCTGCAATCTGGGGGTCTTCTGGACCAAAAATTTTCTCTGTACGCTTCGCGCCAACTCATGGTGGCGCTCCGCTTTGATTGTAACTATATCGCAAAACCCCCCCTTTAGTCAAAACCTGCATCCGCCCCTGCTCTACCTACCGTGTAACTTGTAAAGTGAACAGGACTTATGCTATCTAGCTATGTGGAATGGAACTTACAATATATTGGAGAAACAAGAGTAATTCACAGCGCGCGAAGCGCGCCGAAAATTTTGGGTCATTTATAAGAGAAATTGCCCTCTTCAGAGCAAAAAAAACAGGTATATCGTATATTATTATCAAGTTGAGTAGTGAGTTGAGTGAATTTTTTTTGGCCCAGATCGCCAGTGGGGGGGGGGGGGCGACTGGGGGGCGACAAGCTTTCATGGGGGGCCGGCGCCCCCCCCCCAGGCCCTCCCCTGGCTACGCCACTGTTGGTTGGTACATGTTGGCCTCACATTGGTTTAACGAGTAAGGCCCAACATTTGGTTGGTACACGTTGGTCCAACGTTGGTTCAACGAATAACTAAGGCCTAACAGTTGGGCTGACTAATGTTCGCACGTTGGTTCAATGTATGTGGCCCAACAGTTGGTTGGTATATGTTGGCCCAATGTTGTTTGACCGAAGAAAACCCTATTGTTGGATGGATAATGTTGGCCTAACATTGGTTCAATGAATGAAACCCAACAATTGTTTGGTAAACGTTGGCCCAACGTTGGTAAAATGTTAGAGTGCACAACAGTTGTTGAATATAGGTTGGCCTTGTGTTGGTCCAACATTTATGTGCCAACACAACTTACGGCCAACGCTTGCCAACATTTGCCGACGATTTGCCAACGTTGGTCCAACTAAGTGTGCTATCTAGGAATGTCTGTGTTTGAACGCCTTAGAGCATGATGATTTTTGCGCTATATAAATGTTGTTGATTGATTGAACCTGTGTGCTCTGCCTACATGTTACTTGGTTAAGGTATGTGGAAAGGAACTATATTGAAGAAACAGGGTATTCCTACAGCGCGCGTAGATTTTGGGTTCTTATTAAAGAAATTGTCCTATTGAGAGCAAAGACTGGTAAACCATCGGGGGGAGTCGTTCACACAGGGCGGATGTATACCGACAAGATCAGCTAATGTACAGACAGACCATCCCAGGAAGCCAAGTGGGGGGGGGGGAGGGGCGACCTCCCCCGGCCCTTCAGTTACTATTGCTCCGTGCCCTCGTCCGTCCAGTTCCGACCGTCCCCCGTCCAGTTCCGACCGTCCTGGATATGCAAGTAATTGCAGAGTAAGTAGTAATTCTGCACTTCGGTATTCTCTAAATCAAGTAATTCCGGTCTTCCGAACAGGTGTGGGCATGTCATACCGGGTTATACCAGGGGAGTTGTTGCAACTCCCTGGTTATACAGCCTATGACGCTACGTCACATACAGGCTATCAAGTTTGTACATGTATTGTAGATTACTCAGCTTTTACTCATTACGTCAGAGATATAAGCAGCACGCTTTATCACAACATGCAATAAAGTGTAGTGATACCATAGAAATAAAAGTAAGTAAGCCTAACTTTTATTTCTATGAGTGATACACATACAAAATAAAAACACTAAGCATAGCGCATGTACATAAAGTGCTGCCATACACACTGCTGATAAACAGACGGTACTTTGTCGCTTATCCATGCATATGCGTACGGCAGCTGCAGTAAGATAGAATCAACTGGATTGCAGCTCTTGACACATCGTGTTGTTGCTTTACTACTGTACACTGTGCACACAATCACGAGAGGTGCCAGGCTTATTTGAAGCCGCCGGAGCATTCAAAACATGGCGTGTTTCGACAACATTTTGCTTTGCACAGACTCATATAAGGTGACCACACTTCTTCATGTTATATTGTGTGGGAAAGTTTTGCCTCTGTAAATACTTGTTAGGCCTACAGCGTTTTGAAAATGCAGTCTTTTACTTTAATCATGTCCTAATGTTAACGTTTAGGCTAACAGTAACATTTGAGATGCCTTAACTTAGGCTAGGCCTAACAGTTACGTTTGGTTTGCCTTGAACAGGACCGTGTACTGCGTTAACGGTAGAACCTACTCCGTACCGCGGTCCTTGCCCTGCACACAGGCGCCCCTTAACATTGTATAGTATACCATATACTATGTATTAACTATTATATAGACGGAAAGGTATGTCACAAATTTATCTGCTAGCTCGAACAAACAACTTACGTTTCTGGCACAATTACTGCACTTCTGTCGCCAAATTTGTGTGTGTTGAGACTTTTGATCATAAGGTACCTCAAGGCAGCTCTTTTTCCCGAATAATTTCACTTGGCATTGTCTGAAGGATGAAATTTCGATGGAGTAACAGTCTGAGGATGGTAGCTGCAGATAGAGAGCATTCAGCACTTCCACACTAGGCCTATATAATAAAATACTTCTAAAATATTCTCCAAAGTTCTCTTAACTTTCTAAATTTCTTCCAAAATTTGTCAGTTATGTTTTGCTTTGATTATTACACATCTTACAGATACATATTAGCATTAATATGCAAGCTTTTTGAACATAGAAATTCATAAAATTTGAAAACCTTTTGAAAAGTGGAAGGGCTTGCATTTACCATGAGCATTTGTGGCAGTTAAAGACTGTAAAACAGTTACAGTTCAACTGTCACAAGTGCTTGTAGAAAATGCTAGCCCTTCCACTTTTCAAAAGGTTTTCAAATTTTATGAAATTTAATGTTCAAAAATTGTTCATGTTGATGCTAATATATATCTGCAAGATTTGCAATAATAAAAAGTGAACCATAATTAAACATAATTAAAGTTATTCAGGAAAAAGGGCTGCCTTGAGTTACCTTATGATCAAAAGTCTCGACACAGACAAATTTGGCGAGAAAAGTGCAGTAATTGTGCCAGAAACGTAAGTTGTTTTGTTCGAGCTAGGAGATTTGTGACATACCTTTCCGTCTATATATACTGCATAGTATATGGTATACTATACAATGTGGCGCCTGTGGTCCTGCATACACAAAATTTCCGGTGGTTAGCCGGTCTGCCAGCAGACCGGCATTCCTCACAGCTTCAAATATTCACCTATGATTACCATACTTTCCATGAACGTTCTTTGCCATTGGATCTATGCTCCCTGACCAGTTTTCTTGGAATAGAGGTGGAGCAAGAAGGTGAAATTTGGAGGTAAAAACAGACCTTAACACTAAGTCAGTTACAAGATTTTAGAGTGCCCGTGCAGTCACATGACTGACTTCCCTGTAAAAAGTTGTAACCAGGGTAGTACGCAAAAGGATACAGTATGTCGTATAGATGCACATTTTTCGACTTCGGAGAAAATATTTGTATATTAGAAATGGACCTTCACCTCAAACTGGTATATATTGACTTCAGAATCTGAAACCAAGAAAATGTAACAAAATTTAAGGAAATCCTGCAATTAATATCAGGAAATTGGTTATGAAAATGTGGAAGCGCTACCATGAGCCATTCTGACAATATGGCTGCCGTTCTTTGAAGAACAACGAAGCGAGTTCTGTGAGTTTTGGCCTTAGAACACACCTGTGAGCTGTGTAAATGCATATTTTTATACAATATAATGATAATAAACTGAATTGCATTGTTTTAAAATCAGAGAAATGACAATTAGTGTAGGAAAGATCAATTTCTGATAAATTTTCCTCCCAAACCTTAACTGCGGGGTTTTTTGTGTAGGCAGGACAAGGACTCTAGTGCAGAGTAAAACAAAGTGCACGTAGCATAGAGTCCTGTTCAAGGACTACAGTACTGTGATCGTTTAACTCCCGTACAATATCGAAGAATCAAATTTCTTCGAATTTGCGCGATTTTGTATGAAGTTGTTCGAATTTCTGCAATTTTGCGCGATTTCAAAAATCGTACAAAAATTCGACCGCAAAAGTTCGTGGCAAATTCGTACAATTATTTGCGGTTTTTGCGGTCAGTTTTTCACCGTACAAAATCGCGCAAAATCGTTGACAAGGTCTCTTAAAAATCAAACAGTCGTTCAATAATCGAACGCGAGTTTAAAATGTAAACTGTTGATATGGAAAAGTACCGATCATTCACTTAACGTTGCAGTTGCTTATGTAGCAGGATAAGCTTTCATACACTTCAGATGAACGGGCAAAACGTGCGTTCATTGCAAACACTGGTGCACCATTCGTTATGTATACAGTGTACGCCGTAACATAATGATCAAAGGCGAAACATTCATTTTTATATGCGTTTTAAAGTATATTTCAAAGTTTGGTATGTAGAAGTAACTACAACCGAAAATTTTTATTTTTTGGTTGGGGCACCGTTTTTGACGTACCGCCATGCATGTTCATAATCCAACTGTGCAATAGTGTATTGTGCTAATATATCACCTTTCGTAACTTGCTTGTTATTAAAAGACATGAAGTAATATTCGTCAAGTTTAAATCTATAAGAAGTGTGCCGTCGAAACATTGATTAGATGACAGTCATCAGCAAGGGTAGGTATTTGCATATTTTCGGGGAAGGGGGCACAACCGTTTCTGCTTGAAAAAGTCTGCATTACCTAAGGTATGACCCGATTTTTCAACAAATCCTCCAAAGAAATAGGTTTGGCCCCTCCCGTTGGGAGGGGGGTGGATTCCCCACCCACCCTTTCTTAGAAATCATGCATACTTTCGTGTTGGCTGAGGCCTGTTTGTAATAGTTGCCCCCAAATTTGCAATCCAGTGTTAGCCTAATTTCATGTTTGCAGAAATTTCTCTTACCTCGGAAAGCCTAATCAGCCGTCCCGAACCGTCATTCTTTGAATATATATCCTATTTATTTCCTAGTTTGTGAAATGAGCGGAGCTTTCCTCTGTGTATTAATTAATTCATCTTCAGAGCATATAGAATGGCGAGGTGCAGCAATCGTTTTAACGGCCATGGATGCATGTTTCCATACCTTTCCGCTCGGACAACCGCAAACACAATTTTCGGCGGCAATACGATGGTGAATGACCTTTTAATAGATAATCGCTAGGCCCGCATAAATGAAACTGCAACCCATTTCACTGTCATATTTTTCAGCCCATCATTGTACTGCCTTACATTTTATAGCCCAATGCAGCACACTATCACTATTCGCTTACGCTTCCTGGCTACTGTATCTCATTGCTACATAGCGAATGCAGACTACCGGTACAGTACTGTGTGTCACTTCAATTCCATGTGAAACCTTCGACTCGAGAATTCCCAGGCACCTGCAATGGACCCAACTTATTTGCATGCAACGCTCTGTGCGTTGCTTTGCTAGTGACGTCATTGGACTTCCCCTTTTTTTCACAGACTTGATGCGTGTAAAATTTCCATTGGCTGCTACCAATCACCGTAACCATCATAACTGTTAAATCCCGCCCTACTAGGCTACACCCACCTCTTGAAAACATACAGCACTGTCTGACTTTACTGTCTATTTACGATCGTACTGTCACTTCAGCGTGTAGGCCTGTAGTACAGTACAGTAACCTAAACATAGACGGTGGGCCGAAGCCCAAAATTCGCTTGTTTCGTGATCCCTCTCAGGAAGTACTTGGAAAATAGCTCAAAAATCGTAAAAATATATAACTAAGATGAAATTACATGTTCCCACGTGCGGAAGTTGCACATTTTTTAGATATTAAGGGAAATATGAGCCAAAATTTTTAAACATAGCTGTTCACGAACGTGCCGTAAGATTGCGCAAGACTTCGTGTCAGCAACCAATAGCATATCAATTAGAGTACCACATGACCTTGATGGAATGTAAGTATTACGGAATTATGTACATACACCCGCAATAACACAGTCACTGAACTCTCTTAGTTCGCAAGATTCTGTACGTAAAAACTTTAAAAATGGGATGCTTGGAGCTTACTTTTGGGGTTAACTGTGCCCATTTCCAAGCCTGCTGGAAAAAGTCGAGTACCGGATTTCTGTTTGAAAGGATGTGACCTGCAGTGAGACTGTAGCAACTAAGAACATGATGCAGCAATTGTCATGTTCGCCAGTCATTTCGCTAAACCAGTACGTAACGTTACACCTATTGCTAGAACATGGTCTGTTTATTACAGCCTACAGTATACAGTGAGTGCGATACACTCTTCACTATAAAGTATAACGTTCAGAGGGCAGTGGAGAGGAAGGCAGAGACATATCCTGTTCAGTTAAGTAAGTTGACTTTCTCAGTGTATTTAAATGGGAGCAGGCTAATTGCAGAATACCCCGCATATGAAACTGTGTTTGGGAAAGGTAACGTGACAGATTCAAGGCAAAATTGTTATTGGAAAATGACTGGCATAGATGTTTCTGACTAGATTCCCATACCACTATACGAGGATATGCAGTCAAAAGACAATTTATTTTTGCGAGGCACTTAGCAAATGTTCAGTTTCCCTGGGGGGGGGGTGGGGGGGGGGGGGGGTGGGGGGGGGGGGGGGTGGGGGGGGGGGGGGGTGGGAGGGGGGGGGGGTGGGGGGGGGGGAAATATACCACAGTAAGCCTGTCCTGGTGATGGGAAAACTGATACATTTGCTAAGTGCCATCGCAAAAATAAAATTGTCTTTTGACTGCATATCCTAGTATAGTGGTATGGGAAGCTAGTCAAAAACATCTATGCCAGTCATTTTCCAATAACAATTTTGCCTTGAATCTGTCCACGTATACCTTTCCCAAACACCGTTTCAATATGCGGGGTAATTCTGCAATTAGCCTGCTCCCATTTAAATACACTGAGAAGTCAACTACTTAACTGAACAGGATATGTCTCCTCTTGGCCCCTTTCCTCGCCACTGCCCTCTGAACGTTAACTTCTATAGTGAAGAGTGTATCGCACACTCACTGTATACTGTAGGCTTGTAATAAACAGACCATGTTCTAGCAGCAATAGGGTGTAACGTTAACGTACTGGTTTAGCGAAATGACTGGCGAACATGACAATTGCCTTGCATCATGTTCTAGTTGCCTACGGTCTTCACTGCAGGTCACTCCTTTCAAGACAAGAAATCCCGGTACTGTTTACTCCGACTTTTTTCCAGCAGGCTTTGGAAATGAGTCACAGTTAAACCCCAAAAGTAAGCTCCAAGCATCCCCATTTCTAAAGTTTTTTTACGTGACAGAATCTTGCGAACGAAGCGGTAGTTCAGTGACTGTGTTATTGCGGGTGTATGTACATAATTCCGTAACTACTTACATTCCATCAAGGTCATGTGGTACTGCTAATTTGATATGCTATTGGTTTGCTGACACGAAGTCTTGCGCAATCTCACGCACTATTCGTGAACAGCTATGTTTTAAAAAACTTTTTGGCTCATTTTTCATTTAATATCTAAAAAATGTGCAACTTTTGGGTGCGTGGGAACATGTAATTTCATTCTTAGTTATATATTTTTTACGATTTTGTGTGACTATTTTCCCAAGTTACGTCCCTTGAGGTGATCACGAAACAAGCGAATTTGGGGCTTCGGCCCGACCGTCTATTCGTTAGGTTACTGTAACTGTACTACAGGCCTACACGCATGAAGTTACAGGTACGATCTGGAAGGATAGAGGAGGGCGTAAAAGTACAGACAGTTGCTGTTATGTTTTTCCAAGAGGGTGGTTTTAGCCTAGTAGGGACGGGATTTAACAGTATGATGGTTACGGGATTTGGTAGCAGGCCAATTTGAAATTTTACACGCACATCAGTCTGTTTGAAAAAAAAGGGGAAGTCCAATGACGTCACTAGCAAAGCAACGCACAGAGCGTTGAATGCAAATAAGTGGGGCCCATTTGCAGGTGCCTGGGAATTTCTCGAGTCGAAGGTTTCTCAGGGCATATGAAGTGACACACAGGCCTGTACCAGTAATCTGGCCATTCGCACTATGTAGCAATGAGATACAGTAGCCAGGAAGCCGTAAGCGAATAGTGATAGTGTGCATGCATTGGGCTATAAAAATGTAAGGGAAGATACAATGATGGGCCTGAAAAATATGACAGTGAAGACATGAGTATATGTTAGCAGGTTTTAATTTATGCGGGCCTAGCGATTAACATCTATTAAAAGGTAAATGTCATTCACCATCGTATGCCCCTGCCGAAAATTGTGTCTTTGCGGTTGCCCTCGAGCGGAAGGTTATGGCAACATGCAATCCATGGCCGTTCAAATGATTGGCTGGCCACCTCGCATTTCCTATATGCTCTGGAAGATGAATTAATTAATCACACAGATGGAAAGACTCCGTTCATTTCACCAAAACAGAGGAAATAAATAGGATATATATTCAAAGAATGTCGGTTCGGGACGGCTGATTAGGCTTTCGAGCGTAAGAGAAATTTCTGCAAACATGAAATTAGGCTAGACCCTGGATTGCAAAAAAATTTGGGGGCAACTATTACAAAAACAGGCCCTCATCACAACACGAAAATATGCATGATTTCTGAGAAGGTGGGGTGGGGAAACCACAGCCCCCTCCTCAACGGGAGGGGCCCAAACCTATATTCTTTGGTGAGATTTGGTTGAAAAAAATCGGGTCATACCTTAGGTAATGGCAGGACTTTTTTCAATGCAAGAAAACGGTTGTGCCCCCTTCCCGTCGAAAATATGCAAATACCTGCCCTTTGCTGATGACGTGTCATCTAATCAATGTTTCGACGGGCACACTTCTTATAGATTTTAAACTTGACGAAAATTACTTCATTGTCCTTTTAATAACAAGCAAGTTACGAAAGGTGATATTATTAGCACAATACACTATTGCACAGCTTGGTGATTATGAAACATGCAGGCGGTACGTCAAAAACGGTGCCCCCCCCCCCCCCCAAAAAATAAAAAATTTTCGGTTGTAGTTACTTCTACATACCAAAACTTTGAAATTATGACTTTAAAACGCATATAAAAATGAATGTTTTCGACCTTTGATCATTATGTTACCGGCGTACACTGGTATACATAACGAATGGTGCACCCAGTGGACTTCGCAATGAACGGCACGTTTTTGCCCGTTCATCTGAAGTGTATGAAAGATTATCCTTCAGACATAATACAACTGCCAGACGTTAAGTTGAATGAATCGGTAACTTTTCACATATCAACAGTTTACATTTTAAAACTCAGGCGCGTTTCGATTATTGAAGCGACTGTTTATGGATTTTTAAGAGAGACCTTGTCAACGAGTTTTGGCTGCGATATTTTGTACGGTGAAAAAAAACTGACCCGCAAAAAAACCGCAAATAATTGTACGAATTTTGCCCACGAACTTTTGCGGTCGAATTTTTGGTACGCTTTTTGGAAATCGCGCAAAATTGCAGAAATTCGAACAACTTCATAAGCAAAATATGCGCGCAAAATTCGAAGTAAATTTGCATTCTTCGATATTGTATTACGGGAGTTAAACGATCACAGTACTGTAGTCCTTGAACAGGACTTGGGAGCTAGTGCTTACGGTGCACTTTGTTTTACTCTGCAATTCTTAGATGTCCTTGTTCCTGCCTACACAAAAAACCACGCAGTTAAGGTTTGGAGAGGAAAATTTATCAGAAATGATTGATCTTTCCTTCCTACACTACAATTTGTCATTTCTCATCCTGGATTTTAAGAACAATGCAATTCAGTTTACTTATCATTATAATTGTATAAAAAAATATGCATTTTTACACAGCTCACAGGTGTGTTTCCTAAGGCCAAAACTCACAGGCAACTCGCTTCGTCTGTTCTTCAAAAGAACGGCAGCGCATATTTGTCAGAATGGCTCATTGTAGCGCTTCCATTCGCTTTCGATAAACCAATTTCCTGATATTACAATTGCAGGATTTCCTTAAAATTTGTTTGACACATTTCTTTGGTTTCAGATTTTGAAGTCAATATAATACCCAAGTTTGGAGGTGAAGGGTCCAATTTTCTAACTATACACAACTATTTTGCTCGCGAAGTCGAAAAAATGTGGCAATCTATACGACTATACTGTATCCTTTTGCGTACTACCCTGGTTACAAAATGTTTTACAAGGGAAGCTCAGTCGCGAGTGTGATCTGCACGGGCACTCTAAATATCTTGTAACATGACTTTAGCTGTTTAAGAGTCTGTTTTTACACTCCAAATTTCACCTTCTTGCTCCACCTCCTATTCCAAGAAAACCGTCAGGTAGCATAGAGCCAATGGCAAAGAACGTTCATGGAAAGTATGGTAATAATAGGTGAATATTTGGAAGCTGATAGAGGAAGTGCCGTGCCATGCTGGCAGACCGGCTAACCATCCGGAAATTTTTGGTATGCAGGACCACAGGAGCCACCATTGTATAGTATAAAGCCAGTATTACTATGTCAGTATATATCAGACGGATAAGGTATGTCTACACAATCTCCTAGCTCTACAACAAACACACTTACGTTTCTGGGCACAATTACTGAACTTTTTCGCGCCAAATTGTCTGTGTCGAGACTTTTGATCATAAGGTAACTCAAGGCAGCCCTTTTTCCTGATTTTATTATAACTTTAATTTGTTTAATTATGCGTTCACTTTTTTTATTATGGTGGGCAACATGCCTTGCAGCAATATATATTAGCTTCAAATCATGAACATTTTTTGAAAAAACATTAAATTTGTCCTAAAATTTAAAAACCCTTTTGAAAAGTGGAAGGGCTAGCATTTCTACAAGCCACTTGTTGGACAGTTTGAACTGTAACTCGTTTTACAGTCTTTAACTGCCTACAAATGCTCATGGGGAAATGCGTAAGCCCTTCCACTTTTCGCAAAAGGTTCTTCAAATTCTATGAATTTCATATGTTCAAAGACAGCTTGCATATTAATGCTAATATGTATATGTATAAGATGTGTAATAATCAAAGCAAAAACATAACTGTGCGCAAATTTTGGAACAAGAAATTTAGAAAGGTTAAGAGGAACTTTGGAGAATATTTTAGAAGTAGTTTATTATATAGGCCTAGTGTGGGAAGTGCTCTGAATGCTCTCTATCTGACAGCTTAAACCATCCTCAGACGTGTTACTCCCGATCGAAATTTCATCCTTCGAGACAATGCCAAGTGAAAATTATTCGGAAAAAGAGCTGCCTTGAGGGTACCTTATGATCAAAAGCTCTCAACACACCACAAATTTGGGACAGAAGTGCAGTAATTGTGCGCAGAAACGTAAGTTGTTTGTGAAAAAAAGAGCTAGCAGTATACTTTGTGGACATACCGTTTTCCGTCTATATAATAGTTAATACATTAGTATATGGTATACTCATAACAATGTTTATTGGCGCCTGTGTGCAGGGCAAGGACCGCGGTACGGAGTAGGGTTCTACCGTTAACGCAGTACAACGGTCCCTGTTCACGGCAAACCAAACGTAACTGGTTAGGCACAGCCTAAGTTAAGGCATCTCAAAGGTTTACCTGGTAGCCTAACGTTAACATTATGGGGGGGGTACATGATTAAGAGGTAAAGACATGCATTTTGCGAAAACGCGTGTTAGGCCCTAACAAGTAATTTACAGAGCAAAACTTTCCCCACCGAATATAACATGAAGAAGTGTGGTCACCTTATATGAGTCTGTGCAAAAGGTCGCAAAATGCGTGTTGTCGAAAACACGCCATGTTTGGAATGCTCCGGCGGCATTCAAATTAAGCCTGGCAATCATCTCGTGATTAGTGTTCACAGTGTACAGTAGTAAAGCAACAACACGATGTGTCAAGAGCTGCAATCCAGTTGATTTCGAGCTTACTGCAAGGCTGGGGGCGCGTACGGCATATGCAGGATAAAGCGACAAAGTACCGTCTGGTTTAATCAGCATGTGTCGTAGGCAGCAACTTTATGTACATGCGCCTATGCTTCAGTCTGTGTTTAAGTTGGTATGTGTATTCACTCATTAGAAATAAAAAAGTTAGGCTTACTTACTTTTATATTTCTATGGTATCACTACAATTTATTGCATGGTTGTGATTAAAGCGTGCTGCTTATGATCTGCGTGACGTAATGAGTAAAAGCTGGAGTAATTCTACAATACATGTACAAGGAACTTTGATAGCCTGTATGTGACGTTAGCGTCATCGGCTGTATAACGTCAGGTAGTTGCAACAACTCCCCTGGTATAGACCCGGTATGAGCAGAAGCCCGACACCTGTTCGGGACGAACACGGAATTACTTGATTTAGAGAATACCGAAGTGGCAGAATTACTACTTACTCTGGCAATTACTTTGCGAATATTCCAGGACGGTCGGGAACTGGACGGGGGACGGTCGGAACTTGGACGGACAGAGGGCTAGACGGAGCGGTCAATTAGTAGTGTGCTGAAGGGCCGGGGGAGGTCGCGGCCTCTTCCCCCCGGGGGATCCACCTACGCAACTGGTGGCTTCCCTGGGATGGTCTGTATGTACATTAGCTGATCTTAGTCGGTATACAGTCCGCCCTGTGTGAACTGCGGGACATACCCCCCGATGGTTAACCAGTCTTTGCTATCGACTAGGGACAATTTCTTTAAAAACGACCCAACAAATCTAACGCGCGCTGGTAGGATAGCCAGGCATTTGTCGTTAATACTAGTGTCCTTTCCGTACATACCTTAACCAAAGTAACATGGTAAAAAAAGGGCAGGAGCACCACAGGTGTCAAGTTCAATGCGCGCGCAACATTTATATAGTGGGCGCAAACAAATCATTCATGCTCTAAGGCGTTTCAAAACACAGACCATTCCTAGATAGCACCACTTAGTTGGACCGAACAGTTGGCAAATCGTCGGCAAATGTTGGCAAGCGTGTTGGCCGTAAGTTGTGTTGGCACATAAATGTTTGGACGCAAACACAGGGCCAACCTATAGTTCAAACAACTGGTTTGTGCACTCTAACATTTTGACCAACGTTTTGGCCAACGTTTACAAAATCAATTGTTGGGTTTCATTCATTGAACCAATGGTTAGGAACCAACATTTGATCCATCCAACTAATAGGGTTTTCTTTCGATCGGTCAAAACGCAACGATTGGGCCTAACATATACCAACCAAATGTTGGGCGCACATTACATTGAAACCAACGTAGCGACCATTAGTCAGCCCAGACCTGTTACGGGGGTGGCCTTTGTTATTCGTTGAACCAACGTTGGGACCAACGTGTACCAACCAAATGTTGGGCTTACTCGTTAAACCCAATGTGAGGCCAACATTTGTACCATAACCAAAACAGTGGAGTAGCCAGGGGAGGGCTTTGGGGGGGTGGGCGCCGTAAACCGGCCCCATGAAAGGCTTGTCGCCGCCCCATGGTCGCCCCCCCCCTGCCCCCCCACTGGCGATTTTGGGCCAAAAAAAATTCACGGTCATCGTGCACTACTCAAACTGATAATATATACGATAATACCGGTTTTTTTTGCTCTGAAGAGGGCAAATTTTCTCTTATAAATGGACCCAAAATTGTCGGCGCGCTTCGCGCTGCTTGTGAATTGGCTCTTGTTTCCTGCTCAATATATTGTAAGTTCCATTCCACATAGATAGATTAGCAATAAGTCACTGTTCACTTTACAAGTTTACACGGTAGGTAGAGGCAGGTTGGGGCTGGATGCAGGTTTTGACTAAAGGGCGCTCCGCTTTGATTGTAACTATATCGCAAAACCCCCCCTTTAGTCAAAACCTGCATCCGCCCCGCTCTACCTACCTTGTAACTTGAAAAGTGACAGGACTTATGCTATCTAGCTATGTGGAATGGAACTTACAATATATTGGAGAAACAAGAGTAATTCACAGCGCGCGAAGCGCGCCGAAAATTTTGGGTCAGTTATAAGAGAAATTGCCCTCTTCAGAGCAAAAAAACAGGTATATCGTAACTGATTATTATCAAGTGGAGTAGTGAGTGGCGTGAATTTTTTTTGGCCCAGACCGCCAGTGGGGGGGGGGGGCGACTGGGGGGCGACAAGCTTTCATGGGGGGCCGGCGCCCCCCCCCCCAGGCCCTCCCCTGGCTACGCCACTGTTGGTTGGTACATGTTGGCCTCCACATTGGTTTAACGAGTAAGGCCCAACATTTGGTTGGTACACACGTTGGGTCCCAACGTGGGTTCAACGAATAACTAAGGCCTAACAGTTGGGCTGACTAATGTTCGCACGTTGGTTCAATGTATGTGGCCCAACAGTTGGTTGGTATATGTGGCCCAATGTTTGTTTGACCGAAGAAAACCCTATTGTTGGATGGATAATGTTGGCCTAACATTGGTTCAATGAATGAAACCCAACAATTGTTTGGTAAACGTTGGCCCAAACGTTGGGTAAAATGTTAGAGTGCACAACAGTTGTTGAATATAGGTTGGCCTTGTGTTGGGTCCAACATTTATGTGCCAACACAACTTACGGCCAACGCTTGCCAACATTTGCCGACGATTTGCCAACGTTGGGTCCAACTAAGTGTGCCTATCTAGGAATGTCTGTGTTTGAACGCCTTAGAGCATGATGATTTTTGCGCTATATAAATGTTGTTGATTGATTGAACCTGTGTGCTCTGCCTACATGTTACTTGGTTAAGGTATGTGGAAAGGAACTATATTGAAGAAACAGGGTATTCCTACAGCGCGCGTAGATTTTGGGTTCTTATTAAAGAAATTGTCCTATTGAGAGCAAAGACTGGTAAACCATCGGGGGGAGTCGTTCACACAGGGCGGATGTATACCGACAAGATCAGCTAATGTACAGACAGACCATCCCAGGAAGCCAAGTGGGGGGGGGGAGGGGCGACCTCCCCCGGCCCTTCAGTTACTATTGCTCCGTGCCCTCGTCCGTCCAGTTCCGACCGTCCCCCGTCCAGTTCCGACCGTCCTGGATATGCAAGTAATTGCAGAGTAAGTAGTAATTCTGCACTTCGGTATTCTCTAAATCAAGTAATTCCGGTCTTCCGAACAGGTGTGGGCATGTCATACCGGGTTATACCAGGGGAGTTGTTGCAACTCCCTGGTTATACAGCCTATGACGCTACGTCACATACAGGCTATCAAGTTTGTACATGTATTGTAGATTACTCAGCTTTTACTCATTACGTCAGAGATATAAGCAGCACGCTTTATCACAACATGCAATAAAGTGTAGTGATACCATAGAAATAAAAGTAAGTAAGCCTAACTTTTATTTCTATGAGTGATACACATACAAAATAAAAACACTAAGCATAGCGCATGTACATAAAGTGCTGCCATACACACTGCTGATAAACAGACGGTACTTTGTCGCTTATCCATGCATATGCGTACGGCAGCTGCAGTAAGATAGAATCAACTGGATTGCAGCTCTTGACACATCGTGTTGTTGCTTTACTACTGTACACTGTGCACACAATCACGAGAGGTGCCAGGCTTATTTGAAGCCGCCGGAGCATTCAAACATGGCGTGTTTCGACAACATTTTGCTTTGCACAGACTCATATAAGGTGACCACACTTCTTCATGTTATATTGTGTGGGAAAGTTTTGCCTCTGTAAATACTTGTTAGGCCTACAGCGTTTTGAAAATGCAGTCTTTTACTTTAATCATGTCCTAATGTTAACGTTAGGCTAACAGTAACATTTGAGATGCCTTAACTTAGGCTAGGCCTAACAGTTACGTTTGGTTTGCCTTGAACAGGACCGTGTACTGCGTTAACGGTAGAACCTACTCCGTACCGCGGTCCTTGCCCTGCACACAGGCGCCCCTTAACATTGTATAGTATACCATATACTATGTATTAACTATTATATAGACGGAAAGGTATGTCACAAATTTATCTGCTAGCTCGAACAAACAACTTACGTTTCTGGCACAATTACTGCACTTCTGTCGCCAAATTTGTGTGTGTTGAGACTTTTGATCATAAGGTACCTCAAGGCAGCTCTTTTTCCCGAATAATTTCACTTGGCATTGTCTGAAGGATGAAATTTCGATGGAGTAACAGTCTGAGGATGGTAGCTGCAGATAGAGAGCATTCAGCACTTCCACACTAGGCCTATATAATAAAATACTTCTAAAATATTCTCCAAAGTTCTCTTAACTTTCTAAATTTCTTCCAAAATTTGTCAGTTATGTTTTGCTTTGATTATTACACATCTTACAGATACATATTAGCATTAATATGCAAGCTTTTTGAACATAGAAATTCATAAAATTTGAAAACCTTTTGAAAAGTGGAAGGGCTTGCATTTACCATGAGCATTTGTGGCAGTTAAAGACTGTAAAACAGTTACAGTTCAACTGTCACAAGTGCTTGTAGAAAATGCTAGCCCTTCCACTTTTCAAAAGGTTTTCAAATTTTATGAAATTTAATGTTCAAAAATTGTTCATGTTGATGCTAATATATATCTGCAAGATTTGCAATAATAAAAAGTGAACCATAATTAAACATAATTAAAGTTATTCAGGAAAAAGGGCTGCCTTGAGTTACCTTATGATCAAAAGTCTCGACACAGACAAATTTGGCGAGAAAAGTGCAGTAATTGTGCCAGAAACGTAAGTTGTTTGTTCGAGCTAGGAGATTTGTGACATACCTTTCCGTCTATATATACTGCATAGTATATGGTATACTATACAATGTGGCGCCTGTGGTCCTGCATACACAAAATTTCCGGTGGTTAGCCGGTCTGCCAGCAGACCGGCATTCCTCACAGCTTCAAATATTCACCTATGATTACCATACTTTCCATGAACGTTCTTTGCCATTGGATCTATGCTCCCTGACCAGTTTTCTTGGAATAGAGGTGGAGCAAGAAGGTGAAATTTGGAGGTAAAAACAGACCTTAACACTAAGTCAGTTACAAGATTTTAGAGTGCCCGTGCAGTCACATGACTGACTTCCCTGTAAAAAGTTGTAACCAGGGTAGTACGCAAAAGGATACAGTATGTCGTATAGATGCACATTTTTCGACTTCGGAGAAAATATTTGTATATTAGAAATGGACCTTCACCTCAAACTGGTATATATTGACTTCAAAATCTGAAACCAAGAAAATGTAACAAAATTTAAGGAAATCCTGCAATTAATATCAGGAAATTGGTTATGAAAATGTGGAAGCGCTACCATGAGCCATTCTGACAATATGGCTGCCGTTCTTTGAAGAACAACGAAGCGAGTTCTGTGAGTTTTGGCCTTAGAACACACCTGTGAGCTGTGTAAATGCATATTTTTATACAATATAATGATAATAAACTGAATTGCATTGTTTTAAAATCAGAGAAATGACAATTAGTGTAGGAAAGATCAATTTCTGATAAATTTTCCTCCCAAACCTTAACTGCGGGGTTTTTTGTGTAGGCAGGACAAGGACTCTAGTGCAGAGTAAAACAAAGTGCACGTAGCATAGAGTCCTGTTCAAGGACTACAGTACTGTGATCGTTTAACTCCCGTACAATATCGAAGAATCAAATTTCTTCGAATTTGCGCGATTTTGTATGAAGTTGTTCGAATTTCTGCAATTTTGCGCGATTTCAAAAATCGTACAAAAATTCGACCGCAAAAGTTCGTGGCAAATTCGTACAATTATTTGCGGTTTTTGCGGTCAGTTTTTCACCGTACAAAATCGCGCAAAATCGTTGACAAGGTCTCTTAAAAATCAAACAGTCGTTCAATAATCGAACGCGAGTTTAAAATGTAAACTGTTGATATGGAAAAGTACCGATCATTCACTTAACGTTGCAGTTGCTTATGTAGCAGGATAAGCTTTCATACACTTCAGATGAACGGGCAAAACGTGCGTTCATTGCAAACACTGGTGCACCATTCGTTATGTATACAGTGTACGCCGTAACATAATGATCAAAGGCGAAACATTCATTTTTATATGCGTTTTTAAAGTATATTTCAAAGTTTGGTATGTAGAAGTAACTACAACCGAAAATTTTTATTTTTTGGTTGGGGCACCGTTTTTGACGTACCGCCATGCATGTTCATAATCCAACTGTGCAATAGTGTATTGTGCTAATATATCACCTTTCGTAACTTGCTTGTTATTAAAAGACATGAAGTAATATTCGTCAAGTTTAAATCTATAAGAAGTGTGCCGTCGAAACATTGATTAGATGACAGTCATCAGCAAGGGTAGGTATTTGCATATTTTCGGGGAAGGGGGCACAACCGTTTCTGCTTGAAAAAGTCTGCATTACCTAAGGTATGACCCGATTTTTCAACAAATCCTCCAAAGAAATAGGTTTGGCCCCTCCCGTTGGGAGGGGGCTGGATTCCCCACCCACCCTTTCTCAGAAATCATGCATATTTTCGTGTTGGATGAGGCCTGTTTGTAATAGTTGCCCCCAAATTTGCAATCCAGTGTTAGCCTAATTTCATGTTTGCAGAAATTTCTCTTACCTCGGAAAGCCTAATCAGCCGTCCCGAACCGTCATTCTTTGAATATATATCCTATTTATTTCCTAGTTTGTGAAATGAGCGGAGCTTTCCTCTGTGTATTAATTAATTCATCTTCAGAGCATATAGAATGGCGAGGTGCAGCAATCATTTTAACGGCCATGGATGCATGTTTCCATACCTTTCCGCTCGGACAACCGCAAACACAATTTTCGGCGGCAATACGATGGTGAATGACCTTTTAATAGATAATCGCTAGGCCCGCATAAATTAAACTGCAACCCATTTCACTGTCATATTTTTCAGCCCATCATTGTACTGCCTTACATTTTATAGCCCAATGCAGCACACTATCACTATTCGCTTACGCTTCCTGGCTACTGTATCTCATTGCTACATAGCGAATGCAGACTACTGGTACAGGACTGTGTGTCACTTCAATTCCATGAGAAACCTTCGACTCGAGAATTCCCAGGCACCTGCAATGGGCCCAACTTATTTGCATGCAACGCTCTGTGCGTTGCTTTGCTAGTGACGTCATTGGACTTCCCCTTTTTTTCACAGACTTGATGCGTGTAAAATTTCCATTGGCTGCTACCAATCACCGTAACCATCATAACTGTTAAATCCCGCCCTACTAGGCTACACCCACCTCTTGAAAACATACAGCACTGTCTGACTTTACTGTCTATTTACGATCGTACTGTCACTTCAGCGTGTAGGCCTGTAGTACAGTACAGTAACCTAACGAATAGACGGTGGGCCGAAGCCCCAAATTCGCTTGTTTCGTGATCCCTCTCAGGGAAGTACTTGGAAAATAGCTCAAAAATCGTAAAAATATATAACTAAGATGAAATTACATGTTCCCACGCACAAAAGTTGCACATTTTGTAGATATTAAATGAAATATGAGCCAAAATTTTTAAACATAGCTGTTCACGAACGTGCCGTGAGATTGCGCAAGACTTCGTGTCAGCAACCAATAGCATATCAATTAGAGTACCACATGACCTTGATGGAATGTAAGTGTTACGGAATTATGTACATACACCCGCAATAACACAGTCACTGAACTCTCTTAGTTCGCAAGATTCTGTACGTAAAAACTTTAGAAATGGGATGCTTGGAGCTTACTTTTGGGGTTAACTGTGCCCATTTCCAAGCCTGCTGGAAAAAGTCGAGTACCGGATTTCTGTTTGAAAGGATGTGACCTGCAGTGAGACCGTAGCAACTAAGAACATGATGCAGCAATTGTCATGTTCGCCAGTCATTTCGCTAAACCAGTACGTAACGTTACACCTATTGCTAGAACATGGTCTGTTTATTACAGCCTACAGTATACAGTGAGTGCGATACACTCTTCACTATAAAGTATAACGTTCAGAGGGCAGTGGAGAGGAAGGCAGAGACATATCCTGTTCAGTTAAGTAAGTTGACTTTCTCAGTGTATTTAAATGGGAGCAGGCTAATTGCAGAATACCCCGCATATGAAACTGTGTTTGGGAAAGGTAACGTGACAGATTCAAGGCAAAATTGTTATTGGAAAATGACTGGCATAGATGTTTCTGACTAGATTCCCATACCACTATACGAGGATATGCAGTCAAAAGACAATTTATTTTTGCGAGGCACTTAGCAAATGTTCAGTTTCCCACACAGTCACAGGCTTACTGTGGTATATTTGGGAAGCTACAGGGAAACACCATGAAAAATTTGAGGCAGCATCCTGTGTGTAGCCTATGAAGGTTAACTTTTCTTTGAGAGGCTCAAAGATATACAGAATTATGGTTGTTTTATAGAGACTGCATTGATATGCAGTCATAACTGAAATTCTGTCTCATAGGGGCTACAGGGATGTGCAGTGACTATGCATGCAGCCAGTGAAAAAACAGCTGTATCTCATGCCTCTTGAGTCATGGGGTATTCTGTAATTGTTTGTTTTTAAATGTAAGATGAAATATACAATTTTAACTGCTTAAGGATAGGCCGTGCTAAGCTAGTCTGAAAGAACATTGCCATCATAGCTAGTTGCTGAGCTTCCCAGGCCCTATACCTACACTGCAGGCTTGTGCCTTGTGACATCCATGTAACATCTAATGTGCACACAGCCCAGTCTGAGAGCTGTACTGCTAAATGTCTTGGAAGATGCAGATTTTATAGCTTCATTTTTCATTACTCCATTTTTATTTTTCAAGTTGTTGAAGTAAAGCTATCATTGGTCAAGTTGGTGCATGTAATATCTAGCCCTTGAACAGGACCCAGCATTACGTTCCCATACTATACACTCCATTTCTAGGGAGTGACTAGAAGGTTTATATGGTCACGTTCAGTGACTAGTAATATTTGAATTGCTTGATAATGCAATGCTATTGTGTAGGCTGAGGATGGGCTACCTTCAGGCTATAATTCGCCTTAGGCAGACCCAGTAATTACAGTAACTCCCAGGCCTGGTAACTCTGTGGAAATGTGATTACTGTAAGTATGTAAAACATTGCACTTTAAAGACTGGGCTTTCTGAAAGACCCACTTCTAATTCAATGCTGCATGTTTGTTAATGTCTTTCACTGAGACATAAAAGGCTGGTCAAAGTAAACATTGATCAGTGATGGCAAGTTTTCCTTGCAGGTTATACTGATGTATTACATGGATTCATAGGCATATATATAGGCTACCATTTGCAAAGTAAAGAGCAGATTATACAGACTAGCCTTTGACTGATAGTCTGTTTCCATGCATCTATAAACAACTGAAGATAGTAGCATTGTCAGCAAAATTTTATGAAGGGGGGTTAAGCAGCTGCCATCTGACAGATTCCAATTCAAATGGAAGTTCCTTTAACTTTGGCAGTTTCGAAAAATGTGGTAAATCAAGAGTCAGATAAATTTTAATCATAAGCTTATGGGCCCAATTGGTTTGGGAGGAGGGCACAGTTTCTTTTGCCCCAAATCTCTGCATTTTGGGAGTTTTGAAAACTTTCAGTGCACAGTGCCCCTCCCCTTCCGTCTCATTTGTCATATCCATATGATTGTAACAATGCTCTGCAGATTTTTTTTTTTGATGTTGATATTCAGAACCAGTGTTCATATAATGTCAAAAACAAGTCTTGGCTGCAAGTAACTGTAGTTTGGAGATTGACCTTTGACAATTTTGTTAATTGCAGCTTCAGAAGCCGAAACACCTGCTGGGAGTGAAATGCCTAGTGTAGCAAGTGAGCAACCACTTGAGTATGTAAGCAGGAGGGCTCGGTCATGATCTACTTATATTTCATCCTTTTGTACCCATCCCCTTTGAGATTTGAAGAGGGACCATTTGCCTTCAAATATTGGGGACCCTAGGGACTCAAAGATGCCATGATATAGTCATATACTTCTGTAGATGATGTGAAGATGAGGTGCTTTCAATTGGTGAAATATGAAGCAGTGAAAAACAATGAAAACCCTCTCAAGGCTGGTACTGTAGTATGTTTCGATGGTCATGGTGTACTCCTAGAATCCACCAACTACTGTGTAGAAATGGCACTCACAGGTATTCATATACTGTATCAATGAAAAAACCTGCAGTTTGTACAGTATAGGAGAGTATCTTTCAGGAAAACTTGTTGGACTGGAAAATATGAGGCAACAGTCAACAAGTGATTGTTATAAATCCTTTTTTAAAATACACATGGTCATGAACATTACAGTTTGTTATGTATGTAAGTTATTAATTGTATGGGCAGTTCTTTTATGAGTAAAGGGTAGGTGGAGTTGAGGCTGGATATCTGTAGGAATACTGAATAACTAAATAAATCCAGACACTACTTAACCAATTTTATAGACATGGTGATGGTGAAATGTAATAATCCTTGGTGACCTATCAATTCAGCTTGAAGCTCTGCTTGTTAAGGTTTATGTTTTAGGTAGGGTCAGCATGAGGAGGAACTGGGTAGCCTCTGAAGAAAGTAGAGTAGAATAAGACAGTTACTGATTGAGAGAATGTGTTTGGGAGGGGGGGGGGGGGAGTAGCATATTCAGATCATTCTGGTATTAGACCCTCTACACTTAATGTACATATGGAAATGGAAGGTTACAACCAAGGTTCAATGGGATTGTCTGTTCGGTTTTTAAAGCTTCATCATTTACTTTAAGAAGTATATAAAAGGGGCTGCTGAAAGGCTAGTAGATAAATGATGTAGAACAATGTTGTTAAGTGATTATTGGTTAAATTTGCATGTTCCTACCATCATTTGTGTAGTGCATCTCATATTCAACCTGATTATAAGAGATGTTGATATTTTCAAATTTCAGTGAACTAAAATTATTTGTTAACATCAGTTACAATTTGTTTTTATCCTGTAAGTATTGTAGCTTCAGTTGCTATGGAAAATTATGCCAACCAACCATTCTCTGAATCCTCACCATTTTGGCAGATTTCTCCAAAAAGTCACAAAAATTTCCTTTATTCCCTGAAAAACCTATTTGCATAACTTGAAGCTTTCACTTTGTCTTTATTCTGTGCTTACACTTTCTTTGCTAGGTAAAGTTATCCTTAGCAACCAAGCAGTGTAATGTCATTTAGACATTGTCATTTGAGGTGTTTTCTCTTGATTTCTCTGGAAACTTGAAGGTGGAGAAATTTATCATTCATGCCTACAATTGGGATTTTGCATCTTGTGTTCATTTCCCAGGGCTTAGGCTGCCATTGCTAGGGAAATTTTCCAAGGTTTCCAACCAAGGTGTATTTTTCATGATTATTTCAAAAAGTGTGGATAAATTGTTTTTATTTTAAAGGTGAATGATATTTCTTCTACATTTTTATTGGAAGTTTGGATTTTGTATTAATTCTACTTTTTGACTTCTGTTGCTAGGGAAAAAATTTTCCCTAACAACCAAAATAGTGAATTTTCATGATAATTTCAAATATTGTGCATAAATTGTTTTCATGTTGTGAGGGAAATGACATTTCTTTTGTATTTTCATAATTGGAATTTTTGATTTTGTGTTTATTCTGCTTTTTGACTACTGTTACTAGGGAAAATGTTCCTTAGCAACCAAAAAAGTTTATTTTGCATGCTAATTTCAAACATGTGAATGAATTGTTTTAGTTTTTGGAAGGGAAATGACATTTTTTCTGTATTTTTATAGTTGGAAGTTTAGATTTTGTGTTTATTCTGCTTTCTGACTACTGTTGCTAGGGAAAATGTTCCTTAGCAACCCAAAATGTGTGTTTTTCATTATAAATCAAAGGAATATATGCAAATGAGACTTCTTTTGAAAAGAAAGTGGTATTTCTTCTGTTTTCCCATCATTAGAAGTTTGGATTTTGTGTTTATTCTGCTCATAAGCTACCGTTGCTAGGGAAAAATTTCCCTAGCAACCAAAATAACACATTTCCCGTGATTACTCATAAATGTGCAACTTTGAAAAGTGGGAACATGTAAAATATGTCTTAGGACATCGTTCCCAATGTATCTAGGTAATTTTTAAGTACTTCCCTAGGGGGGACTACGGAAGTCAAGAAATAGAGCACTTTTAGACCATTGGCCCACCGCCTAGAAGTAAATTTCATATCCTAGGTAACGCGCCGCTCGCTCTACGTACGTAATTACGAACCAGCTGTCATGGGCCAAAATTCAGCATGCAGATTTTCAGCAAAATCAACCATTACGAGCTAAATTTTGTACCTTATCTCTTTCATGGGTGTAGAATAAGTCTGCTCTTGAGAAAAGTATTCGGTAAAAGTTTCGTATCGGACGAAATATCGCTTATGTGTAAATCCCAAGATGGCGCTGGCTGTCGAAGGTTGAAAAAAAAATCCCTCGGGCGATATGTGTGACGTCACGTAAACGTACGGGGACTAATTGGGCATACAACTTCCAAAAAAGGTTACGCACAAATGGGCGTTGGCCGCCAGTGAATGAATGAGTGTTAAACCCAGAGCTGCGATTGGATATTTCACGTAAAAAGGCATTTGCAGCGGCCCTCATAATAACAGCATGCAACATATGGTATTTGCACATAACGCAGCTGAGTATTAGGCCCATGTGTGAATGAATGGTATTGTACATGACTAGACCTGCAGGCCGGCGCCTGTAGCGTATACAGCGTGTGCCAGTAAAATGACAATGCAGGTACGGTTTCCCAAGGGCCGGGTTAAAATTCGGATCATGTTAGCATAGTACGCCGCGGTGAAATTTAGGGAGATCTCGGCAATACTGTATTGCACTCCGCTGTAGGGCCCTGAGTCAGAGATTCAGAGGCGAAGTCTCGAAAATTGATTGCCGAATTTTCCATCTTCATTCTCTCACTGAATGGACTATAATTGGATTAATGTTTTTCCCCAAGGACTCGGACTTCAAAAGTTTTGTCCACAGTAGGTAAGATTCAAAATTTTAGCAGTTGCGTCGTAGCGGGTAAAGTATAGGGAGGTTGGTTAGAAAGGTTCCAAAGGTTAGGGGTGGGGTCAAAATGGGATCCATATCCATCGCAACATCTGTGTGAAATGAAAACGAAAAGGCGGCGAGGCCATGGCCGTACGGGCCGGGGGCGGGTCCCCCCCCCCCCCCCGTCAGAAACCTGACTAAATCGGCAGTTATTGTCTCAGTCGGGCGGAAAATTGGACAGTTAAATTAGGTCTGGAGTCGGGCAAAAATCACTGCCTTCCCTGAGAAAGACAGTCACGGCCATGGGCGAAGCTTGCATTTGTATTGTACCGGAACATGCGGGTGCCGGAACTAAGATGTGATACCATTGCAATGGCGTTCCCTCTGACTATTTTGGTAGACAACAGAATGGTTCAATTTTATGGACTTGAACAATTGTAAAAGTCCACTCAAACAGTAGAAATTTATATGACTTTAAAGTTTATGTAGGCCTACAGGAAGTTAATTCTTACCGCCTGTGCGAATTTCGGTCGAATTGTTTAGGGCAAAATTCGTACAAATCGTGCAATCGCGTAAAAGAGAGTAACCTCGTTTTAAAATCTGCATGTATGAGTATAAATGATATCAATTCGTTGAAATTCCATTCAGTCAAACTTCCAAAGGTGTGTAAAACACCCCACACTCAGAGTGGGCAAATTTCTTGAGCAAATGTCTAGATACAGAATGCATATAGGCCTCAGGCGGTCCACTATGCCTTCAGTCAACGTTTCCCGGCCCCAAGTCAACTTGTATAGCTAGTTACCGTTATTGATTAACCATCGTCCTGTTCGCAGTTTCATGCGGCATTGTCCCAATTTGTTACGAATGAAAAGAAACTTCGTTTGATGGACAAAAGGGTGAAGTTGAACAGAAATTTCTTACTTTGCTTCAGATTACATTTTCAGTAGGTTAAACTCACTGATAAACTCCTTTCACGTTTCTCTTGTTTACTCCCGGCTGTACTGGAACCCCGACATAAAATTCAGTTTGCCATCCTATTATCCCCTGAAATGCATACAAACCTCCCCCTCTCCGCCAAAAGTATCCGATTAATAACAATCAAAATAATGTTAATTGTTAAATTACAGTAATTTTTCATCTGTACAAAGTATGCGATTGCTCGTCTATGCTGTAGAAGTCGCCATAGTAAGCTTCATGAACTTTCGTTGAAAGGAACTTAAAAGTAGCCTGCATATCTACTCTGTTGTCTGTTCTATGTGATAATTTTATATCGGTAATGAAACTATTTCATAGATAATAAAGTATGAAAAAATATATGCTGTAGCACAATTACTATGGAAAATTTCAAAAACAATGCTTCCTATTCCCATTCTTGGCGTTCGCCGATCGAGACACTTGCATCTTTCGTTAGCGTAAGCTTTCAGACTCCAGAGGCTTTGCAGTGGAGGCCTTATCACACTTCATTCCTCACCGCAGCTGTCAACTGACGAATTTCTTTTGTAGCAGTATTTAATTCACATTGCTCAGCTGCATGGTATTGTTTTTCTTTAGTCCCCCGTCAATACCGACAAGCGTTTAATACAACTGTGATATATATCAATAATACAGAGCTGCAACACCTTTATCTCCCTTAAGCTTTGGCTTACAAGTAAAATCCGCCGGCAACTTGCAAACTTTATTTCAACGGCTTGTTCAAAGTTGCCCACAGTGTACCAAAATATTATTTCTGTTGCCGGCGATCCTTTTTGTGAAACGACTTCTAAAATTCTAACCTTTCACTTTATCAGTAAACATTCCATTCTCTGCTTCATTGACCACAAATTCTTGTGGTCATGTGTGCGATATTTGTATGCGTTGATTTATACGGAATTTCGTTGAAATCTGCGTGTGCGATTTTGTGTGAATTTGTGCGAAATTGTGCGAACTTGCGCGGTTTTCCGCGATCGTAGAAAAAATTCTACGGGAGTTAAACGATCACAGTACTGTAGGTTTGCCTAGGCCTAGGCTATGTTAGCATGACTCGAGTGTCTATGAATTGTTACTGTTTAATCTGGGCCTAGGCTATGCTTGTAACTGCTACCTGTTACTACTAAGCTAGCCTAGCTGCAGAGAATGGCATAGCCCAAGCCTAGTAAATTAGAAGTAGGCCTACTGTACCATGTATAATGGGGTGACTGTGGAATGCACAAAATTTATCATTCCAAGATTTTGACATGGAATGTTACGCTAGATGCGCACTCGATGAGCCCCCACAGTCGACACGGGCATCCAACTGTAGTAGGCCTAGGCCCGGAGTAACTGCAGAATACCCTGCCCCAAAACCCTTCTCACCGAGACTCCAGGCTGGAGTCGCGGTCATACTCATTTTACGGTTTTATGAGAACAAGTCATCGTACATTCTCCATATACTTTTGCGAAAATTATTCTAAGTCCGCTAGCTGTGCCTCCATTCTGAGAATGAGTCAACATACATCCTACGAACACTTTTGCAAAAATTATTTTAAGTCCACTGACCACTGCGCCTCCATTCTGGAGTGGAGTCGCAGTCGCGGTCCTGGTGGCCGTTTATTCAACAGCCACCGGGACTCCATTCTGGGGTGGAGTCGCAGTCTCGGTCCTCGGTGGAATTAAGTCCACTGCGCCTCCATTCTGGAGTGGAGTCGCAGTTGGCCGTTTATTCAACAGCCACCGGGACTCCATTCTGTGGCGGAGTCGCAGTCCCAGTCCTTAGTGTTCTTACGATATCCACTTCAACTGTGACCGGGACTCCAATCTGAAGTGGAGTTGCAGTCCCGGTCCTCAGTGAAGAGAAGACGTGACTCTCTGCAGTTTGTTACATCATCATGCTGACTGCGACCGCGACTCCAGGAGTCTAGGTGAGAAGGGTTTTGGGGCAGGGTATTCTGCAGTTGTGCCCTAGGCCCTAAGTTAGTACTGTAGGTGAGCAGGCCTGGAGGTGAGCTGGAATGCATAGTATTCAACCCCTAGCCTAGGCCTACCCAGTCACACTCACAGGCAGTCCTAGCATTATAGGGCACAACCAGTTCTTCTCATAGGGGCAATTAGTGTTACAGGTATAGGACGAAAACCCAAAAGTTCAAGATATTTACTTCAAATCGGAATCATATCAGAAATCTTTCCAATATGTTCTTCCTTTTCACAAAACTAGTTAGATTATGCAGTGGTAGAGAGGAATTTCGGTTTTGCCCTATAGGCTGTGGTTGACAGCCTAACTTATATTTACATTATATTATACCTGGTATATCAAAACTAGTAGGAGGTATTTCCCGAAAGGGTGTACAGTTCAAAGCTTGCCAGAAATTCAGTATTAACGAAAATTAGACAATTATATAGCTGCCATGTTGCTCTGTTGACAATTTTGAATCTTGTTTCCAGCATAGGCCTACACGTTGAGGCGTACAAGTAAGTAGGGCATAGGTGGTAAGGATTTAAGCGGTATCCATTGAGAGCATTGTTCCCTCTATTTTCTCCACAAAAATACTGCCACAACTTTTCTATGAAGCCAACCTTTTCACCTGTGACAATTCTTCGTGAAAATAATCCAAGAAGTCCTTTAAGTTATTCTGTACGACATTTGACAAAGAAACTTGACATGGGAGTGCAGCATGCTTCACTTGACAGCAAGTATTTGTTAGCCTAAAAAGCAGTGCAGACTCGATGATATTATGTAATAACTGCCTGTAGACATTAAATCGAAGCCGTTCGGCGAGTGACCGGTTGCAAAATGGTATTACCATCATCTTCGACTTACAGCATGTCTACCATTTTACGCTCGACGAATAAATCCCACACAGTAAATTGCCTGTAATAATGGCGATACAGGTGGTAGTCATTTCTGACTGAGCAAGCTTTAGGCCAACTAAAATAAGTAACATGTTTCCCGTCCCCGCCTGCATCCTTTTTTGGGGCCACATCCTTTTTTTTTATTTTTGAACAGCGGAAATCACGTTTCATTTCAGCATCTTTGGGACTTTTCCACAAATTGTGGCGATATTCCTTATTGATACATAAAAAGGAACGACTACACTGCGACTACAGTCTGTTTTTACCGAAACTTCACCGAGCAGCACACGAATGTGATGTACAGTATTAACTACAGTACAAGTACAAGACAAGTTTACTTTGTTTAATATACTCATGTACAGTTGTGCATTAAACACTAGTGTGCATTAAACACATAGTGCACTATGACTCAAGTTTCTGACCCCTGTCCTTATGTGCAGTGTTATATAGGGGGATGAACTAACTAAAAGATTTATCCCTGACACGGTCCAACAGCTAGGTGAACAGTGTTTACGTGTTGGCCAGCCCAACATGAGTTTGGGTATGTATTAGGCCTAAGTATGGACCATGATTGTACTCAAAATGAATTAAAAGCTGAACAGGTCAATGGGTCATAACATCAGAAGGGTTGAGTGACTGCAGCAATGCTGCTGTAGTTTATTGTTGTTGTTGATGAAACTACTAGGCTAACCTTGTGTCGATCTGTAAATAAGTTGGGGCATATATGACAAGGCACAATAAATTAGGAGTCACCTGGCCCTATACTTGTGTAGCAGACCAGTCACTATTAAACTTGTGGAATATGGGGTAACACCACCCAGTGCCTGCTTAATGTTAGACTTGGCAGAAGGCCTTTGCCAAATTGGCATGATGCACAAATTAAGAAATGTCAAGCAAACAGCATGGAAAGTGTGGTTGTCCTTCTTGGTCAGTTAGCAAGCAGTTTAAGGTGGTTTCAATACACTACACAACTGTAAAAATTTATCAGTGTTTGTGTGCTACATCATATTGTGCACACTTAGAATTATAGTGTACAGTAGGCTAGGTATGTGTCCTGTAGTGCCTTGCAACCTGTTTTAATTACAACTTTTTGCACCCAGACAAAGATAAAAATCAAATTCAGATTGATGAGTCAATGTTATAGTACTGTATCTTGGCATTGTGGAATTTGATGAAAAGTTTGCTAAAATTGCAGCCATGAGAGATCCCAAGGTAGGGCTTAAAGTTAACAGTTGTCCACTTGCCCTTGACTACCAAAATTTGTGGACAGCCTAATTTCTGGCCAGGAGGAAATTGAGGGCACCGAAGACAGCTTTAAAATTTGTTTGTGCTTGCACCTCAATTTTTTGGGGGGGACAACCAGGAAAGGTTGGGGCAATGGACAATCACAAAGTTTTCCTAAAGACCTGAAGGCATGGTAGTATGGGACTGCCTTTTTCGGGAGGGCTGTGATTTTTGCCCGACTCCAGACCTACAGTAATTTAGCTGTCCAATTTTCTGCCCTACTAAGACAAAATATATGCCTGATTAAATCAGGTTTCTGACTGGGGGCGGGCTGCCCTCCCCTCCCCGGTCTGTACGGCCATGCCTGCAGGGCATTCACTCCTGAGAGACAGCAGTGTTTAGTGTGTAATACACAAGGATCAGGATATGGTACTAGTTTTTGAAATAAACCATTGAAATCAGTCATATTCAAGGAGTAATCTGTTCCAAGCTGGAATGTTGTAGGATTGTACACAATAGAACCATTCTGCAGAATGCAAAGTTAACACTTGAGAACATTGACCAGGGCACAGCTAGCATTGTTGAAGAAAGAAAATTACAGGTATGGTACCACAAAGCTATAGCATTTAGACCTCAAGTGGGAACCACATAAGAGTGCTATTTTGAACTGCATAAGAGTGCAACTCAGTCTCAGAGGACTACCTTATTGCTCACACTGTTCATGTAATACCATGTGACAAGACAGTTCCCCTGGATGATTCCTAGACACCCCCCCTGAAGATAGCTACCCCAGGGACAATTTCCACATGGACAATTCCCACCTCAGAAAATCCCCGACAATTACCCCAGGGGTAAACCCCCTTTTCTGGTGGGAAGTTATCTCAGGTGTAAATATTATGGTTGAAGATAGATTATCGGGGGCAGGGGAATGATTGTCAAAGGTGAGGGGGAATGATTGACAAAGGTAAAGGGGGTTGTCTAGGTACATGTTCACTGTTCACATGTGTGCAGCTTTATTCAAGGGAGTTGGCCTCCTGGAGAATATTGTATTGAATTTAAGCTACGGACTGGTAAGTGATTGCAGAGCAGTGTTCTTACATCTCAAAATAGTATCCTGAAATACATGTAGAACCCCAAATTTCCTGATATGTGGGTTTATCATGAAATTCTTTTAGAACATTTCCAACATACAGTACCATTTGTCTTCATTTTGTCACAGGCAAACCTAAAAAATGGTAAAACAGAGATCCAGTTTACATGTAAAAAGAAAGAGAACAGAGAAAAAAGGCTTTTCTCTCTGATTTGATTAAAAAGTTACTCTATTGATTTCCACAAAGTATCTGAAGTTGCCTATTCTGTCTCCTGAAGATTAACCTAAGAACACCTAAATTTTCTGAATTGCTGGAATTTCAGGAAGAGTGGGAACACTGCTGTGAAGGCTGGTTTCATTACCCCAAATGGTGCTAATTCTCTAGAAAATTAATTTTAGTTCCTCTTGTAATGTCATTGACCGTGTTTAGCACCTCTTGTAGGAGAGGAGTAGAGATTCATTATCTAAGCATATTTGCCAGATGATCTAGATCTGTGAGACAACCTGCCAAAGTTGGTGTAAAAATAAAGGTGCAAAGCAGCAAATGGTATTTGTTGGCATCACATACAGGCAGCAACTGGAAACTGTTGTGAAGTACAGGTACCCCCTTTCGTATGAAGATTGGCCTTGCTTGATTGCTTGATCCCTAATAAGGAGTATGATTGATTGATCTAACAGTTGCTCTTGCAGTTAACTGGTATTGTGAAGAAATTTTGTTTAATTCTCTGCAGTTAGTAAAGATTTACTAAGTTTGTGTGCCTTGTTTTCTCTATCAACACTTGATACTGACAATTTTAGAGTAAGTTCACATCTTTCAGTGCTAGTTCCCTTAAGACTTATTTCTTGTGTACAGTGAGCACTTCATTGGAGTCTAGAAAGGAAAACTGTGGTAACTTTCATCTACTGTACCAGGCAAAACTTGAGGGGGCTGCCAAAAAATTTAACTAGTGGCTAGGGTATACACTGTGGAAACTACAGTATTTTCAGCTGGAATCCCTGTACTTTCTTGGAAATTCCATATACATTATTACATATGAAGGTGTATAAACCTCTCAGAGGCTCTCTTAGTTTCTACAAAATAGCAGTGCAACATGAACAGATTGAGCTGGGTCCACATGACCAGTTGTCCACTAGATTGCACCTTCACAATAGACCTAAGGTGCCCCAACACTTATCCTAACTCTAACCTTAATCTCAACCCTTAATAATAACCATTCAGCCCTCGAAGGGCAGTTATTTTACGACACTAAGCGACAGCAAATGTGGGAGAAGCCTATATGTCGGGTGGCTGACCAACTCAACACTTCAGATCAAATTTGCTCTTGGGTGAAAACCCCCCTTACTTTGACGCAGCTGGGGATGGAACTCTGAATCTCCCAGTTGCCAAGCTTCATCGCTTCAAATGTCAGTGCCTTTACCACTCAGCCACAGCACCTTATCCTAACCCATATGGTAATGCAAACATGAGCTCTGATGTTAAGTAAATTTTCAGTCTAGTGGATGGCAGACTTTCAGTCTAGTGGGATTTTCCCGTAAATGTACTGTATATCACCATCAAAATATCGAAGGTTAGCACTTCAGTCTCCTAATGGCTAGTCTTTCCTTCCTCAACAACCCTTCCAGATATGACTGAAGAAAGTAAAGGTCATAGCCAGCCTTTGCAGGAAACCTCTGATACCGTATGTTATTCAGTTTTCATTTTCGATGTTGGTATGTTACTCCTTGTCAAGTACCATAAGCAGATGTGTCCTTTGTGAATTGGTACTATAAAACTTGAGTTAATGTCTAATTTATTATTATTTAAATTGTGTTACTATAATTATTAGTTAGCAGTGAGCTCCTTCCGCTGGTACAATAACTTTCGAAATCTGTATCTGTTATCCTATCTGAATCCTAAAGTTTTCCTCCTTTACATTACATTTCCTAGGTAACACATCATTTCCAGTATCCAGAGGGAACAACACAGGTGTACTCTTACTTTGAAAGCAGAGGAGGCAAGTTTCCAACTGTAACATTCTTTGGCCTTCAGTACATCTTGAAGAAATGGCTGGTGGGGAAAGTGGTCTCAGAGGAAAAAATACAAGAAGCTAAGGAGCTTTACAAGTTACATTTTGCAAGTGATATATTCAATGAAGATGGCTGGAGGTATATTTTAAAGGTAATGCACTTACAATATACAGTAGATTTCCAAATCATGCTATAGTGTAGAAGAGTGGTTTTGACACTGTCAGTCCTACAATTTCCTAATGCACTTATCAATTGAATGATGCACCTCACTACCCCAGGCATGGTCAGTCAAATGTGGGTCATTGACCAGTGACAGTGTGACTCACATGTCCATCATTGTACCAATATTGTCCTCCAGTAGAGTGACAAAGGGGTGAGTCATTTTACCTCAGATGTCAGTCACTTTACTGACTAAGGGTTGAGTCATTGTGGGTCATTTGTTATCAATTGTTCAAAGATGACAACCTTCAGCATTGCTCCTCATGTACTTGTTTACTTTTGTCAGTCAGCTTGGTGATGCACATGTCAGTCAAAATTGCAAACTGTTCATCAATTTGGTGACTGAGGGGTGTGTCATTTTACACAAATTGTCCATCACAAAAGTGACTGAGGGGTACATCAATGTATATGTTTTGTCAATGAAGTTGTGGACAATGACTGACAATGTCCGGGGGTAGTGGGGTGCGTCATTCAATTGATAAGTGCATAATTGCCAAGGCATGCCTTCCTTACCTTCCCTTGCATTGCATGAAATGTGGACAGTTTTAATTTGTGCTGCCTGAATGAGATATGAGTAAGTGTAAATTCCAAACAGAAGCCTTACTGAATGGTGGGCTCCTGTACACATTTGCTAAACTGTGACTTCTCATTCTCCTCCCCCATCCTCCCTCCTGATCCTATTGATGTGCTATGAGGGAGGAGGGGGCCAGAGTTCTCCCTCCTGATCCTGTTGATGATCTATCAGGGAGAGGGACAGAGTTACGTTAACCACATTGAGAAAACATCACTTTTGATGCAAATTATACTATAGATGCATATTACTTTATTAAAATATGGTACAGTATGTTTCTTGACAAGGAAATTACTGTTATTGTTTAACATACGTCACGGTTATGTGATTGTCACAGACTCTAAGGTTTTAATGTTTCTGTGGCAAATACGTCTAAGCAAGTCGCAGCACATGATCCTAATCTACCGTACCTTTAACTTTGATTCCCATAAAATACATGGCTCACATTGTATTCAAAATAATCACCAATGCTTATATCCATATACACTTCGTAGCCTTCAAATATTATTATCACCTTTCCTCACAGAGAAGCTTTTATATGGCGGCTGTAAAACCTGGTGTTTTTGTTGACATGCCATTGTGGAATTCCCTCACCTGATTCCATAATGCTGCAAAGAAAGTAATTGTCTGTGGGAAGTTTTAGTTGCCTAAATCAGCCAGTTACTAAGCAAAATGTATACAACAGAAACAATTACATTGTAAAAAATTCAGCACAGCTTGAAAAAGAAAAAAAGAAAATTCTAGACATCCTGTAGAAAAATATGTCCGTACTGTAGCAGGATATCCCCTTTTGATTTCATTTTGTAATTGAACACTTGTAAAATCCCTTTACTGAATCCATAATTTCAGTTAAAATTGTCTTACACTTGTGACCAACTTTTTGCTGTTTCCTTTCTACACATAGACGGATAAAGTACTTTCTTTTTATGAAGAGTCCTGCTGAGATATTTTCATAAAAACCTATGAAAAATTAATACATCTGCTTCATATAACTGAGTGACATTGCAAAGTATGAACTTCCTTCTACAATGCTGTCCCCAGGTATATACCTAGATTCTCTGTGTTACAAGTGACCAAATTTAAAAATGCTTTAAGAAGGATATGAGGACACATGAAGGAGACATATCACAACTCTTTTGTTTCCAGCTGAGTCTCAAAATGATTTAACCACTCACTGGTAATCTTAACAGCAAGAACAAATGCAACTGACACAGTTAGTCAAATGCACCCATGCATAGAAATCAATGGTATTTAGGCCAGTTGTTATACTGGCTGCTCAGTGTATTGAATATTGTGATGTCAGGCAGATCCAATATTTACCTAACACAAGAAAGCTGCACGACTTACCTAGATCCTGTTACAGCTGAAGTAGTTTGGGAAAATGAAGAAAACTGCAGCTTTATCAAACAAGGCAGCTGATTAGTAACAGGACAGTTTGTCTTTAAACTCACTGCTTTTCAGCCTTTTTCATTGGTTGTGGTGTCTTTTGAAAGAAACGTTTGTCTTAAATATATTTAACTTAAGTTGTTGGCAAACTACTGTAATGCTTACAAACTTTTGTCAGCACCTGTAAGTTGTAGAACCATGGTCAAAGAGGTAAATTTGTGTTCTTTCTATGGTGAAAACAGTTCAGTTAGGGCACAGTATTTAAGGAAGGAGATTTAGTGTAAGGTATGAATATGTCAGTGTTACTGTTACACTTTAGGTGTTAATAAGGTAAAGTACAGAGTTACTGTGTGGTGTGGAAAAATGAAAAAACAGCAGAAAGGGAAAAACACAACATTTGAAAGTGACAAGATAAACACAAATATGATGGCAACACTTAAAATATATCAGGACAGTGTTTTGTTTTAATCTTGCATTTTTAATGTGCCAATATCCAGGCAATTCTAATCGAAGACATTTTGTTTTTCTTTATACTAGACATTTAAATTTCTCTTCCATCATGTCATGGTTTTGTAATGTGAAAGCATGACCATGGGTGGAATAAATATGGAATGTGGGAAGCTCCTTGCAGGGAAATTTTGGTATTTTGAGGAAAATATGGGCAGCTCTTGCGGGAAATTTTTCTGTTTGTATGTGAAAAACAGTTAAAATTGTGGGAAATTTGACGTGCCTGTGGTGAAATAAACATTTTTTCCAGCCCTGAGCATGATATTTTGTCCCTTCAGAGTATTTCAAGGTGAATAGAAGAGACTGAAACACATGAAGCAAAGTATTGCTCATCAGTGTGAGGAGATGACGTCACTCCTGCTTGCTTCAATCTCACATAAGACCACCATTGCAAATGCAGAATACTGCAGCTACTCAGGCCTTTAAGTTTGAGTTGTGCAAATACAGTACGATCACACACCATCACTCACCTCAAATCAGTGTTGGAAGTGCGATTTTTCGCACCTTGATAAAGAATGGGAACTCAGGTAAATTTATTAAAGTTTAATAAAACATCAGACTCCTTAATTTCCTGAGGAGTGTGATTTGTAGCACACCTGGAAAATCTAAACCTCAAGGCCTGTCTACTAATACTGTCTACTGGAGAACCATACAAAGGAAACGAAAAGAAAGTTCACTGTAGTGTACAGATTGCAGGGGTCCAAATTCCCACCATTCAGGTAATCCAAAAACAGTGTTTCATGTGCAAGAACAGCGACTTCTTAAAAGCCAACAATTTTGTGCATGCATCTTGCATATACTCAGTCTCTCATCCTAATTTTTCCTAAAATAATCATGCCGTAAATAACAAATATCTTAGTAAATTTTTACTTTAGTATGAAAATGAAATCGCATTCCCAACATGATCAATTGTTGTTTGGACATTTAGGTATTGTTCTTGACATAGGGTACACCTTTTCTGTATTTTTGATTTTAAGCATGTACAGTATACTGTCAATTTGATACCCAGTTCAGGGTTAGTTTACAATTAACAACCTGACAGCAGAAGTCACCTTTCACCACCCCTTGTCTCACATGGTACTGTACATAGACCCTTTTCCAATTAGCAATTACAAAGGATTATGGGATAGAGTTTTGGTATGGGTCATTTTTGTCAGTGGCATTTTACTGTGGACAAAAACAACGCACACCAAAACTATATCCCACAATCCTTTGTAATTCCTATTTGGAAAAGGGTCTATTCCGTATTATACGTAACCATTCATTATTCCTCTACATGGAAGACCAATACTTGTGTGTAGGGCATATAATTTATTCCCTCCCGACTTGTAACTGAACACAGGAACTTGGAAAACGACTGAAAGCATGTCTGATTGATGTCTCCTGAACAAGGTCAGTGGGACTTTAAGTGTGGGTTTTCTGTCGCTTAAATGCATGGTCATCCCATTGACTTACTGTAAAAGGATCACTGAAGCAACGTTGCCACAAAGGAAAAAACTAGAATGATTTCACAGGTATTTATAGCATTTGCAGCAAGAAAGTAAACACTAAAATGTGTACATAGTCAATATGTACGAGAAGTGGCTCATTGCTGTATCACAAAATCACAATGCAAAGGACGATTCAAACAAAACGTAGTACTTTGCAGTGTAACTTTTTTGCTATCGTCCTAATCCCACTTCCCACACTTAAGTTTCTTACTGTGCAACCATCATTTTTATGTGCATTTTATCTGTTTTGGGTTTATTGAGTAGAAGCCTACAGTATACTGCAAAAAAAAAAAAAAAAGGAAAACTCTCATATATACTAGTCCTTTGTGTATAGTTACTAAAAGAAATATATATTTATGATTGAATTTGCTCTTTTACAATAGGAAAAGTTTGGAACAGTAAAATCTGATCTGGAACAGTAGATTTGGAAGAAGCAATGTTCCAGTGGTCAAACAGTGGTCAAAAAAAAAAAAATTTAATTGGTGACGAAACAATTTCAATTTCATCCCCAGGATTGAGTTTACAGGTATTCCAAACTATTTTCTGTGTAAGACACATATTTTACGAGCACAGTTCAAAGGCCAATTAAATGCAATTTAAAAAGCATGTCATATTGTGGCACAACAAGGATGTTGTTGAAAGTGTAAAGGCCATGACATGGCCTTTGTGTAATTCCAGCATTGTACTTAAAATTGTAAACTTGTACACAGTACCTCAGAGGAAGGGCTTAAGCTAGTGTTCACATTAGGCAGGGGTTGCACGATTCCTACACTTTTCTTAAACATCCCCCAGGTTTTAAAATGGCATGTGGGAATATCCCCCACCTTCTGAGAAAATCAGTTGGGAAAAGGTTTACTTCTTGTGTTGCAACTTAACAAGGTACCCCCCACTTTAAAACAAAAAAATTGCCCATATTATTTTTGAGGAGGGGAATTGCCCCCCCCCCCCTAAATTTTAATACAGTGTGCCAAAACTGAGTAAAAGCAAAAAGATATTTTATTTTTGATGTGAAAGAGGAACTAGGCCTAAATCTAAGTATTCTGGTAAGATTCTGATGTGTTTTCAAGGTTTCAGCAAATGAAGTTAAAACATTTGTGACTTAAAGGTAGTTTAAAGTAAGCAGGGGTTACAGTATACAATATCATCACCTCACATTGATGATCAGTGCTTTGTTTCCTTTGTTTTTCATTCGATCTGTTCTTGTGACCTTGAATTATGTAAGGGCATCACCTTCTCATGGGAGTTTGAAGAATGCATTCTCAGTACAATAACATTAGATGATGGAGCAGAAAGTTTGTTGTAAAATTTAAAGAAAGACAAAGGCAGCTCATTAATGTGAGGTCCCGATGTCACATGTATTAGTTTAAAGTTTACTTTGGATTGAAAAGTCACAACTTTATCTTCTGATGTCTCTAGAACCACAAATGAGATTTCAATGCAAATTTGACTAGAATGAAGTACAGTAGAGTATAAACCCCTCTTACATGCAGTATCAAAACTCCATTTAGGCCCAAACTCTTGCTTTCACCTTCTTGACACTTGTCTCAGCAAAGTATCACAATTGGAGGACCTAGGATTTTAAATGCTCAGTAGAGATGAAAAGGTGACCATGGCCAAATATCTCAACCCCACAGATATAAAATTGACAGAGAGCAGCTTTTCTTGTGTCTCACTTGCATATATATTTATCCAGTTTTTAGGGCAAGTCTTCAGAGGTAAAATTTGATACAGTAGTTGGACCTTTAATACGAAGGATATGTCTGTGTTGGATGGAATCAGGTGGCCCAGCCTAGCAAGACTGGAATAAATGTTCATTACCTGGCAAGCATGTCAAATTTCCCACAATGTTCACATTTTCCAATAATCCTATGTACAAAACTAGTCAAATTTCCTTTCAACTGCTCATATTTTCCTCCAGATATCAAACTTTCCTGGCAAGGAGCTTCCCACAGTCCTGATTTTTTTTCCATCCATGCTGCCTGGTACTGAAAATATTTACAGTGCCTGACATTAATTGAAAAACTATGAGCCCCACCCTGTCCTACTGTATATTGCATCTGCCAGTGGTACAGGCAAACTGCTGTTGACTTTCCCTCCCTTAAGACCTCTCTCTCAAGATACTGTACAGTACATAGTTTTCATTATATACCCAGCGCTTAGAGCATGAATTGCACATCTCTGTCAACATTGGCAAAAGCTAGCGTACAGTACAGTTAGTACAGTTAGTACTGTACTTGTATCTCTGCATACTCATTTTGAATGTTGACAGACAGTCTGGAAGTGTACTTCGGTATACAGTATCCTGTTCTTGTCCATATGCACGCAGACCTGGAACTGAGTTATATGAGACTTATAGGAGGACATAAATGTTCAGAGTGTGCAGTGTGATTATGTTATGCGGTAGCTCTCGCAACAGAAATGTTTATGGCCTACTTGTGTGCCACAGTTCCATTTGGCAACATTCCAAGTCTATGAGAATTGGATTCTCTGGGTATATTTGCGATGAAATAATTTTGAAGTGAGGCTTTATGAAGTAATAAACTACTGAATGTACTGTACATGAGTTACTGTACGTTGCGGAAGTAAATCATTGACATGGTGTGATCTTTTACTGTGTTCAGTAATCCAGCAGGCTTTTGGAACCTGCCGAGTTTACTGGTTACCTTCACTCATCTTATCCAGGGTAGTAAGTATAGGCTCAGCAGCTGATAATCCTCTCTCACCCCCACTCCCACCTCGACCCCCACCAGATTGATTCCCCCCCCAAAAAAAAAAGAAACAAGAAAATACATGCACATGTGCTTGTTATAAGGAAAAAAGTTATATGCAGAGCACCAATGTTACCTGGTGCACACAATTCACAAACCATGATACTGTTTCTTTACAAAAAGCATGTTCTTGTCAGTTCTGATCATTTACTATATGCTACACTTCAGTGGACAAGAACTAATGTAACTGATATGATTTTGTCTGGTCCTAGACACATGTGAGATTTGATATCATTTAAAATGCATGTCTGTGATCTTGCATCTGTAGGGCAAACGTACCTACAATACATGCAGTGTACATGCAGGGGCAATGCACAGATGAAATCGTACATGGGTGTGTGTGTGTGCCCATCTTTATGGAGCCCTGGCCCCTCTTGCCCTCCCTCGTTTGGTGTTCTTTTTCTTTTCTAGCATTTCACACAAAATAGTCAACTACAGTATTTGTGACAGTACAAATGTACCAGAAGACCCTATAGCCCAAACCAGTGGCGTAGCTAGATATTTTTTGTGGGGGGGGGGGGGCAAAAGCCAAAAATTCCGACAGATTATTATCTTGATAGTTGTACTGATTTGAAATTCTGGGGACTTTTTTTTTTTGCCTTCCGGGCAATTTTGAAGCTGACTTTTGATTTTCACGTTGACATATCAATGTGTAATTCTGCTTAAAAACATAAGAAGTGTTGTAAGTGTTTCAAATGGATTGCTTTTATTTATTTCCGACAGAGACTAGAAATTTCCGACGGAGGCCTTAGGAGGCTTTGTGGGGGGCAACCGCCCTCCCTGCCCCCCCCTTTCTCTAGCTACGCCACTGGACCAAACTGTAATTTATTTTTTTTTTTTTTCAGAAACACAATGGCCTCATTCCACTAAGGATCAAAGCTGTACCAGAGGGCTCTGTAGTTCCTGTTAAAAATGTCCTGTTCACAGTAGAAAATACAGATCCCAACGTCCCATGGCTAACCAACTGGTTTGAGGTAATTCAGTTGTAATATCATCTTTTATTTATTATAACTGCTGAAAGTAGACTGGTGTAGAAAAAAAAACATTAATAAGTTGAAATGGATGCTTTTTATTAGAAATTTAATAGCTACAGTACCTGTTAATAAGGTTTTACTAAAGCTGGCTGCTTGATCATTAAGCTCAGTGTGCAGTAATCAAACATAAAAACTATGCTTGGAAGTTCTTAATTTGCCAGGTAACAATTTTAAAAGTTGTGAAATGTCATTGTTAGGTCTTAGTTGCAGGTGCAGGAGAGGTTAGTATTTACTGAGATAGTGATAGAAGAAACATGTTGTACAATAGTTCATGTTAGAGGGGTAGTATTATTTAGTGAATTGGCTCAGAAGATTTCAGTAGAAGTATGAAGTTTCTTCTAGTGGTCCGGTGATGTAATTGCAATTGTAAATGTGCTGTCTGTAAAGAAAAGGGGATGTACTGGTTGGTAATTTGCTTCAAAGTTATTGCTTTTGCTGGTCTAGTATGCAAGTGCCAGTTAAGGCAGCCGTGTGCTGACTAGCATGTAGGTGAAAAAAAATTGGGATTCTGGTTCACCCCATGGTTGGAAAGTTGGAGGCAACTTTTGGCTTTTGTTTCTACATGGCAACTTGTTGTAAAAGTTTGTGAGCAATTGGACCTGCTTCAGTGCTTTCCGTGAAATAAGCATTTTTCTAGCCCTGTGGACCAGTGTACAGTAGTCTATTCCTCCTAGTCAAATTTGTTGTAGTTGAGCTTTGTGAAACATTATACCAGCTCAATATGTCATGGGATGGAGTAGTCTGGTGTGCATCACAATTTGTAATCCAACAACCCCCAGCTGTGAATCAATTTAAGTTAGCTCTGGACAAGTTTTACATCAATATATCTTTTCATACTCTACCTATAGGTGTGCAGTATGTTTTAATTGTAAACTTTACCACTAACTGTTACAGTGGAATTACAGAAAAACAATCCAAACTTTGATTAGCAATTATTTCAATTTTCTCATACTGCTGTATTTCATCCCTTGCTTCTACAGACATTACTGGTACAGATATGGTATCCAACAACAGTAGCCACAAATTCTAGGGCAATGAAGACAATTATTGCAAAATATTTATCAGAAACAGCAGACAGTATGGGCGGACTCCCCTTCAAGCTTCACGACTTTGGATTCCGTGGTACATCCTCTGTCGAGGTATGCTCAGTCCATTTTCCATTTGATCAGAATTGTTTTAGGAAAGATTGTGTGAGAGTCCAGCTGTAGCAGATGCCCTGCTAAATGGAATAGTCTTGGAAAAGTCACAGAATTGTTCTTTCATTCTCCAGGCTTGAAAAGGTCAGGAATATTTTGTAAAAATGACAGAAGATACGGAAAAATAATGTACATAATGCAAAGACTGTGTAAATTCTTTTGACTGTTTGTTCAGTGTATATATTTATCCCATCCCACATTTTTGTAAACAACAACAAGTGTAAGGTCATGGGTTTTTCAAACTCATATCATCTAGAAAGTCATGGAATTTTGTCCTTCAAGTGCATAGACTAAGCCTACCATAGCATCTGTAACAGGGCTCAAGTCATTTGGAAAGCAAGTCATTTTTACTTGAATTTTAACTTTGAATTTAATGTAGTAGCCAGGGCTTTTTGTTCAGCAGGTTTTGTTCTTATTTAAAATTTTGGACTTCTCAAATTTTCAGCAGGCCATTTTCAGTGTTTGTCATGGGATGAGTGTGGCCCGCAGGCCAACACTCGAGAATGTAGGATCTATTCTTTCCCATAAAGTATCTTCAGACAATACTAATATGCGATGCAAAGTAAAGCTTAAAGAACCACTTTGTGTCAGAAGTAAATTATAGGTCAGTTAATGTCACAAATTTTAAATATGTAGATCCTGTCTGTGTAATTCACATACAATTTGTACACAGTACTTGTTTGTGAAATATGTACATGTATGGTGGGAAACCTTGACAACATTAAGTGCAAGTTTTCAATATGTTGTTATACTTGTTATGTTGTTAAAAGTGTATAATTGTCATTGAAAACTGAACAAACACATTAAAATTTCTCTGGCCAGTTAGACACTGGCTGTCAAACATGTGACTTGTATCCTTGAAATTATTGGTTTGGGCTTGATCAGTCCTTGAAAAGTGCCAAAGATGTCAGTTCCTGTATTTTAGTTTTAGGTATTTTTTATAGTGTGAACTCTAAGGAGGTTGATTGCTTATGTGTCACAGAAAATTTTTATTTGCTTAAACCCCTGATGTAGTATATGTATCGAATGCTATACATTACTCAATTAAAAAGTTAGGTAGTTGGGTAGTATTATTTCAAGTAATAAGGTTGTCACAGAAAGGAATTCATTGCTGTGTAGCTCATGAATGGTATGTTGGCCCAAACTTGCAAAGTTTCAAATGGTGCAAGATTCCAAACTCTTGGTATTATGCATAATATTTTTGGAAAGGATAGTAATTGCTAGAGTTGCCCGCTTGGCAGATGTGTATTACTACCTATATTGGCTGCACTCGTAATACCAACGTCTACAAAGTTATGCAAGAATTCTTTGTGAACTGTGTAAAAACTGTACGCTTTTAACTATTCATATGATCACAACAAACGCAAATCATAAATATTCAACAAAAAATTGACTAAAGGAAGTCAGATTACCATGCTGTTCAGACAGCCAAAGTCAATTGGTTTTTGTGTGTGATTTCTCCCGCTTAAAGCTCACACGATGAAGAGACCCATTTACTTACTGTGTAAAGTGAGTAGGTCACAGCACAACGTTACAGTTAAAGCTTCGTCGTTCAATATGAATATTCATATATGGAAACCAATCAGCAGTCAAGAGGTAACATCAATTTGGGCTCATGAATGTAGCAAAATTGGATGATCTCTGTCATTTTTCACAGGTGTTAGAGTATGTGTCAATAGAGGATATATGTACTGGACACCTACTGTGACTTGGTAATTGGCTAGAGTTGGTTGGTGGTACTGAATGGTTTAGTTATGATGGAAAGTATTTTTTCTAGTGTCTTGCCAATGCAGTGTAAACACACTTAAATGTTTCTTTAAACTTAACTGTTGTCAGTGTGTGAGTATGAGTACAATGTAATTCTTGTCATGTCAAAGTTGTTGGTGAGTGAAAGCAAAGGACTTTTGTTACAAGTCTAGATGCAAAATTTACTCGAGAGGTATTTGCTTTAATTTCAAAATCTGTATACATGTATGAGTATGGATAGGAGTGCAAGCAATTCTCAAAGCAAAGAGTATGCACGGTATGCAAAGGGTAAGTATCAATGAATACTCTCTGCAACTTATCACAGCCTTCTCTTGAAGTAGCAGTTCTTTTAATGTTGGATGCATTCTTTCATAAATTGGTTATTCTCCTTTTAGTCTGCAGGTATTGGGGGCGCTGCCCATTTGGTCAATTTCGTGGGCACAGATACAGTAGCTAGTCTTGTAATGGCAAGGCATTATTATGGATGTGAAATGGCAGGATTTTCAATCCCAGCAGCTGAACACAGGTAATTTTGTTTTGACCTCATCCTCTTGCCATATTTATGCCCCCTCCCCAAAATCAGTGGTTCCCATTTCTTTTGTAATACCTTTTCATCTCACTAGTTGTTCATATCCATTGTTCTGCAATGTGCTAAATAAGGAAATTATAATTAATACTTTGGTGAGGAACAGTGGACATCAAAGGCTTCCTTCATGTTCCAACATGAAACTGATGAAGTTTGAAATTTCAGTTCTGAATCATCTTTATGACTCATACTGTATTCTGCTGGTTTACTCAAATAATGTTATGTAACTACATATCCCTGTCACCTTACAGAGAGTTTAGGTTTAACTTTACACCTAAATTAGAATGATGTTAAAGTTTTGATCTCATGGTGGGAGGCCTTCCTCCTTTTGTTTTCATACTTTATATTGGGAGATGATACATACTGTACATGACAGGACACTAGAATTGTGAGGAAATGTATGACAGAGGGAGAAACCAAAGCAGAGGGCATCTCCAAACTCCCCTTGCAAAAGGTCCCTTTTCAAAAGCTGTGGGAGTTGTTTTTTTTTATCTCAATACATAACATGTATTGAGATATTGTCACGCTAGCTGATCAGTAACTGTCGCTGAAATTGCCTAAAACATTGTCATTTTGTGGCATTTTATAACCCTATCTCAATCGCAAGTACTGTCAATGTAGGGGAAACAAATGTGGTGTTTAGGATGTGAACATGTTGATTTTGTTGGGATATTTTGGCTGATTTAGTGGGCAAATACCAGTGAAAACGTGTTTATTGTCTCATTTCCCATGATCCCTTGCGTGCAATTGGTCTTGGTATGAACTTATGTTGGAGCAGCACGAATGGTTGTCTGCGATATACTGTGCACGTACATATATATCTGTACACCTTTACCCAAGGCCTGCATTACTGTTCGCGTTCCTTTGCTGCCTGTACAGTATCGCCATTGAGCTTTGTATTCTGAAAGACTGAGAATAGTCAGGGTTACTTTGCCTAGATAACCGTCGGTATTTGGTCTTTTCTCGTACCTGTCAATAGGTAGGTAGACAGGCAATTTGTAAACACGTTTCTCCGCGTCAGGGTGACTCTGACTCTATACGTTGTTTACCGTCTACAAGGCATTTGTTGTGATGTCATATTTAGCTTGATAAATAATATATATCAGCATGCAAACTGAATGGAAAGCTAGCTGCACAGGTTACTGGCATCAGTCTGTAATCATCCTGTCTGAGAAGGATGACTTACAAATGCCTTGTTTGGGATTTTAGTTTAGGCCTAGTGGTCTTATTTTCCATGATGTGCCCGAAGAGATGTTGGATGCACTGCTCTAACAGGTAGCATAATGTGGCTGAGAGTGAGAGTTACAAAGGTTTGCAGTCTGCGTGAGAGAACTGTGTAGACCAAGTTTCATGTTTCACGTTGTTAGTACAGTATATAGGCCAGGCCTATATTAATTATGCATGCGGGAGTAGACCAAGTCGGCTGCGAACCACATCAGCCTAAAGACAATTCGGCCCCACGCCAGCTCGTTCTCCAGACAAATCGGCCACAAACCAACTCGGCCCCAGCATGGAAAATCTGTACTACTGTAGACTGTGTTTGCCTACGTTTTTAGTACAGTAGCCTATATGCCTAGGCTATGTACGCGGGAGCAGGCCAAATCGGCTGCAAACCAAATCGGCCTAGCCTAGGCCTAAAGGCAACTTGGCCCCAAGCAATTTTGACCTAAAGATAACTCGGCCCAAAGCCAACTTGGCCCCAGCATGAAAATTCTGTACTGTTGACGTGCCTCACTTCAGCAAACAGGTAGTCCAAATTCAAGGATGCTAAATACTGTTAGGCCTAGGCCTCCTAAATGGTCAAACCCTCAACCGTAGCCTAGGAAGCATAAAATGTTAACAGCCACTGCAAACTGAATATTACTGTCAGTAATGTATAGAGGATGAGTTTTTGCTGTAATTCATGCAGGTATTTACCAAATTCAGCCATGTTATTTGTCAAATTTGACAGTACTGTTGGTGTGGTGTAAAGTTAAGGCTTCGGCATGTCATGTTTGGGGTTCATGGCTCTTTGAACGTCCCCCTCACCACACAGTTACAAAGAGGAGGCTAGGAATATTTCTCAAAATGTTGATTACTTGTAAGCCTAGGCCTAGTTCCTGATGCAAACCAATAGTATGTGCAGTTTGTCGATACTACCCTTTCCCCCAAACTATTCTGGCCTGGGCGCCCTATTAATTGGCCTTGGTATCTCTTAAAATAAGGAAAGCTCAAGGCCAAATGGCCTTGCCCTCACCAAAACTTATTTTCAGCCCTGTTCTTACATTACCAGTGTTATTAGCCATATACTGTTACAAGAAAGTGACAAAAAAATAAGACTTGGCCCATCAACAAATACTGTTGGCTACTTGGGCAAATTTGAGTGTGACTTGGACCCAATGATGACCCGGTGAGTTACGGTGAGACCCAATGATGAATGGATAATGATTTGTCAGTGATGATTGTAGGTGTTTAGCATTGTAACGTTGATAGTAATTTGCATCATTGAAGGTGTTGAGAACTATTTGGTCACTGCATGGTCATGTAGTTGTCATTTTGGTACTTGACACAATTCTGGACATAAAATCACTTTTTTGCGGAATTATTCCTAGAAAATGACATTTACTGATTGTATGGGAACCACCATGAGTCCACATCCTTTATTCTCATCCTAACAAATGTCCGACTGTATTGAGAAACAGCAGCAACACTGCTCTAGTTCAAGTTTGGGAGAATTTTGTTTTTCATCTCCTTGTACGAAGTCAAAATTTTTGGAGGCTATCTAATGAGAAATGTAGATTGTCTACCTTTGGCTGTGTTCTTTGAGGGATTTTAATGAAAGTTGCACAATCCTACAACTAGTCAAACATACCAACAGAGGTGACCAGAAAAGTTTGTTGCAAGGTTTTCATGGTGCCCAAGATCAAAATTGATGTAGTGAATATTAGGAATATTGAAGGCATACGAACCAGGCAGGTAGAACCTCGCATCTTCCTGAAAGTAGCCTCCCCTCCCTTGTCTTACTTTCATACTTCTGCAAGTGTAATTTTTTAGTAGAACAGGTATTGTACTTCACCAGGCATCCCCTTTGTGAGGGAGTTTTGTAACAGAAGGTGTAAGCAAAGGATTTTGCCACAAATTCTTAAAGGCCAGTTGATGTCAAACATGATGATATGGTAGGTTAGTTAGGTAGATGGGATTTAACGACACACCAACATGAATGTGTTATATAGTGTCAGCTAGATAAAAGGTAAAGTTCAAGTTTGGTTTCAAATACAGTTCAAGGCCTTCCCTTTAGTCGCCTCTAACGACAGGTGGGAAATACTGTGGGCATATGCTATAACCCCCAGCCCACAGGGGGCGATGATATGGTAGGATTCCTTTTCTTCTCTTCATTTGTCACATTAAATTATTTCTGTCTTGTTTCTTTTTTAGTACAATCACAACCTGGGGTAAAAATCATGAAAAGGAAGCATTTGCCAATATGTTGCACAAATTTCCCAAGGGTCTGGTCGCAGTGGTGTCTGACAGTTTTGACATTTTTAACGCATGTGAGAATGTCTGGGGTAAGGAACTCAAAGACATGGTTGAAAAAAGAGGACAAAGTGAATCAACCTTAGTTATCCGACCAGATTCAGGGGACCCACCAGAGATTGTTGTCAAGGTGAGGATTTGTCACTGTCATTCAGAGGTAGCATTACTTCATCATTTAGAGATATTTAGGGGGATGGGGTGGTCTCAAGTTTATATTCTAAATAATTCTAGACCTTCTGCTACAAGCGTTGTGATACAATATGTCACTCATTGGGAAATTTATGTAAAAGTTTCTTAGAATCCCCCTTTTCAGGTTGAAAACTTGTTCCACAGTTTGTTCCCACTTTAAATACCTGTTGGGGCTAACAGCTGCAAAGGAAATTCTGTTAGGATTATGTTTCAGAATTGACAACAGAGTCCAAACACAATAAAGTGGAATTTTACCTCTTTTCCTGTCTTCACCACGATGGATAGAAAACCCAATGCTTGTTTTAATTTCTTGTGCTGGTGACAGAAATTTCTAGGTTCATTGTTCTCTCTCGATTTTGGGGTCCAAGTCGATTTTCATGTTGTAAGTCACTGTTTATATTCCGCACACTTGAAATGTAACCACAAAGTGAATTTAGATGGTCCCTATCTTCAAAAAAATTTTGCATCACTTTTGTACCCTTTCACAGGTCTTAAACATTTTAGAAAAATGCTTTGGATCTACCATCAACTCCAAAGGATACAAAATGCTACCGCCATATCTCCGGGTTATTCAAGGTGATGGAATAAGTTATGAGACATTGCAAGGAATTCTGGACAAGGTGAAGGAGAACAATTGGAGTTCAGACAACCTTGTATTTGGTTGCGGTGGTTCGTTACTACAGAAAGTTCACAGAGACACGCAAAAGTTTGCCTTCAAATGTAGCTACTGTGTCATAAATGGTGTTGGAGTAAGTCATTCATAACTTAAGTGTAAATTTTGTGTAATTGTTGAATATTGTGTCCTTACTGAATCTTATGAATCATATTTTGGCTTTGATACTGTGCCATGTTGTGAAGCATATGTGTAGCTGTTATGGATGACATGTCAAGGATGCAGCTAGAAAAGAGTGTTTGCTGATATGTAGTGAAGTCAGGGTAGCTTTCAACAGTATGTGCTTATGAGTATATTGTATGTGTGTAGCCAGCTAGTCATGGAAGGGACTGGAGCAAGTGTGTGTGTGCATGTGTATGTGTTTTCTTTTTTTTTCCAGTTTTGTATTTCATGAGGGGGCAAAATTTTGGTTTGGGGGCATCAACATGGATGTAACATAGAGGTGCATTATTGTAGCAATATATTTAAAACAAAAAGTGAGATGGGCTCATTTAAACTCCATTGGGACTTTTCCACAGAATCAACCTGTTGTTACTGGCCAAGTTCTATGTTACCGGCAAGGGAACTAGGGGCAGGTCCTTTGTTATCTCCCAAATTTTATTAGGTGCTCCTCTCCTCACATAAATGTTGCAAATTGTTGGCTATTGCAGTGTACTCATGGAAAACTTGGAAGAGATTCACAGGTTGGAGAATGTGGTACCACCTTACACAACACCAATTGGTTCACTGACACTAAATCTAAATATCGTTTATTAGAAAAGATTGAAAAGTTGCTGGAAAGTTCAAGTATTTGTCTAGTCATTTTCTTGCAAGTTTCTGCAGTGTTCAACTTTTGTGGGAAGTGATAGGTGGATGGCAGACTAGTGCAGTTCCATTCCATCAGTGTGTCTGCTTGATGCTGGTGATATTGTCTTTAAGCTAGGTGGAGGTTTTAGGGCTTCCTGAGAAAGTGATTTGAGAGAAAATGTAGGTCATTTAATCTCTTTCCCTTTGTATGTTTATTGGAAACATAGTTTTTTTTTTTTGCAAATTGTGAGACATCTGGGATTACTTGAAAAAGGACTGTTAAACAAGCTAACCTATATCCTATGTGATGATACACGTGTGTGATGATGTGCAATTTCTCACATCATAGCAGAAGACAGAACAGTATGAAAACTTTTTGTTGTTTCCCTTGCAGAAAGATGTATTTAAGGCTCCAATCACAGATCCAGGCAAAAACAGTAAGAAAGGCAAGTTGACCCTAGAATTAGAAGATGGAACTTATGTAACGAGGCAAGGCGGAACAGGAAATCCAGAGAAGGTAAAAACTTTTGGTGATAAACTGAATTGGAACTACCCTTAAAGGCTCTCTTATCTCACCCTAGACAGGGAAATTCTCCCTTCCAAGTTAACTTTTTAGCCTCTCCTCCAATATATACAAATGACACTTGACACCACCAAGACAGAGGCTCTAGGCCATATTTATTGAAATGCAGTGACTGTGTGTGAGCTTAATAGGGAACACAACTGATTGTTCAAGTCATCGTTGACCACCCAGAGTGAAGCTATATTGTTTGAATGAATGCCAGTCAAAGTGCAGTCATCAACTGTATTTAGAACTCTAGGACTATTCCTGAATATGTTTGGGCAGGGAGTTGCCAGCAACTCCCTGATTTGGGGGGGGGGGGCAGATCCCATATCCCCTTTAATGACTTGTTGCATTTGTTGAACATTGCACAACATTGTCTCTGTAAATAATGGAATGAAATGTGTTGCAGTGTTGCATTTATCCAGTTCAACATGTGTAATGGCCAACAATCCTTTTATTTGCACTTTATCAGTGTCAGTTACATTAACCTAGAATGCTATTACTACCCAACTGGTATCACTAGCCCTTTAAATCAACAAGGTTTTGTTGTTTTCTCATGTATGACTTCTAAGTCACAATATTTAGTTTTATGTATGATACTCTCATTTCTATAATATTGGTATTGGATTGTTATCAACCTATATTTAGAATTGAATTATCAGGTCTGTGTTGTATTAGTATTTGGTAATATCAGTAACATTCTTGTAAAGTGCTTAAGATGTGGGAACTAAGATGGAGGTTTATAAACCAGTGATCGTGTATAGCCTATGTATAGTCATATGTATATCAGGTAGAACTTGAAGTAAGAACTGAAAAGGGCCAACCCCAGTGACCTTTGGCTGACACAAATTTGTCAGGGCACTGAGCCCAAGCTAGAGGGGAATGAAAGCCAAAACATAGAAAGTAAATGACACCAAGTAGAATTGATGCAGATGGACATCAAGGCTGTTATCTTCTGTTGGGGATTTTTTTAGGGGGTGGGGGGGGGGGGGTGGGGGCAGAGTGAAGAGTGCATGACAGCAGAGTGAAGGGGCCTGACAGCCATGGCCTCTGCCCTCTGGTAGTGTTGTACCAATACTGCAAGTAGCTAATGTTACCAATACCAGTATTTCAGTTCTCAGTATTGGCTGAAACTGATATTTGGGAAATAAGCATTCTGCATACTAACCATAGGCTACCAGGAACCACAACTAAACATAGTTTCATCCCTATGAATTCAAACTAAAAGTGCTTTCAAAAATGCTCAAATTGTGTACCATTTTTATGACTTATAGGACAATAAGTATCGCTTAGGTAATATTGGCATTTACTATAAATTTTACTGATGCTGGTACAAGATGAAAATAGAGAATATTGGCCGATACCGATAGTGAATACTGATAATCGGTCCAACACTGCCCTCTGGTGCCTCCAGTCAAGTTATTTTGAGCCCTGATTGGGAAACGTATCTGTCCAGTACCAGTAGTACCTATCAAAGTTACCTAAAATGCTGATACTTTCCAGTGGATAGTTTACTTTAAACAAAGGTTTTATTGATTCCTTTGTACATGATGTATAAACTTCTAATGTTCAATCTTCTGTTAACCAAGTGACCTTCCTTGATACTACCAGCTCGTAGTCTCAGAATCGTCTACATTATGCTTTGTGGTGTACCGACTGAAACTGTGTTCACTTTACTGGGAAATGAATTTCATATTGATGACATACACAGTGCACAACTTCAAGCCATATTTGTGCTTACACTTGTGATTGCTCTTTTCTCTTTTCTCAGGATCTTCTGGTACCAGTCTTTGAAAATGGCATCCTGCTGAAAGAATACACCCTCGATGAGATCAGAAAACGAGCAGAAGTTGATGAGGCCAAATAAGCAACAAAGCTATAATGTCACGTACTATATGCTTCAGCCAATGATCTTTCTGTAGTCCGCAGTGTCTGCTCGATCTCACTCCTTCGCTTTTACTCTCCCTAATCTCTCTAGTGATGTAGGATCTCAGGTGTGGGCAGCTACAAGTGGTTCTGCCAACTATATTGATACCTGTCAAAGGATATGAGAATAAAAGCAAGGCTTTGTGGCCACCTTATTGTGTGTTGGCAGCGGATGCTTTAAATGGAGGGACTTAAAAATCTGGCAGATTGAAGTTTTGTGATTCCATTTTGCCTGTTTGGATATCTCCTCTCCTGTTCTTTAAAGTTGCCAACCCTAGCTACACTACAGATTCCATTCTGATTGGTAAAGTGTACTAGCACAGTGCCGGACTGTTAAGTTTTCTCTTGCATGGGGAATAGAAAATGAGTCTTCAAAATGCACAAGTTATTGAAGAAAATGCAAATCACAAATGGTGAATATGTGCGGAAATTGTTGTGCTTGTACTGTACATGCATGATGCACCAATTCAGATGTTTTCTAACCTTCATGCCACCTCTCTGTGACTATAGCCTCCTCAACTGCTGCTCCTTGGTATGTTATTGCAATGACCTGAACGAAAAAGACTGCCTGCTCTGCAGATATACATATACACATAGCCTATGCACTATTAGATACTGTGTACCTTCGTGCATGTTGTACTCAATTTGATGGTACTCATTAGTTATAAATACATGAATATGGTAGTTGGATTATCAGACTGCATGGTACCAACTAGCCTAGGGAACCTCTGCCTAGTTTTTACTCACACTTCTTTCCCTGAACTAGGCCTAGATATGAAGTACTCTATTTTCGACTGCTCACAACCATGGCAGTAACCACAGGTCAGCAGGCATTGCTGCAGTGATTGTTGCCACATGTGTATGCATGTGTATGAACCTAACCATAACATATGAGTATGCCACAATTGAACAACAGCGAGTTATGTTTAGCATACAATGGTGTGAATGTCCTAGTAACAAGATTTAGCAGCTTGGTAGAAGGTTGAAATTTAAACAAAAGAGGACCGCGTGTATAAATTATTAATTTTGGACATGTTTAGGACACAAAATGCAAGTTCAGGGATGTAAGTGCAGGGTAAAAATAAAGACTGAAAAATAGTAGGTTGTATGGGTGAACGCCATCCTGGGGGTGGGGTATAAGGGGAAGGGGTGTCCCCCTCCCCTTTTGGCCCTTTTGGAAAATGTTTGCTGTCAGGAAGGAGCTGAGATGCAAAATGGTGCACTGTAAATTAATTATCTGAAGTACAGTTATGCCCCAGAGAATACCACTTTCATGGTATTTTTGGTTCACTTAGACTGTCAAATGTAACATGTAATTTTGTTAAATAAAAAATTACAATTAAAAAATAAAATTAATTCTGTACACTTCCAGTTCCATTTACTCTTGATCCCTTGATCAATCTTCTTAATGTCTGCTGTTCTGTCGAGTTCCATTGTTCCTTACACAGTTGCAGCAGACCTCAATGATGTACAAATAGGCCAGCAAGAGCAAACACAAGGAGCTTACAGCAGGTAAATTTGGTTAATTACACGTGTGGGCCTAGCCTCCTAAGTGCACAGTATCCTAACATAGTACTGTAGTAAGCTACCACAGTACCACATCTTAAGATGGTAGCCAAGTTCAAGGAGCCAGTTCCATGGTCCAACTAAAATATACTTTAAGAACGATCATAAACATCCTTCTTTGAGCATTTATCACTGAAATTTCTATCTCTCACCTGGAAGCAACCGCATTTGTATCGTCCAATACAACGCGAAAGGGCAACAAAGCAGCTTGCTCCGTCGGTGATGTTTAGTGATTTAACACTAGCACGCTGATATTGTAAACGTACGTACTTACATGAAGCCAGCGCGCGCGCGACTTTTAAGGTAGTGCTCGTACAGTATATCCTACATGGCTTGTGCACTGGAGTACGTACTGGTTTAGCTTTTTAAGAAACGGACACGTCGGGCTGGGCGAGCCGTTGCCTACGTAGCAGACTTTACGGCATATTCCTTCTTCAGTCACATCCCGTTCGTTTGGGAAGCTGAGGAGCTGAGCAGAGCAGAGTTCGCTCCGCGGGGCAGGCGAGCCGCAAGTTACTTGCGGCAAATTTGCCATGCCACAACGTACAGCACAGTACGGAGTGATCGAACTGGTATCGGCGTGAGCGGTGCAGATACTCATTGTACATGATGCAGTAATAGAGAAACCGTTAAGTTTGCTGTTATTTTAACGTATTTTTCTGTTTGGACTTTGACAAAACTTCCTCCAGTGTTTTCAGATTAGTTTCCGTATTTCCAGTCGGCAAAAATACCACAGGAATACGGGAGAAATACGGGGAGACCTCAGTCGATTTTTTAAAAATACGGAATTCCGTATTAATACGGAAAACTTACATCCCTGCAAGTTATCTTCAAATAAGAATTGCTTGAACATATAAAGGATCAGTACAAATTGGTGGTTGCAGAGTATGTGCGACTGAAAAAAAAAATTCAGACCAACTATTTTTTGAAGATGAGGTAGCCCAATTTCATAGTGACAGATATTGGTGACCCAGTATGGAAAGCCAGAAAGCAACCCAATTAGTAGGTCAGCAGACTGCAGACTAGGTACCAATGTACACAATGCGTGGGATTGGTCAAGTATAGACTCTGATAACCACCTGAATGTTGTACTTTTAAAAGGAAGTTTCTACTTTGTGTGAGGAATGCCTTGTAAAAGTGAATTTTTAGCATTGATTTGAAGACATGATTTGAAGACAGCTTAAGTTATTGTGCGATTGGGGAAATGGCCATTTCTCTTTGCGTCAGGAAGTAGTTCCTGTGCAGGCAAAACTTAAAAAATAACTGGCTTTCAAGACCTACATTATTATTGTCAAGGGCCTGCATGGTGGATGATGACATCAGGAATCATCCATTTTCCCTAGTAAGGTTTAAATGGAGGTTAATTGTAAAAGTCTGAAGGAGATTTGGAACTTGGAACAGTTTGAGGCATTGAAAAAGCAGGTATTGTTGCACTGATAGTTAGCAGCATTTATGTTCTACAAGGGTTTGCAGATGGTTTGTTTTACTAATTTGCCATGCTTTAAACACATTTCCAAATGTTTTCCTTTAAATGTGCAGTACCTTCTTCAGCTAAACACTTTTTCTTCTGCCTTGGACTCTCAGTGTAACACTTTGACCTTTGACTCACTTTGCCATTCTGACTTTTTCTGAGAAATTGGAAAGCAGTGTGTCCCAGAGTGACCAGTGGTCAAGAGAGGACAAGGATTTGGGAGTGTGGGGTGGGGGGAAGGGGTTAGTGAGGGATATGCCTCTGTGTAACGCAATGTTGTAAGCATGGAAAGGCTTATCCAAACTTTTAGGTATACATACCAAAGAATATTGGATGGCAATTTTTGTACAGACCTATATTAAGGTTTATCATGAGGCTTATGAAAAAAGTTAGGTAAATAGAGTATTAGTGTGAGTGGTATAATTGCAAATGTTAAAAATTCATGTGCAACAATTGACCTATAGATTATTGTTTTTTACATTCTCTTGTACAAACTAGAGGTTTTCATATTTAATCGATGACTTGATATCTCAGTTTCCGATCAACATAGTTGAAAAGCTTAATTGGACTTGCAGCTGGTTGAAAGAATTTGCCATTAATATAGGGAAGAAGAGCCAATTTAAGGATATTATACCTATGCTATGGCTGTGTAGAGGAAGGTAGTGGTATTTGAAGTAATGGAGCATAGCAGCAAGGAGGTTTTGGGTACGACTCCAGCTGTGTCAAGTTGTGGTGGATTTTTTATGTAACAGCAATCTGCATTTGTACCATCTGAACTGATCTTTCAACTGAAAAGAATCCAAAGTTGATCTAAATTGTTAAATTGGTTAGCCATCAGACAAAAAGTTATTTATTAGCCACAGGCTCCCCCTCCCCTCCTCCCACATTAGTGGTCACTAAGCATCATAAAATAGCTGCCCTTCAAGGCTGGAATTATTATTTTTCACTATGGGGCAGCAACTTGATATGACACTCTGAGACCAAATTATTCAAAATGTGGCTCTTCACACATTTTTAAAGAAGTTTCTTCTTAACGAGTAGTTTCACAGAGTCCTTAAAACTTATAGTCATCATGAGCTGCTTATGTGTGAAAACTTTGTAATTAATTATTACTTTTTTGACAGTACAGTTATCTGGAAGGAGATACCTTTGCCTATGGTATGTTTGCATGCATTAAAACATCATTGGGAGTCTGTCTTAACAGTCCCTCCAGCTGGATGCCATGGGGAGTAAACCTAACGTTACCCCCCCCCCCCCCCCTTTGGGGTTCTGCTCTCTGAAGGAGGTGCATCTCCTGATGGTATTCTATGACTAATATTAAAACATCTGGAGTTATAAATTATTGCACTAACCATCCACAAAGTGTAACATGTCACCATTGACTTTTGATGATTGGAACAGAGGCAAACTTCTAATGGCTAGTTATCTCAGTCGACATTCAGTGAAATTCTTTTCAAATTCTTGCTTTAAACTCATATTTCAACATATGACCAACTGAAAGGTTTATTGTGGTATCTCTCACTGTCCTGTAACAAGTTATGAATGAACCAGTGTGCCATTGTTAACATGGTGTGTGTTGAACAGCAGCAGCCACCTAGCAGGGTGGTCTTCTAATCTAGTAGTGATTGATGAAAATTCCAGTTTGCCTTAAAACTTAATAGTGTGTTACATATAGCAGCAGCTTCCCAGCAGGTTGTACAATTACTCATTGCTTGGAATTAGGAATAGATCTACTTTGTCTGTCTTGTGTTCAATTCCATGGAACTGTCTGTCTAAGAGAAAGGGCGGCTTGTTAGGTGTTGGCTTGAAAGTGGAATAATTGTGACTTAGCTAAAAGTCTGCTTCATGTGCAGCTACAAAAATCATTGGAAATGGGTAGATATTTCATAAAAATCAAGATTTAACTCTTATTAGCTTCAGATGTTTAAGTGTATATTTTCAGAGCCATCAAGAGCTTAACATTGGTGGTGGGTGGAATGGGTCTGTGTGTGGGGTCACTGGCAGACAAATGTCAGACATAAAGGGCAAGTGCATGTTACCTGTGTCTTTATTTCTGATTACACTTAAACATCAGCACCAATGCATAACTTTCAAATCTGTGAGTCGAGTACAATGACATTATCTTGAGTACAAGTACAGGGCAATGTGCCAACGTAGGAGTATGAAGATGTATTCACTACAAGTCAAATGTATGTCTCCTTTCTTTCAGATAGGTCTTGGCATTTGAGCAGGTGTGCTCCTGCAGACAAGTCAGATTTGTGCAAGAATTTTTGGGGTGTTCCATTGTGATCCCTTAGTAATGTTATTTCAAGAGATAAGTTGTAATTCCCTGCCTTTTTTGTCAAGCAAAGTATGTACATTTTGAAATGGGTTGTATGTACAGGTCTGAAGTATAATTAATTCTGTCTTTAAGAGGGTGGAGAAATCAGAGCCTGCCCAGCTGATTACTATCCATGGATTGAGTATGTCAAAAGACATTCAACATTATTTAAGAATTGGTACTGAGCCAGAAATCAGTTTGTTGGTAAGGACATTTCTTTTCAGCCTGGTGATCCAGATTTACAATGTAGAGGATGCCTTCTAGTCTGTAGGTTCACTAGACTGAAGGACCACTCAGCCGATCATCCCCTGACATAATTTGGTTAGGTTTAGGGTCATATATGTTTGTGAAATGGTCAACCTTCCATAAATGGACCTTCAGATTAGTGTACACTCGGTTTAGTGGGCCTGCTCCACAATACATGCATGGAAACTAAATGTGCAATGTCCATACTCCCCATACAACACCATGTTCAAATGATCTAAGCAGTAATCAGTGTGCCTTTTGTATGTTAATGAAGAAACAAATTCTTGTTGATTTCCTTAGGAAATTGGGAGTTTGGCTTACATCACAAATTGCTATGCAATAATTAGCTAATTTAATAGTAACATAAATGATACTATGCTCACCGATGTGTAACCATGCTTTAATCATGACGCAGTTCTGGACTGCTTTAAATATTTGAATTCTCTTTCAGTTTTGTTCTGTGTATAATGTATTACCAACACCGTGTAGTTTCCTATCTTGCATATCAGATTTTTGCATGTACAAATTGCTCTTTTAGCAGTGTCTGGTTTCTCGGTAATTGCTAAGGCACACTTCCATTGTCCCACAATTTCTTTTGGACAACTACTACCATTGCAAGCAAATTTGTATGACTGCATTTTTCTCTCCTCCCCCCCCCCCAGGAAAATGTACTCTTTTCAATGCATGTTACATAAGAGAGTTGCATGTTTTGTCAATCTGTAAAGTATACAGATGTGGGTGGGGGGTGAGTGGGGGTCAGGAGGGAGAACTTCAGATTTTATTAGTAAGCTTACCTAGCTGTGCCAGTGTCCAGTAAATTTGAAATGTATCAGTGAGATACCATTTTGGGGGGGGGGGGCAGTTTTGGGCAGATTGTCTTGCAAAGACAATGATATATATATATCGGTTGGTTTTGGTCATCTTGGGAAGGTAACATGACAGTAAAGGTAGGATGGACTCTGGTAAGCTCAGTTGAATTAAAGTTATTTTGGGTAGTGGGTAGTGTGCCTTTGAGAATTTTGAATCTGTGTAAAGTTTCTTACTTGTACATTATTGCAAAAAGTGAATTTGATTGTCAGTTTTGTCTGCTTCATTTTATAATTTTTGTAGTTAGACTGTAATTGCCAAAAGCTTGTAATGGCTTCTTTGTATTCAGTTTGTGTTGTATGTTAATGTTATTTGCTTTAAACTTAATTTGAAATTTGAAAGAAACCATTCCACGAAGTTCGTGATCTCAAAGTGTCAAATTTCCAAACCAGTATCATTCTCGTGTCATACTTTCATAATTTAGGGACATCAAAAATTGTATGATGTATGGAAATTGTAAAACTCGGCAGCGACATTCTGGTTGGAAAAATGTTGATTTCTTTTGATATTGTGTTGTTCACATTAAATGTCTTTAAAGATGTCTTGACAATAAACAAATTATTTTGGATTCAGGGTATCAATAAGACAGGGTTCCTCCTCTCCCACAAAGGCCTGTTTTCTTTCAGTATTTAGAAAAGTGGTGAAATAAACTGCCCAAGGTGTATGGAACATTAAAAGGAGAGGTGATAGTATCATTAGGAGTTGCTTTACTGAAACAGATTCTATGCCCTTAAAGTGATGCCGTGAGTTTGCAAAAAGTAAAAAACATTGAAAAATCGAGTTTAAAATTTCAGTGATTCGTTTGTGTGACCCATACGAACACTAAGGGAGAAAAAGTAAGGCCTGTTGTGCGAATTCCGGCAACGGCCTGAAAATTTTCGTAAAAATAACGACTGAACTCGAGGAAATAAAAAATGTGCTGCGGACAAACACTATTCAGTCTCGTAACGAACATCAGTTGAGCGGACCAATGAGAACGAAGTACTAATGCATAGTCACTGGGTGTAAACAGCAGCTGATCGACTTAGCACAACAACACAGGTGAACGAGATGTGTGTGTGGATATTGAAGAGGTAACGTTGATACGGTACAGAGTGCACGGTAATACCACTATAGGCTACTATCCCGTTTTACTGTAGTAGCCTGACTTAGGCTATAGTATATACTGGCTAGTGGTACCTCTGTGTAAATTAAGCCTAAATTAGGCTAACGTTAGATGCTCTGCCTTTTATGTGCACTTACCATCACGTTTGACGTTCTTACTCGTGGCAATAAAAGAGATAGTGTTAGTGTAACATTCGTTGTAAACCTGTAACGTCCAAATTCAAATCGGAATTGTAACGTGTACCAAAGAGTGAAAGACTGTGGTCTGTACTACGTAGTAAGAGGAAGCTACATTGAGTGTATACAAGTAAGTTAGTGTTATGAAGCAATTATCAAGAACATGCATTGTCTGGTCGTGAGCACTGATATAGTAGACATCAGTCGTGAGCGAACAGCTGCATGCTACCGTAGAGATAGTCAGGCTGGAGTGGTAAGGTACGTCTTTTTAACTTGGTGGCACCTCAATAACATTGCATATTCAACATCAGGTTCGTTGTAGGCGTGGTTTAATGCCGTATAATAAGGACCGTTTTTTGAAAAAGGCCTTCAAAAATTTACCGATTTTATGCTGTTAAGGTTACTTCCCGAGACTATCACTATCATTTTGAGCTTTCAAATTGTATTCTTCAACTCTGTAAAGCACTCGTGGCATTTTTAAGAATAAAGAAAGACATAAGAAGAAGCAAAATCTTATGTTTTTCCTTTTTGCAAGCTCACGGCATCACTTTAAAGGGAGAATGCAGTCATCCCAATAAAGAATTGTATAGTAGACTATTCTATTTCCTGAATGGTTCTTGAGAATCATGTGACAGTATTTTTCTCACTCAATTGTAAAATTTACAAGGGGCAACTGCTTGGTTTACCTTGAATATGCAATATTTATGTCCCAAAATATTATGAGAGATACTTGGAAGAGAAATAAGAAATTTGTGACATTTAGCTATTGTTTCAAAATAAGTTTGGGGCGACTGCTTTTGACCTTTAAACAGACATGTAAATTGTGGATGTATCCCATGGTATAAATTTCATTCTTTCATACATTCTGAAATTTAAGTTCGTTAAAAACCTTGTCCCAGTAAGTCATGAAGATTTAAGAAGAGGGCCCTTATAGAGACCCTGGTTAGATCTCCATGCAGAATAATGCATTGTGAGAGAGCGCACAGTATTATGGATATGAAATGGTATTATTTACAGTATAGTAATTACTGTTATAGTAGAATACAAGTTTGCTACTACTCACTTTAAAAATAGCATGGAGTTATATGTAGTACTTTTTCTCAGACAGTAATTGGGAAAATAATGCATTGCATTAGGTTTTCCACTAAATCGCACTGAATATTGCACCTACTGATTTGATATGTTCCATTATTATTTTCACATACTAATCAGCCTTCCTTTGTGGTTAGGGGAGGAGGGGAGGGTGTAAATGGCCTATGGATGCTTTACAAATATATCTCAGTGATCAATTGCAATGAAATTTTAGTTACTGATATGATATGTTCCATCATGAAGTGGTCATCCATAGGTTTTAACCAGCCTTTTGCGTAAGGATGGGTAATATACATCAATGATTAATTCCATTGAAATGTAATGGCAATATAAGTCAATGATTAATTCTGCTAAATTCCAGTGGCAATTCCTTATAACTCATTGTTTCAAAGTTTTCAAAGTATGCCCTTGATGGAGAAAAAGGAAAGAGTATTGGAAGAAGAAAAAACACTTTTTGTGTACTTGTGGAAGTATTTGCAATTACAGATGACATTCAGACCAATTTGGTGTAAACTATTACAGTGATGTAGGTATGTAAAATCAGCCGTCTTTTTGTGGAGCAGCCTTACTTTCCTCTTAAAGGGATTTTTTGAGACTTGTATGTTATTCCTAAAAGTGTTTTTGAAAACTTGCAGTAAAATAAAAAAAAAATATCAGGTTTGTGAAAGAAATACATGGATATTCTGGAAGGGATTTTCAAGTTGCAGTAATATTATTACAATACTTTTATTGTCTTTGTGGTAACCTTCCGCATACTTGGGATGCTGTTCGTTGGAAAATGTTTAGTTTAGACTGGAATTAGTTTTCGAACTTACAGCATTGATTTGTCACAAAATGAAGAGCTATGTGTGGATTATACTTCCTATTTTGAGCACTTTTATTTTTTCATGCTCAGTTTTGTTTTCAGTTAACTGAAACATGCTTTGCATGACTAACAAGATGAAACAAGCAAAACATACTTGAAATATTTGAAAATGTTGTTCAACTAATTTATTATCTTGTTTTAATATAAGAAAAATTGCAAGGAAGTCATACTTTCCATATGTAAAGGTATATACCACATATTCTGCTGATCCAATTGACACATGTACTGATCATCCCCCCAAGTGCAAAGAACTCTTGACAGCCTAGATTACTCAGAGTGGCGAGTGCTAAAGAAGATTTGGTTGCATAATGACACTTCATGGGTGTAAGGTGGGAATTAACTCCATTGCACATTGAAACTAGACTTTCATCACCACCAGAAGAAAATACCCATGTCATCTCAATCTTGACGACATCATTTGGAGGTTATTTTGCTGCCTGTAGTGTCTTTTTGTCTGACATCATATAACAGTTCAGTGTTCATAGTATTGCAGTTGTATGAAGGGGTCTGCTTTGCACAAGTATTATTAACAACCCTCTACATGAGCTATGACCAGCAGAAAGCATGATGGGAAATGTGACACAGTTAATTCATATAAAGGCTAGACTGTAGCAGAGTATTAGATCCTTGCAGCACAAAGATGATAGTTCCTTACCCAATCATCAACCACCAATCACAGATAATATGAGACTTCAAGTTGGGACTCTTAAAAGGAAATATTGCATTTATAGTGTACCATTATGCATAGGAAGAAATCCCAGTAGGGGGATGGAAGGGAGGTTATACCCCCCCCCCCCCCCACTTTTTGGAAATGCACCTATTGACTTTCACTTTTTCCCACAGTAACTTTTGCCTCAAGGGCCCATTATCCACTTTCACACCAATCTCCACTACTGCCAAAATGGCCATACAACGAGAGTAGCTCTATAATTATTTTTAAACAATTCAGTTCCATCAATAAACTCAAGCCATAGCTTTATCTCCCAAAATATTATGCATTACATGAAATAGTGATATTGCATCATTTGAAATTCTGGAAGTTTGGGCCAACAAATTTTTCTCAAGATACAAACACTTAAATTTCTTTCTGTGTGAACCTGATTTCCTGAAAACAAAGCTGCCATACTGCCTTATTGTAAATTATCTATCATTCTGTATCTATAAATCATGGTTTTAAAGATATGAAAATCATCTGTGCCACAAATGAAGAGTTCGATTTAGATGAGGTTTTACGGCTCAGTTTCTGACTAATTGGTTTAAGTCGGGCCGGCCACCGCCTTTTTCCCAGTTGTGGCTCACTGGCTTGTTTTCCCTACTTCATTACTTATGCTGAGCACCAAGTACAATGGCAGTAGGTTCCACTTTTAAAGTCTTTGGTATGACCCAGCCAGGAGTCATACCCCAGACCTTCCTGCAGCAAGTCGGATGCGCCACAAATGAAATATTTCCCTTAAAACATGTACTTGTCCAATAAACAACAGGTGATTTTTAAGAGCAGGTCATAATTTACTTTTCTGGATTTTACTGGCAATTTTGGAGTTAATCAGATTTACTTATCATGAATAAGTTTAATTCCTAAAGAACAAATGCATCCATCCTAACATCAATTAGTGTATCCCTGGATTTGTCTTCATGCACAGCTATTTTTAATAACACAAGCCATGACAACAGTTCTCAATGAATTGTTTAATTCATACTGCAAAACTCCTTTATGTACCTCTAAATGCAATAATTAGGTTCAGAAACTTCATGCAAAATATAATTTCACAGTAAAATCAGGGGACATTTGCAAGATTTGGCTGATGGCCCAAAATAGGTTGAGACAACTGCCTATTCCCTTAAAGTGGCATGTACAAAAACTGTTCTTATCACAATGCTAACACAGAAATTTGACCAGCCTGTCAAGCAAAATGCTATGTGATATCTGATACATTATGTCTAAACAAGTATACCCTCATGTTTTAAAATGACCTCTTTTTAAGAGGGTTTATGTAAGACTTAAAATTGACATTATACACAGAAGTATCACTCCAGACCTAAGCTTGAAGTAGCTTTTGTAAAAAGACTTCCTCTGGTTGTGGCTTCCCACAGCTGTATGTGATGACTGAACTTACGGCACCTTCGGTGCATAGAAAGACCACCTGTACCATCAATGTATTAGTTCTTGAAGTAAAGGAAAATCCAACAAATTCAATGAAACAAGAATTTGTAGCACAGGTTGGACCTTTCTCATACTTCACCAGAAGAGCTGTTTCTTGCCCAAAAAGATGCCATCAGTTAACAAGATGCTTGGCAGACTGAATGGAGCCTTTTGATGACATCAACTTTGCAAAATCCTACTATTTACACTAAAGTTTCCAGTCTCACATCTGTGCAATAATTTCTTCTATTTCTTGCTTTGAAAACATATGGAAATTTTTCTCAGGGGTGACAGTTGCTACCTGCAATGAAGGAAAAGTAAAGAATGTACATTACAGATGGAAAGCCACGGTTGCATGAAGACAAATCACCAAAGGAAAAAAAATGTGGCAATGTGTGAAGATATGGATAGCTATTCAGTTACAGACATGCAGGTTTCACACAAAAAGCTCATTCCAGGCAGACTAGAAGAATATGGTTGCTTGTTCCAGCTACTAACAGGCTTTCAAATGGTCCTAAGTGATAAAGTAAGTTCAAGCTCTCAACAAAACAGGTGAAAAGAAGAATTTTGTATATGAAAAGTAGGACTTTAGCAAGCTTTTATTAATCAATACTCTGAAATGTTGAGAGAATCATCTTGCCCCTTTTACCCATTTCCTCGGGACTTAAAAAGTGCATTTTGTACACATTATTTTTAAATCAGAAAAGTTGGACAAAGAAGGATAAAGTAGGATATTCATGAAACAGATTGAAGAAGGAATACGGTTCAAAAAGTAGGATAAGTAGGAGTCACTTGACTGTCTGTACTCATGACAAGTAGGAGTCACTTGACTGTCTGTACTCATGACAAGTAGGAGTCACTTGACTGTCTGTACTCATGACAAGTAGGAGTCACTTGACTGTCTGAACTCATGACAAAATTCAAACATTAAGATTACATTTTAGCAGGCATTTCACATGCTGCCCATTCTCATTGTTACAGAGTTGAAGCTAGTAGACAAAATAAAGATATATTCTATCCATAGCCTGACTCAAATATGTCAGAGGCTACAAAGGTTTGCTGTATATTTGCAAATAATTGAATTACAGTTCTTACCTCTAAGCTAGAGGTTCTCAAATAGTTTTCGTTGATAGTTTTGCCACAATTTTGACATCAACATGAGCAAGCAAGGTCTGTTGCTGGACAGAAGCATGTCACCCAGATGAACCCCCTCCCCACCCCATCATATCCCCTCAATGCTTTATATTACACTACTATAAGGTAGACAAAAAAATTGCCTCACATAATCTCTAAAAATTTCCTTTGGTTAATAGTTGTGTTATCAAAGAATACTGGTTTCTCAGACCCAATTTTGTTTCAGCTGCTAGATTTGGCAACTGGGCCCCATTTGAGAACATTCTCTACACAATACCCATAACATTAAACAGGGGGTTATGTCTGAAATGGTCATCAACAAGAAACTTAAAAATACTTGTTAGAAAAAAATCCAGGTAATCATTCCCCAAATCCTACTGGTATTTTGACAGGTAAAAGTTACTCCATTCAGAAGTGGACCAAACATTTCTGATAAGGTTATTATGCTGACAGGATAAGTATTTACCCCCCTTAAGTTTCTTAAAAGACATATCCATTCCATCCATCACTTTAAACACAACAAATGACAGTCAGGTCCTCATGCTGTTATTTTCAGTACTAAATGACCACGAATATTAAAGAAGCTCTCACTGACTTACTGATTACAACTTCACATGAGGTGGCTTCCAAGTGAACAGTTTAATCATATTTGGAATATTTTCATCATACATAATTTTGGATGGAGAAAACCATAGACTGCCTTTAAATGAAAAACCCAACTCACTGTGATACACTTCTTGGCTGGGGATCAAACATAGAATCTCACAATTACTAAACCTAATTTCTTCAAATGCCAGCGCCTTACACACTTTTCCATAGCACCAGACATGTGCAAAGGAGTTACAAGGAAACTGCCAGTATGCAGTTAAGACTGGACAGCCACACAGGTCAATCCTATAACCCTACCAGGCCTGCCATTTGGTCGTTTTGATCGTTGTTTGGCAAAATATTGCAAATTTGGTAGTATTTTCACTTGAAGAATGGTCATTTTGGTATGAAAAGTGGTCACTTGGTTGAAAAAATTCTTCCCTGTAATGATGTAGGTATAGCAGATCTTGAGTTTGGCCATATAAGCTTGAATTTCATCTGGCAGTCCTAAGTCCTACAGCCACAGCAGAACATGCCATTGGAATAACAGCCCAAGGACCCTAAAGCCTATTAGTCCTGCAGGCACACTTACAAAATACCATTGACTGTAGAAGCAATGGCTATGGGACCAATGGGTCGTAGTAGCAATGGGTCGTAGTAGCAACAGGACTAGTACCAGGGGGCATGACCAACACCCTGTAGGACCATGTGGCTGTAAACCACTGCCACCAATTTCAAATTAATTTTCACTTCTACCAACAGATAACTGATTAGATTTTTACCTCCACATTTGTGGCATTTAATTTCTCCTCCATGATTTGCTTGAGTACCACCAGAGCTTCCTTCAAAGCTTCTTTTAATGTCATGGACTGAAAATGAAACAAAAGATAATTGTTACTGAAATATGATCATAAGCAGAACATCAGACCTTGGTTACAAAGAATATCCCCTGCTGATACTTTTTTTAATGTTTCAAAGACAAGAGAAACCTACATGCACTTGTAATTGCACATGTGTGTATTTCCTTGCACTGTCAAAATGCACGTGTGAGGTGGTGTAATGAAAAGGTGGGTAGGGCCCCACAAAAGCTGTGTGCCTCTAATGGAAATTTTCATGTGAGAATATACCTTTCCTACTTAAAACTATACTCAATGTGCTAATATTCCAACTCACAGCCCCATGAAATGATCCAGCCTCCCCCCACCCCCCCCCCCCCCCTGCACTTTTCCATGAACAAAATTTCTGGCTAGTGTAGTAATTGTGTGTATAAGTTTTATAACATGAAAGTCCTTAAAAATTTTCAAGACTGGCTGTTTTCATGTCTCCTTAACTTCAAAACAGCTGAACTCCTTTTTAAGTGACCTACTTCTTCCAAAGTCTGTCTATCTGCTTGAGAATGTCATGTCCACTCCTTGTGTAAAGTTCATTTCTTTTTTCTTTTTTTTTATGAATGTAACCTATGTGTTCATGTCATTCTCAGAGCTTCCTAAGGCCTTTGTTTCTGATATATTTTCCAACAGCTTTGCCTCACTTGTTTTGACATACTACTTAAAACACCTGTTGGGCATAAAGAAGATGTTTTTTTTTACTATGCTACTGAATATTCATAATTTTTCTCCAATAACTTCAACATTACTGTATACTCATCTTCATTAGATATCACATATACTTGTTAACACAAATCTCTCTTCCTGTGATCCAAATGATAATCAAACTTTGATGTATCCTTAAGCTGACCTCATTCATGTAACAAACACCTGGCTTTACATCCTTTATTCTTAGTTCTTCCTTTTGTTTCCCTGCTGACCTACTTCTATTTTTAGTCTTAACATTTAGTTAAGACTTTTGTTCACCTGACCCCCCTGAACAATTTTCAGGTGCTTCTTTTGTGCTGTATCCTGTACAGAAAAAACACATGTGTCTGTAAGTAGACACACCTATTGCATCAATGGTTATGAATATTCATTGCATTTAAAGATCAGACAGGTTAAAGAAAGTTCACCAACCTTTTGGTTTAGAAATTGTTGGAATTGTTAAGAGTTAGTTTCTTTTGATATTATAGCCTATAAATGGGGCCATACACACATCTTTGGCTTCAATGTAAAAGAATCCTGTAGGCAGTCATGACTGTCACAATTATGCAGAGCCTTGGCCTTTTGGCTAAGATCATGTGTAGTATCTGTTCTTTTCAGCCAGTCAAGAATGGGACCACGCGTGACAGACCCATGATGAAAAGGTCTGAGGGTTAAGAGGTTGGCCAGTGAGGTTTGTTGTTCCATGGGGACGTAGCTCCTTTGGGGAGCAGAACTCCTTCGGGGGTAATGTTTGGTTTCACCCCATGGCTGTTCCACAGAGTCAATGGGACTTTTGAAAAGGTATAATTATACAGAGCCAAACATGTACTAGTATGGGGGCATTCTAAATTGCAGTGACTGCATTTACCATATTTGGTGGCACAATTATCCCAGACTCAGTTTCTCATTTTGCTATGTTCATTCATAATCTTTACAGTCTGAATGAAATGGCCTCCATAATTATTTTCTGGCATTCCTCACAATATAAAAGAGTGCATAAAAAAAGAGTACTAGCAAACTTAAATTCCAAAACTGATATCGTTTCATCAATATTTAATTCCTTTGAAATTTCTGCAACTTAGGGTTTCATACATCTACATGGACTCACAAATCTGTAGTTATTTGCCTACAAAATGTCTCTGTAAGTTCAGTAGCTCTATTGACGCTATTATTTGTGACATTCTGGGGTCTATACTCATGTAATAAAGGTGCTGAGTTGCAGGCTATTTAATGACTTTTTCAAAACATACTTTCAAAACTGACTCCTATTTACGAGCTTCTTATTCCAAAATACTGTGAAGTACCAGTGACCAGTCAATTGCAATATACTGAGAACTCACTGGAATTGTTGAAAAGGCTGAAATTCTTGAATGGAAATGAAAGTTTTGCAAAAAGCTAGTGACAAAGTGAGGTTTCACCCCAGTTGTACCAGGATATGTAACATTTAGCAGAATGAATTGCTGATTTCCATCAATTCTTTTACCCTAGCATTACTTTAATTATTATCATCATTATTACATACTTTGTGGTAAACCTCTTGTAAATGTGACTGAGCTCCTTCTGACCCTGATCCAATAGCTTTGGCTTCAAATTCTATGAATGTTCCAGAGGGATCCATGTGGAATCTGAGGAAAGTCAAATAAAACACACCTTAATGAAAAAAATAAATACAGAACAAGAAAAAACATGATGGTTATTTAGCATTTATTTAAATCACAATGATGCTAAGAACTACAAAAAAAAAGAGTAAAAAGTACCATACATACTGTTCTGTTTGTACCTTATGACTAGGGTTGTGGCATTTATATTAACAAAAGAATATTTGACTATACAAATGGACCAATTTTTGTCAAGTTTATATTGGTCAGGCATTTCTATAAGCAATGATATTTCCTTAATCACCACTTCATACAGGTAAGTTCCAAAACCTAACAATTCAAATATATGTTCGTTTTATGTGCAAAGAACTTTTGTATAGTAGTGAAGCCATTTGGGGTTACACTTGGAAATTTCCCATTCATAGCATGGAAAAGAGAACATTTTCAAACAAATGCCATCTTTTCAGTGTTGCCACCAGGGTTCGACAGTAGGGGGGGGGGAAGCAAAAAATTTTGAGGGGATGGTAACAAAATGCTGCGTATGTGTATTGTTCCTATAAACTGGAGCAAACAGGAGCAAAGGGAGGGGAGAGGAAGGTCATGACTGGGGAAAATGCCACCCGCTCCATGTCTCCCATGGTGGTACCACTGCATCTTTTACAAAATGAACATTTACAAGGTCTGCCTAAACATAAACAGTTACTTACAGTTTTGCACAGCTGTAGTCATGATAAGGGGGTTGTGAAGGGCAATACTAACATTTTGCCACTTTGTGAGTCTTTGTCACTCCTTACATTCTTATGCTTTGTCCTCTATTATACCAACATTCATATACATCATAAGCAATGAGAAGGAAGGAATGAACTAAAACCCACTGGAGTAAGCTTATTAAAGCTTTTCTTGATTTTTACTGTCTCCTAGGGAATACATTAGATCATGAGGAGTGTAAACAAAAACCATGCTTACAGTTGTGGCCCCTTTTCATCAATTCCACCAATAAGAAGTGCTACTCCAAAGGGACGACTCTGCACAATAACAAGAAAAACAAACTGTCAATTTCAACAAAAGTTTAATAATTTGACAAAATGTCTTCTGCACCCTGTTTAAAGTATTATATGATATAACTTCATTTTAGACCTCTTGCTACTGGCCATATCTCACTGTTAATTTAAGGACATCTAAATTAAACTTGCAATCTGCAGATGGATGAAAAAAGAGAGTACATGTGCAGAGAAAGAAGAGAGACAGTAATTGTAATATTCATGGGAGCATTCTATTATCAAGTGAAAATGAAAGTGACTGGATTTCAAGGTCAGCCTCTTCCATCCTTCTCAACACCTGCATACTGAGAAGCAGGCTTTAAACTTACATTCAACTTAATGTAACTCAAATTTTTATGCTGTTTTGAGAGCAAAAGTTAAGCACTTTTTAAGATCTTAAATTTGTCTAAGCCACAAAATATTTCTACAGCATTTTGAACAATTATTTTTGTCTCTAGGAGATTACAGAAGATGATAATAGACAGATCACAATGAAAGCACTCCCAACGAAAGGAATCTCTATCCCTATTGTTGTTTAAAGTGTGTTTGATATTCTGCATTTAAACCCTTGATAAGTCAAAGTCTACTTTCAAAATCTTTAAATTACAGTGAGAGGGGCTTCATGGAAGTGTCCCCTTGCCCAGTTCCCATGCACACTGACAATAATACTTACCATAGCCCCAATTCCAGCATCATCATCCCCAAACTGAAGAGCAAGATTAGATACTGCTTGTGTAACACTCTCCACAGACATCTTTTCATTGTAAGTAAACCAGTGACTCTGCCAGAGGAAACAAAATGGTTGACAGCATAAACATAGAATTGCAAGCTTTTCAGAGACCAAAATTTGACATTATACAATCTAGTAATCTAGTTCCACAAATAAATCAACACTCAGCACAACTTTTCAAGATGGACATACTAAAAAGACTAAGAAAACTTCCTGAGAAGTATCTTCATGTGTACTGGTTTTAAGATGAATAGAGATGAAGTACAACTCAGTTTGCTTGAGGCGAGCTCACCAAAGATAGCATCCCCATGGGTGTGGTCTAATGTTCCCTTTTCCACTGGGAAAAAACTGGCAGTAAATGAAAGCTACCAGAACAAGCAAAAACATCACTACTTCTACCATCGTTTCAGTATATTTAGCTGATTTTTGTGGCACCTGATGAAATAATAGGCACAGATCCAGCATTTTTTTGCTGGAAATCTGTAAAACCTATAAGAATTACCACCACAGGCAACCATGTCTTGAGGTAGTCTATGCCCCAGAAAATTTTGAAGTCTGAATACAAACTCACTGGTTGCTGAGAGCAAAAGTCCACTGGACCCTCCTGGATCTGTGCCTGATTAATTTACAATGTCAAGCCTCATAATAAGTCAAAGCTACGTCAAGGGTAGCTTGAGTAGTTATACCCCTGATGGCTAATTACCTGTGCTTCTACTCTTGCTTTATCCACCAGTGTCCTTGAATCTGCTATAAGTCCACTCATGGCACATCCCAAATGGCTGTCAATTTCAACAATTTTTTCTACACTTTTGGACTCCATTAAAGGAGAAGTCACTCTCTTCTCAACTGCTAATACAACTCCCTCTGATGTTCTGATGCCAATGGCTGTGGATCCAAGCTGGAATGAACAGACAACAAAACAATGCACTAACAATGTCAGTAAAGGTTCACTTGAAAGAGCTGCTTTTACAGTAGTAAAGATTGTAAGGTACGTAAAAACCTTTAAAATGGCAAAGATAATAGGATTACACATTGCACTGGATGACAGCTGTTGTTGAGGGTTTGACTTTAAATGCGGCCATATGCCACAAACTCTTATAGCTTCAGCTACCAAGGGTTCTTATTTCAAAATACGTAACTTTGATAAACTGTACTGGAATTTTAGTACCCATCATTAAAAATATAATACTAAACCCCCCAAACCCCTGTCCCCCTACTGTTTTGATAAATGAAATTCTGTCACCTTCTGTTAAAAGTGAATACATAAGGAGAACTGAATAGACTTGGATGTTAGAACTTTCAACTAAAGTAATGAGTACGTGTTTAAAGTGACATTACATGGTGAACAAAACTTGTAAAAATATCAAAGTGAACAAAAAGAGTCATACTTTTATAGCTTCAATGGCATATTCAACTTGGAAGATCCTGCCTTCTGGAGAAAAAGTATTTACACCTCTGTGTGAGGAAAAGAAACCATACGTGAAATACTTGATTGTAAAGGAGACAACTTGATAATCCAGAACACTGATTTTTACATTTTTTTTGAAAGTTATTCATTTGTATAGTCTTCAACATTACAATACTATAAGGGTGGCACCTGATGGATTGGGGGGGGGGGACATGGCTCCCCTGCCAAGGAAACTTAGCCCCCCTGTTGGGAAAATTTCCAATTTCATCAAGGGACCCTCACAGGGTACAATAAGTTTATTATCTCCCAATGGCCACCAGCCACTCTGATGGTTTACTTGTTTTTACTCTCCAGGATGGCAGTTTTTTCAACAAAACCCTAAATTTTCTTCGATAAAGACTCCATATTTCCACCCAATTTTCCCATATTTTTTCAATAAAAGCTCAAACTTTGGATTTGCTGTCCTTTGAGCAACTCATCAACTTTGTTCAAGCTTCAGTGGCTGCCCCTACCCCTCAAGTAGCTTGCCCACCATTGGGCAAATCCTGGGACAACCACTGCAATACCATACCTAACACAGGAATCAAAATGCTACATGCTATAATGTACTTGTACTAAGAGGTTGCCATGGTACAAGAAATCTTTGTACAATGTTTTGTTTGTGACTGCATCCTTCAAGTATTATTATATTTTAGCTTCATCTCATTTAGTGAGATCATGTTAAATCCAAAAAGTTCTAATGCATGTCATCCACATACCTGTCGTATTCTGATCTTGTTTGAAACATCGTGATGAGTTTTTAAATCCTGTCAAGACAAAATAGAAAGAAATTGTGTACTTGCTTATTAAGAAACTGCATACAGCAAATCATCATAAACATGTTGTTAACAGAAAGGCTGAAGTGACATGTAGCCTAAGCATTAACTTACCAACACTGGCTGTTACACTATCTGGCTTATCGGCCATTTGCCCACTTGCCCCACAACACTAGGCTAAGGTCTAATGTTACAGGCCTTGAATTTTGAGGCATGCAAGTGTGATCGCACATTAACACTTGCCTCAAATCACTGTGAGGAGTGCGATTTGTTGCACACCTAGATAAAGAATGGGAACTCAGATAAACCTATTTAAGTTTAATGAAACAGCACACCTACCACACTCCTTAATTTCCTGAGGAATGTGATTTGTAGCACACCTGGAAACTTTAAAACTCAAGGCCTTATGTTAGAATGTTAGACCAATCAGGTACTGTATGATTGACATGAGCCCTTGAACAGTGTTGTATGTTTCCATTATACTCCTCCATTACTTTAAAATCACACTTTATTGAAAACCTTTGCCTTGTAAAGGCTGATTCATATTTCAGCTTATAGAGCATTAACATAACATAACAGGTTAAAGGGCAAAGGAGGGCTAAGGCCCCATGAGATGCCCTGAAGTCCATACAACCTTAACTGAAAACAAGGAACCAACCAACACCAAACGAGCCCAGCACAATTAGATTCTACCACACTTATGGAAGAACTTGTCAATGTTAACCTTAAAGCAGTGCACAGATGTGGAGTTAACTACCCACTCAGGCAGACTATTCCACTCGTTAACAACTCTATGAGAAAAGCTGAACTTCCTAATGTCGAGCCTTGCAAAATTCTTCTTTCATTAAAAGTATGACAAGCTGAATGTAAAGTACTGTTCAATTCTGAGCTACAGTATGCCTGTGAATGGCTGAGAGCAAGGGATGACCATATGGTTCTTACAGCCTTACACACAGCATGTGAAAATTTGGAATTATGAACCCACCTTAAGAGTGTCAGGTACCAGTTTCTATAATCTGGAAAGCACTTGTCATAATGTTTTATAAGCCATCGGCTCACCATCTTGCCACTCCCAGAATAAAGGTCTTTTTTAATATGACAGTAAGATGCCGCATAAAACATTGGACTTCTCATTAGACTGAGCACCAAGAGAAGTTGATTTTCAAGTACCAAAAAGCGGGGATAGTTGAGATACCTGGGTAACTTTAGACAATTTTTACTGTTAAAAATTCATTTGTGAAGTAAAGTACATTACCCTAATGCCAGTCTTTTTACAGTATTTTACCCAGTTGGTATTGTTAGTTTTGTACAAGGTTATAATTGTTCATAAAAGTCCATCTTAAATAGTGTAGGTATCTACTTATTCATTAAGTGAATTCTTAATAAATCCTAATTAAAGGCAGTAGGCAGTCACCCCAAACAGAGTGAGTGTATCCTGTCACTCTAGTTCATGAATGGCCTATTTTGATCATGTGACAATATTTTTGTTAGTGAATTGTGGAATTCAAGGAGAATTTCGCCTTGCTTTACCTATTGTTTGTAATAGTTACGTTCAAAACGTCTTCAGAGGTGCCTGTAATGCAATAAGAGGAGATTTGCAAATATTGGTGATTTTTCAAAGAAAATTTTGGGGCGACTGCCTATTGCCTTTAAATATCATTCAGAAGTGACTACTGGAAAACTCTGAATGTAGCTTTAACAGGTAGGCAGTTACAGTCAGCTACAATACTTGACTGGTGCCTATACCAGCAGACTCTGTAAGGTGTCTCTATTTATACTGTACATGATGGAACTGTTAATTTATTCCAATGAGCTTTTTAGCAGCACCCAATTATGTGGAAAATCAAATTTGTCTGAGTAACTTGAAACTCTTTGTACTGTAAGTGACTAAAACGAATATTTTCCCAAGTTGCAAAAGAATAAAAGATATTGCCCGACATACACAAATGTCAAATCCCTGAATCACATGAGCAATGACATAGATAAAACCTACATTTTTAGTGTATTACTCAAAAAACTTCTGCAACTGTCTCAAGTATCCTCACTTGAGGACACAGAAAAAGATGGGGAGACTAGCTTTCAAACATATAGTTCCATTCTTGCTCTTTCTTATTTTGATTCCTTTATAAAAACAAACAATTAAAGAGTCTTTTAAGCTAGACTAGAGACTCTAGAGACTCAAGTGGTTAGAGCATCCGACTTGCAGCCGGAAGGTCTGGGGTTTGACTCCTGGCCGGGTCATACCGAAGACTTTAAAAATGGAACCTAATGCCATTGTGCTTGGTGCTCAACATAAGCAATGGAGTAGGGAAAACAAGCCAGTGAGCCACAACTGGAAAAAAGGCTGTGGCCGGCAAGCTAGAGTTTTTTCCCACAAGGTTTTAGGCAAATTTGTTTTTCAAGCATTTCGAAAATTGTTTCAAAATAGTGGTTAGGGTTAGAATAAGCATTCGGGTTACACCCTCAAGGTATGTCTGGCAAGTTCTTTCATAATCCCATGTCGGAATTACCAAAAAATGTTGAAAAACTTTCGTTTCTGGAGTAAGGGTTGTGGCCAATTTCCAAGAAGTTGATTGGTCTATTGGCATCATTTCATAGGCGTAGGAAGATTTTCGAGACGGGGGGGGGGGGGGCTGAACCTTGTTTCAGATTGCTGTCATGGGGGACGGGTCTAAGGGGGGTGTCCCCCCTCTCCTTTGGAAAATTTTTGGGTATTTGAGGGTCCTCAGATGCAATTTGGTGCAACATTTTGGACAAACTTTAAGGATAGTCACTTCAAAATTTTGACATTTCTTACAGAAAAGACAATAATGGGTTTTTGCCCTTGGATCTTGGGGGGTAGAAGCATACTTCAGCCCCCCCACATTTTTGATGGGGGCTAAAACCTTCCCCCAGCCCCCACTTCCTACGCCTATGCATCATTTGCCCAAAACCTTGTGGGGAAAAAAATTGCGCGACCGGCCCGACTTAAACCAATTGGTTAGAAACTGAGCCGTAAAATCTTACCTAACCTAACCTAGTCCTCAGTAAAGGCACATATATCTGGTCGCCAATAGCTCCCTGTACACGGTCCTTACATCGACCAATTGAAAACCCGGGGGTCTTCGACCAGCACATTGCTGGTTGAAATTGATTTTCTTCTTATAGCAAAGCTAGGACCTAAAGTCTTAATTTACTACCATTCCTTTTCCTTTCTATATCTAACACTTATATTGCAGTTGTTCTTTGTCACTTTAAATCTCTGAAAAGTTCCAAAAATTTGAAATAAAATCATTGACTTTGCGACTTTATAAAATTTACTGTAGGCCTAGTGTTCAAAATATTTGTTGACATCAGAATGCTGTGTGCGTAACATTGTGATGTCACGCACAACATTTTGATTAATATAGTTCCTACACATACCCACAGTGCATTCAATGTCAGGCCCACGCCGAAGAAAAACAATAGAAAACGTAAGGAAAATGTCAACTCCATGCCAAAGATCTTCAGATTGGAGTGCATGGAATGCTTATGCATCTTGGACACATACACATGGCAACTGCCTCTGCAAACATTCTGTATGATGGTGGTACTGTACCAAGAGTTGGTAAATTAATGGAATTTTCACTAAAAACTAGTGTTTGCACCGGGTAGAAAATTCGTACCCGGTTACCCAAAACGCATTACCGGTCAGGTACACGGGTACAGAACCGTAAACCTTGCAACACCTACCCTAAGTTTAGTGCATGGTGTGCACATACAATTCAAGACTCCACCCATTGGCCCCTTATCTCTGATCGGATCAATTTGTTGAAAACAATACGTCACATTTTTCTATATCTACAATATGCCGTTGGTTCTTAACACTGTGAGTTTAGAAATCAGATGGGAATTAATAATTTGACAATATACTTTAGCGCCGTTAGTACAAATTTTAAACAAGTGCTACCATTACCTTCTGTAGCTTTGTGTCCAAGTGTGCCGTAACGTGTGCATCGGAATCAAAAAATAACTTCCAGTTTGTCACTGCAACTTCTGTACTGTAATGTACCTCAGCCATGTGTTCAAATTTCTCATAAACTGCTTTCTCGTTACTCTTATGAAAAATCCACTACCTACTGTACCTTCATAATAATGACAGTAAAAATCTTTCTAATGCATCTCCTGGCCAAGATTTCACCCGCACAGTACCATTAAAAATGTACGGTAAGATATGGCAGACACTGTGCACGTACGAACATTCATTCCTTCCTTGCCTGGGTGCTCTCTCTGTTCGACATGTGTTGTTCACAGGGTTGGGAAGTAACGAGTTACAAGTAACGCCGTTACTGTAACGAGTTACATTTTGTGTAACGGAACCCTGTAACGAGTTACATTTGCATTTCAGTAACGGAGCAAGTAACTAGTTACAATTCTGTGTAAAAGTAACTGTAACGGCGTTACATTTGGGTCCCGTTACTTTCCCGTTACAAATAGTCAAAATGACCACAAACTGCATTTTCTTTGAGCTAATAACAGAATAACAGAAAATTTTCAAATTGATGACACTTTGGTAGTAAAATGTAAAATTATTTTCGATATAGGCTATTTATCATTCATCGCTATTATCGACGTCGCCCTCACCGACATCAAATTTTATTCACGATTAGAATCAGAAGTTGATATTAGATGCACACGCTGCAGGCTTACAGGCCGGGCCACTTGATTGTCTATTGAACCAGGGAGTTGTCAAATAGCAACTCCCTGATTGAAATAAGTTTAAAATTGATCTGTATGTCAAAATACTTATTAGACAGATCAATGCTTATTATCCATGAGACCGATTTGTGCGATTATTTGAAAAATACTGAACGGTCCTCTAAGGCTCAGCTGACTTTATGTATTCTAAGTAAAGTCAGCTGGGCCTTGGTTTACTCATATTGTCCTTTAGAGGACACAGTGGAGACAGTGTACCGTGAGAAACGGGTTGGCCCATGGGCATTCAAATACCAGCTTACTTTGAAAGTTTAATCATTGCCTCTTGAGACGTTAGGGCTGGACCCGTGTTCACCCTATCCGAGTGGGAGCTAACTGCGATTCTAGATTCCCGAATCTTTCCGAGCATGGTACTACTCAGGATCCTCAAATTTCTGCCAGTTTTGATTCCAATGGCACCAATTCCGAGACCAGTCTTTTTGCCAATGTATATCATATCACACATACAGATGTTTTAATTCTATCGTACATGTCCACCATTAATTAACAAAGTCATCGTTTGTACTCACTTCCATAGCCTGGCCTCCTGAGTAATTTAGTTGATTGTATGTGACAATACCTTAGATCTGTACATTGTGCACAAATGGAACTTTAAACACTTTTAATGTAACTTTCATATTTGAGAACTCGGCTGGAATGAACTCCGAGTCCGAGTCCAGTTACATCACATTCCGTAAAAATTTCGATTCCGGAACCTTCTATCCCGGGCAAATTCCTAATCTAGAAAAACGCTCTTGAGACCGGCATTAAGCTAACCGAATCCGGACTCTTGCGTTGGAGCCCAGTAAATCTATACGGTGCCAAGCGTTGGTAAACACCGTGCATCCATTTATGCATCTAATTTAACATGTATGGTATCTTTATTTGATGAATCAAACGTATGAATTTAGGCTATATCATATTCTTTTCAATGTCCGTAACTCCTTACACTGGAATAATAGTACGGTTAATATAAAAAAACAGCAGAATATTGAAATGGTCAATGGCGTTAAAAGTATCCTAACAAAGCTAATTGGAAAGAGAAGTGTCCGACTTAAAGCTTTACCTATTGTAAAGGGAAAGTGAATTATGTGCACATGATCTGCATGTATAAACTGCATAGTATCACCATTTCTATGCACTGTTTTATATCGACACAATGTGAAACTTGAAATTTATGGGGAAATATCACTTAGCCCAACCTTAGCGGTGAGGTTTTAAAATTTTACTGCTAACAAATGTATTCATCCTCTTATTATACCATATTTATGCTCTTGAGGGGTGAAGACTTTACTGCTGAAACAACGCTCTTCCCCTTTCCGGCATAGCCGCTAACCTCTCTAAATTAGCCGACTGTGTGATGGGAGTATAAAGATTTCAACCCTCAAAGAAGTACTTTGGTAACTGGAAAAGTTTTGGTTATAACCATATTCCTCTAACAAATAGTTTGCGTAAGCTCCGACACAGTATCATGATTCGCTGCTTCATGTTGAGCATTAGGAGCCTCTGCGACAATGCCCATTGAAGATCAGCTAGCTTCATTGACTTTCTTTGGGGAACACCTAAGGATAACCGGCACAAATGAGGTGTCGGTCGTCTCATGTGCCCCCGTCTTACTATCTAATTATGCCCCCCCCCCCCTCCATTTCAGGTACCGAGGTACCGTATATTCACCTTGAAGTAACGAGTTACTTTTGAAATGTAGCTAGTTACTTTTTAGTCAAAAGTAACTGTAACTAGTTACTTTTTCAACATTGTAACTAGTAACTGTAACGAGTTACAATTTTACGGAATTAACTGTAACTATAACGAGTTACTTTCAAAGCGTAACGGGAACAACCCTGGTTGTTCATGCTGGAACAGTGCACATGACTTTGGCACGTTCCACTTTTCACAAATGGGGGGTATGTAAAGTACCGGGAAACTATTTTGCTCTTTTTTACCACATATTTAGGAAACTTTGGATGTAAAAATTTTGCAAGTAGTTTGAATAGCAATAAAAAATTACGAGCAATATAAAGATAGGAAACTTTTTAGTATGTAAGGTAGTACCAGGATAGAAGTGTTCAGGAAAGAAGATTTTTTTGTGCACACAGGGCATAATACTCCTTGAAAGAATGTGTACAGTTTTAAATCTGATGGAGTGAATTTTGCTTTAGAAAAAAGTTTCTCTACCAAAAATATGAAGTTTTGGCAACTAATTCGAGATAAAAGAATATTATTGTGGTTAAAATAAGTGCATACCTTATGTAGACATAACTGTATTAACAAAATTTACTTCTTCAGAACATGAAATAATGTCATGTTAATTTTTGTGACAACTTGACAGGTATGAAATCTAGCAACATCAAATATATTCCATGAATGATATCACCATAATAAAAACAAATTTTAAAATGATGGAAGAAGACCATTCACAGTTATTTAGAAAATTGTTTAAAATAATGTTTTAGGCCATTTAAAGAAGTTCTCAGGCCACCTTTAGGTAACACTAGATGTAGCTAGGCTGGGTGAATTTCTTCTAAAATTGGGAGTAGCCTAAATGCTTATTTTTGACAGAGTTTTAGTTGTTGTCATGTCAAGCAAGGGTTTCTTCATTGTCATATGTTTATTTGTTGACCATAGTGCGCCTGTCTTACATTTTGTATGCAGTGACCAACTGAAGGTACCGACCAACTCAAGGTACACTCACTATAGGCCTACTGACGTAGCAATGTAGTTTCTTTGCATACTGATGTAAACAAAATTCCACAGTTGAACCGTAAATTTTACGGTGCTGAAAAGTTGCTGGGCTCTAATTTAGAATCCGTGCCGGAAGTGGCGTACGTGGTATGCACAGGTATAGGGTTAGGGTTATATACGTTAGTACGGATAGGGTACGCATACACATAGGGATAGGGTTAGGGTTATAAACGTTAGTACGGATAGGGTACGCATACCAATAGGAATAGGGTTAGGGTTATATACGTAGTAGGCATACGGATAGGGTACGCATACGGATAGGGATAGGGTTATACACATGGTACCCATAGAGATAAGGTTAGGGTTATACCTGTAGGGATATATGTATACGTATAGAATACGTATACATGTATAATTATAGCCTATGTATACATCTGCAAGTACTTATAATATTTAAAACTGTTTGCCGGCAGCTCGGCTCGCAGCGCTATCGGTTAGGGCATGGATTCACTATAGTGAGATCTATACTGCGTTCGTATTCTTGCAATGATCCGCGTTCAATTCCCACTGACACCTTTCTTTCTACAGCTTGTCTTGTCACGTTAATGTTGGTTCTTTTAGAACTTAACTTATCACTGTTATTTTGTAAGATTTAAGTTGTAATTTACGTCACCTCCGGGCACGGATTCTAAATTAGTACCAGTTGCTGATTTCATTTCACATTGTTGGCACTTTCCAGAAAAACCCAGTGATCAAAAACAGCTGCAATACTAAAATCTGGAGAAGAAAATTCATGGTACAGTAGTAAATTAAGATTTTACTTTCAAAATTTGCTTTGAGAAGAAAGACAATTTCAACCATTACACAGACGGCCGATCCCCCCGCTATTTCCATAGGTCGGTGTAAGGACTGTCTATAGTGAGCTGTAGGCCAGTCTGGAAAGTATGTGTCTGCTACACCTAATTTTTATGCCAGTCACCTCTTTTCTCAATTTTACGCCAAATCGTTGTATAATGGGGTGACCGTCGACTGCGCGGGCCCGTCAAGTGCACATCTAGCATAAAATACCATACAAAAAGCTTGCAATGGTAGGGGTCCTTAAGTGCTAGGGCTGTGATCGTTTAGCAAAATTACTAAACGTTTAATCGCAAAATTTTGCAATCAATTAGCGATTAATCGCAAGTACCTATGATCAACATAGAGACTTAAAACATGCTCTTGAACATGATGAATATGTAAAACGCGTTAGTGACGTCCAGGGGACATAGTTTCCATGAACCTCAAACAAGGCAGTTGAAGACTGTGAAACAGCTACAGTTCAACTGCCACAAATGCTTGTAGAAAATGCTAGCCTTTCCACTTTTCAAAAGGTTTTCAAATTTTATGAAATTCAATGTTCAAAAATCGTTCATATTGATGCTAGGCTAACAGATATCTGCAGGATTTGAAATAATAAAAAGTAAACCATAATTAACAAATTTTAGAAGAAATCTTGAAAGTTAAAGGGGAAATGCAGTCACCCCAACTTGAAGTAGTGTAGTAGACTGTGCTGTTTCATGATTGGCTCTTGAGAGTCATGTGACAATATTTTTTCTCCTCAAATGTGAAATTTACAAGAAGTAACTGATTGGTTTACCTTGAATATGCAATATTAAAGTCCTAACATATTATGAAAGATACTTCGAAGAGAAATAAGAAGACAATTGTCAGATTTAGCTGTTGCTTCAAAATAAGTTTGGGGCGACTGCTCTTGACCTTTAAGAGAACTTTTGAGAATATTTTAGGCGTATTTCATTACATAGTGTGGAAGTGTTGAATGCTCTCCTCTCAGCAGCAACCATCCTCAAACTGTTAGTGTTACTCCATCGAAATTTCATCATTCAGGCAATGCCACATGAAATTATTCGGGAAAAACAACTGCCTTCAGGTACCTTATGACCATCAGTCTCGATATAGACAATTTTGGTGAGAAAAGTGCTGGGCTCTAATTTAGAATCCGTGCCCGGAAGTGACGTACGTGATATGCATAGGTATAGGGTTAGGGTTAGGTATAGGGTTAGGGTTATATACGTTAGTAGGCATACGGACAGGGTACGCATATGCATAGGGATAGGGTTACATACATAGTAGGCATACGGATAGGTACGCATACGGATAGGGTTATACATATGGTACGCATAGAGATAAGGTTAGGGTTATACCCGTAGGGATATACGTATAGAATACGTATACATGTATAATTATAGCCTACGTATACATCTGTAAGTACTTATAATATTTAAAACTGTTTGCCGGCAGCTCGGCTCGCAGCGCTATCGGTTAGGGCATAAGATCGCTATACTGAGATATATACCGCGTTCGTATTCTTGCAATGTTCCGCGTTCAGATCCCACTGTTGCTTTCTGTTGAACAGCTTGTCTTGTCATGTTGCTGTTGGTTCTTTTAGAACTTAACTTGTCACTGATATTTTGTAAGTTTCAAGTTGTAATTTACGTCACTTCCGGGCACGGATTCTAAATTAGTACCAAGTGCTGGAATTATGAAAGAAACTTAAAGTTGTTTGTTCGAGCTAGGAGATTTGTGACATACCTTTCCGTCTATATGGTGTACTATAAAACGTAAGGGGCGCCTGTGCCTAGGCCCTATAGCTACATAAGCCTAGGCTACGTAACTTAGGCCTAGGCTAGCAGTAGCAGTAGCATGGTATTGGTAAGTTAGGCTCCTATTCTAACACTTCCATTGTAGTTTATGAAGCATGAGAAAGGTTAATTTGAACAGTACTCCAGTGGAATGTTTTAAATTACCTCCTTTAAATTTTTCTTCGCGCGGAACTGGAATAAGTGTAATTTGTATACGCTCTCTGATGAGCTTTCCCGGTTCGTTTCGCGAATCCCTGTTGAAAAACAATACTGTACTATTGTTAGAAGGCTTTGTTGCCACATTTCAGGGCTAAATCCACCAGATTGTATCAAAAAGTAGGCTATTCTGCTCTGTGAATTGCGCTAATTAGTTTCCTGAGCTCTAGAAAAACTCCTCCAAACTTAAATGCTTCAAAAATTTAGAAATTTCTGTCTGTATAAATATTTCAAAATCTTAAATGAAGAAAAAATTTTGGATTCTCTCGAAATTTTGGTTCCCTAAAGTTTGTAACTTCTTGCAAAAAGTGGAAACAGTTGACACGGCATATTGCTGTGTAATTTCACATGGAGATGGAGATTGCCAATTCAGAAGCTCTTATTACAAATGTTTATTTAATTTCTGGAAAATGGTCAAATGGTATAAAAATTATTTATATTTAAATTTCAGTATTTTTTGACTAATATTTATAAGGAGTTATTCCATAAGTATTACTGAACTGTCTGTATATCACTTCTAAGTTTATTTTCTTATTGAGTTACTTTTATTGTTGGGCATCGGCAGCTCAAGAAAAGTTGCCCACTCATGCAGCGCAGCTGACTGTGTCGCTCTTTTGACGTACATACTTTGGTATTTACGAGTGCAGCCACCATAGGAGCACGTGTGCCAATCGAACAACGCGCGGAGCGGACTTTGATTGCTCAGCAGTCAGCACTTCTTTATTAGGCTTCCCAAACAGGGATATGACTGAACTAGGAATATGCCATACAGCCTGCTACGCAGGCATGCAGCCCGAGGCACGTAAAATAGTGCGATTGACACAAAATGATTAGCAGGCGCGTAGCCAACCAGAGGAGGAGGAGGCCCCCCCAGCATGTTTTTTTGTATTTTTAAATGATTTTTTTTATGATATTGCTAGAAACTCAAAATAAAAAATGTTTAGATGCAACTTACAAGGCCTAGGAAGTGCCATTTCCAGCGATCTGGGAGGTACATTTGGCCAATTTTCTTGCAGGCTTCGCTCCAACCTATGGTGGAGCTATGCTTAGATACACTCTAAAAAAAGTTGGGTAACTTAATTTTACCCAAGGTTGGGTCCGTATGCCACCTCCTTAACTGTTGGTTAAGAAACTACCCAAGTTGGTCAAAAACTACCATTTTCTTGGGGAAAATTCACCTACCATGGGAATCTTTTTGACCTACTTTGGGCAGTTTTTTACCCAACTTTTTAGCAGGTGGCATACGGACCCAACCTTGGGTAAAAGTTTACCCAACTGTTTTTAGAGTGTAGTTTGCCTACAGATCGCCGCCCCTCCCCCCCCCCCGGCAAATTTCTGTCTACGTGCCTGATGATTAGTCGGGTGGATGAATTGTCACAAAACTGAAAATTGTGCCTTTGCCTCAAGAAATCTTACAAGTGGGGTTTTTCTATCTTTATATTTGTTGAGGTGTGTTGAGTACCCAAGAAAAAGTACCAAAATCGTCCAGAGTGCAAAGTTCCGAAATTAAAGGGAAAATTCACGGTCATCAATTAATTGCAAGTTGAATTAGAGTACTCGGGTATCCTATTTTATCAATGGCTCTTTTTAATCATGTATCAGAAATTTTGTTACTGAATTGTTAAATTGAATGCAGAATAACTTTCCTTGTATACCTTTAATATTCACTGTCTATGTATAGTAGGCTACTTGAAATTGAAACAGGATGACATTTGAAAGATCAAGGTCAGTGTTTCTCAAAGTTTTCCCCAATCACCTCCCCGAGGGGGGTTGGGCAGTCTCAGGTGAGCGCAACAGAGTATACACGGAGCCGACGGGGGTGTTGGCACTAATTTGGGGGTCCCTGGCGATTACGACACATCACTACAGCGATTAACTACTATCTGTCTATATTGTTATGATGTTTATGGAAAATAAATGAAATGAAATGAAATATGAATCCTCCACTGACTGACCCAGAAAATTTACTTAAAGCTATTTTTGTTACTCGAATCAAGTCAAGTTGACTGAGGGGAGAGAAATGATGTATAAATTTTCCCAGTTGCTCGTCCCCGCACCCCTAGAGCCTGTCCGTCTACGGGCTATGGCATAACAGGATAAGTACCAATGCAGTTTTTGCCAATTTAAACACTCCTCTTTCCGCCATAAATATAAGAGTCATTGGTTTAGTTCAATAGGGACACTTAAACTACCCCTTCACATAATGCAGCGGGGATGAGTCAGAGACGAGACAGGCAGGGGTGAGGGGTATACCACCATCCCTTCTCTCTCCAAGATTTGATCACTGATTTATGCAATAGGTCTAAAATAAATTCAAAAGCTCCTAACAAGCCTGTTTGATTTTCCTTCCATAGTCAGCATTACTTGATATGAGGTAATGCGGAATCTCAGCACTCATCACTCCTCCATGATTATGTAAGTGTTAGATAGCATGTGGTAACAAGAAAAAGTACAGAATGGAACCGGTTTTTTCACTGCCTTCTCTTTTGGTTTTTTTAGCCCGCGAAGGGGGCGCACGCCCCTCTGTCCACCCCCCTTGGATCAGCGCCTGATGATGGCGTGAGTATGTGTGTGCGTATAAAATTCGACCGTTTTGGGGAGTCTATATCTCGGATTATCCGGTAATTGTTCTTACTGAACTAGTAGGACCACACAAAATGCGTGCACCGGGCCCCCACACGGTTAGCCCGGCCCTGCTTTTGACGCCTTTCGCAATTTGTAGACTGCTTCGATATGACAGTTTCACACACTTTACCTGAAGAGTACACTTCTGAAGCTCGAGACAAAGCCTGATTTTGCCTAGTGGCAACTAATATCCTATACAGAGGCGCAGGAATTAAAGCACTATATTTTATCATTATTTTTCTGGGGGGGGGGGTGGAGGGCAAGTTGGAGCATTGTCAATGCAAAGCATCAAGACAGGTTGCCAGAAATTGCACTTCCCGGGTCTTGAGGTCTTGAGGTACATCAATCACTTTGAGGTCTCGTGTTAAAAATTCACACCTCAGGTTAAGGAAACCCTAGTAAATACCTTTTCAAATGAATGGAAGAATAATAATAGTTTTACTGCTCCGCGGAAAACGCTCTTCCGAAGGTGTGGACTCTAGGGGTCATAGGCTGACTCTTGGGGGAGTTCAGGGCCAGGGTAGTAACCCTTTCAAGGTGGTCCAGGGACGAACCCCCCGGAAGCTCCGAGGTAAATGGCAAACGGCGGCACTAGCGTAAACAACAAATAATCAGGTAATCAATTCACAAGGGTTCGTGAGCGTAATGCCAATAAGAATAACCAGGGGTCTCGGGCTAATAACATGTTGCAGAATTCTTTTCTTTATTAACATTCAGCTGCCATCTACTGATAATAGGTGAATGCGAATCGATCCAAAAAAAAAAACATGCTGTTTTGAACAAAAAAAATTGGATAACAAGAAATATAAACTATAATCTTGTAGGCCTAGATCATGCTACGAATGCTGTTTATGAGATTATACTGCTGGATCGCCTCTCGATGTTCGGTCCGTAAAGAGGTTGGAGATGTGCTTCATGACTTTGGAAAAAAAATTGTCAGACGAGTTCCCTGCATTATTCAGGGCCGTAGCCATTAGGGGCCCCAGAAATTTAAAACTTACTATTGCCTTAGAACAATTTAGAATATTTCACAAACGTAAAAAATATTTTCAACCCTCGGAAATTATCTGCCCCTCCCCTTCAGTTGTTCAGTACTTTGGCTATTGGTTTGGTGTATTGATTTAATAATGGTCATCGTACACTAAGAGCGAACAATGACAAATGCGCGCAGTTTGCTGACATAAATAATCACTTTCCATGAAAAAGTTGCAAATAGGCTCTGCATTGAGAAACTTTCATTTTCCCTGCCCTGAAATCGCCGCTTAACTCCTCACGATTAATCAAGTGTGTATATTATGAGAAATATGCAATGACATCGAAAGGTGTATGTTTTTTGTTTTTCAAATCTTCGTGCCACGGCAACCTTCCTTACCCGACCCCCGTCTTCATCCTTCCTGCATTACCGTACCTTCCCTGTCCTCCACGCACCCCGTCGCCATGGGGCCTTGCGTAACTGACACCGCCAGGGAGAAGTGGGGTCGACAGGGGGATGAAGGGCGCTTGCCCCTCCCCAAATCGATTTTCGAAAATTTTAGTACTTAAAGGAAATCAAAAGGCGTTTAAGCTATAGATTTCTGTAGGGACTATGGAGAGAGAAGGTGTTTTGAATAAGGTTGCTTAACTAGCACACGCGTAAACATGTCTTGATCAGGAAAAATAATGAGACAACTATTTGCCATGGTCGCACCCGAAGCGTGTCGAAAAAAATCTCTTTTTTTAAAGATATTTGGTGATGTTTTTCTTTATTTTACAATTAAAAAAGTTGTTTTGTATATTAACCAGAAAAGCCCATATAGGTTTAGTGATTCCTTGCTGAAAGGATGTGATTGGTTGCACTGAGGTTCATCCCTCAAATGTATACTTCCTGACCATATCATTTTTACGATGTTTTCACAATTTGACAAAGAAATGCAACTCTTCTCGGGGTAAAGTGGATTATGGGAAATCTGTGATGTCATCGCGGCGCATTTATTTGATATAGCATTCAATTTTTGTATGATACTGATGTCGCTGTAGGGAATATTTAGCAACTTCTTTTGTTATGCTCAACATATGATGTAGATTTATGCTTAATCTACATGGAAAGATATTCATACATTCCAGCAGTATCAAATTTCAAGGACGAAGAGAACATTAAATTACAAAGAAAAACAAAGGAAATCTGAGACAATGTGCCAACTTTACATAACATTCTATGACCTTGATGAGAACTAGACGTATTTTTTGACAAATAAAAAAAACTTTAATATGAGATATCTCGAGTTAAGAAAAGAGTATTGCTAAGGAGTTTGGATGGCATGAACTGGCATTTTTCTCTCTTTCACATAAGACCCTCGTGAAAAGCCACTGGAATATGCCTTTAAAAAAGAAGTTGGGGGTATACATCTAGTTTTGACAACCGTAAGGGTTGAGGGTGCCGAATTTCTGCACACAAAATAATTGACCATTGTAAAAATTCCATGCAGGCTAAGCACTGAGGCACCGACTTTGAATTTTCTAGGAAATAGGGCTGCCACAATGGTGATTTTACATCAATACATCAAGAATCTTACAAAAAGTATAGGGGAAAGTTGCAGCCTCGCAATTCTGTGTATGCATAATCACGTCTTTACGGTAGAGCAACAAACTCTAACCGTTGAATGGAGCCATACCATACTGTGCAAGTGAGCTAGGCGGGTCGAAAAAGGAGAAGACGTGCTGGGGCTCGAAAATTTATTTTGATTACGAAAGATTTGTGGTAAGTTAGTTAGATAGATGGGATTTAACGACACACCAACACGAATGTGTTAAATAGTGTCAGCTAGATAAATAGGTAAAGTTCAAATACGGTTTCAAATACGGTTCAAGTTCAAGTTCGGTTTTAAAAACAGTTCAAATACGGTCAAAGTCCCACCCTTTAGTCACCTCTTACGACAGTCGGGGAATACCGTGGGCATATTCTGCAACCCCCAGTCCACAGGGGCACTGGGCAAATACAGGTGCACCTTGCCCAAGGGTGCCCCAGAGGCAGTTGTGACAAAGGGTAACCTCATTATTCCCACGTTTAAAGAAACTCCACCTTATGCAGTTTAAAGTCCTACGTAGGACGTGATTTGTGATAGAAAAGGATTAAATACGTCCATTATCATTTGTAAAGAATCTCAAACAACAGCTTAAAGGAATGCAGCGCTTAAACGCCAAGGCTGGGGTCATTTTCAGCAGTGGCGTCGCCAAGGGGGACAGAGGGGCACGTTCCCTCTCCTTGGCCGTGCCCTGTGTCCCTCAATGAGATTTTGGGTATTACCCTTGTGCCCCCAATGAGATTTGGAGTGACACAAAATTATTCACAAACACACCGTTTATATATCGATATGAACACGAGGACCCACTGTCACTTTGTAAGGTAATCATGCGGCCAAAGTTGCCCAAAATGTTCTCAAAACTACAATTATTTGGCGAGCTTCGCGTGCATGTATTTGTTGAACTATAGACCCTTTTCCAAATAACAATTACAAAGGATTGTGGGATAGAGTTTGGTATGCGTCGTTTTTGTCAGTGGCATATTACTGTGGCGAAAAACGACGCATACAAAATACTATCCCACAATTCTTTGTAATTGCTATTTGGAAAAAGGTCTATGTGAAAGACTGCCTGAGTAGGAAATGATCCACAGCTGTCGTTTCAACATCTATTTTCAACAGCTATGGGACTACTGCGACCGTGAGTCCTCTCCCTCAAATACAGTTACCACATCGATTTTCTTTTAGTAGGATTTATTTTTGAAAAATGTAGAAATTGCGATTTTCGTTGCCTTTTTTAATGCGTATGAAATAAATATGAGGATAAGTAAATAGCTTCACTCTCATAGGCTAATGTCCATTTATTTTAAAAAGCAGTGCCTTAAAATTTTCATTGGAACATTTACTCTTCTGAAACCTGGCCGAGGTACAGCCAAACACCACACCAGGGATCATAAAGTGATGATACATCCAAAAGGAGTATAATTACACGAAATTTCCATACATACCTAACAACAGAATTTTCTGCGCGTCTGATCGCACCTTCGATGCTCTAATGTAAGGCTTACCCTCAGTGGTATATCAGGAAGGTAGCTGTTTTAACATTAATTTCTATAAAGTAGCATGGGTGGATTTATTTTTAACGTCAACGCAAACCATAACATGATCCGTCGTCCCCACTAACGTCCCCTTAATCATTTACATTATTAGTGTGAGCTAGGCTAACAAGAAAAACAGTGAAACTGTGATTTCTATTTTTGGGTTTGCTTAGTGCGCATCCAATGCCATTAGGAGATAGTTAAATGTTTCATTCCAATAGTCGTAAGTATATGTAAATAATTCAGAGCCTGTGGCTGGAGGCGAAGTGGACCTCACTGGATAGTTATCCCTGGACCCCAGCAGGAGCCTACAGTGGCCCATGGGCCATAACGTCCTCAAGGGAGCACTTTGCTTCACCTCGACGCCTCCAGAGACGCTCAGTACTTCATTTTAGAACTTTTGGAACTTTTTACCCCCAGCCCCCCCCCCCCCACTTCAAAAAGTCTGACAAAGCCACTGATTTCCAGTTTCGGGGGATAATCGCTTGGGAGCATGTGCTGGCGCCATATTTAGTTAGTAAAATATTTTTGAATTACCACATGGGACTCGAGGAGGGCAGGGACAGTAGTTTCCCCGTGTCCCCACCCCAACCCCGTGAATACTGGCTACGGGCCTGACTAGCTGATCTGTTCTGGAGATGCATGGAAATACTTCCACTGCGTGTGTGTAATACCTGACACATTGCCTTTTCACCAAGTCTCAGGCCGGTAAGCACACAGTGTGTTAAACGGGCAAGGTATTTTTGGGGCTAGTGACATATTTTTCCGCTAGTGACATACAGTATTTTTCCGGAAGCAAGAAGCGAAAGCAATAATTTGTATCCTAGAGGCAACCCCCCTCCGACGGCACCCCATAAAGCACACGCTCTAATTAACGCAAACTCACAACGGGGTCAGGCCCGTAGCCAGGAATTCTTACATAGGGGGCACCGGCACCTCATAGGGGCACCGAAGAAGATAATTATGTTTGTAGACAGTAGAGCCACCATATGATTACAGTTTGCGGGAACTACAGGGGATGATATCTCAAGCTTACCACAGACAGCTTAAAGGTATCGGTTTTACGTGTGCACACATACTCGCGAAGCTCGCGAAAATTTCACTCTTGTGATAGACATTTTCTCCTCCTTTTGCAATACAAAGACGTGGCCGGAAAGTCTCCACAAGTGAAGGAAACAAAACTATGATCACGGTGATGCTTCTTCAGCTTCGCAAGCACAGGTAAAGAGTTGAGTACTTTGCGAACGGCGAGGGGACCAGGAGCTGCCATTAGGCAGTCTTGGTGTGGTCCAGTATGATTTTGTTAGGACCCAGAGGGGAATTCCCCAAATGTCTGAGGAAATAGCAAAATGGGAACACTGACATGGCACTTTGAGCAGGACTTTGAATGACAGTGAGAGCACACCAATCTCTTCACAGTTCACAATTTAGATGGTCAGTATCGTATTTCTACTTTGAACGAAATTTTGCATGAACAGAAAAAAATAAATTTTGGAATAAATTTGGGTACGATTAAATTTAGCTTCAAACCATACAGTCATCGCGTTACGAATGTTACTCAAGTTACTAGATATCTACATGAAAACCCCTTGATACCCAGCATCTAAGTTTGAGCTTTCACCTAGCTTTGGCTAGAATAGTTCACTGGAATTTTTGTGCTAATAATATTCATAGGCGATATAACTTTGCTTGTGAGAATTGCGCCCGAAGCGCGCCGAAATTTTGCAGGAAAATTGTTACCACGGTAAAACTTGCATACAGACTCAGCAAAACCTGGTGAAAAGATAAGCCCGACGACGGGACCAATCTCTCCTAAGGGGTCCATCAACCCGAAGCCCCGCTAGAAGCAATGGGTTACAGAAAGGATGCCAAACGCAAAATTTTTGGCGCGCGATGAAAAATTTGGGATTCTGTTGACGAAAATTAAAAATATCTGGTTCTTATTAAGGAAAATTAGAAACTTTGGGTTTCTATGGAAGAATCTGCCCTGCTCGTCCTAGACAGTTCCAGTTCTCCCGACTAAGTTACTCCTTCCAAAACTGTATTGAGCTCCTTCTTGTGCAGACACCCTTGTGCAGACACAGACCTAGTTTATTGCTTAACGGTCATATCCTGATGGGCATACAAGGCCATAATATGTAATCACAACATTCTTTGCACATGCTGTGTAATGTAAGCTACTCTGCATCTTTTGACTTTGATGTCAGTCAAAGAGCATTCACCACTGACCAATTGAGAATTTTGCTTTCTCTCAACCAAAATGTATGTGGGGTGCTATGTGTCTGTCTTTAAGAGCAAAACCAAGACGCCGGGCGACTGGTCGCGGGGCGACCTTCCACTACCCCTGGACATTGAGACACTTTACGTTTCTAGAAAATATGTTTATCATGATGTTGGGTCTGAATTAAGAATCTTCCTGAACTTCTCGTGGACTCAATTTTGTGTTTTTCCGGGAATCACGCCTACACGGAAGAACACTAGCCTAATTGTGGAACATTTACCTTTATATAAAGCCAACATATCCGAAACCAGTGTTAAAGTCATATGTAACTGAAGATGAAAGCGCGCAGTGCGCGAAATTTTTTGTAATCGTATAACAAAAATGTTACAGAAAGCAAAATACGTTCATTATTTCACGACTTTTGGGATCATTTTTAGTCAAAAATCGCCTGGTGTAATACCAAAGCCATCGTTTAAATGGTATTAAAATTTTATTTTCGATCGATTTTCCATATGGTAGGTCACAGTGGTCCGCACGGGGGGCACCCCCGTGCCGCGGCCTGGCTACGGGCCTGAACGGGGTTATGGTCTTAAAGTATGTGTGACATGAAAATATCATAGATGAATATTTGACGTAAAAAGCATTAAAAATTCAGAAAATAGCCGCAATTTCCATTAAAATCCATCAAATATTGACCATTTTACAAGGAAATTTCTGTTTCACACTTGTATTATGAATAAACATGAGCTAAATATGCATATATGTGACATCGAAAGAGGGACATACCATATATGACTAATGTTAGCCTTTATTTTTTTTTAACCTAAATTTCAAGGACACTGGTACGATTTTTATTCCCTGGGGGGTTTATTATGAAACTTAAAACTTTTTCCTTGAAAAATATTGGTATCACTCACCAAACTTTAGTCTATGTGATCAGTAATTAAGAGATAAGTTATATAGGGTTAACAAAAGAAATCATAACACTGTGCAACACTCTACATCATTGTTTTTGCATACGCAATTAGTTTCTTCAGAAACCATCAAACTTTGAAGACGTATATCTTGACAACGGTAAAAGATATTGAAATAATTCCAACGGATCTTTGATCGGAGGACTTAATTCTTTAAGTGACAAGTGAAACAGCTCTTTTCGGTGGCATGTCACACGACCTTTAAAAACAGGGATTTCTTTTTAAGTTTGGGGGGCATATAATGTAAAAGGTGGAATGACCCAACCGAATGGCTCCGACGGCTGAGTGCAAAGCTTTCCTCGTACTGCTTGGGGTTCAGGAGCCCGCCTTAGGGAAACTGATGGGGTCGAGGGGCAAAGCCACGGCGGAGGGTCAAAAATTCCACTCAAGCCATCCAATAGAAAATACTAATGAAAGAGCAAGTGCATTAGATGAACCCTCGAAACCGGGCCGACAAAAACGCCTTTAAGACCTTTTTGTATTATTTTTCTTCCTTTCTCATTGCAAAAGCTATTCATCATATTATAATACATCCCAATTTTGACTTTTGATAATCATTATCATGGCAAATTTGGGAAGAAAAAATGACGGTTTCCCCCCACTTTGGGGAACACAGTTTCCTAGACCCAAACCCGTAGCCAAGCTTTAGGGCAGGGGAGGGGTGGGGGACGGCCCCTCTAGGCTTAGAAAAATTTTCGCCCCCACAAAAAATTATCACCGCCTTAATGCATTTTAGTATATTCCCCCTAAAGAAATATTTCGACCCCCTGGAAGCTATTTCGCCACCCTTAGGATCAGTACACCTTCTGGCTACGGGTCTGCCTCAACTGCACGGGATTTGCCCCACCTAGTGGTACAAAGTATGCTCAAATAATCTAGTTTGCGTGTGATATAATTATGTATCAATAAACAAGTTTAACGTGTACGCCTGAAAACGTTTGGGTAACTATAACGATTCGTTTCGTTTAATAAAGTCAAACATCATTACTACCTACATCCACAGCCGGTGTGGCTGACCTATCACGTTTAAGGGCAAATCCAGTCTTTCACCATTTAATTTGCATTCCTGAGTCAAAGACGGTAATTGTAAGGAGGGTGGGCGGAGTGGGCGGAGGGACTAGCCCACACTTTTTGAAGTTTTGTTTATTGTTTTGGACACTATTTCTCATGGCGAGTGTTTAAATTTCTGCAAGGCAAGTCCTTGGTTTAGGCTTACTTAAGAAAAAAGACATGTTTCGTTTCCTTTTGTAGGTCACCTGGATTTCTTTTTGTAATATTTTTACCATCAGAAAGTTAAGTTTTTAAAGGGAAAAGTAAAGCATTACATACAAAATAAATGCACTTGAATCAGATATTTCAGGAAATACTTGGTCGGTCGCTTCCCGCATCAGATAGTCGAAAGCGATTTAGTTATTTAACATGTGTGATTTGTGAGATAGCGGGGGATCGGGGACATGGTCCCCCAACAATTTTGTTGGGGAACTTACCACCTTTCGTCCCTCCCTATATTTGGTCAACAACCATAATATTTGCTGATATTGTAACAGTAACTTGGTTGAGGGGGCGGAATGTCTTTGATGTTTTGGCAAAAGACCGTAACATTTGGTGATATTCGTGTGAATATTAAGCTTTCTGACCACTCAAAGGTAATGAAAAACGATTTTTCTCCGCACACTTATCAGAGTGCTGCATGTCCCGTGATTAAGAAGACATTCGTAGACACACTGATATAGCCCTTCTATACTTTGGTTTGTAACGTAATACCTTTGTTCAATCTTCCCGTAGAGTTTGTCAACTGCAGTGATATTTGCTAAATTGGTATATGTGAGATATTGTCCCCTCTTATTATTTGGTAAGGGAGGACGGAGTAACTTTAATATTTTGGCAAAACCAGCAATGTTTGCTTTTATTTGCTTGTAGGCTCATAAGGCATGATCCCCTAGGTATTTTGGTTGAGGGGACGGAATCCCTTTCATCCCCTCTTTTTTTTTGTCAACGACCGTAGTACGTAGCTCCATTGACCACGAAAGGCAAATTTTTCGGTGCGCTTCGCGCGCATCTATTGTCAAAATACATGTCTGGCGATTACTGAGACACTCTTAGACGTACACAGGTCTGCAGGTACGTACACAGGTACATAGTTAACTGCACAACCAGAGCTTTCAAATTAATGCACTTCGTTGGGATATCCCCATGCAATCCTGTGGGTTTTCTTCAACAGACATTTTTCTGCGCCCTTCGGGCGCACGTGTAGCTTTCTTGTGTCACTGCAGGAAACTTCTTGCTATCCCCGGTGTTTTATCCTCCCTGTCAACCACTCAAATCAATCAGCTTTTGGATTCAAAACTGCATGGTAAAGTTTGGTTGACTTTTGAATGCACACTCAATGTTATTTGCGACAACGAAAAGGAAGACTTGTGCTCCTTCGGTGTTCGGGGCCCGCTAATGAGCACATTTCGTTTCTAGCATCATTTTAACATGAACGCTTACATCTCTATATGCGTCTGGGTACATACATGTCTACTTGTAAGTCCACGTATACATATGCGAATACGTATACATGTGGGTATATACATGTACGTAAATAAATATACCAACATACACAAACGTATAGATAATTTTGAGGTTTCCGACCCACGTCCCCCCTCACTCCAATGTCCAACACAAATCGTCCCCTTGGTGATGTCCATATGTCTTTTAGTGCAGAGCGGACGAATGCAGTGGCTTAGCTAGGATTTTTTACTTTGGGGGCTCTGGGGTGGAGATTTTGTGGGGAGGGGGGGGGGCTCCTGTTTATTATCTAGACGGAGCACAACTATGGGTTGGTGCAGAGCATACCAAGAAAATTTTATATACATCAGGCTCAGATCGTCAGAAATGGCGTTAGCTAGACTTGATAGCAGCCATCAAGAAGTGCAATTTTCGTGAAAAAAGTTTGATTTTATTTTATTCTCAACCATCAAACTCATTTCTGTAAGGACGGATAAGTTAAGTTGGCCGAACTTGGGGTCCAAGGTTTGCAAGTTTGAATCACATTTACTATCTAAGGGGAGCGCAACCATGGGTTGGCGTGGAGCGTACCAAGAAAATGTGAGATTTAAATACATGCCAGATCGCCGGAAATGGCACCTAAGCTTGATAGCAGCGATCAAGATTTGCAATTTTGGTGAAAAAAATGTAAAGTTTGATTTTATTTTATTTTATTCTCAAACACATTAAGTTTGTCACAATATATCCGAATTTATTCAAAATTATTCAGAGTAGAGTTATCCCGATGAATTTCAGTGGATTGATTGGAATGGAGATTTTCCACAGCCAGAGTCTATTATTATCAAGTTGAGTAGCCCAGTCTGAATTTTGGGGACAGCTTACCAGTGGGGGCTGGGCGGTGCGACGATTTTGTTGGGGGCTGGCACCCTCCTATAACCACCCACTGGACGGATGTCATGAAGAAGTTTGAAATGGCGGCCATCTTAAAAATATGAACAAAACATAAAAAGCTCCCCCTCCTTTTATTTTATTTTTTTTTTTTTTTTTTTGAAATCTGACGTGAAAACATGTTTTTCTTTCCTTTCCTTTCCTTTTTAACCTGGTCTCGGTTGTGATATGCAATATTTCTACATTTATTAAACAGATGTACACTCTAAGTTTTAGTCCATCTGATGTTTGTCCTAAATAATCAATGTTTTTTGGCTAATTAGGCCTACATGCAGTGGCACCGGCACGGGGGCGCGTACCCCCCCCCAATCGATTTCAGAAAATCTTTCTTGAAAATTTTAAAATGATTCCAAAAGGCGTTTAAGCTATAAATTTCTGTAGGGGGTATGGTGAGGTGTGTTTTCGACCGAGTTATGGATCTATTGTAACTATTTTCTATCACAAATGGTTCTAAAACTATATCAGAATTATCTCAATCCTTCGCAAACTATCAAAGTTTTCGCGCTTTCCGCCCGCTTCAAACCCTACCTCAATATTGTCCTTAATATCAAAAATTTCTGCTAGCACCCATACAAGCACAGCAACAAAAGTTGAAAGCTGTTCACGAATTGTCAGGGAAAAGACTGGGTTTACGATTGGCAAATAGGTTTGTTGGGGAATTGAAAGTGTCTCGATGCAGGTTTTTTCATGGTTATCTTATTTCATGAAAAATTTAGGCATTCGTCACGGTTTTCACCCCATCTCATGGCCATTATTAAGATTATATATACATGCAACTATTCCGATTACAACACTTTCCGAAAAACAGAAGTAGGCTACATCTCTAACCTCTTGATATAATAGTGACAAAGAAAGGATCCCACACCGCTATATACAATTGCAGAAACGCACACCTTCCTATTTCACCTAACCAAAAATTAGAATTCACTCATAAGGATATTTTCCAGGCATATGATCAGTTCCAAAAATATCCCAACGGTAGGTAACGAAATGATATGCCCGGTCCGATACGCTTATGGGGTGGGGTCTGGTGAAAGCAGTGGCTTAGCTAGAGGGGGGCAGAGGGCGGTCGCCCCCACAAAGCCTCCGAAGGCCTCCGTCGGAAATTTCTAGTCTGTCGGAAATATTTACCACCTTAATTAAAAATTCTTACAGCGGAAATTAGTAGCTAAAATTATATTGTTAGGGGTTTACTTACAACACTTCCTATAAGCAGAATTACACATCGAAATGGTTACTGACAAGGCCTGGAAGTGTCATTTAAGGCAATCTCGGAGATATTTTAATTAATTTTTTCCGCGCGCTACACGCCAGAAGATGGTGGCGTTACGCTTAGATAGTACATCATTACTTCAAGATAATAATCTGTCGGCATTTTTTTGCTTTTGCCCCCACAAAAAAATATCTAGCTACGCCACTGGGTGATAGGCAGCCCACCCTTCTACACCGAGCAATAAATTGTCTATATTTCTGCAGAGGCAAAAATGTCTTTTTTAAGACAAAATGCATGATCATGTCACTTTCCGCCCGTTATGTGAAATGTCCTCTAACACGCACATGTTGTTATTGAACCATATTTGGCAAAAAGTTCATCAAAATGGATCACATGCGTATCTGTCAATGCATAGGGCTGATCACGCATTGATAATGATTATGAACCCTAGTTACTTTTTCCCCGAAAGCTCTTTTAACGGCGTCACAAAAAAGAAAAAAGAAGGACACCTTATTGTTGTAAATGGTTACCGTATTATGTTTCATACTAGCTCTTACAAATTTCTTCATCTTTGTACTAGAATAAAGAATGATCACACTACACCCCCCCCCCCCTTTTCACATCAGTCTCCCTCCGAGGCTTCCCCTGACTGTTAAAAAAGTTGGTGAGGTGAGGATCAATGTTTACTACCAACAAGACATTGCATTCAAATTATATAGGGCACGTCTCTTCTTCCCCTTAACCTCTTGCCTCCGAAAACCCTGAGGCAAACGGAATCTACTGATCAACTCTCACGGTAGTACCAATTTGGATTTTGAAAGTGGGAAGCAGCAGTGCCGTCGGAAAGATCTGCAGTGTTGGGTTGGGCTGAACCATTCACCTCCGCGGGATTTGGGGATGAACCATTCTACTCCTGAGTTTTTTTTTTTTTCTGACGTTTCAGATCGACAGCCCCTTGGAAATGGATTGGCAGACTGGCGAAATCACGTGGAGAAAGGGTTATGGCGTTTGTTACGTGGAATAATTGGGCAGCGTAAGCATGGGCGGCGCTAAGAAATTTTGTTTGGGGGACAAGGTCAAGTCCGTAATTCAGGGAGGTTCGGAAGAACCCCCCCCCCCCCCGCAATATTAATGGTCCGCTTCGGATAGTACAATATAGGAGTATGGTTATTATTATGCATTACAGCGATGCCCCATGTAGTTTTCAAAAGTTCTTCAAAAACCATTTCAGGCAGTCAGTCATGAGCTGACTACTTTAAAAATAAATGCAACCATATCAACCGATCGTTACTCCATAGGGGTGGAGTAAGAGACAGGTGAAATGGGCAAAGCGGCTTGATTCATTTGTATAAAATGAACCCCACCTTTAAAGGTCAAAAGCAGTCATCCCAAACTTATTTTGAAACAATAGCTAAGTGTCACAAATTTCTTCTTATTTCCCTTCCAAGTATCTTTCATAATATTTTGGGACATAAATATTGCATATCCAAGGCAAACCAAGCAGTTGCTCCTTATAAATTTTACAATTGAGTTAGAAAAATACTGTCACATGATTCTCAAGAGCCATTCAGGAAATAGGATAGTCTACTATACAATTCTTTATTGGGGTGACTGCATTCTCCCTTTAAATATTTTGTTGTTTCTTTCATTGTGTCACAATATGTTTCAGCTTTGCCAAGAAGCCATTAAATGTTGGTTTTCTGGATTGTTTTCTTAAACTAACGAAAATTTCGAGCATGAAGACATTTAAAACGATGAAATGATAGCACTATTTTGGATCTCAGTACCGGTCCGAAACGAAATTTTTTAAAGGGGGAGGGGAATTCCCCTTAACTCAGAACGACTTCTCATCCTATATACAAATAGCTATAGGCAGTGGCGGCGCCAAGGGGGGGGGGGGCTTGGGGGGCCCTTAGCCTCCCCCCAAAAAGTGGTCAGCCCCCCCATTAGCCCCCCCCCCCCAACTGAAATGAGCAAATTGAAAATTTAAAACAATCATTAAAACAATTTTATTAAGTGGAATTTTTAATGGCCCTAAAATTTGTCAGACATCAGCGCTAGCCCTACCTTTAACCCCCTCCCCTCCGCTTGGCCCCCATGTCGACAAATCCAAGCACTACTCCCTGAGTCTGCATGTGGTTTTTCTTTTGGGCAATGAAATATACCACCAAATTTCGGCGCGCTTCGCGCGCATTCCTTCCGGTCCGCTCTATATCACTAATGAAGATTAAAAGTATCAGTGAACTTTTCTGGCACAATTTGTGCCTTTCGGATTGCCGCTAACGCGGAAATTATATTACTATAAGCCAGTAGCGTGTTCAAAGGGGGGCCTACTCCCAACTATTAAACAGAGGTTTCAGGACTTAATAGAAAATTTCTTTTGAACTGCAAACAAAAGGACCGACAAAATAGAAAATTCATTAGGAAACAACTCAAACTTCGACCATACTACCTCCGACAAACTCCACTAGAAGGACTTACAAAGGAAATTTGGAAGAATCTACTGTAGAGGGGCGCACCACCGAAAAGAAGACCAGCCACCGAAGAAGATATCAGCCAGGGAGAAGAATGGTAAACCCTGAAGAAGGGTCCCTGCCGAAGCATCCACACCCTAGACAAGGGTCAATGAGCCAACGATACCAACGAATAAAACCATTGCCACCGAGAATGGCCCTACAAGTCTCCGGTAGCCTTCACTTCGCCGTGTTGAGCCGGGCGTCGGCTGGTTTGGGGGTGTCTTGGTTGTTTTGGGGGAGGCTATGCTGGTGGCTTTGGCCTCTCTGTCCGGTCTTTCTCCGCCCTTGCCGGTTCAGCGTGTTGCGGTTGTTTGGTGTCTTTGCTCTCTCTGGTCTCGAGAATTGGTGTGTCAGTGACTCATTTTCTCCGGCCTTCGGGCCTTCTGAAGCACCTCCGGGTGGAACAGAGTAAACGAGTCATATACATACATACATACATACATACATACATACATACATACATACATACATACATACATACATACATGCATACATACATACATACATACATACATACATACATATTTGAACCATTTATTGCATTTGTATCCACAGTAATATAACAATGACATCATAGTACAAGCGGTAATTCTTAGAATGCAATAAGCATGCCTACGTGGAAAAGGAAAAAAGGTAAGCTGAACCTATACAACAAGTAATCACCAGGGAGGGGGGGGGGGCACAATCCTAGCACATATGACTTAAGTGCATTCAACGTGGCCATATTTATGGGCACGTACATACATACACACACATACATACATACATACATACATACATACATACATACATACATATATACATACATACATACATACATACATACATACATACATACATACATACATACATACATACATACATACATACATACATACATACATACATACATACATACATACATACATACATACATACATACATACATACATACATACATAAAGGGGGGCCGGCACAGGCCCCCCACCTCCGAAGTCAGTCGGGGGAAATCACCCAGTCGGGGGAAATCACCCAGTCGGGGGATTTACGGGTTCGATCGAGGAAGAGAAAAAGTTTGAAGAGACACACCAGACACACTGAGCATTCAAACCTTCACCACACGCACCAGCCCCCGTGGGGGCAGAAAAATGGGTGTCGTCGGGGAGAGGGACCCTCGATTTCTTTTGTTTTGGAAAAAAGGCAAAAAAAAAAAAAAAGGTTCTCGAAAATTCGGATAGCACAAGTATGCCGACGTGAGTCGGTCGCCAAGAATTGAAGTGCACAAAAGCAAAAAAATAAAAAAATAAAAAAAAAAGGTCATCAAAATAAGCGCCAGTAGGGGGAATCATCACAGGTTGTGCCCCCCCCCCCACCTTCGAAATCCTGCACACGCCACTGCTATGAGCCACCCCAAAAATTTGCTCAGCCTCCCCTTAGCCTCCCCAACTAAAAATTCCTGGCGCCGCCGCTGGCTATAGGCCACTAGTCAAAAGTCTCATTACACTGAGCTTAGATTGACTGTTGGTATACTTAAAGAGGGATTTGCATCACCCCAAGTATGGCTTTTACTTGGTGGTAAGCCCGCCCATATTTGTCTTTACTGCTTCTCCTTGTGCAGACACAAACAGTTCACCGCTCAAGACCACATCCTGGTGAGCATAAAAGACACCATGTGTAATCAAAACATTCTCTGTGCATGCTATGTAATATGAGCTGCTCTGCATCTTTTGAATTTTGTAATTCTGATGTCAGTCAAAGAGTAGTCACCAACTGAGACTTTTGCTAAGCCCCAACTAAAAGTCATATTTGGGGTGATGCAAATCTGTCTTTAAGCACAGAGGTAGAGAACATTTTGCTTGTAACAGGCCATTTGACAGTCATGAGACCACACCGCCGAGCGGACTCTGTTTGCTCGCTCCTCAGCTTCCCAGACCACCGTCCGCCAAAGCGAAGAGGACTGCGTCCAATTTTAGACGCAAGCTTCATTACCATAATATGACTTATTCATATACTCTCTCATTATTCATGCTATTGTCTTTGAGTGAGTGTGTGTACTCCTGTAGTCGTAAACTGAAAGCATAGACTGAAACCTGAGAAGTCCTATCATTACTGTGTTGCATAAACACCTGCGCAGTGGGTACTACCAGGGAGTGGGTATTACAATGACATACCAACTCTGTGGGTCGCATAGGCTACTGCAAGATTTAAACGGGACCAGATGTTGCCTTCTTATAAATATTCACTAACATTCAACCAGTCTTGAGGCCACATATTCCTATGAATATCCAAAAGAACTTGTGCGGTGTTCACTAGGCTAGCTTTGGCAGGCGTTAGGGATATGACTGAACAAGGAATATGCCGTACAGCCTGCTACGTAGGCAATCATGAGACCTTCCCGTGGGCCAACAACAGCGCTGTCAATTTGGACAAGGGAAGGGAAACCTCTCCTTCTGTGGGAAACAATACCTTTAGGCTACATGTCCGTTACTTTTTGTAGACAGACACCTATGATTATCTGGCCAGGTGACACCTGGGCAAAACTGCTTTTAGTCGTGGGTGATAATCAACACGGTTATGGGTTGTGACGTATCTAATGACCCTGAAAGCTCTGAAGTGTCTGCAAAACTATGGGCATTCAACTCCAGCAATTACCATCACACTCTGTAAGTGACTTTATGATGCCTAAGCTAATCAGGTTACAAATTTCACAGCGTGATCATTTGTTTTGATTACCTTACATGGGCGTCACCAAAGGGGGGGGGGGGTCGGGGTGTGCAAACGACCCCCTTTGAGTTTTTTTTTTTTCTTTTTACAGAAACGTTTAAAGGATGTATCAAAAATCGAAATAGGTTTCTTCTGTCATTGCAAAGTATAAATTTCTGTTAATAAGTTGAATCAGGCGCGGATCCAGGGGGCCGGGGGGCCCGCCCCCCCCCCCCCCGCCACGAAAAAAAAAACGAAAGGAGAAAAAAGGAAGAAAAAGAAAAAAAAGGAAAGGAGAAAGAAAAATTAAGAGCAAAAAATGAATAAAAGTGTCTAAGAACGTATTCAAAGTATATATTTCTGTAGGAGTTGGGTGGAGCTATAGCTACATTATCTCTTTAGATATCTTTCAAAGTGGTTGGCGACGAAAGGAGAGCTACAATGTTCGAAAACAGGTGAATAGCTGAGTAATGATCCTTGACTTAAGATCTAAATATGTAAACATCGTGACATATGCAGTATGGGCCCGGCTAGCTGCACTGAAATGTAGTAACAATTTTGCGTTAAAGAGTGAAATATTTTGTAATCTACAGAAGACAAGCTGTCAGGTGACGTTTGTCCCCCTCCCCCATCGATTCTTGAAAATTTTTAAAATGGTCCCAAAACTCGTTTAAGCTACAGATTTCTGTGGAGGGTGTAGGGTGAGATGTATTTTTGATGATAAGTTTATTTTTCTAACCATTTTCTTTCACAAACTGTTCTCAAAGTATCATAAGTTTTGGAAATTCTTGACAAATTCCAAATTTTCGCACGCTCCGCTAGCGTCAAGCCTTGTGTCAGAGCTTTTTTATCAATAGCTTTCGGTAACTACTCACGGAGGAACAAAGGAGCAAAAGTGCTTTTTAAGAATTCTCAGTCAGAAGATTCGTTTCTGAATAGCATAGGTTGGTGGGAAAGTGAAAGTGTCCGATGCAGGTTCTGAATGCAGGTTTTGTCATGGACTAATATTTCACTCAAAATTTCGGCGCGCTTCGCGCGCATACGACAGGGTTTACACCCGATTTCATATACCATTGACGCAAGAAATTATTCCAATGTAAACATTTTTGTAAAAAGTACATCTCCTTCTCTGTAGGGCTCTCATCATTATGGGATCTTTGACTAATCTAGTCTAGCACATGATTTGAAAGATTGAAAGTACGTAATTGCCGTTGCTTATTTTCCAAACATTTTACCGCGACGTTCAATAACGACGAAAATCTTTCTGAAACGAATTTTGCCTGTCCACCATCCCTCTTGCTATACCTAAAAAGAATGTGACATATCATCTCTCCTCCCATATGGATGTCAGGTTGTGAGAGCCCTGTTGGTCCCCCTTTTCAGTGTACAATTAATGCAGAGCTCCCGGGAGGCTCTATACGGAAAATTATTGGCGCACTTCGCGCGCAATTGTTTACGCTTACGGAGAGAGGTACGTTTTTATTGAGTGATGGATTTGTTCTTATCACTTTTTACCAAAAATCATTTGAAATCTTTCACGATTTTTGCAAAGTCTTCTCAATATTTCTTGATTTTCGCTTCATCTGCGTACTTTTAGCCTTGAAATGCTCCTTTTACTATCAATAAGGTCCCAAACGTATTCGCATTACTCATCGGTGGGATTCTACCATAAGCCAATTATTCATGTGCATAAACGTGATTTCAGAGGAACCAGCATTGTAAGGATGTAAAGCAACTGATATTCATTTTTTTACCCTCCTCTTCTTATGAGAACTGAAAACTTAGTATCGAACCCACCTTCTAATTGATATACATACATAAAGGGAATTGACACCGTTAGTCATAGCAATGGTTTTAAATGTAAATTCAAATTTTCGGCTCGCTTCGCCCGCAATTGTTTCATCTAACGTCCTAAACCCGAATACCGTATAACGAAAATCAAACACTCATTATGGCAAAAATCATCTCAAGTTACCTACAAGGGCTCATAATGTTGGCGTGTAAGTTTTAAGATAAATTATATTCTCCAGAACTTCTGCAGGTACATATAGTAACTTATACTGAGCCATACACATCAAATTCCATGAAACATGAAAAGGTATAAAATCTCACTGACGTAAGAACTGGAGGTCGATTTCTGTGCTTTTAAAATGCAATATTGCGAGGGCTTAAGGGGGCTTCGCCCCCTGGACCCCCACCGGGGCTCCGCCCCCTGCACCCCACCAGGGGCCCTAACGCGGGCCCCTGGACCCCACGCGTAGGAACTCGGGCTTCGCGCTCGTGGTGCACCTTCGGTGCACATGAGATTTTCCATCTTGCCCCCCCCCCCCCTCAAAATTTCTGGATCCGCGCCTGAGTTGAATGGTTAATTTCGCTGCAATTACAGATCGAGTCAAAAAAATTACTATTTTCCATTACCTATTTTAACGGAATAAATGACATGTACAGTATTTTCTAGGTCTTAAAGGAGAAAGGTTGAAAGTAAAAAACAAAGTAAATTGGGAAAATCACATTGTGCACAAACTTACTGTTCTGTTCTATAGAGCCTGATAACTTAAGCAATTTAGAGACGCTATTCATTGCAGATTTGAACGATTTCCTTAAATTTCTTTGCATTGCAGAGCTCAATTGCTTATAAATTTTCTGTGATTCGTTATTTGAGGTTAGCTATTTTACCTCCTTAATCTTGAATGTTCCCTTATATTCCACGAGCTTTCGAGGGTTTTGTCCAGGGGATCGTTTGCCTCTGGATCCTACCAGTTGGTTCCCTTGATCAAGCCCATGGTTCCCATGATAGGCCCCTAACTTTAAAAGAAAAAACGTTCTGGTGCCATTGTCATTTTAAGACTTAAAAGCTTTCTCTTTTTTCACATTATTGGCATTATCAAACTAGCAATATTGACGATAATTTCATCGCATTACAGGTATTTGAAATGTCTAACTCCGGGGCTTCGCCCCCTGGACCCCACGCCGTAGTGTTCGCGCTACGCGCAAGCATTGCGGCTGACGCTGTAACAGGGAGCTGCCACTCACCCTGGCTGTAATAACTTTCCTCTCCACACAAAATACGACCCCCCTTTTAAAATGTCTGGTGACGCCCATGCCTTAGCTCGCACTAATGGCAGGTTTATTTGTGATGTCTGAAGTACATATACTCCATATAGTAGCAAACAAGCAACTAAGCAAACGCGCGCCAAGAGCGCCGAAAAAATGTTTTGAAAGCACTTTATTAATGTTTAAACTTCGCATATGCTAGTGCATTGGAAAGTTATTCACTTCTTTAATTTTAAACCCACTCAAGGAAAAGGGAGGGCCTAACCCATCTCGAATTACATATTTTATTTATTTATTATTATCTTTCTTTGAAAATTAAAGACCATGCTTTACAAACTTTTTTTTGGGGGGGGGGTGCCCCCGTTCCCCTATGGCGAGCCGCTAATGAGCGTAAGGCAAGAGGATCAAGATCTGGCGCAGAATTTAATAACTGAATGTAGGGGAGGAAAACCCCGAAAAAATTCCCAGCTGCACCTTTGGCTCAGCGGGAGAGCAAAGCGCTCTCTTGGAAGAGTGGCCCTTGAGCTGAGGGACCCGTTGTTAAGGCACCAGATGGGATTCAGGGGCATTGCCTCGATGGGGCCGGGGACTGACTAGGGAGCAAAGCCTCGATCCGTGAGCCCTCTCGAAGCCTTACTCCTCGTATGTAATCCTGCAAAAATGAACCAGAGGAATTCTTCCATGGTGATGCCTTTACCCCTTCTCAATCCTTACCCCCTCGAGTCCTGGCCCGGCCCTCCCTCCCCCGGGCCCACACACTTGAATCCGTCACTGCTTTCACGTACAGTACTTTTGCTGAACTCCATGTCATAGTGTTTCCCAATGCTCGTCATGAAGTTGGATCCATTTGAAATAAAATCGACCTGGCTTGAGTCCAGTGCGGTTTCTCCAGGACAGTGAGATTCTCCGAAAAATGTGCCAGGTACATTTTCGTGCATTGAAATCGTATGCATACATGTACATTATCAGGGATGTGGAACACCCGCGTCCCTACGGTACGGTACGGTAATCACAATCGACGATGACTTCCATCTCTATCGCATCACGCAGTGCACTCACATCATATCACAGCAATCAGTTTTCATTCTGGCTTAGCAATTGTCTGTGGTATGTTTCTTCCCGTTCGTGCCACACACAACGCGTAATGAGAAAGCTTAGCATGGCATGGCTTACTCCTTTCATACTGTCATAGCGCAGCACTGTTAGTTTGTGCTCAGAAAAGTCTAGTCCAAATATACCGCGTATTTCGTCGTGTAATGACAAGTACAACTCGAGTATGGCGGAGTTAGGCGACATAAAGTCGCTTTCAGATGCAAAATTACGATCTGAATTGCAGCGTTTGGGATTTCCAGCAGGTCCTGTGACGGATTCAACTCGGTCCATATTACAGAAAAAGCTGCAGAAGTTACGATCGGAACAAAAGAAACCATCGAAAAGGGCGTCGGTAGGTTTGCCCTCCCGTAAAGTGCTTGGCTTCAGTTCAGACGAGAGTGAGAATGACACTGGTCCTGCGACAGGCAGGCAAGCCAATACAAGGCGACGGTCCGCCCGTGGTAGGCTCACCACTGCAAACAGGAGAAACGCCAGAGCCACGGCTTTAGAAGCGGATAATGACTCCAATGATGAAGAAAACGTGGACAATAACCTGCCCAATGCTCGTGCATTTTCTTTTTTGAACAGAGACAAATCACCCAAGTCGCAGCCTAACAATGTGTACAATGCTAGGCCCACAGAGGCTAGGCCTAGGCCTAATGTTAGGCCAAACTTGAATAAAAGTGGGGTAGGACAAGCTCGGTTTCCTAATCATACACTCAATGACAGAGCAAGGGACAAGTCCAGTTTGAATGCTGATAAAGATACAAATGATCACCTTTTCACCAAGCCAAGGCCAGAACGAAACTCATCGTTCTTTTCTAGAGCAAGACTGTTTGGGTCACAAACAAATGACAATGAATTTTCAGATTCAGATGTTGACCATGAACCCACATCAAAGCGAAGTAATCGGACTGATAGCAGTATGTCAAAAGGAGATAATAATTCGTATGATGCCAAAGCAAATGCTAGCTACAGTGCAAAACGTAATAGTAATTCACCACTAAGAAATAGTGGTGGGAATAAAACATTCAATGTTACTCCAGAGGGTGAGGAAAATGCCACAGAAGAGGCACACAGACTGAGACGGAGAAGTTCATTTAACTCTACTCCAAAGACTAGCACACCAAGGAAGACAACACCACATTCCTTAAACAGATCAGAAGCTGGCAGTTTCTTTGGCTCAAGTTCAGATAAGAAGAGATTGGATGGTAGTCTCAAGTTAGTATAGCTTGTTTCCATTACTTTAAAGGAGCTTTTACATCATCCCAAACATACAGGAACATCCCTAGGCCTAACTTGTTACATCACTATTTACAATTGATGGCAACACTTGTATTGGTTTATGTATTGTGCTGCCATTGGTGTACTCAACTCAATGCACACTGCAGACAGCTCACTCGTACAGAAGTGGGGGCCAGTCAAGTCGCCCCCTAGCAAAGTCGCCCCTCACAAAGTCGCCCCCTACAAAGTCGCCCCTTAACGAAGTCGCCCCTTGGCCAACAGTCGCCCCTTAGCAAAGTCGCCCCTTACAAACTCGCCTCCTGACAAAGTCGCCCCCCGCCAAAGTCGCCCCACGACAAAGTCGTCCCTTGACAAAGTCGCCCCCTCAGTTCAATTTAAGTCACCACCGGCAAAATTTCATCAAAAATGATTCAAGCAAATTAATAATAAACGAAAAGATAATCGTTCAGTCTATGCTCATGCACCATACAAATGCAATAGGCCTACTTATATGCAATAGGCCTACTTATGTATGCCTCGGTAATACTACAGTACATACGTACGTACAGGGATATAGAATCGCGTACTATGTTCCCATACCTACTGTACTTACGTACTCCCACATTTTTGTAGGAAACTGATCGACTGATCGACAGCGTTCGAGCGATATATGACAGAATTGTCACCAAATTTACACCTCTTATCGAAACATTCGATATAAAAGAAGTTAATGTTTTAAGTAATTAAAATTACAGGATTAATTTTTCTAAACTTCAAAGAAGGAAAAAAGTTGCAATTAGATGTAGGCCTAAGTTGGTTTCAAAAACACTGTAGGCTATGCGTAAGGCTAAAGTGTGACATCAAATCAGCAACAAAAGTGCGTAGGCACTTCATACCAGCTAATGAAAACGATTACTGTATCTTTGTATCTATTATTATTGTTTTTAAGAAATTTTTGCCGGGACCACTGAGGGGCGACTTTGTCAGGGGGCAAGTTTGTTAAGGGGCAACTTTGTTGGCCCAGGGGGCAACTTTGTGAGGGGCGACTTTGCTAGGGGGCGACTTGACCAGCAACCACAGAAGTAAATGGACTGCCTTGAGCAAAAGCACAAAGAAGCTACTGTATTGTAGCTTTGTTGTATAGTTTTGTCCAGAAGGTGCTCAAGACAAGTGTTTTCTTTTAAATGAAAATGGAGGGAGAGGCTAGTGAACTACACTGTAGGCCTAGGCTTAAGTGGGGAACTTTTTCAATGTTTTGGACGAGATTTGTCACCCTTCAAGAGTGATCATATTTCATAATCAACATGATTTCATATCTCTAGACTTCCATTTCCCTAGTAGCCTACCACTTTTTTTGGGCCTAGGGCCTAGGCTGAATTATTTTGGTGCAGAAAATGTATAGGATTGAGTTGGTGATGCACCCTCTGACAGACTATTTGGTGATTACACCGGAAGTTTGTACAGGACCCTATGAGGAAGAAAATCACCTAGGTACTGGGCACCCAAATATGCATGCTACCTGCAGCTGTAGGTGCCTGGTGTTGACATGACAAGTTTTCGTAGCCCTTGAGTATTTACAGTACTTAGTTCACATGGAAAGTGATAAAAGAAACACAGCTTTGTTCAATAGCTAGATTTTTAAAGGGGAACAAACTTTGCCAAAACAGTAAAATTCTCCTGCCTAATTTACTTGTAGCCCTTCTTCCAGTTTAATAGAAAAAAAGACTTGTGTAGTCCATTTTCTAGATAGCTGCTACTGAGTTTATATTGCTAAAGGCCTCATTCACACATGTATGTGAGCTGTGGGCACACTGCTGAGTGATCTGCACAACTCATCAAGGATTGATCAGAGTGAGGCTATTGATTGAATTTATATCAATTGAAAGTGTGTTTACCAATCATTACTAGAGATGAAGGGATACTTGTAAATATGATTTGGGTGATGCAACAGCCCATTTAAGGCAACACCAACATTTGATGTAAGTCATCCTAAATTTTAAATTTACTGTTTTCAGATATCATACTGCTATGATGTGTCATCATGGTTATACAGTGTTCGATTTTAAGGAATTTGCAATGGTTGTCCAAAGGACTACCATTTTGTAAAATTTGGTTGTCCTGCACAAAATAAGGTAGTCCCACTTCTACTCTTTGTAGCAATCATGGAATTGGAAGCACATCACCATGTGTCCCCAAATTTAGTGGCTTTCACTTTAATACACCACATAAGAAATCCCAGATATCCATGGAAGTGCTCTCTCAATAGCATCTACAGCAGTGTGTGATTACTAATTTTATGGGGCAAGCAGCTAGCACCCAAAACAAGACATTGGCATTTTCTGAAAGGTTGAGGGGAAGGGACCGGTGCCACGGAGGGGAAAAACAATTCATTAATTGCGATGAGATCCCCCTCTTCAACAGTACTGGTCAACATTCACAGGCCATACTAAAACTATAGTGACAATACCCAATGTTGTGGAAAATTGATGACATTCTGACAGGGAAAGGGTCGTTGGGGACATTGACACAACCTCACTTGTTTTTGCAGAATTTTTGGTTGTCTCGGGCACCAGGACTACCGTTAAAATCGAACACTGTTATACATCATGTATGATGTTTCACAGCAAATCAAATGCAGGTGTTTGGTCATTATACATTAAACAGTTCATGTTTTTTTTTTATTGTTATTGTTTTTTGAATAGGATGTTACTTTTACTGTACTTTAGTGGAGAAGAAATATGGTTCTGCAACATATAAGAAATTTCATTTTTTCTTTATCCCCTTTTCTTTTTTCACAAAAATGTAGTAATAGGTATCACTTACAATGTTTGTAATGTTCCTTTCTCATTTTGCCTCTTTTTATAGCAAACATGAACAGCAGCAGATGTAATTTGTGAACCTGAAATAACATTCCTTTGAATAGACTCTGTAGGTCAATGCTTGAGGAGACATTTTCTTGGAGCAACTCTGTTTTCATTGTCATAGGCACAAGAGGCTGGGGGATGCACCCTCCCCCTTCAGCTTATCCATTCAGGCAGGATATTTGCTATGTTCATTTAAGAAATGCTCCTCATCCAGCAAACTCTGATTGACATTTCTTCAAGCAGAGTGCTCATCCTCCAGTCCCTGTCAATTGTCAGCACAGTAGTCCTGTATTCTTATGTTCAATGTGTTTATGCATATAAAGTTACTTGTTATGCAATTTCTGTCAGTTTTATTAATTTTTATTTTTTTAATTTTTTTCAGTCAGTCTCAGTATCCCCATTTTTTATTCTACAGTAGGAGTGCTTCTGCAAATGAAATGTCATCCAGGGGGTATGGGAGACAGAACTCCAACTCACTTTTGGAACAAGAATTTGCAACAGAAGAAAACTTAAGTTCAAGCCTTGGCTCCAAGTACAGTCATATCATCTCCATGGTGCTTTTGGCGTGTGCCTTCATATTCTTTGCTGTTTTGGGGGTCTTGTACATTAGTGTGGGAAGTGAGGAAGTGCCAAATGTGATAAAAGGTATGTGACATTGTAAAAGTTGGCTCTCTTTTTGTGAGAGATTAAAGAAATTAATTGATTTTTCACTGCTCGATAAATAAAAATTTGGCATAGCAGGGCTTTTTCAATACTCCACAGGGGTTGGTTACTCTCCCTTCACCTGATCAGGCTTTTACCCTCCCTGAAAAATTCTCAAAAAGTAGGATTTTTTTTATTTGAATAGGTATATGTGTTTATGCATGATGTTTAGATGTTAAAAATTATTAACCAGTTCAGGGCTGCCCAAAGATATTACCTTTTCTGCATTTACAGTAAGTCACTTCACAATAAATGAAATTTTGATAGGGCCTAAACCCCTCATCTAGGATGGTCTACTTCCACCCCACCCTCTCACCCCTTAAAGATAACCTGAAAAAACACAGATAAAGTTCCAGTTGAATCAGAAATGCTATCTGTCAGGGACTGTCATAGTTGGTGGCACTGGTGCCCCTTATAAACAAATCAAAGCAGTGAGAAAAGTTGCTGTGAGATCCCTCAGATTAAGTTTTGTTACAGTATATACCCTTTTTGAAGGTGATGTTAAGAACAGTTGTTACACTGACATCTGATATACAGGCTGGTGTTAGGAGTTTCCCAAAAGAGAAACTATCACATGAAGTGACCTAAGCAAAATGTAGGTACCTTTAACACTTTTGCCTCTGGGCCCTACAAGAGGCCCTAAGGTACTGTAGGCACCTGACCCACGCTTCATGTGTGATTGCTTTGTTTATGTTGCAATGATGCCTTGCCATCAATCTCTCCTTTTTTCAAGTCTGTCAGAAACTCTTTAAGTAGTAACTGATTCCATGGAGTCTGCAGACTGTGGACTTATAGGTCAGCACAGTAGTCTTTTCAACACCTTTTAGCAGAGCACATAAAGCCAAAGACAGGTGTGCAGACTCACCATTGGGCATTACATTTTTGTTGGGATCTCATATGTATGTTAGTGTAAATAACACCAGCAATATTTGTTGAGCTCTCATGAAATGACACCCATTTTCAACATTGTGGTAGAAAAACAGGGCTACAAAAATTTCAGAATTACTTTTTTACTTTCTGTACCTTAGGCCTATGTAGTAAAAGGTGCATCTGAATAGCCTGTAAAATTTCTAACGTAGTTGATCAAAATCTTGGAAATATTTTTTAGAACTGCAGTGCAATATCAGACTCCAAGGGCCAAAGGCCTACTGTGTTTACTCTATTAAATGTCCCCTCTCTAATAAACGCCCTCCCCCCTTGATTTTTTCGTCACATTTCATGTAGGCCTAGTGAAATTCTGAATTGCTGTTACGGGGCACTTGCCGAGAGAAATCCTCTGCTCTGTTGTGGATCACAGGGTGGGGGGGGGGGAGGGGAGAATGTACAGTTACAGTTACGGAAAACTGGAGACATACAATAGCAAGACTGCTGACGGATTAGAGGTCCCCTGTGAACTGCCACTTTCTAGCTCATAATCTTTAATACAGCCTCTGCATAAGCATCTGTAATGCTGATAGTAGGGTGCTGAAGATTCCTTGCCAGTAAATTTGACTCTAATAAAGTCCCCCCTTCACGAAAATTTCACACCCCTGGGCAGGGAATAATTTAGCATACAAATTTTGCATAGTAGTTTTGAGAATTATTTTCTTCTGTAGTGTAAAATCACTGAAAACCCTATGGTTATGCACACCAAAAAGTGCTACAAATTTTTGCATTTGTGTAGCAATTTGACCAGCAGCTTGTGAAGCAAATTGCGATACGATACCAGATAAATTATTCCCTAATAAACGGTTTTGTTAGAGTAAATACGGTAAGTTTTTTGAAGTACAAATAGGAAGAGTTTGAGGCAATTTTCCAACATTGTATTAATTGTCATATTTAGGAAAACTGTAGATACTTACATTATTGACAGCATTAGCCCTGTTCATAGTCAAGAATAGGAAAGGTTTAGATGTACAGTAAAAGTAGTAATGCATTAATTTACAGTAGTAATATTACAAAGCAAAATAGTATAGAGAAATCATGCAGTCACAGAAATATTATCAGAATAAGCACAAAGTAGTTGTTAAAACAATGTGCTGATTTAATATCAAATGCTTTACATTTTCACAAAATACTTTCCTATTTTATATTTTGATCATTCCACGTTATACTGCATAAACTTAAAAAATGTTAAGTAGGGCTGTGAACGTGTAGAAATATAGACGTTTAATCGCAAAAATTTGTGATCGTTTAGCGATTAATCGCAGTTACCTTATCACAACAGAAAGACGGTGTGTGCTGATTTACGCAATAAGTATTCAAAATGAATTGGTGATGCTGGGGGATGTAATGTCCGTAGAGCACGGTTTCTGTAAGGGCTTTACTTTGCTTTACTTTGATGTCTTACAGTGCTATGCATACCATTTATCATTTTTTCAAAACAAGTACTCATATGGATAAAAATGGACGTAAAATAGGTTTTGCGATTAATCGCTAGTAGCTTTGTACTAAACGTTTATTCCACATGCGATCATTTAGCGATTAATCGCTACATGGTCACAGCCCCAATGTTAAGATTCTGTACTATAGGTATGTCCATGCCATACAAAGATGTGGTGTTGTGAACAGTCATGACTGGAGTATCTTCCATCTGACCAGCTAAATTACAAGATCGGTCTTACTAGCCAAAAAGGCTGGAATAAACATGAAGTGAGCAATGGACTAAAGAAAAATTTAAAACCTCTGCAAAGAATATGTTGGCATGAATGCAGCCAGGGTTATGGCTGGACCAGTTCTTGTAGTGTCCCACAATTAAACTGTTGAAGTTGAGCGTACCAAGCTACTGTAGTGGCCTACATTTTGAAAAGAGTGGGTCTAAACTTGATTTATTGGCCTTATATTGGTGCATTGTGTTACCAAAACTTGGAAAATACCGCAGAAATTAAGTTTGTTCTCATTTTCAATTGCCTCCAAAACCAGGTAACATCTTGACATTATAATATTGCATACTGTATGGTAGTTAAGTTAGTCCCATTCAGTGTATGGACATCACAGGGCTAGGAGCTGGGTGCCAAGTGGCAGTTCCAGGAAGCACTGCCTGACACTGCCCACCATACCTGCAACTTTGATTGAAGCCAGTTATATTTTTAAGTGGTGGTAAAGTATTAAGGAGTATGAAGTGGATATAATCCCAGAGAAGTTTCTAAATCGAGATATTAAAAACATTGACTTGTCAACGAATTGACTCAAGTCTCTAATATTTACAGGTGTGACTGACTTGACAGCATAGAGGAGTGACTTTTTCCGGGTTGAATAGATAGTGGGGTAAGAATGAGGAGTCAGTCCAGTCCATATTTTGGCCCTTGGTCTTTGTAGATTTTTCCCGAACCAGGTGCCATTTTTCCATGAATGGAAGCTTTTAATTCTTGGAATTATTAAAAGTGCAAATTAAATGTGTTGTTGTTTGGTATGATGGCAATGCACCATCAAGACTCCGTGAATACCCTGGTTTACAGGTTACTGTGTAACAATTGCACAGATGTGAAGTGAGCTTACAAACTTATCAGTGTGTTTTGCCCAAATTAAGGAAAATGCTCACTGACTGTTTTAAACACTGACCTAAAGTTTGGATTTCATAAGTTGGGGAATATGACCAGGCTTTTGTGTAAAAAATAGCTGTTGCCTAGTCATATATTTTTGAAGCAAACCAGGCACTAAATGTGGAGGACTGTGGAGTTTAAGTCGCCTGGAGACATCTTAATGTTAGGCTGCCTTTTTTATAGTTCAGCCTTGCAAAAACATAATTTTTTCAGGTATTTTCTTCAATTTTCTTTGTAGATGAGAAATTTTTAGTTTGTGGAAGGGGAGATGTGTGTAATGGGGCGAAGGTAAGTACAACCATATTTGTGCATAACTGTCAAAAGAATCATTGTGGAATGTATTGTTTACCACATTTATTGTCCGCAGTCATCAAACCACCTGTTAAACTAAGGTGTGGCAGCATTGCCAATGTAAATTCAGACATATCAGTGTGAAAATACTGATAGCATCGATATTTCTACGGGATGAGCACATAGTTTGACAGTTATTGTAGACAAGGCAGCTTTGAAAAATGGTCGTTGGCCTTAAGGTTACGTGGACTTTCCACACAGCTTTTGGATAAGAAACAACCACCAAATGAAATTACTCTTTCTCTCTTGTAAAATCAATTGTTTAACACTAAACAGTCACAATATACTCAGCCTGTAAGCAATTGAAGTATGGAGTTTAGAGTTTCCTTACCAAATGTAATAAATGCCAGTTTTGAAAATCGTTAACTAGCACCACTTACTGACTTGTTAATTTGAATTTAAAGGGGAAATGCAGTCACCCCAACTTGAAGTAGTGTGGTAGACTGTCCTGTTTCATGATTGGCTCTTGAGAGTCATGTGACAATATTTTTTCTCCTCAAATGTGAAATTTACAAGAAGTAACTGATTGGTTTACCTTGAATATGCAATATTGAAGTCCTAAAAATATTATGAAAGATACTTTGAAGAGAAATAAGAAGACAGTTGTGAGATTTAGCTGTTGCTTCAAAATAAGTTTGGGGCGACTGCTCTTGCTCTTTAATGAATGACTGAATTTAGCTTTTAGCAAACTGCAAAATCATCTAGTGCAGTGTACATATTTTACATCAATAAGTGAGGCACCTTTGCCGGTCTAGTGTTATTTAGGCCATGACTTTCTTATACTGTTTAGTTGAATGGAGTTAAAGTAGTCTAATTTTAAGGAATTAACAAAACAAGAAACTTAAAGTAATTGTTCCCATAGCGTATTTCCCACACAAGCTGACACACCCAATCTGCCATGCATGGGCGTCCGGAAGGGGGGGCAAGGGGGGCACTTGCCACCCCCCTGGAAAATCAAAAACTTGAAAAAAACGAAGAAAAACATAAAAGAAAAACGAAGCAAATATAACATCAACATTTCTTAACAGCTCACTCAGTGTGAATTTCTACTCTCAAAACAGGAATTAAATAAAAATATCAATACTCAGGCTCCAGCATCACCCTCCCCCAGCATACTTTCCAGTGACATTTCTTAAAGTTTATACTTACGATATTGCTAGTTTTTTCCCCTTTTTATATGCGGTAAATAGGCCTTGGAAGTGCCATTTCCAGCGATCTGGGAAGCATTTTGGGCCAAAATTTTCTTGCGCTCCGCGCCAACCCATGGTGGTGCGGAGTGCTGACAGTCTATGGCTTCGCCCCCCCCCCCCCTTGACAAATTCCTGGCTACTCCTTTGTCAACACTGTGAAGTAGCATCTAAACTCTTTTCTGGTAGTAAAATATTTCCCGTGAAAAAAGTTGGGCCCACCTAAAAAATTTTGCCCCCCTGAATTTTTTTCTGCGGACGCCCATGCTGCCATGATGAATCGCATACTTGATACTTGTCATAAAGTAGGGCTGTGCATTTCCAGTTAGTTCACTATCCATGTAACTGATTTTATTATCAGAACGGTTAACCGTTAACTGAAAATGAAACCAAGGTATATCAACAAAATCAACATTTAGGAAGAGCACCATCACTATAAAAATGAAGTTTATACTCTCAAAATGGCACTGCGAGTGATGTTTGCTGATGTAGCATGCATGTCAAAAGATTTGCATTATTTGCGAAGTTACGGCCATTAGTCCATACTGTAAGCAAGAGCAAATCACGCATTTATTCAAACTTCACAAAATTGCATACTGTACTTTTTGATGTTCCACTGATTACCAGTTTCGAGATTTTTGCCATCTAAAGTAGCATCGTAAGATGAGAAGCTGATGCATATTACCTGGCATTACTGCAGTACAGAACTAGAGGCTCTTCTCAGGCTACAGGGATACAGTATTAAACAGATCTAGAGCAAATGTATGTAGCTTTGAGTACAAATGTACCACATACTGAACTGCATTGTGCCTTGTGATGTTGCTGCAGTTCATATGTTATATATGTGTCTGCTAAGAATTTCCAGCACATACAGTAATGCTGTGATTGTGTGAAAATTTTTACCCATATTCCTGCATCCTTTGCAGAATAGGTAACATTCATGTTGTATTTTAACCTGCCTTAAATCGCTTGCCTTTCTTCCTAATACCTGCATATTTGGGGGGGGGGGGGGGGGGGGAACTTTTCTAGGAATTCTACTGCAGTAATAATAAAAAAATTATGAAAAATGTAGTCGTCTCTTGTTAAAGTTATTTGGTTAGCTTAAATGGGGAGAAACATTTAATAATACTTTAGTTGCACTGTACAGAGCTTACAAGCTGGGGTTGAATAATTAAGCTGTACTAATTTCGTACAGATTTCACTTGTTTTGAGCCTGATGGATTAAATTAAACATGTGACCTTGGCTAGACAATTCCCAAAGTGCATTTAGGATGAACAATGTTAAACATATTTTTCTGCTTACTAGAACTAACTTTTCAGTCTTTACATGTGAATTTTCAAAAGAGCTCCAGACTTAAAAAGTTGTGATGGATTGTTGTAGTGTGTGGTGTCTAGTTTTATCGTACCTTTGATATTTTTAAACCTTTTCAAAGGTTTTGTGAAAAGTTCATTGTTACGTTATTTTAGCAAGAGACTCACAGATCATTGTGCAAACAGAACGATATATACAAGACAAAGCTGTGCAATGAAGACTGTGTAACTAAGCATTGCAAAGGCCTTTTTGGAACTTTTGTATACCTTTTGTAATTTTTGGTCAAAGTTTTAGCCATTGTTACATGATTGTTGGCAAGCAACTTTTGTGGTTTACTGCCCAAAGGGATTTAAGGTAAAAGCAGAACTGTAGGGACTGATTCAGTAGGATACAAGAACGGTTAAACAAAATGACATATGGCAGTTGGTTAAACAGTTAACCATTTAACAGGCACAACCCTAGTTAATTTTTTTGTTTTTCAAAACAGCACACATGGATTTGTAGGAATTGTGATGAAATTCTTCAGATTTGAAAATACTAGATTATTTCCATTATGTAGATAAAAAGCATCCTCGTTCGCTTTTGAAAAAAAAAATTATACTTTTTACATTCTAGGATGAAATCTTGAAGAATTTTGCAGAAGCTTTGTATCAGCTACTGAGTGAAAGAGCTGGTAAGTTTAGCCTTAGTATGTTATTGACTCACTGTGGGAAGTACCATGGATTTTCTGTGTGCCAAGCACTTTAGTGACCATCCTGGGGGAGGGGTTGAATGGCATCAAGCATAATAATGGAAGCTGGTAGGCCCATCTGTCAGCATTTCAGTCCAGAAAAGTGTCAAGTGGTAATGAGGACTTGATGATCCTGTACCACAAGGCAAAGTGGTGTGGTACGTTAGAACAGTCACAATTTTCAATGGGATTTGGACCCACTGACAGGCATCAGAGGCATGGTGGTGGGGTCTATTCTTTCAACTGAGATCTCAAAAAATTTCCTGAATTAACATCCATAATGCTTTAATTAAATTACCTGTTTCTGTTGTTATTTAGGATGTCAGGAGCACCATCAAAACCTTTAAATTTAGTGTGTATGCCTTTGCATGTCAATGGCATAGCTAGAGTTTTCTGGGGGTGGGGGGTGGAGGGGTGCTGGATCTCCAGATGGGAGGGCTGGTGTATGTTCTACTGACTTTTTGCAAGATATCTCCGATCACCAGTGGGGATTGCTGGGGGCTCTGAGATTTCCTGAGAGGGCTCCAGCTGGAGTCCCCAAGCCCCCCCCCCCCACCCCAGTAGCTATCCTGTATGCCACTGTTGCATGTACTGTAGGATCTGGCATCTGAACGGGCCATCCCACAGAAGGAAATGTTTAATGTACACCATACTTAGTATGTTGGCCAAAGTCTGAAGTTTGAGTCTCTTTGGTTTTCTACCCATTAATAATAGTAAGTGGGTAGGCCTTTATCTGGAATTTGAAAATGATAATTTATCACCCAAAGGGAAGGTTCTATTTGCTTCATATTGAGCATGAGTGTTTAAATAAGAGTAACATTTCTTTGATCAGTATCAATGTATCGTCTCAATCAGTCATGGGAAAGTAGGACTATGTAATTCTACAATGAATGTAAACTGATGAAACAATTGTTTGGAGTTGATTACGTACAGGTTTATTGACCATGTTCTAGATAGGGAAGCTACTGTTCACTTTAAGTTTGAGCTGAGCACTTAATGTGGCTTTTGTCATCATTGGTGTTATTTCTCAAGTTTTCCTATTTGTTGGCAATGTATCATACATGTCTCAGTTACTTGTGCCATTTAGTTAACAACTTTTTGGTCTTGATGCTCCCTCGATTTGTGTCGGTGCCCAGGCAAATTTGTGACAGCCACAAGCCATTTGGTCATATCCCAATAGATCCTTTTTTGAAGCACTGCCATTTTACTGGTTAAGAATCATTTTTTGTTGTTTCTTTTCAAGGCTTACACCAGTGTGGTTACCTTAGTGAAGGAGAGGATCAAAAGATGTTGAAATCAGATGTGATAAAATATTTGGAGAAAGAATTTGTAAGTAGTATTTGTTGCTTTGGTTTCAAGCTGCAGTGGCTGCAGCCATGTTTTGTTATGGAAGACAGCACTAGCATTGTTGAATGAGTCCTGCTATTGTAATGTTGTGGCAACAAAGCATGGCTGCAGCCCCTGCAGCTTTGCTGAGGCAACCACATCCTTAGGTTGACATGATACCTACAGTAAGCCAATGAGGGAACTTGATACAGCAAGGTTAAGACTTGAGTCACTGATTTATTGTTTATATCCATTTTGCAAAGTTTCAGAGCCCATTTAAAAAAATAAGATAAATAAATATGTCATAAAAGTTATGTCCGGTGTAGTAGCTGTGAAATGGCTACTGTTCCTCAAGGTTAGTATGAAGACAAGATCGGATGTGATTAGAGTAATAGTGAGTTTGAAAAGGAATTTGGCAGGGATCTTCGTTATTATTCAGTGACAGTAGGCCTGGGAGTGTGTGTGTGTGTGTGTGTGTCAGTCAGAGTGTTTGTGATGCTTAGCTTGTAAACAAGATTTCTCAAGATAAAGAATGATGGATACTTTTCAAACATTTCATACTTTGCGTAGATCTGTATTGTTTTTGTTCAAGGTCAGGGGTCATGTCAGGTCACCAGAGGTCAACCAAAACCTTGTAATCATGATACCTCAAGGTATAAAGCATGGATACTTTCACATGTAGCAAGTGGATGCATTATAGTCAGAAAATGAAGCCTATTGTTTTTGGTAGAGGTCAAAGTTTGCCTGAGGTCACCAGAGGAAAAACTTCAAAAACCTTGGAAATTCCTTGTAAACATGACATCTCAAGATAGGAATGATGGACACTTTTCATATAACTTAAAGGGATTAATCATGTTGAGGGGAAGGACACTATTTTTGGTAGAGGTCAGAGGTTATGTGAGGTCACCAGAGGTCAAAAACCAGAACATTGTAAGTATGATATCTCAAAGTAGGAAGCCTGGATACTTTTTATACTTGGTTTGTGGATGGATTATAGTCAATCTATGAACCTTTTTGTTAATGACAGAGATCACCTGTAGTCATCAGAGGTGGCACAAAGAAACCCTTGGAATTGCCTGTAAAAGCTATAGCTCAAGATACTTTGCATACTTTATATAGATTAGTCATGTTGAGAGGAAGAATTTTATTGTGGGAGGAGGTCAGAGGTCTTAAACTGAAAACCTTGTACATTTTATTTCTTAAAGTGGACTTAAAGTCTACAGTAGAATTACAAGAATATATATTTTAGAGGTTGGAAAATGAATTTCATTTACCCAACTCCCAGTTTCATAGCTTGCTCCGTTGCTGATATATAAAATTTTGAAATTTATTCACTTAATTTGAAATAGTCAATTGTGCAGTAATTTGTGATGTCCTTCTTGTACAACTCACATTACGTGCTTTTGTTTCCTTTTGAAATCAAGTTGTCTGTAAGACCTTGGAACAGTTACTTTCTCTCTTGCAAGTATGTTGTATGGAGAGGTTTATATGTCCAAGTCACCCAATAACAGTAAGACAGTGATCACATTTTTGGCACAAGGTGATGTGGCTTTCGAAAAAGCAAAGAAAAAGGCAGACGGTAATTAAAGTAGTACAAGAATGACATCACAAATTATTGTGCACCATTTTAAATTGATTGAATAAGGTTCAACATTTTATGTCTCAGCTCAGGAATGTTCTATGAAGGTGGGAGATGGACCATTTGGATGCATTTTTCAGTTTTTAGACTTTAGTTACACTTTAAGATAGGATCCATTCATAGTTTTCATAATTTCAAAACTTTCTTGAGGCAAGGAATCACTAAGCTTTTGGCTTTTTGGTTTACTTTGGCAACATTGCATCCCTGAAAACTGAATTATTGAGGCTGGTGCCATTAAACATTAAGGATTATCACCAACAATGGCATTTAAAGCAATGAAGCTTGGCAACCGGGAGATGTGGGTTTTGATCCCGGCTGGGCCAAAGTAAGGCCCATCTGAACTGGCTTTTCAAAAAAGAAAACAAATTTGATCTAAGTTGTTGAGTTGGTTAGCCACCCGACGTGAAGTTGTAGTAATTCATAAGCCACACAGGCATCTCCCACATTTGTGGTTGCTTAGCTGCATAAAAGGCCCCTCAAGGCCTGAATTATAACAGCTGTTTCATCTTCCTACCTTCTCTGTGGTCACACTCTTATTTTTGTCTTCTGCTACAGCAGGAACAGCGGAGCAAGTCAACATATTGGGTTGAGGACATGTTGACAGAAGTATTGGAGCAGATTGTTACAAAGGATTTGGGAATACAGTAAGTGTAGTTTTCAAACAAGTTTGAAATTTTAATGAAATTGCTGATTGGTTATCTTAGTGGAATCCAAGATGAGGTTTGTAGTGGTCCTTGAAAACCTTGAAAAGTCCTTGAATTTTTGTAGGCCTTGAAAAGTCCTTGAAATGTCCTTAAATTGAAAAGAATGGTCATTTTGCCTTGAAAAGTCCTTAAATACATTTATCATTGGTAAAATTTGTCTTGGTGTGGTTTATTTTTTAACAAGATCTCATTTCAGGCCTGCAATATTTTGCCGACCAATTCCAGTGTAAGACAGTCTCGCTGTTTTCTGTAACAAGTAATAGCTACCTTACGATTGCTCAGTCGCTGGTGGCAAGTACAAATGTACTCTGGCGGAGTTATGTCTTGTTCCAGCTTGCTAGAATGGAATATATCTCAAAATCTGAATGAGTAAACAAACATTTCCTACAGCAAGAGAGAAAAATATTGAAAAACCACAATTTAACAAATCATACCGCTACGGCAGTGGCAGAAAATGTATGGACACATTTGTATTTGCATTCATGAAGCGAACAATATCTGTTTGTTAACCCAAGCTTCCCCTCCCTCCACCTGTCTCGGGCATTGGAATAGTCTTCCTAGCTGGGCGAAAAGGATGTGAGTCAGTGACCAGATGCATGGATTTCAGACAATTACACACTCAAGTTCATGCACAAAATTTTGTAAAAGTTTGAGGTAAAATCCACAAAACATGCTGCAGTATACTGCTGCATAAGTTGGTACAAACTTGTGCAATGATAAAATTACTTATTATGATATCACTTTAACATGGCTTTAAACATTGTAGCAGTGAGAGCTTTTGGAATGTGTGAATGCTTATATGCAAAGTTTTTACACCAAAGATGCAAGATTTTAAGTCCTGAAAGTCATGGTTTGATTGCACAGGCAAAGTTCAGGTCCTCCTAAACAGTGTTTACTGTGGACAAAATGTTTAAATTGCATAAACAAATGATCATCTTAAAGGATCTACAAATAACCTAATCGGTCAAGAACCCCCTAAAAGTGCAAATGACATGTGCAAAAGACCCTCAGGTAACAGTGTGAAATAAAATTCGCAAGTTTCAGTGCAAAGCTTTATGATATGGGGCTACTTCCTTTAGAGGGGCTTGGCATATTGTTATTGCCTAACATATCACATGTAAGTACACCTACATCCTAACCATGCACATGTGTCTCTTTAGTTGATCTACTGTACAAGTTAAGGCCTATCCTAGGATCACAGAGCCTATTACATTCTTTCAGTATGTTTTTGGTTTCGATGATAAGAGAAACCTATGCAACTGTGCTGGCGTGTGTATGGGTGTATGTATGTGTGTGTGTATGTGTGTATGTGTGTTTGTGACACTTGCTCGTTAACACGATATCTCAAGAAGGGAAACTCTGACACTTCTCAAACTTGGCACATAGGTGCCCCATATTGAGAGGAAGAACCCTATTGTTTTTGGTTGGGGTCAAAGGTCATCTGGGGTCACCAGGGGTCAAACTCTGAACCTTGTTAACACAATATCTCAAGTTAGAAAACCTGGACAAATTTCATACTTAGTATGTAGATGCATTATGGGAAGAGGAAGAACCCTATTGATTTTGGTGGAGGTCAAAGGTCATTTGGGGTCACCAGGGGTCAAACTCTGAAAACCTTGTCAACACGATATCTCCATGTAGGAAGCTTGGATAAATTTCATACGTAGTATGTAGAGGTGTTATAGAAAGAGGAAGAACCCTATCGATTTTAGTTTAGGTCAAAGGTCATTTGGGGTCATCGGGGGTCAAACACTGAAAACCTTGTTAATACGATATCTCGATGTAGGAAGCTTGGATAAATTTCATACTTAGTATGTAGATGCCTAATGGTAAGGCAGAGAATCCTATTTTTTCGGTGGAGGTCAAAAGTCATCTGGGGTCACCAGGGGTCAAATGCTGAAAACCTTGTTAACACTATATCTCGATGTAGGAAGCTTGGATAAAATTCATACTTAGTATGTAGATGTGTTATATAAAGGGGAAGAACTTTATCGATTTTAGTGGAGGTCAAAGGTCATTTGGGGTCATCGGGGGTCAAACTCTGAAAAACTTGTGAACACAATATCTCAAGGTAGAAAGCTTGGATGAATGTCATACTTAGTATGTAGATGCATTATGGGAAGAGGAAGAACACTATTGTTTCTGGTGGAGGTCAAAGGTCGTCTGGGGTCACTGGGGGTCAAACATTGAAAACCTTGTTAGCACAATATCTCAAAGTAGAAAGCTTGGATGAATTTCACACTTAGTATGTGGATGCATTATGGGAAGAGGAAGAGCCCTGTTGTTTTTGGTGGAGGTCAAAGGTCATTTGGGGTCACTGGGGTCAAACTGAAGACCTTGTTAACACGCTATCTTTATGTAGGAAGCATGGATAAATTTTGTGCATAATATGTAGATGAGTTATGGAAAGACAAAGAATGCTATTGTTTTTGGTGGAGGTTAAAGGTCATCTGGAGTCACCGGGGGTCAAACCCTGAAAACCCTGGTAACATGATATCTTGACGTAGGAAGTTGGATGAATTTCATACTTAGTATGTAGATGCCTACTGGTGAGAGGAAGAACCCTATCACTTTTGGTGGAGGTCAAAGGTCATTTGGGGTCATCAGGGGTCTGGCCTTAAAAAAGTTTGCAGTCACTTCATACTACTGTAATTCCATGATACTGTAGGTGTGTATGAATCATCGAAACCACAATGCATTTTTGCATTCTGGTTTTTACAAAGTGGTTATAATTGTTCTATTTATTCTTTAATAGTGTTATGCTTGGGAAGTCTTATTTATTGATAAGATGGCATGGTTTCTTGTGTAAGTTCATTTTAAAAGTTCTTTGCTACATTGACCATATGTAACACTGTTAGGATGGGGTGTTAACAATTTCCAGTGATTGCCTTTTGACAGGCGCACTTGGGCTTGCTCCATGGCGCCCGTAAATTCCAACGGAGGAGCTCGACTGATCGCGCTCCTCTATTTCCTGCGAAGAATCCTAAATATGAAGTACACATGTGAAAATGGCCTACATTGTACAACATCTACAAACAAGCTGTACATTGACTCTATGATTAGAGCTAAACTGCTCACTCCACAGAATATATCAGTAAAACTGTTATAACCATATCAAATTTGTCTAAATCATTCAAATTCTTTCAAAAATTATTTTAGCCCTCTGTGACCATGAATGCAAGTTTTTTAAGTGAAAATGGAAGAGACTTCAGCTTTGAAGTAAATGGTTCGATTTCACAAGTAACCTATAGCTTGCTGCACACATCTTGTACTGCAGACGGTACCATTTCAAAGTACATCGTTTTACTGTATCAAATGTTACCAAATTTGTCAAAAATAACAAAAACATTTTCCTGGCATGTTCAAAAGACTCTCAAACAACTATCTGTAATATATTGACAACTTTTAGTTGGAAGGTTTTTCTCCACAGGGCACATTTCTCTAGAGGGGCTTTGCAGTTTTGCCATTGCCTAACACATAAAATACATGGGTAGGCCTACTAAAGTGCTAACCAACACAGTACATGTGCAGAAGTGGTCTGCTTACTCGTAGAGCTACTGGGTCTAAAATTTCCTTATCCTTTTTGTTCCCAAGTGTTTAAAAATGTTGTCTAAGATGTTGGTATGAGTGTTCAGAATCATTTATGGTCAGGATATAGGGCCTTTGCTTGTCAAACCAACTTAAATATTTTTTATATCTTTTGCCATACATATTCTGTTACGAGAAGCTGATCAGTCTCAGGACTTCAAGTCCATACAAATTGAACCCAACTTCACATGAACCTGACACCATTCTAAATTCTCTTTCGGTTGCTGTGTGGGATTCCCCAGTTACCACTAGACAAAAACATTGTGCCCCACTCTTCCCCACCGCTGTCAGAGCATAGGTACTGATAAAAGCGCTTTACAATGGGTTTCAGTTCAATGTCACATAAGCACTTTTACTGTCACTAAATAGGCTATAACAGTTTTTTCATTATGATATTTTTGGCCCCCTAAACTTCTATTTGGCCCCTTAAATTCATGGAATGGGGCCCTGTTGGTTCCTAGTTGTGTGGTACCAAGATGTTTGTGGAAGTGCAAGCAGTGTAAAAGGAGTTTTCTTCTCATAGAAAATCATAAAGAGATCTGGAAAGATATCATTCGACTGCAACAAAAAGAACTTGAGCAACTCACACAACAATTTATTTCATGATTAATGTATTGTTCATCTCAGTTAATGTGTAACAAGCATGTAAATACCTATAAACAGTAATGATGCTGGATATTTACACTGCGCACACGTGATAGGCCTACACAATAACTTACAGCAGGCCGAAGTACCTACGATTCAGGACGCATGCAAGCATATAGGCCTATGTACTGTACATGCATGGTATAGACATACATTTCATTCTAAGAATGTTGATAGTGCTCACTTCTGCTCACTTTTTACGTTACTGATGAATGGAAAGCTGCACATGAGGCGATGACCCCGAACAAGGAGAGCGATTAGCTCTCCTCACACTAGTTGACTGAGCTCCTACAAATTTCAAAAGGCAAGGCCAGAATTTCAAGGCATAACCCTAGGAACACTTTCTTGGAGGTGTTTTAATGAAATTTAGACACAATGAATGGATTATGGGTTATTAGTGGTGGTTCAAGAATTTGATTAAGGGTATGTAGGGGTAATTTTATGCCATATTAGGAATAAGCAGTGTAAATGCCATGACTCCAAAAGATTCAGAGGGAGTCATGGGTGATTATCACTGTTGATAAACAGTTTGTGAATTGCTTCAATGAGGGTGTTCTGAAATCTGAGGTGGTCATTTTGGCATAGGTTACCACCACTTGCAGGGTTTCCCCTGGCATTCTTTTTGTGAGGCAGCCACCTCACACTTTTTGGCCACCACCTCACAGAAATTTGCTATAATTACCATCTGTACTGTACTAGCTATAGGAGTGTTATAAGTTCTCCCTCACTGTTTGGGCTTAAGCTGGCACCATATTACCCCCTTGGACTAATACCACCTCACACTCTTTGAAATCCAGGGTAGACCCTGACTTGTAAACCCCCTGTTTTCCAGCTCACATTTTGCAGTAATACAGTTAGCTCTCTTGAACTGAGGGCTCAACGTAATAGTTAAGGCCAGTCGCTCCTGCAAAGACCTGGGGTAATCCAAGTAAAGGAGATGCCAGGATTTCTGATTTATCCTGGTGATGATTCTTTCCGGTATATATACAGGTAATGTGTGATGATGAATTATTAACAGTTACACTGGAATCATGCAAGCCGGCCAAAAAAGGGGAGGGATTTTATTTATACAAATTTACAGAAGTGACTACATGCTTCTTCTGAGAGGTCTGCAGCATGAGTGGCATGGGATTAGGACCTTGCAGACTTGAGGCATTGAGTCAACTATTTGGCTTGTGATTGGCTGAAAGTGGTGTGCCATAAACAAATGACCAATAATGGAGGGAATGGGAGTCCAGACAGACTAGGTGCTGTGTGCAGTCTCAAATTTATGCAAATGAAGTATTGCACCATAATTCTGCAATACTGTAAACAGCAAAATGGTGTGCCTCTTGATCTGTACTAATATACCTTCTGTACTACATGACACTCTGATTGTGAAGAAAAATTTCAAAGATGGTTGTCACCATGTGCCTGTATACAACCATATGAGAAATCATGTTTTTGTCTGCTTTACTAGAAGGGCAAGTAAGCATGAAAGTAAGTGTAGAGCTCATTTCATGATCAAGTCCTTTTCTGAATCACAAAACTGTATACACACAGGGGTGGTTGTGAATGCCTACAACTCTTGTCAAATGTGTTGCGCTGAGGGCCACTTTTACTTGAGTTCCTACTGGTAGTGGCCAGAAACTGGACCAGGAAAGTATTGGGTATAAAAACTATGGGCCTCAAATCTTAGACGGGCTGCTTTGATGCGTGTCCTAGGCAGCAAATGGCAAGCGAGCTTATTATTAGGAAGTTGGCTATAAAGTGGTAAACTTCTACACAGTTCATATGTTTGAAAGCACATTGATATCACTAACATTTTCTTGAACTTCATACTTAGTAACAAAATAGGTACAAATCTCCCTTCCAACAAAGAAGTTTTGTTATCCTGCTCTTTCTGTGTTACCTAAAAAGGATTCAGTTGCATAATTTGGCATTTGGCCAGTGGACCACTGCTAAGGTTGAACACAACTATAGTACATTCTACAAGTACATTCGACTGTTACCTTTCCGTCTTATATGGCATGAACTCACATTGAAAGTAGTACTTTGAATGTTTGGTTGGAGGTTCTGATAAGTCTTTGGAAAATCCTTGAATTTTTTCTCTAGGAAATGCTTTGAACCCTGCTGGATTATGAAAAAAGGATTAGATATTTGTTCTCTTAGCACATAGTAGCCACAACTGAGAGTAGGAAGCTGATATATTAACTGTACCAAGTTAACATTATACCAATTTATGCTATTTATGCCCATGAAGTTTCAACTTTCTCTTCCTGCATTTAAGCACAGTCACTTTATAATAAAACTTTGTCACCTTGAGAGCACAGTACTCAAAGTAGATTGAAGTGGCAAGAAATCACTAACGTTACGAGGGCTGTTTTGCCATTTTGAGGACCATAAAAACAGTTTACTTCTTTCCTTGGCAAACAACTTTTTGCTTGCAGAAGTTACACCAAAATGGACACAGGCAGGGAAATATTTGCAACCACTTTTAGTAGGATGTACCCTACAGTTCTCTTACAGGAGGACAGATTATAATGTAGGTGCAAAGGAGTCTTCTTTTCTTTAGTCAGGTTCTTCTCTGTAGTCACATTCAGACATAAGATTTCTGAAACTTTCTGCAGAAAATAGTTTCACACACAAATTTTCTGCATTTTTTCCACATAAAATTAACCTAAATCTGCTACAGTTGTAGCAGGAATCAATGAAAGTGTCCCAATATTTTACACCCAACCCTTTCTCTCCCTCCCCTCAAATATTTCCAAAGGTTGCCACCCCCTCCCCCATTTTGATACAGTATTCTAGTGTGATCACTGAGTCAGTTCATTTCCATCATAAGTTGGATATACTCAAAATCAATGAATAATATTTTCCTTTCATCAGATTGCTTAAGGGGGACAAAGAGCAGATAACAGAGGAGGAGGACATTGAACTCTGTCACTACTTGCTGTCAGAACATGCTGCCATGCCCTGGCTGTGTAGAGTTCGTCGTTCAGCTTCACTTGTGCTTTTCCGCCTTGCTGTCATAATGTTATGTGAGTATACAAAATCTCTGCTGTTGTCAGTGCCATGATATGGCTATAACAGTCATAATCTAGTTATCAACTCTAGGTCAGAGAGGTGATCCTCTGTGAAGTCAGGAGGGTGTGGGCAAACCTGGGAGCTTCTGCTTTAACAGTCAACTTGTGCTCTGTTGTGTAGGGTGTGATCAGTGAGTCCAGGGTTTCCCCTGGCATTGTTTTTGTGAGGCGGCCACCTCACAGTTTTTGGCCACCACCTCACAGAAATTTTGCTATACCTGCCACCTGTACTGTACTAACTATAGGAGTATTGATAGTTCTCCCTCACTGTTGGTGCCAAGGTTGGCAACATATTACCCTCATGCACTAATACCACCTCACACTCTCTAAAACCCAGGGGAAACCCTGGAGTCGATTGCTGTATGATTGTATCTGCCGTGTTATTATTGGTGAGTATTGTTTTCCCTCTGTGAAAAGGGGATACTAGTAGAAAATGTGTATGCTTGCTGACCTGTGAATAGTATACATTGTCTAATGGTATCCTAGCCTGCAAAATGGACAAAGTTATTCATCCTCCACCTCACAAAAAAAGAAAAAAAACCAATGTGCATTTCATTTGTGTCAAATTCCTTAAAGCAACTTTATTTACACAGTCACAAGGCAACCAGGTGAACTATGGCAATTAAAATGCATTGTAGAGAAAAGCACAAAATACTATCACACAGTTAGGGAGGTCGGTATCATATTATATTTAGAACTGTGGTACAACCATGTTTATGCCTACACATAGTAATATTATTTAAAAGGCAAGGATAGGCCAATGAGTGATAGTTGAAAGAAAGCTTATCAATTTAAAGTGCAGTGACCTTTGAGCTCAGTGAGGGGAATCTTTGATTATTGCAAGCAGGCTTGGAGGTGTGAATGAGCCATGTGAGAAACAGTCTAAGGAGAGAGCCAAAGAGAGCTGCTGTGCATGTTAATATGTCCTCTCTTTTGATTCATTTTCTGTTCTATATAATATGCTAATTAAACATTACAGCATCACAATACATGTTGAAAAGGATTTCACTTTTGTTGTATCAACAACAGACACCATCTACAGGAAGTTTTTCACACAATTTTGGAATTACAGTTGAGGTTTTTCACAATAATTGGGGGGAGGGGGGGGAATTGATTGGCTTGAGGTAATTGGGATTTTAAAAGTAAGTGATTTTAACTTGACTGAAAAGTTCAATGGGTTACATTCAGTTGAAGAAAAAAAGGTAAATAGTCATTCAAGGTTGTGCATACTTTTGGGAATCTGTCTGTTGGTGGAAAATATTCCCCAGCATGCATTGTAAGTCTGAAATGATGAAGTTGGTGACTGTAAACAATGATTGTACTCACCTGAATCCCTTGTGGACACCAACATACAACTCTTACCAACTACTGGCAAAGGTCATTAGTGACTCCACAGGTTACTCTCTCAAAAACTAATGTTTCCACACAATAGTCAAAATGAAAAAAAAAATGTAGGAATTTTTAATGGTTTTGAAAGTCCTAAAATTTTGGGTGTTTTGATGTGACAAAATCCCCAAATGGTTAGGAATATGAAAAAAAATCACTCTCACTGTACTTTTGATTCAGTTACTACTTGTGTCCACAAGTATGCAGAAGAACAAGGGTGGTTTTTTTTCTCTCATATGTGGTACTTTATTTGTCAGTCTTAAACATGGACATGTCTGTCTAGAAAGAGTCTTGAGAAAGTCTTGAATTCTATTCTCTCAAAACTACACCAGCAAAGTTTGTTCAAATTATACAGACTTGCTTGTATGGAGTCTGTGTTTCTTGCCTTGGCAATGAACCTTTTTTCACATCATCAGTAATGGTAGCGTATTCACATGCACCTGTCTGAACTGTGTCATCGACCTCAAAGTACTCCCCTGGCTGTCTTGTTTACATCCTGCCGATTGTCACATTGCCAGACCCCAAGGTTCATGTTTTCAAGTACTTTAGACAGTGCAGAAAAGATAATCTTTAAAGCCATATAGGCAATTTCTAGCATGTAACCAAAAATTTGAAAAAACTTAAGTTTAAAATTAATTTTTGTTCTGTTTGGATTGGTCTCTCCAATGATATATTTATAGTTTAAAGGTCTGGTGACATGAAAATGATATAGTTGGATACTTGATGTAAAAAGCATTAAAAATCTAGAAACTATCAACAGTTCCCCTCAAAATCCATAAAATATGGACCATTTTACAAAGTTATTTCTGTTTTACACATACATTATGAATAAGCATGGGCTTATTATGCAAATTTGTGAAATCCAAGGAGAGACTCACCAAATAATACTAATGTTATCCTTTTTTTCAAACCTTCATATCGATAGCACTTGTAGCACTGGTATGTTTTTAGGGATCTATTTTGGAAGTTAAACTTGTCTTCTTGGAAAATATCAATATCAATCACCAAACTGTAAAGTATCTGACAAGTAGTTAAGAGACGATTTGTAAAGGGTCAACAAAAGTAATGCTAACACTGTTCAACACTTTAAATCACTATTCTTGCACGGGCAATGAGTTACTTCATAAGTGGTCAAATTTTGAAGGGGTGTATCTCGAGAATGGTAAACGATATTGAAATAATTATAATTCCAGTGGATTTCTCATAGGGGAATTTTATTCTTTAACTGCCAACTAAAAACAGCTCTGTTTGGTGGCATGTCACAGTAACGTTAAGATGTGCGTGGTAAGAATGGACCATTCATAACTTTGCGTTCCCTTAGTAATGAAAAGATTTTCTGCAGGAATTTTGTGGTAGCCAAGAGCTTGATGCTAAGACCTTATGTAAACTCCATGTAAATAGGTGTGTAACTATTATCAGTCTCTTCCTAATAATTTTCGTTGTGTGCTCTGATAATATGTCACTATGGATTGAATGATTTTTTTTCAGTGTTTCTTTCCACTCTGTTTAGAAAAACTTATCTAATATTGCATGATAGAAAAATGGTCAAATGCACATGAGTTATCCAGAAGTTCACAGGCTTAATATTTGCCCTACACTTTGTACCCTGACCTAAGCCAGAGCAAACTACTACTATAGTTAGTACTGTAGCAGTGCTTGGTTGCTTGTCAGCATGAGATATGAAAAAATGGTGCTGCGTTGATTGTTGCCATATTAGTATTCGTGTATAGTCTAACCTAAATCATTGACTGTGTCACTGCTGGACAACACTGCATTCAATTTATAGAATACAGTGGTGTGAATTTTATAGCAACAAGATCAACCAGCATGGTAAAATTTTGGAAAACAGAATAGAATGGTTTGTAGAAATTATCATTTTTGGATATGTTTAGGACACCAAATGTAAGTATTCCTAAAATAGAGAGGTTTTTTACATAAAAGTGCCATGCAGATGAATGACTGAGGAGTACTTGTGAATTTGAAAAATATTGAAGCCAGTCACAATGTTTGAGGTATACTGTAGGTGGAACCAAATTTAAAGTGGGAAGTGTTGCTGACTCAGTATGGGAGGCCTTAAAGCGACTGGGGACTACACCTAGCATTACCACCAAAGGTCCTGATAAAAACACGAACCTGCTATGCAAAATTTTAACACTAACCTTTTCCCTGCTCTGTGTTTAATGAGCTAATCAAGAAACAATACTCCATTTGTTCTTGCTGAAGAGCAAGCAGGGTCTTGCTAGTTTCACAATACAATCTATTATATTACGTTACTAACACTGCCCTCACACTATATTCCAGTGGTCATCCTTTCGTGGTTGTTAAAGCAAGCAGGTTTTTGCTAGTTTCACAATACAATCTATTATATTATGTTACTAACACTGCCCTCACACTATATTCCAGTGGTCATCCTTTCGTGGTTGTTAAAGCAAGCAGGTTTTTGCTAGTTTCACAGTACAATCTATTATATTACGTTACTAACACTGCCCTCACTCTATATTCCAGTGGTCATCCTTTCGTGGTTGTTTGTCGTGTATCTCCGATACTACTGGAGGAAACAGGAAGAAGAAAGAGAAGAGGTTCACCATATGGTAGAAAAGATTTTAGGTAAGATCAGTTTTCTGTTTTTTAGAAAAAGAAATGATGATAGAAATCATCAGTATTTTACAAAAGTCATACTAAGAATATTACACCCAAATAACATTCTGATAGGAAGATCCACTTTTTTGGCTATCAGCAATTAATTTATCAAGCAAATCACAAATCTTTTCATTAGCAAGTAGAATCATTGAGGTCTGCAGCCCTTTAGCAGAACCCTGTGGTCCTGTAGCATCTTTGGTAGTCTTGCACTGTAATGCTATGGTTGGGAATGAATCAAGTGATAGTGCATCTTGATTGTTACTAGAGACAAAAGAATGAATTCTTACTTCCATTTATGTTATTTTTTTATTGACTTTCAGATATGTTAGCCAAACACCACAGAGCTTGCCAGAATGATTCATCTAAAAAGACAAACAATGCTTATCAAGCCATCCCCCATGTAAGGGATTCTATCATCCCTCCAGCAGAAAGGTACTGAATGAAATTACAACAAGGTTTAGGCTTGATGGTGGAAGTGTTGCACCTTTAAATGTCATGTACTTACAATGTCAGCCTCTATATTGCCTAGGGACAGGTCTTGGTTTTTGTGGTATGAAGGTATTATCTTTAAACAAATGGAATAGACAAGAAGAGAAAAATCTTGCATTGTTCTTGACTGTGTTGTCAAGGAATTGGTAAAAAGGGTTGTTTGTGTTTAGCAGATTGCAAGCAGACTAATGAGACCGGATTGTCATACCACTTTCAAAACTTGCGTGGCCACTAAGCAGGGTTTCTGCTAAGCCGCTATGACGTTATTTTGACGTAATGACATTTTGATTTGATGCACTGATGTTCATGATAAAAAATAAAAAAGAGCGTTTCATTTTTTCCTAAAGTTGATGCAGTGTGAATTCATGGCATTGAAATTTCTAGTGTGTCAAATTTTCTCATATTGGGTATATTGACCCATTGGACAATTTCTTAGAGGAAACACTGCCACTAAGGCACTAGCTTAGACTGCTAATGACTTGTTTGTTGTATAGTAGGCAGTGGTACATACTGCTGAATGTTGACTAGAAGCAAGATTGTTGGTTTGGAAGGAACAGGAAGAAGTACGCAAAGCTCTTACAGGAATGAAATCATATGTGTTACAACTTAAGTTTTTGAGTGTGAGCAGTCCTGGTTTAAGTTTGTCAACAAATGCCTACAAAAGGAAGTTGAACAAGTCACATTTATTGAAGAGAATGTTCATTCTGTGAAATAGTAACTGTGATTAGTCTAATTGCAATAAATGTACCTTCAGATTGTGATGTGGATTGGCTGAAAAGTAGTTCTTGAGTTTGAAAAACATGAAAAAAAGTTACTGCGGTAGCTTGCAAAGTTTAATAACCTCAAGTCAGACAATGCTTACGCAACCACCAGTGAAATGGTTATGAGTGTTTTTTTCTCAATGTTAAGTACCTTGTTAGTGGCAAATATGAGTTGAAGTACAGTGTACAATTCTCAACATGAAGGGTCCTCTACATGTCTGAATGGCTTTTGCTTCCAGAGACCAGTATAAATAAAAAATAATAAGAATTGCCATTTAATAGTACAATGACACAAACTAAAGAAGTAAGAAAAAATAGACATCTTATCTAAGAACACACTGTACAGTCATTCATTTTGCTGGTATTTAATTTCAAGAAACTACAACATCTACACTGGAGGGTTCACACATAGAGAAAAACTTGGAAGGACTGTAGATTTCTTTTGAGTGTAAAACACAACTTGCCAGTGTGGGGGTTGAACCTCAAACCCCAACATAGACCCTTTCCCAAATTGCAGTTACAAAGAATTATAGTATAGAGGTTTGGTACACATTGCTTTTAGGCACAGTTAAAAGCCACGATGCACATCAAAACTCTATCCCACAATCCAGTGCAGTGTTTGTGGAATTGCTAAGTATTATTTACAATTTTACCGTCTTCATTCACTCATTGATTCCTTGCCATAGGCAAAAGGAATCTATGCGATGGCAGTGTCGTGTTTGTGTGTGTGGGTGTGTGACACTGCATGTAAACACAACATCTCAAGAAGGGTAGCCATGAGAAATCTCATACTTGGCATGTAAGTAGATATTAAGTAGATGATCCCTATGGGGTCGGTCGGTGAAACGTCACTTCTACATGACGACGTGTTGGAGTGAAAACAATTCATTGCGCGAACTGCAGTGCGTAAAGTGTTCCCATATGGTCGTACTGTAGTCAGTTGTTGTTTTCACTCCAAAGTTTCTATGGTAACCAGAAGACCGACCCCATAGCTTTTGATGGAGGTCAGAAGTCATTTGGGGTCACCAGAGGTCAAACTGTAAATCTTGAAATTTGCTCATAAACATGGTGTCTAGATAGAGGTAACCTTTAGGGATCTCATACGTGGCATGTTAATACTCCTTGTGAATAGATTATCCCTATTAATTTTAGTCAAGGTCAAAGGTCATTTGGGGTCACCAGAAGTCAGATTGTGAATCATTTGTAAACAGAATATCTCAAGAAGGCAAACATCAATGAATCTCATATGTGGCATGTGGGTGTCCCATATAAAATTGCAAAACCCCATTGAGTTCGGTTAAGGTCAAACATCATTTGGGGTCACCAGAGGTCAAACTAAGAAAACCTTGTAAACGTCATATCTCAAGAGGGGAACATCAGTGAATCTCATACTTGGCGTAAGGGTGTCCCATATTAAATAGGACCTTGTTAAGTTTGCTGAAGATCAAAAGCCATTTTGGGTCACCAGAGGTCAAACCGCAGAAATTTTGTAAGCATGACATCTCAAGAGAAATGTATAAGAGTCTCATATGAAACACATAGGTGCACCATATTGAGTAGATGGTTCTTATGAGTTTTGGTCAAGGTCAAATGTCATGTGAGGTCACCAGAGGTCAAGTTGTGACAATGCTGTAAACATACTTCAAGAAGAAAAATATGTATGAATCTCATGCTTGTCATGTGGAAGCTCATATTAAATATATCTCTGTAAAATCTGGTGGAGGTCAAAGGTCATTTCATGGCACTGGAGGTCAAACTGGAAAAACTTTGTAATCATGATATTTCAAGAAAAAAACTCTAGTATACATCTCATATGTGGCATATGGGTGCCCTTTAGTGATTGCATGATTTCTGTTTTTATTGGTGGAAATCAACTATAGGTAATTTGAGGTAGCCGGGGGTCATACTGTTTAAACCATGTTAACATTATTTGTCAAGTATGAAACATATTTGGTGCTTATATCTGGCATGCAGCACCCAAAATTAAAAGCAAGAAGCTGATGTATGATTATGACCATGTTCACTGGTGTCAGTCTGTGTGATCTGTGCCAATAGATTTCCAATTTATATATCTAAATTTAAGCATGGTAACTTCACAATGTTTTGTCAACTTGAAACCATTATACTAAATTTATATCCAAGTGGCAAGGAATCACTAAGCCTTTTTGCTTTGTAGTTTACATAATGGTCATGTGACTGCTCTGCTTTCTTTCTTAGACAAAGAATGCAAAGAATCTGGAATAAAGCTGTCCAATTCATCAACACCCATGAATCCAGGGTGAGAGTGGAGACACAACGTATCGAGGGAGAGGAGTTTCAGGTATGGAGATGGGTTCAAGCCACACTCACTCCACAACACAGAAACTTTGCTCCTGTCATGGAACTTGTAAGTTGCATTATCATTATCAATTTTTTTATGAGTGAATGTTTAAATTTCAAGGAGTGGTATTATCTCTCCAATCACCCACCCCCAACACACAACACAGTCTGGGTTGAGGCCTATCGTATCAAGGGAGAGTGGGTAGTTCTTTCATGCATGGAGGTGGGTTCAAGTCTCTAAACTCCACTTTGTTTGCTTCTGTCATGGAACTTGAACTATAGAGAGTATGCAATACTGACGTCACTGCTTGGAAACAGTAACGTAATCCGTAGCAGCACTCAACCCCTCCATGTTGGTGGACAACATACGTACATGCACAACAACACTAGGCAAGCTACACTGTATATGTTGCACTCTGTTGCATAGATCTAGAGTAGACAGCACACAGTAAACTAAGGTTAGTTACTCTAGTATCGTAACGTACCCTGTGAAGTATAACTAATTTTCTGAGAATGTCCGATTATTTTAATAAACCTAACTGCGCTGAAACAAAGGACAGATATTTAGTGAAGATCAAAGAAATCAACATCGATCCTTATGCCATTCTAAAGTCGGAATGGTCAAGTGACATTGAAAAATTTCCAGATTTTTCATGGCCAGATCTGGTCATGTACTTGGTATTCGGAACAAACGAGTTCACCATCGAGAAAGAATCTTTCAAGTCATTCAAGAGTTTGCAGGCCTACAGTCAGTTCTTTTGTGGATGGGTTCGCGACATGGTAACCAAGGAAATTAAGGAGAAATGTGTTGTGACTTGCCGGGTAAGCATTTTTATCACTGTTGTCTCTGGCTCTGGGACTAGAATGAAATGAAAACCTAGCCCACAGGCTACAGCCTTTGTACTGCTGTACCTAGCCTAATTGAGCTTAACAGTTAACTTTGCCTGCATGTAGGTCTAACGCTAGGTAGGCCCCAAATGACCTAATGATGAAACTCTGGTGTGCCGTACCGTGAGTGGTTTAGTTAAGGCAGTCAAATTAGCCATCACAAAAGATTTCATGGTATACCCTTTTTGTAGCCAATCAAACACATTTTGTGTCGCTTACCTGAGTAAATATGTGGACTAGGTGAAATCATTTCACTTTTTGGCAACTCAACAAAATTTTTTTTTACATTATTTGGGGTGCCTGGTATTTTAGGTTGGCAATTATTTTGACTTGAGGATGGGCCCTTTTCCCCAAAATCCCTCAGGGAAAATTCTGACTGTTTGCCATCCCTCCGTGGAGACATCTTTTTTAAATTACAGTCCATATTTTTCTTCTCCTCCAGGCCGCACATTCTCAGAGCCTGAGTGAGAACCCTTCACAGCCTTGGACTATTTTAGAGAAAAATGTAAGAGCACATTGTGACTCTTCTGGAGTTAAACCAGACTGTATTCTCAAAGCATCATCATATCATTTACCCCCACCACTGTCAGATCTTTGGAATGCAGAGTTGCATAAGAAGCCTTACAAGGATGTTCTGCAGTATTGTCAGACAGTCAAACTGGAATTAACTCCTTGTCAAGCAGCAACAGTTGAAGAAGTTACACGTGAACAGGCACAGACACCTGTCTGGTTTGAACAACGTAAAGGTCGCATCACAGCATCTCGCATGAAATTTGCATGCCACTCTGATCCTAGACAACCATCCCAAAGTTTAATACATACAATTTGTTATCCAGAATTGCACAAGTTTTCTTGTGCGGCAATTAGGTGGGGATGCGAACACGAACGGGTAGCACGAGATGCATATGGACAGAACATGAAAGACCAGGGGCATGAACAATTTGAAATAACAGACAGTGGACTAATACTTGATCCCACTCGTCCCCATATTGGTGCATCTCCTGATGGGGTAGTAAGTTGCAGTTGCTGCGGAAAAGGGTGCGTTGAAATAAAGTGCCCTTACTGCATTAGAGATGGTGATTTTGACAATGCTGTGCAGGACAAAAAATTCTGTTTAAAAAAGAACGATGGAAATGGCACTCTCAGCTTGAGAAAGGACCACATGTACTACTACCAGATCCAAACACAGATAAACATTTCAGGGACTGAATATTGTGACTTTGTGGTGTGGATAAAGAGAGATGTTCATTATGAAAGAATTTTGCCAGATTATGATTTTTGGGAAAGAATTTCTAGGATGGCAGATCAATTTTTTAAGCTGTGTATTCTTCCTGAATTGACAGCTCATTTTTATACATCTCCTCCTTCAGCTTGTGAAAGATTGAATTTAGAACAAAATACTGTTTGTTATTGCAATTCAACAGTTGGCCTTGAGGAAGACTTAAGGATTTGTGACAGTGACCAGTGTGTGATTAAGTATTTTCATGACAATTGTTTGTGTTATACTGGTCTTCTACTAACTGAATTCAACCAAAAAAGGAAAAAATGGACCTGTCCCGACTGTGCAAGAAGGCAACCAAGATTCAATGTAAATAATGAAAATGAATGATTTCAATTGTTCACTGTACAGTATCTGACATGTTGGCTGATCATTTTGTCTTTCCACTATTACAGTATTGAATTGTGCTATGTCCACCCTAGAGAACAGTCAACCTGGGAAGGATCATTCCCTTTCTGAACAGTGTCAGCGCCCACAGGGATTCAGGATTCATGGCATAGGATGCTCCCATGTGAAAGCTGTTTCTGTCTTCCCCCACTGTTCCCAGTCATACCTCAAGGATGACAATTAAACTAAATACTATAATATTCCCTTATAAATAATTCTGTGACCTCCTTCCCCCTTACAACTTCACCTCTCCTACATTGGAAATCCATTGTTTGCCACTGTATGCTGAATATCTAGTTCTGTATATTTACATCTCGTGATCCTTGAACTACTGTTGAGAAAGTTGGCAACACTTGAAGTGGGATCACCATACTTCTGGGAAGAAGCGGAGGGGTTAAGGGTACATGAGGCATCAAGGGTATGGCAGTTGTATGGTGGTTTCCTCTTTCCAAAGTTTAAAATAAGTTACAATTACTACCTTTATTGATTTCTTGCCGTAAGCAGGCAAGGAATCTATGCGATGGTAATGTGTGTATGTATGTGCGTATGTGTGCACTCACCAACGTGGCCTTAGTGGGTACTGGGGCAGCTGGCGAGAGCTCCACTCGCACATCTTTCCTAGCTCACGCATGGCTCGAAACTGGCGTAGCTGCCTGAAAATTCGGCACTGCGGAGAGCAGTCATGTACGGCTGCATGTGCCTGCCATGGAGTGCAGCCCACCCTTAAGCACGTATGTCTACTCAACTCATTTGTGGGCATCCTCGCTGCTGGGAAATTCCCTTGCATTCCCTACTGGGTCTTTTCTTGGTACCCCATAAGGCAGGGATGGGGAAGCTTTTTCCCTTGACAGGCCATTTTGATAGTCATAATCTGGTCGCAGGCCACAGACAGTGACGGTGCAAAAAGCTTTCCCCAAAGGGTGCAGACCAAGGAGCCCCAAACAGGCCCTTTTGGGGTTAGGGGAAAAGCCCAGGTAAGGAACTGGTGCGATGCCCTTAGGAGTTTGTGCAAATTTGTAGGCAACAGAATGCTTATCCACTAACTTTTAGTGGCACTGACTATGCATAAAGGCTACTCAGACCAGGAGTATCACAATATGACCATTTGTCTTCTCATTTATGCATGAAGCAACAGTGAACGAAAAGTGTGTGTGAAGCGCGCCGAAAAAATCGCGCATTTTGGAGCCAATTTTATTTTTTCTTCACTTTAAATTGCAAAATTATCTATTTTTTTTAACTCACTCTTTGGAGGGACACTTCTAGATCCCACCCTGAATCAAACGGAATAAGAACCGTGCCCTCTGAGTTACGTACTGTAATAGATAGACCTATATATGTGATACTGCAATTCTGTTCAATGCTATGTAGCCTACCACAAGAAGTGTTAGGATTCTGCACCTGGTTTGTCTAACGAAATAGTGGGCATGTTTATGTTGTGCATACTAGGGTTTTATTAGCAGTATTACGTGAAATATCCAGATAGTGGTACATGCAGGATTGATGATGGACACCCTGGGCCTAAAGCAAGATAAATGATGGGAACCATAGGCTAAAAGATTATTATCAGTTACTTTTTAAATGATTCTGAATTTGCATTTATGACTTGCCTTGCAGGCCGGGCAAAATTGTCTCGCAGGCCGCAGGTTCCGCACCCCTGCCATAAGGCATCAAGTGTGGGTATGTGTGTCTGTGTGTGTATGTGATGCTTTGCTTGTAAAAACAATATCTCAAGGTAGCAATGACTGACACTTTTCATATTTGGTATACAGATTTGTCATGTCAAGAGGAAGAACTCTATTGTTTTTGGTAGAGGTCAAAGGTCATCTGAGGTCACCGGAGGTTAAACTGCGAAAACCTCGTAAATGGCTTGTAAACATGATATCTCAAGATAGCAATGACCGACACTTTTCATATTTGGCATATAGATTTGTCATGATGAGAGGAAGAACCCTATTGTTTTTGGTGAAGGTTAAAGGTCATTTGAGGTCACCAGAGGTAAAACACTGAAAAGCTCGTAATCACATATCTCAAGTTAGGAGTAAAGGACACTCTTCATATTTGGTATATAGATTTGACATGTTGAGCGGAAGAACTGTTATTTTTGGTGGAGCTTAAAGGTCATTTGAGGTCACCAGAGGTCAAAGACCGAAAACCATGTAATTGCAATATCTCAAGATAGGAAATGACTGACACTTTTCATATGTGGTATATAGATTTGTCATGTTGAGAGGAAGATCCCTATTGTTTTTGGTAGAGGTCAAAGGTCATTTGAGGTCACCGGAGTTTGAACTGCAAAAACCTTGTAAATAGCTTGTTATCACAATATCTCAAGGTAGCAATGACAGACACTTTTCATATTTGATATATAGATTTGTCATGTTGAGAGGAAGAACCCTATTGTTTTTGGTGAAAGTCAAAAGTCATTTGAGGTCACCAGAGTTAAAAAACCGAAAAGCTAGAATCATGATATCTCAAGACAAGAATGAAGAACACTCTTCATATGTGGCTTATAGATTTTTTCATGATGTAAGTTTCATGTTGTAAAGTTTTATGATGACAAATTCCAGTGAGAGTTAGTTGTGAAGTGAAGCAAAAAAGTACTGCACTGATCCATATCTTATTCAAAATCTACTACTGAAGGACTCATATTGTTCAATGCACAACACACTTGTGCTACTTTGTCCCTAACAGTCAAGTTTGGGTCACTATCCAATTGAACAGTTGGTATGGGTCCTCCTAGAATTGTGTATTTTTGTCTAGGTGCTACCTTTCACACGTTCCACGTGAATCCTGATGTTTGCTATTTTTCTTGTTAATACAACATCAGCTGGTGAAAGTTGTTTTTCCCCCTGGTAAAACTTGGTATACGAGCTTCTGCCCCTTGCATTGCAACATCTTCATTAATGGTAACACCTCTATCCGCGAATACAATATCTCCTGGTTCTAATAGCCTTTAAAATCCACTTTCTCCCGTAATAACTTTATCGGGAGTTCTGCCACCCCATGCTTTGGACAAGAAAGTAGTTGTTCCCTGTGGTTTTATCCCATTTAAAAATTTGATTGTATTATGATACCTTTAATTGCTCCACGTCTGTGCTCGTGCCAGCAAAGTAGATATTTCACACATTCATTATCATTTTCCAACCTAAAAGAGTCGATCTCCTGCTCATAGCTTGATCTTGCAGTTTGTATAACTCATTTTTCTCCAGTGAATTAGCATAAAGCTTATCCAAGAAATCACCAGTTACATCAGTCTGAACCCCTACCTCTGTTTAAAGCCATTCAGTTTGGGTTTCATCATGTATCAGAATAGTACTTGGCTGAATCTCTTTAATATGTGTTCCATCATTATTAGATAACTCACACAATATCTCTGCAGCATCTACATCCTCTTGAGAATTTATTTCAGCTTCACATCTGCTTTGCCTCCCCCTTTGCAGGCTCTTCCTTGCCAAGGTAGATGCAGTGAGTGGTTTAATTTTGCTACGTATGGCCCATACTCAGTGTAGGGACTCAATCAACGTTGTCTTTGTCATAAAGGGCTACCTTTTCACCTGAAAAGAACTTTGTCAGAGAGATTAAAATATTAATAGTATTGGCACCAATCAGTATACAGTATTGTTACTAAAATGTTCCTTCTGGACCACCCTGCCAAGCTGTCCCCTCCCAATAAGTCTCATCAAGGAGAGGGACTGAGCAGTCAGCAGATGGATGCAGGCTCAAAGGGCCTATAGCCTAACCCAAATTTCATATATTCACACTTGCCAACACTCACGGTTTGACTGTGTGTCTCACAGTTTCCAAAGTGAAAATGTGAGATCTCACAGTGAAAATCACAGTAAGGCAATGCCAGATAAGTTTTCTTCCATTGCTGGTTAACTTATTGAATCAGAGCTGTATTGTTGTCACAAAAGTGACTGAAGTGTGACAGCCCTTCCACAATTTTCAAACAGTCAGAGATGGCATCTAAACTTTATTACGATGGTGAGCAGACAAAAAAAAACAAACTATTATCTCCCGAGTTTAAAAACTGCTCTTCATAGTAATGTATGAGACTTGTTAAAATCTCCAGGTTTGAGGTGTGATTTCCAGGTTTTCTTGTGAGAACCTCAAGGTTGCCATTTTTGAGATTGGCAAGTTTGTACATGGGGGTATCTAACTCACAGCTGGTTTCCCTTCTTTGACTGACGTAAAGGTGGACAAATTCAGTCTGACATGGAAATGCATAAGTCACTCTGATTGGTCACTATACATGTGCAGATCAATGATGTGTAAATGTACGTTAACATGCATGTTACTGAGTAGATAGAGTACCTGCACATGTAAAGTGTACAAACAGGCAACAGGTTCTCCTACTATAAGACCATGATGTAGGAAAGAAGACTGTGCATGGTCTTAAGTAGTCTTGGGTAATTAAGCCATATGTCTGGTAGGTGCCAAAACTATTTTTGAAATTGTATGCAGAGCTAGAATAGTAGAAGTAAACATAATTGGGAGAATATGAACTGTCTGGGACAATGCACTAGGGCTTTTAACATTAATCAGTCAGTGCAAGACAGGCGACTGTAACTAACATATGAAGTTATGTCATTCTTCTTAGCTCTTTTCCATGTACTGAGACTAATCCTCATCCAACATTTTTTAAAAAAAAACATGTACTCTGGAGGCAGAGATTCGATTGCATTGGCCTAGCTGATTACTCCTACAATACAACGTATGTATGCAATGCAACTTCCTTAAAGCTGATATTATACTTTTTGCCAATGATACTAATGTTTTCTTCATATATAAGAGTGCAGATCTATTGTATAATACCACTTCAATTGAATTGAGTATATGTAACTGGTTCTCTGCTAATAAGCTATCCTTAAACATAAGTAAAACTATATTATCTTTGGCAATGGTAGAACTAGCAGCTGGGATAGTGATGTCTGTATAAGTGGGATGGCTATTAAGCAAGTTACCACAACCAAATTCTAAGGAGTACATATATAGATGCACAGCTCACCTGGCAAGATCATATTTCAAATATTTCCAAGATGATTTCAAGGAATGTGAGCATATTATCCAAACTAAAACACTTTTTTACCTAGGAATATACTGATAACACTATACCAGACTTTGATTATCCCCACATAAATTATTGTTCCATTGTCTGGAATGGGGCAAACAATTCTTACCTTAGCCAACTAAATATATTGCAGAAATGATTGGTTCATCATATAGCTCATGCAGGAGCCCACTATTTGGAAAGTTTAAATTAAGTCTTAAGTTTACGGACGTTATTGATTTCAACGTTGCAGTATTTACATACAAGGCTTGGAACAGGTTACTACCGGATACATTTCATAACTTTATTATTAGCAATAGCCTACTCTTGTTCATAGGCATGATACTAGACATGGTCACTTTGCCCATCATCATTACTACTGTATGAATATTGGATCATTCAGCTTGCATAATTGTAGTACAAAAATGTGGAATACCCTCACAGACTCAGTTAAAAATTCTCCCTTTCTATTTATCTTTAAGAAGGTGGTTATGAAAAGCATCATTGATAATTATTAAGTTCTTTTGATGAAATTCACCTATCTTACCCAGTGACTCCTGACATTTTCCAAATGTAAGTGCATAATACGGAGACAACTCATAGTCATGTATGTTTGTACAATATGTTTATGTGTCTTTTGTGGAAATGCAGATGTTGCAAACATCTGTTTCCTTTTCTCTCTCTCATTTTATTTTGGTATGGAGTCATCCACCTTGTTAAGCCAGTCGTGACTTACTGGATGACTTCCTTTCACATCATATGTTAATATGTGATGTGTTGAAACAAATGAAATAATGAAATAAACTGACAAGCGTCTGTGGCCTGGCCTAGACTCCAGGCTACATGCATACATGATAAAGTATGCTGAATATAGTCTTGATCCCATAGACTTGTGTGTAGCTTTGATACTGCTAACGTTAGTAGTAGGCTAGTATTAACGTTACTACATAAGGGTGGCCTGTGGCTGCCCAGAACTTGAAATCTTCCCACTGGGATAGCTACAAAACTTTTAAGCATCTTTGAGAAACTACGATACACTGCAAGGCATGTTAATGCATTGGATTTTGTGCACACAAATGTTAAAATAAAAAGGAGGCATTTTACCATCGGTGTTTCAACATGTACCAGAGACAAAGTGCAAGGAAGAAACTGTTCCAATCTTTGAATTCTGTCCTGTCAGATCAGTTTGTGGCACTGAGCCAACAGCGTCGCCATTCCTGAGAAAGTTTTTGTGTATTTTCTCCCGATTTGCTATAACTTTCAGGGTTCAAAAAAAAAAAAAAAAAAAACCGTACATTCTGTGTCTCTGTTTGAATGCTTACTGCATACTATCACTACACAAGTTCACCAGTTCATGACGATGTGCAGACAGTTGTTACGACCAGATGGCTGTAGCCTCCAGCTGTCCACCAAAATGGTACTGAGCGAGTAAACATTGAAGAATGTAAACAAATGACATAGGCGTGACGTAGTATTGCATACTTTGTATTTTTATCCTTTGATTAATTCCAAAGTTCAGTATATCAGAACGGTTTAACTGACTTGCATGCATCCTTTTTGATTCCTTGCCAAAGGCAGGCAAGGAATCTATGCGATGGTGATGCTGTGTATGGGTGTGTGTGTGTATGTGACACTTAGCTTGTAAACACAATATATCAAGAAAGCAATGATGGACACTTTTCATATTTGGTATATAGATTTTTCATGGTGAAAGGAAGAACCCTATTTTTTTTGGTGGAGGTCAAAGGTCGTTTGAGGTCACCAGAGGTTAAACTGCAAAAACCTTGTAAACATGATATCTCAAGACAGCAATGACTGATACTTTTCATATTTGGTGTATAGATTGACCATAATGAGAGCAAGAACCCTATTGTTTTTGGTGGAGGTCAAAGGTCATTTGAGGTCACCAGAGGTTAAACTGGGAAAACCTTGTAAATGGCTTGTAAACATGATATCTCAAGGTAGCAATGATAGTCACTTTTCATATTTGGTATCTACCTTTGTCATGGTGAGGGTAAGAACCCTATTGTTTCTGGTGGAGGTCAAAGGTCTTTTGAGGTCACCAGAGGTTAAATATGAAAAACCTTGGAAACATGATATCGCAAGATAGCAATGACAGGCACTTTCCATATGTAGTGTTTAGATTTGTCATGTTGAGAGGAAGAACCTATTGCTTTTGTTGGAGGTCAAAGGTCATTTGAGGTCAGCAGAGGTTCAACTGCAAAAACCTTGTAAATGGCTTGTAAACATGATTTCTCAAGATAGCAGTGACAGTTACTTCATATTTGTTATCTAGATTTGTTATGTTGAAAAGAAGAAAACTGTTGTTTTTGGTGGAGCTCAAAGGTCATTTGAGGTCACCAGAGGTCAAAATCTGAAAATCTTGTCAGTGTGATATGTGAAGGTGAGAATGACAGATGCTTGTCATACATTGTATGTAGATTTGACATGGTGAGAGGAGGAACCCTATTGTTTTTTGTGGAGGTCACAAGTCATTTGAGGTCACCAGAGGTCAGACTGAAACTTTGTAAACATGACATTACAAGGAAGTGCAGACACTTGTTTAATTTTTTGTAAGTCAGTTTTTGGTGGGGTTCAAAGGACATGTGAGGTCAGCAGAGGTCAAATTGCTACAACAGTTTAAAAAAAATGGTATTGTCAAGAAGTAAAAGTTTGAGAGATGAACCTTAGTGTAAAAAGGCACCCCCTTTGGCAAGGAATCACTAAGCCTTTTGGCTTTCTGGTTTTTCCAAAATTGGACATAGTAGCTCAACCAGTCATAGGTAATGAGTAATATGGAAAATGATTGTCAAATTTGTCATATCCACTTCTCATACCTTACAATTACGCAAACTGGGACCACCTAAGCCATGGCTAATTCATGTAGAACAATACTTGTAGAATTCGTAACAGAAAGAGTCAGTTATTTTGATAAGAGATGTGCTCAAAAATTTTGCTTATAACTTTTGTTCACCCAAAAAGTTTGTTTTTCTTTCCTTTGTATTATTTTTGCTTCCCCAAAAGAAGAGGCTGTTGGAAATGAAGGAAGACAGGATTTGAGATATAGGCCAGATTGCAACACTTCGGATATTGATTTATGTTTTGGGTAAAATGAAAAAAATATAAAATACAATAGCCAACTGACTATCACTTTGTTGCATCCAACAAACAGTTTAAAGAGTTAGAATGAAGAATGCAATGGGGTAGCCACTGCAAGCAGTCTGTGAAAATTGGAAGTTTTACTTTGAAAATTAATCTTTGAAAAGAAAATAGAAGTAGAACAACTATACTTTGAGACATGGAATTATGGTAGGATTTCTCTCATACTTTTTTCCATTCAATCTACAACTGTATTGTGTTTATCAAAAGTGCCTTTTTGATTTCTCTTCTTAGGAGTATAATCCCAACAGGGTGAAAGTTTGGCAAGGCACAGGTAAGGAATTGAAATATACCGTATTTTTTTTATCTATTTATAATGTAGTACTCAGGAAAGCTTTATGCAGGGTTCTCACAGGAAAAGTCGTGAAAATTTATTTCCACTCTCTGTAGACCCTATGGCTGATGTCATGCCAACATTTTGTTAGGGGACACAAACAGTGAAGTTAGCTAAATAAGGTGCTTGACTTTCGTGCACATACTTTATGTATGGCATAGCCTTTTGCATGTGCACATGGACTTAAGGCACATATCCTACATTCTACCACCTCTAGACATCTTTTATTGAGAATGCAGCATTCTGATTGGTTAAACACTGACCTGTTATTCCACAACATACGGTCAGTAAATGTAAACACTGATAAAATGAAGTTTTTGACACATTTTCTGTGGTAGGATAGGAATAATTCACATTTGTTGGACTATTATTGTCTCATAAACTGTCTCGACACCAAATTTGCAAAATAACGGACTCGGCTTCGCCTTGTCCCTTATTTTGCCAAATTTGGAGTCTCAACAATTTATTCACCAATAACATCCCACCAAATGCAATTTATTCCTTAAACAACAAAAAGGAGCTGTCTGCATTAGTGTTGGTGTAAGTTGTAATGCCAACTGCTTACTTAGCCAAGGGCACTTTTACTCCTCTGTGACGTCAGATGCATATGACCTATGCCTTAGGAAATTTGTGGAAATGATGCAAGTCTTGAAAAAGTCAGGGAATTTGAATGAGGTGTAGCTTCTTTTTAAATGGGTGTTCAATGCACATTTGTATCAAGGATTTTTTTCCATGCATGACATCATGGATTTATCATAAGTAGGTCATTAAGAGGTCATGAAAAAGTCCAGAAGGTGCAGAAACATCATTTTTAAGACAAAAGATTTGTGCAAAGTGGCAAAATATAACAAGCATTTTCATCCCAGACTTGGAAACTTACCATAGTATGTCTACATTGGCCAGTGAACTATTTTAGTAGTGTGGTTTCATCCAGGAGGTCCAAATAAAGATATCAAATTGAAATAAATTTTTTCAAAATGCAGGAAGTAATTTTATTGAGAAATTTCTTGTCCTTTCACTCCATACTTGCAACCAATTTTTCTCTTGTGGTCAGGAGATTTGCAGTCATCTCTAGTAATCCCTGTTTTGTTGGTGATTCTTCCTTTCTAATGGATCAGGTTGGAGATCTGTTCTGTCATTTAGGTTTAATTTGTACTTTCTGTCGTATTTGTCAGTGACACAGGTGTTAAATTTCTGAGCCATTGAAGGTCACTTATAATCTAGGATAACACTTAGCTCAGTATTTCTGAGAGGACATTCAAAACTTTTATTTCCACAGCTTTTGACAATCCTGAAGAAGCAGTCAAGATGCGGTCATATTCTCCCACAGAGTGCTTGAAGATACGGAACATGTTCGACATTTCTTTGTAAGTGTAATGCTAAAGTTGCTATCTTCATCACCTTTGTCTAGGACTCAACTGATCTCAGAATCAGACATCTGAGGCTGGAAACTTATTTATTACCTGGGAAAGGAGTTTAATTTTTCACTGTTTAGTACATATTTCTGTACATGGAGAAGCCAAGTTTCCCTCCAACTGCCAGAATTCTCCTCTGAATATCAAAATATACCTCCAAATAACAAAATTTTCCTGGAAGAGGCTTGCCAAGTTTTTCCACCTATTCTGACATCAAGACCAGTAAATATTACTTATGTACATAGGGAAAGCATTGGGTGGGTAAAACTGGTTGTGTTTGTGGAAGCCTCTTGTCAATGTTTCCAAAGATTGACCCATTTTGTACCAGACTATTTAGTTCCAAATCTTGATGTTTGCATTATTATACATTAGAATCATAGTTTTGAATGGTGCATAACAAGACCTCATAAAGGTGCATTTTATAGGGGCATGTTGTTGACGGAAGTTACTTTGTTTCAACAGAGAATCAAGTGAAAATTGGGAAGTGGTAATTGAAGATGCAGTTATGGAAAGATGTGGTCCTGACAATGGTATCGTCCATGTAGCTGTGGATAAAACATCAACAGAGGTAAGTATTATGGTCTCATAGTTGAAAATAAGCTGGGACTAGGGGCCATTTGAATCCTGGTTGCCCTCCCCCCCCCCCCTCCAAGGGACCTAGGTGCTACTGAATTTTGTAAACCAGGGTTTTTTCTTGGGGAAAGTGGCCCCTTAATTCTCCCAGCTTAAGTTTCTTACAAAGTCAACATTATCTATTGTGCTCCTTACAGAAAATTTGCAGGAAAGCCGTTTCATATTAGTTTCAATATCCCTGGTTATGGCAAATGTCCCTTGCTTCTTCTAAAATATCTATAAACACCAGGACATTTTGGCAAAAAATTACCCGTGCTCATTTCATTTTTATTGTCACCCATACTTGGTCATCTTTTCTTTTTGTGAATTAACTCATGACAGTCTTGACCAGTGGTAACCCAACTTTTGTGGGTTTCTGCCCTTGACCCCATTACGACATCCAATCTCCAATTCCTTTCTTCCTATGCAGTAGTGCCTAATATCACTAAAAGTTTTTTATTTGACTGTGGATAACAGTACAGCAAATCTGAAAAGCCACTACCAAATGTCAACCCCCCCCCCTCCCAGCTACCCCATGTTGCTTTGCTTTCCTCTGCTTGCTACATATCACCAAGAGAAAATATCACCCATTTGGGGAAAATGGTTTACATTTTTGTTTTGCTATTACATTTCCTTGGAGTGTTCGACAGCTAAAAGTTCTGATGGGTTATAGGTGTGCTTGTTTTATAACAAGGGTCTGTCAGTTATGTGACCAGTATAAAGTACCACTTTTGCATCATGATCAAATGAGGAAGAAATGAAATGAAGAAGCTTTGAACAAGGATGAAGCATGAAAGATGCAGACATACAGAAGGGCACTTGACGCACTTGAGCTGTGTTGATGAATATAACAAGGAATGAAGTAGTCTGGCTCGCATCACAGTTCGCAACCCAAGAAACCTCAGTTGCGAGTTAATTTTAGCAGTTTAAGCTGGGTCTTGCAAAAGTTGGAATCAGTTTATTATGGATGATCCTTCTAAAGGTGTGCGTTTTGACTGCAGGATTTAGTATCAAAATGGAGAAATTGCAATAAGATTCAAGCATGAGCTAGCAGTTTATGAAGATTTAAATATTTATATACCTATTAATGGGTCTCCACTCCCATGTGTTCAACATCCTCCTTTCATGTGCCAATCAAGTCCTCCAGCCGTTCTGAAAAGTTAAAAGGAAATGTATCAGTTAACATGCAGCTGTGGCTTAATTGATATGCACATGTAATGTATGTATGTGATGGCTGAAGGTAGACAGCTGTACAGGCTATTGCTGCCTGTCAGTTATTAGTTATACCTACACCTAAGTCTACGCCAAGACCGACTGTGAGTGCATGATAGCGTGGCAAGTGAGTGCAGCCAGCGCTACCAGTCAAGTTGCTGTAGGCTGTTTACCAGGCAATATAAAATGAGTCCGACTCTGCCAGTTAGCTCACCTGGCAGATTGTAAGTGCTGCCGGTGATACATTGCCTGAGGTTGCGCTGCCAGTGTGTAAAAGCTGTACCAATAAGCAATAAGGCAGTTTGTAAGTGCTGCAACCAAGTGCTGGTCTACCAGAATTACTGCAATCTGTAATGCTGCAGGGCTAGGCCTAGGTCTAGGTATGTTAATAAACTACATGGTTAACAAGGAGTAAGCCTACAGTTAGTTAAGGTGTAAAGCCTACATACACCTGCAAAGGCTTAATTGTTTCTTAATGCACCTTGTGGCACTAAACATTACAAGTAAACATGCTCAGGGTTTCCCCAGGGTTTTAGAAAGTGTGAGGTGGTATTAGCCCATTGCGGTAATATCTGCCAGCTGTGGCACCAACAGTGAGGGAGAACTATCAATACTTCTATAGTTAGTACAGTACAGGTAGCAATTAGCAAATTTCTGTGAGGTGGTGGCCAAAAACTGTGAGGTGGCCGCCTCACAAAAAGAATGCCAGGTGAAACCCTGATGCTTATAGATAAAATATGGCCACGTGATAACTGCAGTAAAATGTAAACTACAATACTAAGTACCCTACGGTACCTGTATGTATTCTCCGCTAGATAATGTTGTCTCCAAATAGCCAGCTGGTGTGAAGAGACTATAGGTCTGCTGAGAATAACCCAGTGCTGCATTGAAGGTAGTTATGTGCAGCCTGTAGTGCAAGCTCAGTGTATTAAGTACGTGAGCTGGGTGTGCATTTCTCAGCAGGTGTGGAATGCCGTCCTAGTGAGCATTTCTATGATAGAATCTTGCTTGGAATGTTAGGTGCAATGCAGAGAGAAAGTACATCTGAAAATGATGGCCCTGCAAGTTATTGCTTATCAGTTTCCTCACTGTTTTTAGCCTTTAATAGTTTTACTTACACCTGCAGAGAAGCTCAGCACCAGTTCTGTCTTGCATGTTATTTTGTATTTAGGATATAATGAAAAGCCTTGCAGTGTACTGTAAGATGGGTGAACAGTGTTCCTATCAGTTCTCATGGGTTTTGTATGACAAATAAAGTGACCTTGCCGATTGGAATTTAAGGTTTCCTAAGGTGCCAGTCAATTATTCTGGTTGCTCTGTTATCCTAGCAATGTTGGAGTGAAAACAAAAACCACCTGTATATGGCCATGGCCAGTGGACCAGGGAATGTGTCTCCGTACCAACCATTGAAACCCATTACATGTTATACTGTTGGAGTGCAAATACTCACTGGATTGGTGTACATGTGCAATATATGCTATACTCTGTTTTGACTACAATGTATTGTTGACATGGTGAAGTGCCCTTTCAGTAACTGACTTCATATGCTCAAATCATGTGATTTCAATGTGTGTCAAAAAAGTAGAAATAAGGGATAGAGACAGGTATTGCTTAATTTGTTAGCTGTTTGATTGTGAGAAATGAAAGTGACTAAAATGTGCACAAAACAGTTCTGGTTCTCACAAAGCTGGCAGAACAACAGAAGTAAAGTATAGATAACAAACCAGCAAATTTAATGAGTAACAGTTAAGTCCATTCCTGATTACATGTATAAGCAGGTTTCCTTCAAATGAGTTTTCAATGTTTATTTAAAGAATTGAAAAGATTGGACAGGGGCCAGGGGGCGGGGCTGCAACAGAGACAGATCTCTTCCTCCCAAAGACTGAAGATTTGGCTCATCCAGGAGGTGCTTTGAAGCTTGGCTGTAGGGCCCCACCAGATGTGTGATATATATTGGTGTTTGGTTATTTATGGCATGGAAAGTGATGAGAAGTAACTTACATTTTATTCTGAGTAATGAATTATTGAATACTTTGTAAATTTTATATCATCTTTTGCAGGGTTGTGTCTATGTCAAATTCCTGAGTCCAGCCATGGCAGGACAAGGTTTCAGGAAGCTTCACGGTAGCTGGTTTGATGGTGAGCATTCTTTCCTTTACTTCTGTGCTAATACCACCAAGAAAAGATATCCGATATTTTAGTGTCTAACTGTTGGCTGGTCTGATACCAGTTTTACGGAAATAAGCATACTGTATAGAAAACCAATGGTGGCTGTGAGTTCTGTAAGCCATTGAAAGGTACAAATATAATAGAATGAGGGGCATACTAGTTGAATGAATAGGCCATGATGTTGCAATTTTGTGATTAAGGGCTGGAATAGCAACAGTTGTCATTTCATTTACAGAGATTAAAATATCTGGAAATGTAAGCAGGCATATATATGTACTAACATTTGTATGAAGTAGTTATGCAGGTGGGGTGGTATCCTCATTTAAAGGAAAAATGCAGTCACCCCAGTTTGTATTAGTATACCACAGTATCCTAATTCAGGAATGACCCTTTTCAACCATTTGACAATATTTATGTCACCAAATTGTTATAATCATGCAGAATAACTCCAAATTGTTAGGGAAATAAAAGGATGTTTGTCATATGTGGCTGGTGTTTTAAGATAAGTTTTTGGCGAGTACTTATTACCTTTAAGGTAAATTTTACCAGTATGAGTAAAATAGACTGATATGGATGGTCATTCCAGAACAAGTTTCCTTAATGAATCAAGTTTTAAATTAATATTTATTTCTTTATTATGTGGTTTGAAGCATTGACATGGATCCTGGCCTTCATAGCAGACTGTACAGCATATTCCTTGTACAGTCGTATTCCTACGCCTGCACAAGTGAACATCAAAAAGATTCCTTTGTACATTCATTGAAATGTAAAGTCCTGAGACTGATTGTAAACAAACATTTAAAACCATGCAACGTCTGGTTCCATTTAAATCATGTAGTAGCTTATACCACTCGTAGTGTTGGTGTGTGGTACATGCTCTCTGTTGCTGCTCACTGTACATATGGTTATGCAACATAGGAATGATCTGACTTCTAAGATTTCAGTCTAGGCTTTCAGTTTTACAACTTCTGGAGTAATCACTCTCCCAAGTTAAATGTGTTGGCTCAGTAAAAGCAATAGCATGAATAATTCAGTAGTACACGAATAAATCATATTATGGTAATGCAGTTTTCATCCAAAACTGAACAGTCTTCTTCACTTGGGTGGACTTTTGTTTGGGAAGCGTTAAAGCGGGGCTAAGCAAACAGAGTCTGCTTTGCAGGGTATGTGGCAGGATATTACGGTTAGATTCTGATTCAAGACATGACAAACGGGTGATTGGCACCCCTTCCACAGAATTGATCATTGACTTGACTTGTTTATCTGATTTGCAAACAAAGAATGGTCTGTCCTTGTTTATATCTTCTCAGGAAAGCTGATAACAGTGAAATTTTTGAGACTTGAAAGGTACCACACCAGGTTTCCAGAAGCTGCTCATGCCACCACCCCCATCCAACCCTCCAACAACCTCAAAAAATCCCTGTCAGTCATAAACCGTCCCTCTGCTGGTGGAGAAGCTACGTAGATTTGACACTGCTTTTAGCAGGGTGACCAATTGGTCTCGCTTTTTCATGACAGTAAGTGAAAATATAAACAGTAACTGGACAAGCACTCCTTGGTGGTCTGGCAGGTAAACCCTTCACATCTGGAAGAGATTATATGACATGTGCTGAGTGAAGTAGAGCTGAGGTGGGGAACCCCCATCAGTGAAATCCTCACCATGGGAATCCCCTTTCCATAAGGGGATTCCCCACAAAACAAAAGATTGTGTCAGTGGCAATAGCTTTGAACTGTTCTTTTGGTCTTTTTCTTTTTGCACATGTGACATTGTATTGGTTATTGCTGAGTTTGTGTAATTCCAAGTATCTGCAACTGCAGAAGAAATCCTGTATAGAAAAGCAGCTGTATAGCTGGTCAAAAAGTGAAGAACTTGAGCAAAAGGCTTACACTGTTTTTTGAGATTATAGGTAGCAATGTGTACGATTGCAAAGCTTTGTTTCTAGCCACATCACATTGATGTTTATTAAGAAAAAGGCATTTTGCCTTTCGTATTGTTACAAAAGAGAAAAATGTTACAATCTTGCAGAAATTTGCATTTAGAATAATGGCTTATGAAATCCAAATTGAAATGTTGTATTAATACTGTAGCTTATGGCATACCCTGTCATTAAAAATACGAGAATTAGTATTTTATTGCACCAGATACATGCAAATGCATTTAGAAGTCTGAAGGAAGACTTTAAAAGTGACCCTTGCTTTTGTAAAAAAAAAGGAATGTCAGGATAAATTTATGTTCATTTTCTGTGTTTTTGTCATTGTTATCCTCATTTGTATTATTTATGTGCTAGTTGTCTGTTTGTGTGTTTTGTAGCTTCCTGAAAAATAAGATAAATGGAATAATTTACATGTCCACTAAGGTCTTTGCTAAGAACTTGTAACAGGTTGGAAGTAACTGCAGGAATTGTGATGCTACACTGTATAAGTGCAACTGGATATTGGCTATTTGTCTCATGCACTCAAAAATTTTGCATTGAAAACTGCCATAGGTTGGCAAGATACAATACAAAATTGTTCTTTTGGAAAAGCGTGTAGACATGTTATCGAAACAGCTATTTTACTCTGCAATTACAGATTAAGATCCCCTTATGAAAAATTTGTTGAAATATGTTGAGACTTTTCCCATTTTAAAGGTAAGCCTCTTCGAAGTTTGACTCTTTGGAGGTAACTCATAAGCTATGCAAAAATAATGATGTGGATTGTCGCACATTGTCAGCATTTCTGTTGTTAAGCCTTTGTAAACTCTCTGCTGCTTACACCGGGTAGTTTGATATATGGTTGTGTTGTGATATTGACATTTTTGAGTACACAACTGTTAGAATAACGCCATCAGAGTATGTCAATATAAGTACCACTTTCCTTGAACTGAACGTAGAAAAGACAAAGGATTACATTAGATATATCTTGTGAGTGCCTCCTTTTGGATAGATTTGCATATTTTACTAATGTTTATTCATGATGAGGGTGCACAACAAAAAGTTGTCGTGTTAAATGGTAAGTGTGTGATGGTTTTTGATGGGAATTGTGGCTATTTTTCAGGTTTTCAATAATTTTTCATCAAGCAGACAGGTATGAAATTTACATGCCCACATATAATTATCTTCTCTGTCAGTGGAAGGTCCAGCACTGCATCAGGAATGTTTGCTTGCCTTGCCAAATACTCAGAGATTTTCCAGCTGAAAAGATGAACAATGACAAACAGCCAATAGATTTAGAGTGCCTTTTTTGTGCGCTGCTTACACAGAAGATTTTTCTGCAGTTCTTTAAACATTTCCCTCCACTTTTGTTGGCTATACTTTTGTGGTTTAAAATTTGGTGTGTAAGAATTTCTCAGTTTTTATTTTTATTTTTAAAAATTATGCAAAGATACACCAGTATCATGTCTGGGTGAACTTGTCAACATTGCACAGTGTTCCTTAGATGCCCATCTCCTAGAAAGATAATGACAGAAAGACAGTGGGGTTACCTATCGTTATGCAACATATAGGTACCTTGTAACAGATTGTGAGCTTCAGAGGATAGTTCTGCTATATTATGAAGGGCACTGTTACTGGAGCTCTTTGGTCCAAGGTACCATTTACAGCCACATTGAAAATTTTGCATCCTACACACAGACATCCCCCACATATAGACAGAGGATCATGTGACCACTTGTGTCACCACCGTTTAAACAAATTTAGGATAAACCAAGATGGCCATCATGCTACTGTCATTTATGTACTTTGACAATGAATCTGCAACAGTTTAGACAAAATACAAACATGAATGGAAGAACAGTGTTACATTCTTTCATTCTGTTTGCTGAGTTTGATCTAGCCTTGCATTTTGTTTTTCGAAAGATTTTCAAGTACCTAGCAGAATCTGTCAATACTGCACCACTTGAGCAAGTCTAAATTTTACACAGATGACATAGGAGGCAGCCATATTGTAAGCCTTATCACATATGTATGGTGACAACATACTACACATAGGGCGTTAGTGCAGAATGCTCTGCCCATTTTATAAGTCTGTGATCCTACCCTACACTGGGATTACAAATTGTCCTTGGGTGCATTTTGTTGGATCACTATTATCATTTGATAGACCATTTGGTCTGTGGCCCAGTTGTTGCATAATGTGAATGTAGTGTATACTGTGGGTTGCTAGAGCCCTCATGTTGTGTACAGTGTGCATTAGATGTAACATGGCCCTCTACTCTGTTGCTTGGAGTACTGTCTGGATGCAGAGACATTTTCTAAGTTGGGTGGTTTCATCCTACTCCACAATTTCATGATGGCCTTGGTCCATTTATCCAAAGAGTCCAACCATGTAATAAATTGTTTAAGGTAGATGCAGTCATTCCAAGTTGATTGATACGAAACGAAAATGAAATTGGTCGGTCCACAAATTTTTTGAGCTAAACATTGGAGGGCTGGATGTCATTTCTATAATTTTTAATAAAAGTAAAAATCATTTTAAATGGCATGCACATATTTCTTGTCTATCATGATTGCTCACTGCTAGGAATGACATTTCTTTCATACTGAGATAAAAGGTTCCTGCTATCTTTCTTTTCCTAAGACAGTGTCAAGATTGGCACATTAATGACACTCCACATAAAATGTGTCACTTACTTTAAGATTAAGGAGAGTTGCATCTTTATCATACCCTTAGGGTTCAGGTTTTCAAGTCTACAGCATTAGCTGCTTTGTTTCTTTTCACAAAGCAGTGCTCTTCAACATTACCCATAAAGAGCCATTTAAGAAGCTACAGCTCACCCTTTTGTCTATAGTATCATATTTCAGTTGTGTGTCATCGTTGATACTGTATTTTATTGACCAAGTGACTTGTTTTTGGCAGCTTGTTTATACTTTGCCATCATATTTGTGAGGGAATTTTCATCAACTTCCTGAAGCATTGGTGACTGACCTCAGCAAATTTCATTTTCGTCAAATTAACAATGTTAACTATTTAGCCAGTTTTGTTGATGTTAGCATTTGGTGTCACTCTTAATAGTGCATTTTTTGATAAGGTCTATCATCGACCGTGTGCATTGTTTTACAGAACTGTCTGGGGCATTGAAGTCATTTGCTTCTAATAAGTGTTTTATTTCTTAAGAGTAACTAGTGTCATATAACTCTTTTTTTTACTTGTCCCATATTAAGAGGGTAACGTTGGATCAATATTGCATGTAGCTGATATTACAGATAGTGATGTTCAATTCTCAATTTCGGATGATATCTGGTAAACAAGCGTTCTGCATACTAAACTATAGGCTACCAGGTACTAACACTTAGTGTTATGTCATTTTGATGAGATCAAATGTTGGAACTTACATTCAAAAAGACTCAAATAATATGCCATTTTCGTGAGGATTAGGAGAATTTGATTGGTGGTTAGGTAACATCAGCATTTCAGGTAAATTTTACGGATACCGATACAAAATGAAAATGACAAATATCAGCTGATACTGGTGTTGAATACATATAATCTATCCAAAAATTAAGAGGGGTGGAATATTCCTCTTTTGTGCGTGGATGTATGGTTTGGGAAGTTGGAAGTGCCCTCTATCCAGACTTCAGATGTGAAGATAAATGGATTTTGTTATGTCTTGCTTTAACATATATTTTCAGTACAGTATTAAAGAGAAAACAGTAATTTTGGGGGACTTTGGACTCAACTTATTAAAAAAAAAAAGTTCCTGGTTTGGTGTGGTTATTTTTTCAGCCTTATTTACAGTAGGTTTAGTTGAATAGAGTAAATATTATATAATATTAACATAAAACACAAACCTAGAATTAGGTTAACTTTGCTCAGGATATATTGTTAATCTCTGCATAGCTTCTATATATTCTTTAAACTGGTATTTTATTTTTGAATTTTTTTTTTTTTTTTTTTTTTTGCAGAACTTCTGAATTACAGGCAAAAAATATATAGGCTATAAGCAAGCATTTGTTAAATTGTTTAGAATTTTAAGTGTAGGAAAATATGGGAAATACTTGAAAGCAAATGGTTTCACAATTTTCAAAATTGAGTTTAATGACCCAGAAATTGGTGATGTCCAGGCCCTGCCCCTGTTATATTAAGAGAACTGTTTTATTTAGAGTCTTGTTTGACCTTAAGTTGGATCCATTTGCCCTGTGGAATCAAACTTAATATGGAGCATAACTCTTTTATGAAATGGTTCAGGTCTGTTCACTGGGATAATTCTCTGGCAGCTGGCAAGTAGAAACACATTCATTGAATGGTTGGTTGCCAGCCAAGGGCTTGAAAAATTGTTGCCTGATTGTTTGTGGGCACTTTCCTTGGTGATTGGGGCAACAAAAGTAAATAAGATACCACAGTAGAATCAATTAGAACTCTCATGTCCTGTTCGTACAGGGCAATAAGGTTATATTCTAGGTCTTGTTACCAATATTTAATTTTTGTTATGAAAATTTAACCTTCCAATCTTTACTACACATAGCTGCATTTTAGGGCATCAGGGATGTGCCCACATTGGGGAGGGGTTTGGAGGTTAGTGGGATGCCCCACCGTGTACTTACTTGGTTCTACTCCATCTGGCGCAGGTATGTACCTGATATACTCCCTCCTCTTGCCCCCCCCCCGCCCCACCAGGTGGTGATCAATGTGGTGGGCTCTCAGAAAGTCCTGGGCACATCCCTGGGGCATGTTTAGAAGCATACATTGGAGACGTTTCAAATTGTATTCCAAAGTCAAGAAAAGGTAAAATAGTACTTTTCATATATGAAAAGGTGTAAATTTGATAAATTTTAACCTGATGAAAGGAATGATATATATCAGATGTAATTATCATACAAACTTGAGAAGCAAATCCCAAGGAAAAACTTTGTACCATATGATAAAATCATTACAACCTTCTCATTGTACTTGTAAGGGTTAGCCTTAATTTCTTTTACATGCTAGGAAGTTAGCTTTTAAGGGAAAATAGATTACTATCAAATAAAAAAAATCACATATATGAAATGGCAACACTTATGCATCACATTGATGATCCCAATTATTTACCATGGGTCGCATTAAATTCTGTGACTAACTTGATTCAAATTGTGGTATGAGAGCGTCTCTCGGAGGCACTTTACCACGACTAAATTTGTTGTTTTAAAAGAAAAGGCAGAAAAATTTTCGTAACAGGGAAGTGGAAACTGCTTCTCAGTAGGATATTCCCTTTTGGAAATACCACATATTTTCAAAAAAAAAAATGTTATTTTTTGAGTAATACATTGCACGCTGGGAAATCTGTGATGTTATCTGGGCAGTTTGATGAAACAGCTTTTTTAACTCTTTATAAAGTTGATGCTTCTGAAAGGAATTTGTAATAATGTAAGCTTTATCGGACTATCTACCACAAGGCTTTTGTAAAATAAAGGAATTTGTGATTATGTTGTAAGCTGTACCCTGTTTATGACATGCTTTTATACTGGATCTGCACAGGAAGATATTTAAAATATCCAACTGTATCATATTTCAAGGACAAATAAAGTTGTTGGTTTTAAGGAATAACAAAAGGACTCTGAAGAAATGTGCCCACTTTACATCACATTTTGTGATCTTGAGGATAATGGAAATATTTCACGACAAAAATAACCAACTTCAAAAAGGGAAATCTTGAATTATGAATGGAGTATTGCTATGGAGTTTGGAGCACCAGTAATGTTAATAAGAAAAAGTTTTCCTCCTTTCATGGACCCTTAGAAAATGCTACCATAAAATGCCTTCAAAGGCAACCTTAACTATAGGCCATTACTATTGTAGAACGATATTTCTTCCTTTAAGTGACATTTGCAGAACCCATGGGACAGCAGTCATTAATGTTTCAAATTTGGCTTTGCTGAATCGTCACAAAGTATCAAGCAAGATGCTGACACTTTCGCTGGATGATGTCTTGTTGGCGAGACATCCATGGCTTTGATTACTGTGCCATTATGTTTTGCACAATGGAGAGATTATTTGTGATAGTTGTTAATGACACTCCAAATAATGGTGCTACTCACGTTTTACAATGGTAATTGATGTTAACATGGCAATCGAGCATTCTTCTGAATAGTGCTGTATGGATATCACCAATGATACTACAAATATCTGACTTGCATATCACAGTTTTGTCTAATAATGAATCTAATCTATACAGATATGTTACAAATCAGAGTACTGTACACAAAACTACAGTGTATTATGTACAAAGAATTGAGTAGATGAGATGCATTGTATATGAGAGGGGGGGGGGAGAGAAATGGGACCTTGGCCATTTTCAGGGGAGAGGAATGGGACCTGGTACATTTTAGCAGAGAAAAGCCTTTGTTACTCAAGAAATTACCCAAGTACCTCCAAAAGTCTGGCCAGGAAATAGGTTCTCCATCATTTGCAGGGGAGGGCCAGGGGTTGCATCTGCCTGTCCCCTTACTCATACAGCTGTACTGGTGGGGCATAGAGTTGGTTGAATGGGTGAGTGGTGGGTAAGGGTAGTTTAATATTGTGGTCAGTTTATATACATATAAATTATAGTGACCCTTTTCCACTCATGATGGGGGCGGGGCAATAGCCCTACCAATGCATACTGGCATGGTAGTTTTATGTGGAAGAAAGAATACTAGTAACAGTAATAAGAGCTTTGTGTTATTGTAACAGCTTACAGTGAGGGAGTTGAACCCCCTATGATGGGGGAGGGTGGTTTATTTTAACAGGGGGTGGTGCTGTATTTTATGTTACCCCTGGTGTCCATCTGTTGGAAAAGCTTTAGGAAAGTAAACTTACTTTTGGTCCTTCCTTCGCTTCCTTGCAGCTTTCTGTACAAAGTGAACCAACATCTTATCTGCTTTGGCTTAGAAATCTTAAAACGACCAAAATTGTAAAAAATGTTTGCTATTTTTGGAGCATTTTATGCAACACCAATAAAGATCATTTTGCAAAACCTGACAGCTTATTTCCATTAAATTAATTTTTGCATAATTTACGCTTTGCTACTATTTTGTAAATAGGTTTGTATGTTTCTTGTATCATTTCAATTGTTATTTTCATCAGAAATGTAAACTTGTTTTTTCTAAGAACAAAAAACACAAAACAGCTGCAAATCTGTTTCAAAATTCTTTGTAATTATATTGTGTAGTATTTAATTTTTTCTTCAAATTGTCTTTTGCCAATTGTCTGATATTTATTACACTTTTTTCTTTTCTTATCGTAAATTTCATTTTGGCCAGTCTTGAACTCCAAACTATGTTCTTTTCATATATTTTGTTTAAGTTAACTATGTTTAAGTTGCCAGCGTTGAACTCCTAACTTAAAGCCGGTTGTACAGTTTAATTTTCTTTGAATGCTAAGGGCAAAAAGGGTGTTATCTTTGTTCCGTATTGTTTTTCATTTTTTTTTTTTTGTCGAGCAAACTACTTTTTTGTTATAAAATTAAGTAGAACTTACACAATCTCAAAGGTCATATTTCGGAAAAAACTGGAGACGCAAGTGTCTTTTTGTAGTACAATGAACTTAATGAGAAAAATAAATTACTGACACACGCAGTCATTTGTGTCGAGTTCTGTTTGGTTTGGATAAGATGGAAGCTTTTTATGACACAGGTATGGACAGGGGAAGTAATGCGGAGGGTAGTGAAGTGAAATGGGCCAGGTATATCCAGCTTGCTACAAGTTGATGCAAATGGCATCCATATATAGAAAGGAAGTTTTGTGTGGTCAGATGCAGCCAAATAAAATTTGATATAAATCACTTCAATATAAAAATTGGGACTTTAATGTAGAAATAGTGTTTCGTCTGACCAGAGCCAGGTATAAGTTGATATTTATAACTTCCGGATGTAAAACTGATGAATTATCAGGCCAGATACGAGTTGATGTAAGTTACTCCACGGCAACAATTTAAGTTTTGTAGCTGATATTGAAAGAAAAGAAAAACGTTTATATCTGGTAAAATAATTCCTTAACGAAGAATGGTATAAATGGAATGTTTTGTTTGCGTAAGACAGTATTTTTACTGAATGAAAACTTGTGAGAACAAATATAAAAGAATAAAAAAAATTATATTCGAATGCTGATTGTAGCCAGATCAAGCAGCTGCATCTTCATAGGTGTTATTTGGACCTATAGTACACGGTAAATCTCATCTGTTGATTTTTAGTTAACCCAACAACTTAAAATAATGAACCATTTTAGTAAATTCAATATATTAAGAGCCAAGAAATAAATCGAAGCCGCGGTTTGAAGCCTTTTCCAAAAATTATCAGAAGCCTCTGCCGATGCTAGCCTACAGGCTTTTCAACGGAGAAAAGTCTCTTGCATTAACACTTTTTCCAAAGTCCCATCGACTCTCTGGCGAAGATTCGAAGGGCGAAACCAACCTTAACTCCCGATGGAGTTCTGTTCCCCAAGAAAGCTACGTCCCTAAGGGTACGCTTCCATCAAACGAAGAAGAGACTGTTCGGCAGACGTTCTTACCACAAGGAAGACTTTTAAAGATCAGAAGACATATTACTATATTTTTTTTTTGTCTAATTTTTTTTTGTCTAAATTCACTTCATTTCCTCCCGGTAACCATCTAAAACTACAACATAACAATCACATCTGCGTCGATTTGGGGGAGGGGGGGGGTGCATGTCCCCTCCACTTTTTTGAGAGGAGGGGACGCTAACACATTTGTTCCCACCACTATTCGTGGCCTGAAATTAAAAAGTGAGACAAGCAAAAAATTACATGTAGGCGAGTAGTGGTGAAGACAGATGTTCTCAGAAAGTATTCCACATGACTCTTTATCAGGTCCGTAGGCAGTAAGGTCTGTAGCAATTCTTTCTATAACTTCCACAAAATTTCGCGCTCTATGCGCGCTTTCATCTTCAGCCTAGTTCTATCTAGCTGTAACGACCACCATTTCGAACATACTGGATTTATTTAACTTTAAAGATTCCACAAATATTGCAGTCGTGATTCTAGAGAAGCACGAAAATGCAACGTTGCAAAGTTCTAAGCTATTTTTCCTATTTTTTGGAAGATTCCTTTTTCAACCTCATTATCGTGGCAAACATATTTTGTAAGAAAATTTTTTTTTTCAGTTTCGTCTGGGGGCCTTAATGAGTAAGTTTAAAAATGTACTCCCCGACGAAAATCATGTAGTCGCCCTATCAAATTTCTTGGTTTGCTCTTAAGTAGGGCAGATTCTGCAGTAATAACCCAAACTATTTCAACTTTCTGAATGAAAACAAAAATATGAAATTTTTTCACTATAACCCCAATTTTTCGGCGCGCTTTGCGCGCCTTATACTTGAGTTCGGCATCATTTCGGCAACCCATTGCATCTGTCGGAGCTTAGAGTAGCTGGCCACCCAGTCAGGACGCTTAGCCCCCATGTCAGCAAATCAAAGCACCACCCCTAGGCTGAGCCTGCATTCCTTTGGGCAATGAAGTATACCCCTGATTTTCATAGTATACCCCCAAATATTGAAATATTTGGCACCATTTTGCATCTGGGCCCCCTCCTCTTAGACTCCTCACCAGGATAGGATAGAAACTTTAGGCAAGATGTCCCCCCACTTCCAAAATCAAATCGACGCCCCTAAACAATCATGAATCATAAAACTAAGAAAACCAAAAAGCAAATACAGTCAATAAACAATAAAAAATCATTAACCGAAATAGCATTATTATTAAAGTAAATCACGTCCAGTAAGCCAGGGAATACCATTGGTAGACAACAAGTTTTCCAAATATCCTTCTTCATATAATTTCTTCGAAGAGCATATTTGTTGAAGCTAAAGTAATTATGTAAGTATTTAAAAAACGTTCTGCATTGGAATATATTGCACTTAACCAAGATAAATTTGTCTGACACGATCAGCCCCCCCCCCCCTCCCCGCCTTCACCGTACAATGCATGGTTAAATCACAATTAAAAAATGAGAACTTGAACTGTTTGTGTTTCATTTTGGGAGAAAGTGCAACCCTTAGCCTTCGTAGTAGCTAAAGAGCGAGGAGGGTGATTTGCCTCGGACGGCAATTTTGGTCTAGGCCCACTGCAACGAAAAATGTAAATTTTTTTCTTTATATGAGGCGACCAACTCCACCTGGGGTGGAAATTTAATTGAAACCATCTCTTTTAATTTTATTTCCTTCCTTCCTTCCTTCCTTCCTTCCTTCCTTCCTTCCTTCCTTCCTTCCTGCCTGCCTGCCTGCCTGCCTGCCTGCCTGCCTGCCTGCCTGCCTGCCTGCCTGCCTGCCTGCCTGCCTGCCTGCCTGCCTGCCTGCCTGCCTGCCTGCCTGTCAGTTTGCCTGTCTGTCTGTCTGTCTGTCTGTCTTTCTTTCTTTCTTTTCTTTATTTCCTTGCTCGATTTTCCCCGACATCTGCCTGAGAAATATGTTTTTCCCTAACTCGCTAACGGTGGGGGGGGGGGGGCAGTAGTAATCCCCTATTCTCGGCTCGTAACCTAAAACTAGTTTTATTTCAAATATATCTCGGACATTTTTCAGCAGTCAATCTACCTTTTTAAGCGGGATGCTTTCTTCATTGATAAATTCCTGTTGAGACACCCATACTTTTTAATTTTCCTTCAAGTCTCAACACCTATAGCTCAAGCCTGGCAAAAAAAAAAAAAAAAAAAACCCAAACGAACATCTTCCAAAAGGAGTTACGTCCCCAGAAAGGACACCAAACTTAACATGTCCAACCACACAACATTCAGACCTCTACATCGTGGGCCTGTTTATACGTGGGCTCCATTCTAGACTCGCTGAAAAAAATGGATACTACCCTCTAAGCTTTTATATTGGACGATGAGAGTTTGCCTTTAAGATTTTTGCAAGCGGGTTAATTGAACAAGTCAGCACTCGTCCTGAATAATTCTGCGCAATAATTCCTGTCATGTGTCAACTATACTGTCATTCCCTTCCTGTGTTGTTATTTTGTTATTCTTTGCCCTTTGCTATATCTACTCCTAACTCAAGGTAGGTTGATTAATGTGGCGTGCAAAGCAAAATTGGAACTGAATAGTTAAGATGTCAAGGTTACCCTGTATCTAGGTCCTGGTATAAAATAGAAAAATTCTGTTACAATCGTATTAAAATATAAATATGTCATATGTGATTCTACACGGCACATTTGTTTACAAGGTGGATATCTTCATTCTCTCTAATAAAAATATCATGGGCTACGTAGACGGAAAGAATTTCAATGGTATCAGGGAGAATTGCTTACGTAGCAGGCTGTAGGGCATATTCCTTTTCCAGTCATATCCCCAACAATTGCACTAGTGAACACCCACCTGGCGTAAGAACCGCCCCCCCCCCCGTCTGAGAGTTAGGGAAAAACTTATTTCTAAGGCAAAACTTTGGGGAAGTCGGGCAATTTTTCCGGTAGTAAAGGGTTTTGTCGGGCATTAACTGCTCAATTTGACTATGTTTGGTTTAAATTGTAGCTAACCAATTAGGTTTGTTTACTGAGCCAAATCTTGTCAAAGATACTGAGCAGATTCTCGTGAAGTTTTAATAGGCTATTTAAAGTGTTTAACGTGGACTTTTCACCCCATCCACTGTGACCCCTTCCTCGTCACCAGCACTTATAGGTAAACCCTCGATACTTCTCGCCCCACTACAAAGGCCGGTTTATGATCCAAATTTTTATAACGCTGTAAGAACCGTATATGGTCATCCCTTGCTCTTCCTGGCCAATCACTGACATACATAGGTCAACGGGAAGACATTTAACAAGGGTGAAAAAGTATTTGCCCTGAAATAAAGAGCCCAAAGTCATGAAATTGACATTTTTGACGGGGGGGGGGGTTCGATCCGAGACCCCGGTCTCATACACAAACGCATATGAATCTGCATTTAACAGCGAAATAAATTGCAGGTTACATATCAAATGTCTTCACTGACCGCACGACAAGTAGTCCTAAGGTTCATACTTGAAGCGCGAAGTGTGTCACAAACATGCACTTTGTTCAATCAAGCAATACTACCGTCACTTCCATAGCTTGTAACGACTACATGTAACTATAAAGTGTGCCAGCATATCGTCATTTTCTCATTCACCCACGAGTGATGGGTTTATATTTCGGGAAAAAACCGTTCCAGGCAGAATTTCTTGTAAACACACGGTTGATTACTTGTTCTGCCAAATGTTACTGCATTTATCGATGGTGAATCAGAAGTAAATTTTCATAACTGTGTACCAACGCTAGGGGCATACTTCAGTAATACAACACATTTGCTGTTTTTTACGTAAAAATTAGTGCAATGAACTTATACTTTGCTGACGTAGGCAGAGGGAGAATGGAAAAGATTAATAATTGATAAAGCAGCTTGACAAAATACATTATAGCCGAAGATATTCTTTTTTCCTTGCTACATTGCACTTCAAAAATATTCAGTTTTATCCCAGTTTTGCTAAGTACCAATGATGAACCCAGCAACATACTGACATCTGCCTCTTTAACGTACATACAGACTACAGTGGCGTAATAAAGGGGGCAGGGAGGGGTTGCCGCCCCTCACTGAACGGGCCAGGGGGTGCAAAATGAAGGCAGACGAAAAAAGAAAAAGATGGGAAAACAAAGAATAAGAAAAAATGTAAATAGAGAAGGAAAAGAAAAATGAAAGCTTGTGAACTTTTCGTGCCTCCATATCCGGTGAATTGTTAATTCGTGATGGCAAGAGCACTTTGAATAAATTCAGCGGTATGATGCGGTCATGTTCGTTTGATGCAAGAATGACACCGCCAGCTGGGCCTTAAATAAGAGTTTGCTGACTTCCCACAGCAGACAGGTTGTCCGAGCCCCGGGCTCTGGGGCGCATGTCGAGTCACTTGACCCCCTTGCAAACAACCCTTGTGACGTCAGCCACTGCGTACACACAAAGACAGGAACTAGGAAACGGTGTAGAGATACCCTCTCCCCTCCTCCACCCGAAGAACAAAATATTTGTGATCAAAGGGCCTTTTCAGGCTCTAAGTTAGGGGCCCAACGACAAAATTTGTCATATGCCGTTCACCCAACTAAGTTAAATAATTGAAAATGCATCTCTTTTGAGAAATGTACTCGGGGTATGGAGCGGTCGCTAACCCTGTATTGCCCTTGTAATATAAACGTCACTGTCTCAAGGATTTCCAAGTCTCAAAAAGCTATATTATTACAACAGTATTGAAAAGAATAATAACTAAGCTCATAAATGCCGTATTGAACCCGCTAAAATGTTAGATTTCCGACCCCAAAAAATTGGACTTTCGTGGGGTAGGAATATATGTCACTTTCTAACGCCCGAAGCCAATTAATTATCTCTTTCCAACAAGCTGTATCACATGTCATGATCTGGACAATGGCAACTTCCAGCCTTGAGGCAATTGGTGTAATAGGGAAGGGGAAAGAGGTTTTTAGTACTTTTAAGGAGACCAGTACCCCATGAAACATCTATGGAGTTCCACGTAGAAAGGAACGGTGAAGGCGTGCTGCAGGAAAAGGGGGTAACTTCTGTTAGATAAAGACAAGGTTTGGTTGGTGGTAGTTTAGCTTAGCCGCGGTCAGATAGTCCATCTCAGGCTCTTCAAGGAACCTTTCAAGTTATGTGGGACACGTTACCGTTGAGTGTATTGATGAAATTGTCTGCACACTCGGCACATGGGAATAAAATTATCTTTTTGTTGGATCAGGAATGGTGTAGGACTTCTTTGTCCGAAATTTTCTCGCCATTTGCATGTCTAACGTATAAAAATGTAAATTACATGCGAACTTAGCTTTTTCACTTAACAGGCCACCCTTGGTCCAGACTTGCGGTATGTAGCCTACTTTTATACTTCTCACTGCACATTTTGACAAAATAATGGCGCTTGTCGACGTATGAAGCTATACAAATACTGTAAAAGCTGGAGCATCAATACCTTTGGAAGGTGTCCAAGTCCGGGGGGGGGGGGGCTGAACCATTCAACTACCAACGTTTGACACTTCGTAGGCTAATTTTGGACGATTTAAGATACCAAAAAAATCTTCAAACTGAAAATTATTGGGACTGCAATAGCCTCAGGCTGAGTCTGAGAATCCTGCCCGTTATAGGTCTAAGAACACTCCGAGAATTAATAGAGGGTGCATTCACAGTAGTTCAATAACGTGTCATGAACTGTGTGTAATCTTAAACAAGACAGCTAGGCAGAAGCCAGGATTCTGTAAGTTGTGTCTCAGGTTGAAATGTTTAGCCGCGCCTTCGGGCTCCTCGCTTGCCTAGGTTTCTTTAGAATCGCGTGTTTAACCATGTCCAAACAGGTGCGAAGATGTGCAGTTGATATATAGGCGTAGGAATCGGGGGGGGGGGCTGGGGGGCTTTAGCCCCAGTCAAAATGTGGGGGGCTGAAGTATGCTTCCGCCCCCAAGATCCGAGGGCAAAACCCCTTATTTGTCTCTTCTGTAAGAAATGTCAAAAATTTGCAGTAATTTTCCTTAAAGTTTGTCCAAAATGCTGCACCAAATTGCATCTGAGGACCCTCAAATACCCAAAAATTTTTCAAAGGGGAGGTGGACACCCCCTCCCCTTAGACCCCTCCCCCAGGACGGCGATCCGAAACAAGGTTCAGCCACCCCAGTCTCGATTAAGCTTCCTACGCCTATGATATGATAAGTGACACCAAAGACGATTAGTGACCAATTTACGGGGTAGCCGGCGCTACAGTAATAGATGTGAAAATCAATGGCAATATACATACTTTAAGGGCATGCTGCCATTTCAACCTTGGATGCGCTTTTGCGCTCCGTCCTGCCCAGACAGGGCTAAAAAATTAACCCAGCGTTTATTCGATATATAAGCTTCAAGTTGCCGTCTACATACTAAGAGCGTCCTAACCAAACGTGAAAAAAATCTGATCAGGAGGACGAACCGAGTTTTAATTTTATCAGTGAGGTTTATTGTTGTGACCCTTTTACCCTGATGGTTACCCAGTACGCAGCAGCACCTTGTTGCTATGGTCTGCCGTTTATGAAAAATGAAACATTAAAGTGTATGAGAAGTGCCTTGGGTGAAAATATGTATGAAACAAAAATTTCCTTAAATTTATTGAAGATGTGCGCCTCCTTCTTAATTGGCCATTTTTCCAAGGAAAATTTTTATTTCACTAAATGTTAAGGAGGCCTCATAAAATATCAGGCATAACCATACCCAAGGTATATAAGTCACCGTCTCTAAACATTTTACAGCCTCCGTCAATACCTCCCTTGAGCGGCCATGCTAACAAGTACATAGACTGCGCACATTATGACTTCACTGCACAACTTGAATTACTTTCGGCATTCAGGCTTCGTTGATGCATGTAAAGCACGTACATTTCGAGTTTCACGGCAGCCTCCCTGTTCTTGTCAGTCCGACTGAATGAATTAAATATCATAAATGAAGCGATGCCCGCGGGGTTTTTACACAATTGTCTTAAACCCCACTCTGATACTAAACTAAACACATAACATTATCATGTCAGCTCGCCGAGGTGACACACTCAGCGCATTGCACTCGGTGCCTTCCGAGTAATATTGATGTTCACTGCGGCTCAATTCAGTAATAAAAGCGCGTCCGTTGAGTGACAACGATCAAATCTCTTTACTGTAGAAGTGAAATGCATGTACAGTTATGGCCTTCATGCAAACTGCTTCTACCCCGGCGGTTTAACTTCCCTATTATGTAATGTTGCAAAGGAAAAATCAATCGCAAAGTGTCTTCGATTATTTGTTTCCACTCCGTTTTGTATGCTAAGGGAAGGGGTGCAGCCGTAGTTTCGAACAGTGTCGTGGGAGTAAATAGAATCTTGTGTACCAAGCCTGTTACTATGTATTTTTGACTGCTCGGCTGGCTAAAGCAGGTAAGACGGTGACAGAAAGTGCCATCAAACAGGACGGATTCGACGAGACGTGAGATCTGAACAGGGATTTAGCCGCGCAATTTTGGTTGAATGTGCCGCTGAGTGCATTATTGAATCGATTTTGAACACGGGCTGAGGAATTCATCACTAGAGTTTGTCAATATTCTGTTAATGCAATTTGTTTATCTGTTAAAGAACCCGGAAAACTTGTTGGAGGACTACTGCGTGCCGAGCGGAGACTGTTTTCTGTTCCATGTTGCTCAGGTAATTTTTAATCAATTTTAGGCCACCGTCTTCAAGTAGAATAACTAGAGTCTATGTTGAGAAGTCTTCAGCATAGCTTAGGACCAACTCAACGCAAGAAAATCCACAGTGTAGCTAATAGCTTTATGTATCCGTACGGTTCCAGCTCCCTGATCCGTAAGAGACCTTCCTCGACAGGGAAATAAAAAAAAAGTTGTTCGTGTCGTCATTCTCCTGGTTCAGTACCGTGGGAGACGGTTCAAATAAAAGGTAAGTACAGTTCATGTATAGTCTTGAGATGAGGCTTATTTATTTTGCTGAAAAGCAGTGTGATCTTCATTATTCACAAAGTTAAGTCCACCGTAACCGATATCATCCTCTGTTTGCAAAAGGAGATTGACGTTAAACAAGGGAAAGCCTAACGGTAGCAGCTTAAGTGAAGATGCACATAGCTTAAAATCCCTTCAATATAAGGTGAGCGTCAATGGTGCCATGGTTAGCAAGACAGGAGTTGAGCCGATATTTCAGCAATTGAAGATGAACGATAAACTGTTCCATTGCTTTCTCCGCACAGTGTCCATGCATGCAGTGCTCTCCATTTGTCCTAGGCTATATTTGTCCTAATCCTATCAAGTACTTAGACCGGACGGTGGCTTGGAGCTATTACGGATAGCTTAGACGAATTCTTAGCGACATGCAGTAAGCCAACTCTCTTAATCAGGGTGGACGGTGGGCAAAGTCGGAAAAATACTCCCCAAGATTGGGAAAATTCCCTCCAGGGAAAACAAAGTGAGAAAAGTTTGCTAACAAATGGTGCATTTTGTTCTAGAAAAAATTTCGATTAAATGTCCTCAAGGTGGGTTACTCGTAAACTTTTGCCCATCCCTATCTACGCCTGGCGACACGCCAGTGTCAGGCTACATGCTTGTAAAGATGTATAAAAATATGACTTCGTTAAATCCTGCTTAATTAAAGGAAAAGATATGTAATTGGTAACTTTTAAGATAACCTATGTTTAACCTACCCAGGACCATAGTCCCTAGGCCTACGGCAATGACCTCAGATTTCAATTACCGCCCTCGCATATTCTGGAGCTTTTACCGTTTCAATAGAGAACCTTCATACACGGATTTTCAAATTATTCCTCCTCCAAGTATTACAGCTCAGACCATCAGAACATGCCTAACTGGCTACAGGCCGAACCCATACCAACTCACAAATTATAGTTGTACATATGTGTATAGGATACCCTCATTTTTTCTGTAGTCTTTGTGCATAGTAAAGATTATATGAAAGGTGTACCATAATCGCCTACCAAGAAAAACGTTATGATGGTTACAGTGTATCAGACAGGTGCAAATATTTATTCAGCCAATGACATATATATACAATCGAGGTCTATCTAGTGATAACAAGCGTGACTCCACAACTCCCCCAGACAATCCCAACCCGGACATTTCCCACTTATGACAATAAGCCAGTTCAGTTATTACTGCTCATGCGCAGTAGCTTCGGGTCATAGGTCATATGAGTAACAACGTGCAGTTATAAATGTCATTATAAGTTACACTCAGTTACATTTTTCTAATTGTGCTTTCCAGATACACTTACGAAATTTAAAGGAGATGACGATAATGACCATTTCAGGAAGATAATCAGAAAGTATATAACATTCTGAACCCAATGCAAAAAAAAAACCCCATCTTCATAGCTTATTTTGACCTCGAGATATCACAATTCTCATCCCTTACAGGGGCAACGCCATACCAAACTTGTAGCAAGTCTGTTATGATGTCACAGGCTCACTTTATTTTCAAAAGTTATGTATTTCTTTATAATTAAATTCAAGTTTTTTCAAAGGTCCAGCTACCATTTAGAAGATCATTTCTGAAATGCAAAGAGCGAGTCCCATAAGTTTGAAATCTGATACCAACAAGAACATGCTAAAACTGTGTGGACAGAAACAATGAAACAAAATACAAAGGAAAACAAAAACGTCTCAATTACAAAGTGAGCCTGAAAGGTCAAAATCAACTTACTACAAGTCTGTTTAGAAAATGGCAACTCCAATGTAAATGATAAGAATTGCAATATCTCAAGAACCGAATAAGCTATGAAGATGGGGTTTTTTACACTGTGTTGAGAATTTTGTTTACTTTTCAATTATGTTACTGGAATGGTTATTGTTGTCATCCCCTTTAACGCGAAAGACTTTCAACAAGATATTTCAGAGCTATTGCTGTGCACAGTGCACAATTACGAACCTAAGCACATGTATTATGTACCCATATGACCTCAGTGACCTGAAGCCAGTGTGCATGCGCAGTGATAACTCTGAACTGGCTTTATTGCTCCCTCAGACAGCTCCCCGTCTGGAAGATTCGAAACTGTCAAAGATAGGAATTACCAGGGTAGGAATCGTCTAAGGGTGTCTAAAGTTGTTAACAATACGCATGAAAATGGTTCCATACAATATAAAAATATGAAAACGCAAAGATAATATACAAGATGAGTGAAAACATAAAAATCAAATAACGTAATATAAAGGCGTACAAAAACAATAAATGCACATGCATATAATTAAAATACAGAAAAATACAAAATGTACCTAAAATGTTATGGTACTGAAATATTAAATTGTTTAGAGATACGACTCACGCATTGAATATCTTTCATCAGAATGAGTGTCAGTAATTCACTTGGAATCATTTATTTATTCGTTCGTTCGGTCGTTCGTTCCTTCCTCCCTTCGTTCATTCATATTTCATTCGTTCATTCGTTCATTTTTCATTTATTCATTCGTTTGTTCGTTCGTTCTCCCTTTCATTCATTCTTAATATATATTTTTTGGAAAAAGCGGTATTATAATAGGTTAAATACTGAAAGAAATGAAGAACATCAATTAAACAGGATAAGACATATCAGAGTCTCCAAGATTCTAAGAGAATAACGATCCAGGAAGTTATCAATTGCTGGGTGAGAATCTTCTTTCAACATCATAACCGTAGGAAACTGGGGGCTTTAGGCTATAAAGCCCCTCAGTGAAAAATGTTGTGGGCGGAAGTAAGCTTCCGCACCAAATTCAATTAAGAAAACCCCTTATTTGTACCCTCTGTAAAATCTAACAAAAAATTTTCAGTGCTGTAATTTTCCTTAAAATTTGCCCAATATGTTGCACAAAATTGCATTTAAGGAACCTAAAATATCCACACATTTTCTAAAGGGGGAGAGGGACCCCTCCCCAGGACGAAGGTCCGAAACAATGTTTGGTCCTCCAGTCGCGAACAGCTCCCTACGCCCATGTTCAATATAGGCTGGAAAGGGTGGCAGCCTGACAGGTCTGTGCCAATGATATGCTCTGAGTTCCTTATGACTTGTTTAAAGTGTCATAATGTCATTCAATCTTGTGCCATCAAACTAGACAAATACGTTTGTATAATCTAAAAACCAGAGATGTATTCAAGTCACTCTTTTTTCAGCAAGTCAAGTTAACTGGAGCTATTTTAGGGACTCGAGTCAAGTCATTGACTCGAGTCTCTGACTTATTTCAATGGGGAAAATTGCCCAGAATTTTTCAAGTTAGGTAGTGTTGGCGGGATGTGACCCGGGTTGCGACTTGAATACAAGTCTGCTAAAAACTCACAGTGGGTAATTACTCTTAGAGTATCTATAACGTTCTATACAGTTGCTAAACAAAAGATACAGAAATATGTAAAGAATAAAGAAAAGTGCTATCAACATTTTGAAATTAATACACAGTACTTCAATGTACTATTTTGTATTTCCTTAAATTCTGTTCTGTCATTTTACTAAAATTTTAAACAGTGTATGCCACTTGTTAAACTACTGGGTCAAAAAACTACCAAGTTTATGACAGAGGTACCCTTTGGTTAACATATATTTGTACGAATTAAGGTAGGGGACGTACTACAATTAGGGGCGCAACAAAGGGGGATTCCCCCCCCCCCCACTTGCTCCCCAGTTGGTTCCTGTAGTAGTAGTAAGATATATAGCTCACAAGGATAATGCGCTCGCACAGCACTTTTGCCCCCGAATTTGTGCTTACTCCGTCCCCCTCACTTTTGAAATCCCGCTGCCACCTCAGTTCAAGTGTTTTCCCTCTAACTGAATACATGCTGGTAATGCCAAGACGCTTATGTTTGTTTCTCCGGGAGATAATGAGTATACACGTTGATAAGAACGATGAATGAATCACACATTCCTTTGAACATTCGCAAACTTACAGCGATAGTTGTGTCAGTCGACTCTAACAGTCTGACAGGCGAAACGTACATATTTATCTGTACGCGGCCAGATTGCCAAGGGGGTATTCTCTTTATCTAAACCTATTAGCCTGATGCTCGCAAAGCTCGATTAAATGGGAAATGAGATCATGTATCAAGGTGTTAAATTCGTTACTTTAAAGTGGCTATAGCTTTTGTCTACCCAAATATGGCAAAAGCGAGAAAAGGTTGGGGGGGGGGGCTGTTTTATATTTTTTAATGTATATTTTTGTATTTAGGAATGTACGTGCTCATAAAATATACAAGTGGCCCCACCGTTAAATAATCGCACAAATTGAATGAATTATTTACGAATGAATTTTCTATGACTCGGGAAAAAGTAATTAGTAAAGAGGGAAAGAGAAACCTTTACACGAAAACGCACGGATGAATAAATAATTGTGCTCAACCAATCATAGTCCAGAGACACGATGGATGATACAAATGCTATATCATGCATCAATATTTCTGCCTCTTGTTTCTCATATCTGAATATGTTTGAGTTATCTCCCTTCCTTTCTCTCCATACTAGCTGACAACGTTAGGAGCCCCCGTGACTGTAGCTAAAGGCCGTATCTAATTTCAGTCAATTAAGTTTCAAATCTCACGCGCGTGTGTAACTGTCACCGACACATATTATAGAATAAATTGGTTTTAACTGCAAATGTACGAACATGACCTGGCGAAGTGTTGAGTTGAATGAGGGAGTCCCTGCCAGTGACACGGAGGGCGATCGGTTCAGCCTGAGGAGGAGTAATATCATCATTTCTCTCCGCCCAAATATTCTATTATTTTGATAAGGTGACGGTCGTATTTATACGATTTTTCCAACATGGAGTCATGCAGTTATACGAGAACTGCACAGAAGGATGCTTCAAACAGCTGAACAGATAAAAGGTTATGATTGGACCAACCGTTAATATAATTAGATTGGCATGTATTACGGTATTCAAGAGGAATAAAATCATCAAAAGCTATTCAAAACGTATTTTTAATTGAAAGAGTAAATGTCATCGTCATCAGATGAATTTATGCAAGATCGTATAGCCAGCTCGATATACATGGAGGAACTGAATGTTTATACAGAGGGAGAGATTGTTTTATCTATGGGGATGCATGTGCATAGAATTGCCGTAAGGGCTGTTTTGAAACTGTAGAATTGCAAAAAGACAGGAATAATCTAAATTTTGGAAGGAGAGTGCCCCCATGGCTACGTGGCGGTGGGAGTGATTACTCAGTAATAAAGTCTGAATTATTTTTAAAGCCCTTTCCTCCAGAGAAAATGGCTTCATCTTAAATTATGCAAGATATACTGGATACTTTGGGGGATGGGGTCTTTTTTTGTAACGTACTGTACTACTCGTCTGTGTGGTTTCATGGCGTTTGAATCGTTTAATGGGTGTTTCGCATCCTATATGGTACAGCAAAAAGGGCAAAAACTTTAAAAAGGATATTACATACCCCAAACCAGGGAGTTGCTAGCAACTCTCTGCCCAACTTTGCCCAAACATATTTACGAATAGCCCTAGAGTTCTACTAGAAATACAGTGGATGACTTTTCTTTGATTGGCATTCATTCAAACAGAATAGCTTCACTCTGGATGGTCAACGATGACTTGTTCAGTCAGTTGTGTACCCAATGAAGCTCACACACAGCCACTGTGTGTCAATATATATGGCCTCGAGCAAACTAAAGTCAGGCTACTATAGGTACTGTGCCTCCCTCTTTAAGGTGTACTAATTTAATTAATTTAAGATGTACTATTTTATGTAGTTGTGGGCAGAGTTTCCTCTCACCCATCCGTATACTACATAGCTTAGCCAATATCAACTGCACATCTCCTTTAAAGGTAAGTCACAACTATAAAAATATATATATTGCAAGGCTTGAAAAATTTCCAAATTCCAGTTTTTACAAGATACTACACTGTAAAAAGAGACGTCTTCATTTTTCTAACACTTTATGGCGTTTAAGAATTAGGAAACGAACAACAAAATGGATAAGCACAGTAAATGACTGAACGAATACTAACACATGATAAAGATAATGACGTCAATTAAAGTGCACTCCGAAAACACGTTTATGATAATTTTTCTTTATTAAAAACAACTTGATGTTTACAGTAATCATGAAATAAACGCATAAACGTGTTTACGAGATGGCGTTAAAGTGACGACAATGTGTTGGCGTTTTAGACGTTTTATATGCTTAAGTATTTTATTGTTTTTTTTTCGGTTACATAAACGCCAAGACGCGTTATTATGTTACAAAAAAGTGTTAACCATTTTTTTACAGTGTAACTGTGCAGAGTTACCAAATGACAGGATTAGCTCACTCAATGAAAATATGTCGGTTGAGCAGTACTTTGCTCTGTCAATCCTGTCCTATTCGAATTACAATGATCCTTTGTTTTGCTTTGTCTTTTCCTAAAGCCTTTTCACCTTGTTTCAAACCTTCCTAATTGTCTTAGCGGTAAAGAATGTCTAAGCTGTACAGAAATTTTCATCACAACATAGCATGTCCCCCCAAAAGTATTTTTCAAGGGTCATATGAACATTTTTGTTTTCAAAAGGAACAGGCCCGTAGTCCAAGGGGGGCGAAGCCCCACTTGGAAAATTTTTCGCCCCTCCTAGAAGATCAAAAATTAGCATTGCCGTAATGCGTTTTAGTATTCCCCCCGAAAATTTTTTCGCCCCCCGAAGCTTTTTCGCCCCCTTCAGGACCTTGTCTGGCTAGGGGCCTGAAAAGGAAACAAAAGCAGGTAATGCGAGTTGTACAAGAGGAACGTCACAAACTGTTGCGCAATCGACTATGGGCGGCGATCCCGGGGGACAGGAGGACATGCCCCCAATATATGAGAAATCGCCCATTGACTTTGATTTTTCACACAGTAAATTATTTGAAAATGGGGTCATATCCCTACCCCCTCTTCCCAATATTGAGAACAAATCACCGCCCATGCAATCGACTATACTTCAAATTAAATGAACAAATTTTAATATTTTATATCTCAACAGCTGAATAAGCTATAAAGACTGGAGTTGGATCACTTAAACTGCTTTTTTAACCGCTTCATGGACGTCCGGAAGGGGGGAAGGGGACACTTGCCCCCCTGGAAAATCATAAACCTGAAAAAAACTTGAAAAACAAGCAACATCAACATTTTTTCATGATATCGCTAGAAAATTTCCAGAACATGAGCAAATAGGATATGATTAGATGTAACTCACAAGGCCTGGGAAGTGCCATTTTCAGCGATCTGGGAGACTATGGTGGCGCTACGCTTAGATAATCTGCCTACAGGTTTCGACCCCCTGACAATTCCTGGCTACACCCCTGTAAAAGACGCCAACATTTAGCAATTAAGCTCTTTTCTGGGAGTAAAAATTTTCCCTGATTTGATCATTTAAAAGTTTTGCCACCTAAATTTTTTTTCTGCGGACGCCCATGCCCCTGTAATATATTTTCTTGTAACTTTTAGAAATAAGGTACACTTTAAAGGGAAAAAGCAGTCACCCGAAGTTTATTTTCAAACATCTGCTAAATCTTACAGATCTCCTCTGATTTTACGCACAAGTATCTTTTACTGTTTCTTTATAAAGATATTGAATATTGAAAGTAAATCAAAGATTTATTCTGCATGAATTTTGCAAATAAGTAACAAAAATATCGTCACATGATTGATTGGAGCCATTCCTGAATTAGGATGATGAGGTACACTAATTCACTTGAAGGGATTGCATTTTCCCTTTAAAGCTTACCGTAAAATAAGGAATCTATTTTCGAAAAGAAGTAGTTACTCTGGATTGCAAGAGTCCTTGCTATCAAGACCCATTTCTGCTTTTGTAATATTTTGTATTATTATTCGCATCCAGTGTTTATGCGAACTAACTTTAAAAATTGCTTTAGATTCTTTAATATTCCCAATAAAAAGTGGTCAAGCTATTAAATAAAACTATATTCATCAACTTTCATAACCTTTTGCGTGAATTCGTTGTTCTGCGAATCACCTGCGTAGTGACCAACGCAGCAGACGTTAGTCTTCGTTTGAAAGCCCATAGAAAATTTACTATTTGGAATACAAAAAAATGTTTGCCGACCTATAAATAGGCAATTGTGGTAAAGTGTGACATGTACCTTTTTTACTTTATGCTCGATGCTTTGGAAGTACATAGGCAGTATTCAACATATTACAGCCGTATTGTTTGTTGGAAAAGCATTTGTATGCCATGTGACCTTTTTCCTTCAAAAAAGAGTCGAAAATAACGAAAAAGGGTATAAAAGTTACCGGTATTTGCAATGCCGAAATTGGATAACAGAAACTAATTGACAAATGCCACACTACAAAAAAACGTTGAAGGGAAATGGAAAGCAAGAGAGTTAAAAAGGAACTTGCATGGCTCCTAAAAGAGTTATTTTTCTGTTCTTTCTATAAGTTGTTAAAATCAATTAAAAATTAGTAAACGCCAAATTAACATGAGTTAAAACTGATTTATTTGTGTAAACATGAATTAAAACGGCTAACATCAGCTCAAATTAGTTCATAATTAATTCCATTCATACTTTTCGTATGTTCATAACTCGCTGATAAAGGTAGTTTTCAAAATGATTTAGGTTATATTTCCAAATGATAGACTCGGAAAAACGGTACAGTTCACCACAGCTAGGGACAAATGTAGGGACAACCGAGTCGAGCCAACAAGTGATTTGTGTGCTTTTCGTAGTGCGAAAACGAGCTTTAGCGGGTGGGGTCCAGGGCTCCGCCTTTGGACCCCTGGTGGGGTCCAGGGGGAGCAGACCTTCGGAAGCTCTGACGTTTAAGTATATCTCTGGGTGAAAAATTAAGTCTCAGGATGGATATATTTTCGTTCATAATGCACCATCAAATACAAACTAGATCCCCACGAAGTTTAATGTATTAGGCTATTCCTCTCGTCAGGCCGCTATAGTTTTAAGCGGTTGGGATCCCGAGGTCCGCCAGTGCTTTAGCTAGGAAGTTTTCTCAATGCGACATTTACTGATCTGTGGCCTGGAGGAGGGGTCTAAGGGGAGGGGGTTCTCCTAGATCGCAAATGGTGCAATATTTGAGTGGATTTCTACCACAATGAGAAACCTCAAAATTTACACCCTGGTAGAATTTGCTTGTCAGATTTTTTCTGTGCGACATTTGTCGCCGTTTATGCGACATTGTCCTATAGGGGCTGGCTAAAACACCGGGCCGGCCTTAGGGCCCCTGGTGGGGGTCCGGGGCCTTCGCCCCCGGAAGCTCTGAGGTTAAAAGCTTAATCTCTCGGTAAAAAATTAAGTCTCATGCAGAATTGGTATATTTTGGTTCATAATATGCTTTGAACGTCAGGATCTGAAGATGGATTCTGTATCTGTTTCATTTCGGTATTCAAAAGTTAAAAGCCTGAGATTGCAGTGAAGGGAAGACATGCGGCACGCATTATTTTTTCCCAGGATGTTTGTGGGTAAACCGGATCCTCAGAAGTTTGCAAAATGTGTTTGAAGTAAAGGTTAGGGTTTAGAAGACGGGCTAAGGATACCCTCTCCATGGGTAATCGGGTGCTGCTCCCCATGGTGATGATAAAAGTGAGGAATAATGTGCAGAAAGTGGTTTTTCAAGAATGTCATATGACCCGAAATAGTGCACCTATACGGAAGCGGTTAATTCCCTTTCTTTTCCCGAGTTGCCGACGGACTCAGTCACTCGTCCAATTACACCGACGGCCGTTGATACGGCCGTCACATGCATAATCAATTCGCCGTTGGGCCTTCAACTTTAATGGGCCAATTAGATGAAGAGCCGAAAATCGAAATAGACGATAACAGACTGGCCCGTTCTCTCTTTCTCTTTTTTCTTTTCATTCTCCGTCTTCCCTTTCACTCCCTTCCTTTCCCTTTCTTTTCCCTTCTTCTCTCTTCTTTTCCTCCTCTCCTCTTTTCCTTTCCCTCTCCTCTTTTTGCCGACAGACCGAAACTTTGCCGACGGGCGACCAAATATTGGGGGGTGACACCCCCACACCCCCGCTCGCTACGGCCCTGGACCTTTTGCAGAGAGGTTGGCCTAACCAGCCGATGTCTGCAAAGAATACCCGCCCTTTGAACAGACCAGTCTACATTTTCACAGGATGTCGCACATGTTCATATGTGCATATACGGTAACTTAAGGTATTTCACATGCAAGAAAGCAAAGGGATGTTGCCCAAGTCTTCCCCAATAAGCAAACGAACATGGCATGAAGTTTTGCCATGAGATCGACATTGTTTTGTGGGGGGGGGGACTGCCGCCCTAGACCCCTACCTCATACTTCTATGTCAAGGTCCATAAAATTAAGAGAAACGGAAGAAAAATCAAATTAAGAACTGCTTCAAGCCTACATTTTGAAATTTCGTCATAATATGGCTTGTGTGTATGTTTATCGACTTGGGCTATAATAATGCTATACGACTAGTATGTTACACATACTGGCTTCTATTACATAATTGTTAATGAATCGTTTGGAGAGCATTTCTTGGGGGCACAGTTTTGTTGAGGACGGGAACATTTGCATAGATTCACCATAGCGGTCCATTATTGAAACCATGAATTTAAAAAAATGGTGGGCATTATCGAAATAAGGAGAAAGCCGCATGCCCCCGAATCCCTCCGCAACTGCCTACCCGCCCCGTGCAACTGTATTAAAGTTAAAACGTATGCTGAAAGACAATCAGAAAGCCTACTGTCAGAATTAAAGTACGACTAGTTAAAAGACGTGTATATTTCATACCGTAGGTGAATAACTCAATTTACAGTCTCGACGGAGACGTTTTAGCCAATTATCCTCTCAAAATTCAAATTCTCTGTAAGATAACCTCCTCATCAATGGTTCTGCTGGTTCAGCTTCCTTGCTCCTAAACTTATTCGATTGAATTCAACCCCAGGTGTTCCGTCTATCGTGCCAATAGCCGACGTTACACGGTCTTAATTGGATGCCCGTGCTCAATATTTGACGAGCAAGGCTGGCTTTGAGCGAGCTGAATGTGTAATGTGCTAAGTCCCAACGCGAAGTAGCTAATGGTATGAAAATGTTATTTCAAAAGAAATATAGCAGACGAACTTCTCATGGAAGACTGAAATTATGCATATTGAGATTACAAGGTAAATAGTAGAACGTTTTTGTAATGCACGAGTTCATCCAATAAGATGTTCCGTGTTATATCAATAAAGCGAGAAAAAGCTAAAATTCAATTAGTGAGATTGTTTATACTGTTACATGTGTGACATGCGACATGTGAGTTGCCTGAACGGTTTCAGTATTACGGGAAGCAATAGACAACGCAAAACTTATTTTGCCACTCAATGAATAATATACATATGTGTATTCCGTACGGATGTGCTGTTGGACGCATACCTAAAGCGTAATAACTCAAAACGTTGTTTGACGGCCTAATGAACCCGCATTTATCGGTAGGTGCTCCAGTGTACATGGGAATGGGAGGGGGAGGGGGAGGGGGAGGGGAGGGGGAGGGGAGGGGGGTCGTGGGATTCAGCTAGGCAGATACATCACATGTTGCACCAGGTGTGTCACAGTATTATGTTTTGGCTCTTTTTCAAGTGAAAAGATAGCTCCTCTAACCTAATGGGAGGCATAGCCCTACAAACCTGGGAGAGGGACCACGCCCGTATCCAGGGTTTTGTCAAGGGGGACGAACTCGGGTTGAAATGACAAAATGAAGCCGAAGGCACCGTGGGAGTGCAAAGCTCCCCAGGTGTGTGGTTCAGGGACCGCTTTAGGGCCCCTGGTGGGGTCCAAGGGCAAAGCCGCAGTTCAGAGGTGAAGCTTGCCGGTGTAGGGGAGGATGGGTGATGGTGAGGTTGTCTGGGGCTGTGGGACAATCATTTCACCCAAGCTTTCCTATACGAAGTAATAATAGAAAAACATACAATGAGGTTTGGTGCGCGCAAAGCGCACCGAAAAAAATCGCATTTTAAAGACATTTTTGTAATTTTTTACTTCATTTTACATACAAAAGTTGACATCTAAACCCCAAACAGCGATATGAGTAATGGAAAAAATAAGAAGATATAAATAATGAGTTTTTCTTGGCAATTATTTAGGAATGGAGGAGGGCAAGTTTTGCACCATACATTATAGAACTGTTTCGTCCTTATCTACTTTAATTGCTTTTAGTTTGGCTGAAATCCCGGGGGATGGGGTATATATCTCCCCCACTTTTTGGAAACGCTCCAGATGAGCTTCACTTTTGACACAATAACTTTTGTCTCAAGGGCCCATTATTACCCCTCCCAACTCTTCAGTCACACAAATCTCTACTGGCTTCCGGTGAGAATCATCTGTTGACCAGGCTCGTAGTCAAGGGGGCCAAGGGGGCGAAGCCCCCCTTGGAAAAATTATCGCCCCCTAGACCAAAAATTAGAATTGCCGTAATGCATTTTAGTATGTTTCGCCGCGTCTGGACAATTCCCCCCCCCCCGAAGCTTTTTCGCCCCCCTTCAGCACCTTGTCTGGCTACTGGCCTGCTTTTGATCCACTGTCTTCCCCTTCCGCAGTTACACCTTTGATTTCAGTGCAGAAGACGAATGAGTCAGAGAACAATAAGTTTAAAATACAGTAAATGTGATTTTATATGAATATTTTTTGTTGAGGGGAAACACAATTTCGAATATTTCGAGGTAGAAATATGAATGAGGGCTCCGTTCCCCTCCCCTTAAACCACTTGACCTGAATAAAAGTTGGGGGGGGGGGTGAAGGGAGGTTTGTTAAATTTCAATCAAGTCATTCGTTACGATATGAGAACCCTCTTTGATCAATTCGGGGAGTTGCAACTTGTCAGGGAAATACTAACTACCTTTTGTCGAGGAGCTCATCTCTTAATCGGCAGCACTCTATCGTCCTGCGTTCCGGTCTCTCGTAGCCCTAAAGCTTTTTAATTTTAATCCGTATATATACATGGAACATACCTTCTTATTGAATTTCCAACGACAGGAAAAGGTCAAACTTGACAACTGAACTATCAGGGGAGTATCGTAAAATCTATTTGATTGAATGGAACGGTTTAAAACCCCAATGATGGTAAGACAGTGGTCTTCGGCGTTAAATGTAGGAGCCGTGGGCGACTGCACAATGAAGTAAGCAGTAATAGACATTATAGAAATTTCGGTCATCATGCACTGCAGGATGAGTATTCGTGAGTGTGAATTAATCGTTATTTCTTGCTCTACTTTTCGTGTGAATCTTCAGGAATTGCTGCAGTGATACATAGCACGTACGATATTGTCTCAGTCGGAAGAGAGGGCTACGGAATACTTGGTTTGGGGGTGGGGACGAAAGATGTGATTTTATTTTATAAAAAATAGAATCAGCAGGTCATGTATATACATTCTCAGATATAAAGTTTATCAAAGTTTAGAAATTAGGGCATAAAAAGGAGAAAATTCCTTGGGATGGAGAAGGGATCCGAACAGGGCCCGTTGTAATTGGGGGAAGGCTGGAGTAGGCACCCGTGTAGAAATCCTTTGGAATATTTCTGAGAGTAAAGAGTACTATTATATAAATACCCCTGGACAATATCTCGTCCCCTCAACACCCTGTCTGGCTATGAGTATGAATTGGAGGGTAACAGACTCGGTGCTAAATAATGACGTCTTTATGGTCTCACGGCTGCATCATCATCGATCGAGTAAATTGTCGTGGCTAGGATGACCATTTTCAAATTGCCCCAAACTAGGACAAGACCATCTTTAACCATGTCAGGTCACAGTTACATACCAGCGTTCTGTACACACGCGATCGCGATAGAGAAGCTATACATACATCGTAGGCGTTCAACTTAGTTAATCAAACTGACTCACGTGCGGCGGGGTTATACAGTAATAATATCGTCTGCGAATGGGACTGATTATATATATATACCTACCAATTCTTTTTCCACATGATAATACCGCATGCCAGGCTTTTTGATTAAGTAGGCCTACTGCATTTTGTTTGTAATTCCTCTCTTTATAATCAAATGAGCAAAGAAGCTAATGTGTTTGATAATCGATATTACTTTAAGTATTGTTATAAGAATTGCAGAGAAAAATCAAATTAAAAATCGCATGCCATAGGAATGAATTTATTCGTGATCATTATTTCATCCGTTGTGTGAAAGATGTTCGTTGTGACCTTACAGACCTTCAAAAAGGAAGACAAATCAGCGTCTGGAGGACAGGCTGCCCCAAAGCCGGACAATTCGGCCAAATGCATGGACCCTATAGTCGTGGGCCACCAAAAGTATCAGCTACAGCTTTCTGAAAAATCTGAGAAATTCTTATATCTCATTGTGTCCTAACGAATTAGTTTCGTTGTCTGTCTGCTAAGTGTGTGATATTTTGATTCTTCATGGAAAGCGTTACCTGGTACATAATCTCATAGTATTGACCTTATGCATATGACGTCACGGAACAGAAAGCACGCCCCTAATGGAGGCAAGCGCGCATCATTGCAACCTACACCAACAAATGCATACAGCTGATTGGTATTCCGGTGGGATACGCGCGAAGTCTTCTGGGAGCGCGTGGGAAGTCTACGTGGTGCGTGCAGTGTGCTTCATTGCTTTGTTGCCAAAATGACGTCGCGTGACGTCATGCATTAGGTCTATTGTAAGGCACTCTTTAATGTGGTGTGCAAAGTTCATTGGGTAGCTTTGCTTTGCATTTCACTTAGTTGCATTGAAGTATCCAACTGCATCAGCCGGACAAATAATGGAACCGGGATATGCAACCTTGGAGCCTTGGCGGGAATAACGATCACGTTAGAAATTCCAGTAACAATACTGGGCAATATTTTTTACATGCAAGGGGCCCTGGGACCGGTACAGTTTCTAGAGACCCTTTGTGGTAGTACATAATGTATGTTCCTTCAGTAAGAAGTATTGTATTTTTAGTGTATCGCATGGTCGTCCTGTTTAAAATACTGCATTTATGCACTCACTTAGACTTGAAAGAACTTTACGATATGAATGTAATGAAGTGATATCTGTAAATAAAAAAAAAAGAAAAAACTGTTCGACCCTCAAGAAGAGTAGGAAGATATAAAAAAATGATTATCAATTCTCAAGAAAACAAAAATTAGAAAGATACTTAGCTGCAACTTATTAATTTTAGAATAAGGATTAGGCCTCTAGAAGACGGGATTTTAATGATGGGGAAAACTAAGGTATGCTATTAACTTGCCTGCATTATTACTGCTAGCCATAAAAAAAAACTGATTACAACCAGTAACATGACTCTAGGGAGTGGAAATTAGACATCGAAGGGTCAAGCTTCCAATAAACCTATCGGAATTTAGGCGATCAACATGACCCCAAGATTTTAATATAGCTTTATTTTGTTTGAGGTCATTCCAATTTGTAAGTAGAAATTTATCTTGTGAGGCATTTCTTCACGGGCAGTTAATTGATGAATACAGAAATTTCTGTTCAATTTCTATGTTGATTAACTTTTACACAGCGCCCATATTTATGGAAATAAGTCGGATATTCATCTGCCGGGAGAGTTAATGTTTTCATGACACACGTCCATCAAACGTCTCGTATTAGCACGACACAATGAACATAAATAAAGACTTAACTTTTACAATGCGATAAGGAATTTTCCAATTTTCAAATCGATGTATCGACCAGAAAAACTACGAAATACACGACTTTAAACCGTTTGAAAAAATACCGTCAACTTCCGTTAGATATATGTTTGACCGAATTTAATAGTAGAGCAATGGTAGTTTCACAATGAATTCTCAGTGGGTAGAATCATATCGGTTTGTTGCAGTGATTAAATGCAATCTGTGATCATCTCATATTAACAATTTATGACTGCTTGTTGGACATGCCCTCATATTTGCGAACGAGTGCCGTATTTAGGTTAGTCATAAATTAGGACAGAGTATACATGGAGCCATTCTTATTTCAACTAGGCCTATATCTTTAGTAACGCGTATTCAGAGTTGTACTGTTTTCGGATTTTATTCCAAGCCACCAAAGAGCCATTCTGTCTTCCAGGAAATGTAAACTTATATTCTTATATTCTTTATTTGTATGTATACATGTAAAGCGGAAAACAATAAATGAAATGAAATGAAATATGTAGGCCTATTATGTACAGTTCAAACTGGGTAAGGTTAGAATTAGGCTACATTTTACGAAATTTTACATGAATTAAAAATGTTAAAACTCTAACCTTCTTTATATATACGTATATGTACACTCATTTGTATATTATTTCCGCGTTTTCCATGTGTGGCTGCCAAATATTAGGTAAATGCGTATGCACGAAGCCCGCCGGCAAAGAGGCTTTTCTGTGATTGTCAAGTGATGACCGAGCCCGCCTCACACTCGTGAACACTCGTGAACATCAACTATAAGGTTACGTCCTTTTACCAAATATTTTTGGACGATACGTATTCCGCTCCCTAAACCAAACTATAAGGGAACCGTGCTGTAAATGCTTACTTTATTTTTTGTGTGGAGGGGAGTTCAATTTATCTTGTCCTTTTGTCATTATTTGCCTGGTCTATTGTAATCATTTGCATGAATCCACCTTAGGGGTCCGTTATTGAAACCATAGATTTTCCGACACAGGGAGTATCGAAATTGAGGGGTATGGCCTCAGATCGCCTCGTGGCTGCATAGGGCTTGTACATCTGCTTCAACATATGATATGATATGATGTGATGTGATGTGATGTGATGAGATGTGATGTGATGTGATGTGATGTGATGTGATATGGTATGGTATGGTATGTATGGTATGGTGTATATGGTATGGTATGGTATATATGGTATGATATGGTATGATATGATGTGATATAATATGATATGATACATTACGGACGCAGGCTTCACAAGCCTCGCTTCACAAGCCTCTATATCCGCATCGAACATAAGAACACTGTAGCAAACTGAACATCAACAGACCATGATATATATGAAGGGTAGCCAGCTTCAAAATCAAATTTCATGCCTAAATTTCCCCAAAATTTATCAAGTCTTTTGTCAAAAGTAGCGACAGAGTCAGCTTCCACAACTTTAGCTGGAAGACTATTCCAAAAATCAAAGAAGCAAATTTTTTCATATCAGACAATGTTGTTTTGCAAGTTTAAAACAATGGCCTCTTGAAATATCTCTCCTGGTACTGAAATTTAGAACGTTAATAGTTACATTAATGTTATACACCACGAACAATTTTAAAAACTTCAGTAATATCTCCCCTCCCAAATTATGACTTTCAACATGGTATTAAAACAACTTATACACCTTGATCCAATTCATCACTGATTACGCCCTTCATATTAAGATGTTCAGGCCAGTAACCAGAGGGGATCGGGCGATCCCACCTCTCTAGAGTTCCGCTCAGGTGAACTGGTGGGAAAAGGCTACATTACTTCAAAAGTTGCAAAATGCTGCACCAGTTAGCTTCTGAGCATACTTTATTTGATTATTCAAAAATTCTCAATGCAACGCATCTTCCCCTTAGATGAGACCACGCCCCTTGGACGGTGATTCAGAGATTCAAAACTTTACTCAAATTTGACAAATTTTAACCTGAGTTCCGTTGGAATGGAAATGTCACGATCCCTGTCTATGACAACACCTGTATGATTTTCTAGCTGTTTATTAAAGGTGATAGGTCGTCGCATTTTTAGTGGGCGGCATTAAAGGCTTACAACAACATCATACAAAGTAAAATGAACAAACCGAACTTCTACTGTTTAAAACACATTTTCATATGCTATGGTTAATAATTTAATGTTCACATAGTTATTTCAAATCATAATCAGTGAACCGCTTTCTGCGAAAATGACAGTCAGTCCCCTTTAAAGGTCTGGTGACATGAAAATGACCGCTTTCTGCGAAAATGACAGTCAGTCCCCTTTAAAGGTCTGGTGACATGAAAATGATATAGTTGGATATCTGATGCAAAAAACATTAAAAATCCAGAAAATAGCCCCAATTCCCCATCCAAATCCATCAAGTATTGACCATAGGATATTTCTGTTTTACACTTGTCCATGAATAAACATAAGCTAAGTTTGCAAATTTGTGATGTCGGAAGATGGACGTACTAAGTATGGCTAATGTTAGCCTTTGTTTTTCCAACCTTCATTTCAAGGACACTTGTAGAACTGATATCTCCTGAGGGATTTATTATGGAAGTTAAATTTATTTTCTTGAAAAATACTGGTACCACTCACCAAACTGTAAACTATCTGATTAGTAACTAAGAGATAATTTGTAAACGTTTAAAATGCTAACTCTGTGCATGCAACGCCCCACATCATTATTTATGCATAGGCAATGAGTTACTTCAGAAACCATCAAACTCTGAAGAGGTATATCTTGAGAACGGTAAAAATATTGAAATAATTCCGACGGAAGTTTCATCAGGAGACTTTATTCTTTAACTGCCAAGTGAAAACAGGTCTTGTTGGTGGCATATGGTAATAATTCTGAGTACAGTATGAGCACGTGAATGTTACAACTTGTAACAAATACACAGGTAGCTGCACTGTAGCCCTGTCTTGTGCTTAGTTTAGTGATAATGGATTAAGAGTAAACAAAGGGAATATTGTCTACTTTATTGTATACTCTCAGCGCGAAATAATCCACACCAAGGCTGTTGAGCAATTTACAATATCTTAGTGATCGGGTACAGCGATGGACTCGTTCAAGTACATGTGAGTCATACAGAAAGGCTTACACAGATTAAAGCTTCATATATTGTAGGCTATGTTTCTCTATACGCAGACACTGGATATTGAAAATATAGCCTATTTTTTAGTAAATACTGCCAGAGATGCTTTGAAAGGTCAATTCTCTATGAAAGGCCCAAAAAGGAAAATGTTTTGATTTAGTCAGAAGTTCAACATCTACCCGCAGTATTGGATAAGATAACATACATTTATTAGTTTCCATTTAGAATGAATCTTTAGGCTTTGCTTGTGGTAAGTTCTCCGTTACACATGTATTAGTAAGAGCCTTGTCTGCTAGCCTGTTCCGGTTGGCTGAGACGTATGTGCGTGGAAGCAAGGTCTCGTTTCGTGGCTGAGCTTCAGTCCAGCACTGCGCCCAGCCATTTGGAACAGACTGCCGTTACATATTCGTTCTTGCAAAACAATTGGTTCTTTTAAAGACAGACAGTCATCACCCCAAAGTATATTTTTTAGTGTATGTATATCAAAATTCTCAGTTGGTGACTGCTCTTTGATTGACTTTGATTGACATCAACGTTTGAAAATTTGAAAGATGCAGAGTAGCTCACATTCCACACAAAGCAGAGAGAGTACTTATATTACATTTTATAGCCTTGTATGCTCACCAGGACATGGCCTTAAGCAATAAAACAGGTTTATTCTTGCACAAGGAAGAGCTTCATACAGTTATGGGAGGAGCTAGAAGATGCATAGTTGGGAGAATTGGAACTGTCTGGGATCATGAAAATTCCCCTTTAAGTCTATAGTCTTAAATCATTTAAAATGCAGTTACCCCAATCAGAGTGAGTGTGCCTGGTCACTCTAGTTCATGATTGGCCTATTTTGATCATGTGACAATATTTTTGTTAGTGAATTGTGAAATTCAAGGAGAATTTCTCCTTGCTTTACCTATTGTTTGTAATAATTATGTTCAAAATGTCTTCAGAGTTGCTTGTAATGCAATAAGAGGAGATTTACAAGTGTTTGCTGATTTTTCAAAGAAAATTTTGGGGCCACTGCCTATTGCCTTTAATGAAGCGTTTTACTAGTTTTCTTTAATTGGTTTTTATTCTCTTTACGTGTCTTGCTTTTCTTGTTTTCGTTGTGTTTTCTGTTTTATTGTTTTACTTTTTCTATTTTTATTATTTTAACTATTGTACCTTAGCCTCTTTGATTACTTTTTTTTTCAGAATTGTGCGCTTTATAAATAATTGCATAATTATACAATTGTATCATTGCAGAACAGCGATAAGAGAAGCGCAGGCCTGTTTGTAACACAACAATTTAATAAAAAGTAGGCATATAACAGAGATTCAGATTTCGAAGCAATGTTACTATACCCATCGTACACAGATGCACATATCCCGTCTTCCTATCTTATTCAATTGTTTCTCGATATACCGACATTCCCAGGGTTTACAGTTTGCTGCCGTCTTCCAAACTATAGTCAACTTTGGCCAAGTCAACAAACAAGAGAGCAGTATTACACGCCCGTATCCAGAGGAGCCTAGGCTGACGCCCAAAGAGAAATTTTCCTAAAACCTTCATCCCTAGGAAAAGTTGTGAGAACAAAAATTACATTATTATAATTGTCTCGATACATCTTATAGGGAAAATGTAGTCACTCCAATTTGAATTAGTGTAGTAGTCTACCCTATTTCATGAATGGCTCATGAGAATCATGTGATAATATTTTTCACACTGAATTGTGAAATTTATGGGGAGTAACTCATTGGTTTACCTTGGATATGCAATATTTAAGTCCTGAAATACAATAAAAGATATTTGGAAGAGAAATAGGAAGAAATTAGTGAGAACTAGCTGTTGTTTCAAAATAAGTTTGGGGGGACTGCTCTTGCCCTTTAATGTAACTCGTCTCCTTGAAAACTATCCCATCCCCTGGAAACTCCCCCCCCCCCCTCCAACGTCTTGTCTGGCTACGGGTCTGAGTGTTACTTCTTCGTTGGTGTTGAAGTACCATTTAAAGGCTCCCTTATCTCACCCCAAATAGTATATAACAATTCTCCCTACCAAGTTAACATAAGGCCACCCCCCCCCCTCCAATTTAAACCACATCTCCTGTCTAGTACACCTCTAAGACAGAGCCACAGTAACCTGTACTGAGGTTAAATTGCTCGAGGCAATATTGTCAAACACAGTGTGAGCGTAACTGGAACACAAGTGACTGTGCAAGTCATTGTTGACCAACCAGAGTGACATTGTATTGCTTGGATGAATGTCAAAGTGCGGTTATCAACTGTATTTAGAACTCATAGGCTACTCCTAAAGATGTTTGGTCATAGAATTGCTGGCAATTCCCTGGTTTGGAGAGATCCCATACCCCTTCAGAATGATTGCATGTTTAGCTCAACTTGGTACTGGCAAGAACACGCCATTCTCTTACAAACAAAAAAATGAAAAGAGATGCAAAGAAAACAAAGATCTCAGTAAGAATGGAGTGTTAGGCTAATAGACTTACCATAAGTCAATTTATTTGTAACATGTCAGCTTTCTTGTGAATCATAAAAATGAAGACCCTGGACTGTGTAGCATAGCCAGACACTGGTATTTATGGAAATGGGAGGAGAGTAACATTTTGCGGGAGCACGATGATTGACAGTGGAAACAATAATTTTCAACAACTAACCTGTATTCTGTCACCTCACCCTCCTTGCAGCAACCGTGGGTACGTCTGTCTTGACAGAGTTTCAAAAGTCCCTTCACCCATCCAGCTTCGCCCCTAGTCTGGACGGTATAACCACAGTAAAAAAAAAATGCGTTGTACTACACTGTAAAAATAGGCGTCTTCATTTTTTAACACATGGCGTTCAAGAATTAGAAAACGAACAACAAAATGGATAAGCACAGTAAATGACTGAACGAATACTAACACATGATAAAGATAATGACGTCAATTAAAGTGCACTCCGCAAGCACGTTTATATGTTTGATATATATGCTTATTTTCTTCATTAAAACAACTTGATGATTACAGTAATCATAAAATAAACGCATAAACGTGTTTACGAGATGGCGTTAAAGTTGGCGTTTTAGACGTTTAATTTGCTTATGTATTTTATTGTTTTTTTCGGTTACATAAACGCCAAGACGCGTTTATCATCTGTTACAAAAAAGTGTTAATCATTTTTTATAGTGTAGTGTCAGAATTTTCCTGTCCTTTTGTTTTCAGCAAGCCTGAACTTCTTCTTCTCACACATTCCATATGGTAGACTATGTAATGTGGTAAACGCATTAACACTTTGAAAATAGGACTCACCCCCTCCCACTTGATTAACTTTGGAGTGTTTTTCACAGAATTTCCAAATGCTATGTATTGTTCACAACCTATGTTAAACCATGATGATGTTTTAGTCTGTAACCTCGCCTGCGTGCCATGTGTCATACATTATTGTATTTACCTGCAAAAAACGCAACCTTTTATTCTTCTATATTCCTTTCGACAGTTTTAGATACTATTTTGCTCGTCTATACAATTTTCGCCCCAGTGTTGACACTTCGACCGCCTTTCGGTGTCATGATTTACCCTACCCCTTCCCATCTCCATAAAGGCCATTTGAATGTGTGTGTGTGGGTGTGCGTGTGTGTGAGTGCAAGGGATCCATCTCCAAAGATAGGGGGGACTTTTCACCATTTGCGAATCGCCGTCCTGGGGAGGCGTCTAAGGGAGGGGGTGTCTCCCTCCCCTTTGGAAAAGTTTCTCACGAAAGGTAGGCTGGATGCAAAATGGTGCTACATTTGGTGCTAAATTTAAATTGAATATATCACCAAGAATTTTTACTTTTTATTTTTATTTTATTTTAGGTTTTCATCTTCCTTGCTTTAGTGATTTTTTTACTTAGTTCTTGGGGTAAATCAAGACCACACTGTGTGAAGTAAGTGAACAGTAAATCGTTAGACTACATATACTATTAGCCAGGGGCGTATATATATGAATTTGCAGGGGTGAACTATTTTGAGACCAATTATATTTCTTGGAGACCGACTGCCATTGACATAGTTGTATGATCCAAATTTCCTAGATAATTACAATTTACAGGATGGTACGAATAACCATAGGCGTACGGAACTCTTCCACTTTGGGATAGAAAATCTTTTGCCCGAATCTCAAAAATTGCCCGAAATTCGTTGCAGTTCAGGTGCATAAAATAGACCACTAAACATCCGCTTGAAGCGCGCAAAAAATTTTGCACATTTTTGGGCATTCGATCAAAAATTTGGAAACTCAGTGGGAAATTCGGGCAATCTTTTCAATTCAGATGTCTTCCATGCCTGGTTTACTGTAACAAAGGCATACGTTAGTGGATTCTACTAAACCGCTACGTGCGCGCGAAGCGCGCGAAAATTTTTGCACATTTTAGGCGCATTCGATTGAAAAATCGGAAACTCAGTAGAAAATTGGGGGAATTTTTTCACTTCAAATGTTGTTCATGTCTGGTCTATTGTTACAAAAGCATATTGAACTGGATTTGAGACCGACTTTTTGGCGCGCAGAGACCGACCTTTGATTTTCACTGGGGGCCATCCCCCTCCGTATTTACGCCCCTGTCATTAGCATGTTTACTCATATCTAATAAAATTTTGATATGGAAGTGATCAGGACTGTGCATGTCAGAGCTTTTTCGAAAGTCTGATAGAAGTTATACTGGTAGCAATCTTTTCATTATTTCACTGTGGTACACCTTGTCCTTGCATAGTAGTCGACTCTCAACGAACCTTTCCAATATTTTCTTCAACTAGCATAAATTAGTTTTAGGAGCTTTAGTAAATAGTGCGAGTGGAATTGTGTGGCACAGAATCGACGACAAACTACAGGGGCATCACGGCCATTTTTGACGTCGGCCTTAGCAATTTTTAAGTAACTTTACGATTTTGTCTCTTATTTCGAGCAATGAGTAAAGACCACAAACATGGAAATCGGGTAGGGCCACCTCATCTGTGAAAAAAAAAATGGAAATTGGAAGGTGTCTAGATGGCAAATGGTGCAATATTTGGGCACAAGTTTGCTTTTAAAATGTAGTGTTAATTTGTAATCTACTGTTATATTATCTTCTTCACAGTTTTAGTTTTCATCATTTTGAAAAAAAGTGAGGGGGGCTGGGACTTTTTGGAGATGTCCCCCCTTCCAAAAAAGTGAGGGGGACGCGTCCCCCCATGATCCACGCCCATGTGTGTGTGTGTTTTGGCTCATGATAGTTTACTGATACTGCGAAGGCACTGGACATATTATAAAGGCTCTAAATACTTGCCGTAAACGTTCAGAGAAAGTATAAGTTCATATCCGCTTAAAGTGGCAATTCAGACGTTTATTTGAGTTTCAGCGGTAGTATAAAATGTTCACCGTCCTCAGCTGACACCAGTCTTAAGGAAAAGAGGTCTCATAAATCCTTGCGTGTAAAGACGATTTCGAATCGGTCCCACTATTCCAGCCCAGGCACCCGAAATTTAATCTCCAACTGCATGCACAGCCCTGCCTGCCTGTATGTGATCATAGGCTACCACCTTCTGGAAATAATCCCTACTTAAAGGCAAAATGCAGTCACCCCAAGCAGAATTAATATACCCCGTCATCCTTATTCATGAGAGGCTTGTTTAATCATGTGACAATAGTTTTGTTAATGAATTGTTAAATTCATGGAGAATTTTGTTTCTCCTTTCATTACCTTTTGTTTGTAATAGGTATGTTTAAAACATCTTCAGAAGTACTTGTATAAGGCAAAATAGAGAAGATTTGCAAGAGTTCACTGAATTCTTCAAACCATCTTTGAGGTGACTGCTTATTGCCTTTAATTAAGACGTCGTTTGATATCAAATGACAAAATTGAGGTCTGCCCTCACCTACCTGCATATCGTGTAATAATAATTCAAACGTACCATAAGAAACTGTAACCACTTTTGTAACAAATTATGAAATTATTTACGTAAAGAAGCTCCTTCTGAAAAGTTTTATTGCTATTCAAGCTTTTATACTGGTTTTGTACTTATTATCTACCATCGATATTCTTTGTACTGGCTGGTATCGGGTTCTTGTTAGCTTATCTGCTTTTTTGTTTCTCATTATTCGTTTTCCTCTTTGCTGTTTAATTTTCCTCGTTGCTATTATACCTACATCTTTTGACCTTGATACCTCTTCAAGGGGCTGTAGAAAAACAACAACAACAACAGCAACAAAAAAAGAAAGAAAAAAAAAAGGAGAAGCGCAGAACCCTACCGTGTACAATTAAATAGGAGGCATTTTGGACATGTTTCAGTATTGTCGAAAAAATAGGTCTTTTGTGTTTGGTGTTATAAACAGTTGGTCTAATTCTTGATGTTACAAGTCCCATCACATTATTTGGTCACACACATAATACCTCTGACGCTTCTCACTGTAGCCTAACCAACGATCAAAGCTAATAAGCCATACTCATCTAAAAATCTTCATTTAAATTAAGTCTAATAATACAAGGTATAAATCATTGCCCCTCGGCCTTTCGGGAGAACTCCTTTGTAGTACCTGGTTAGTTAAGAACAGAGCCACGCATGGCAGACTTTGATGTTAAAATCTTGGACTGAGAGATTGGTCATTTAAGCATCTTGTCCCTTTGGGATTGTAGCCCCATTTGGCAAGTTTTTACTTTTCGCCTGCAGTGCAGGCTACAAATTTTATTATTTTTCCTGACACTCATTTCAAATACATGTTTTGGGAAAAATCCCCAGTTACAAAATTTACCACAGCTTATTTGGGGTCCAATCATCAGGTGTTTTTTTTATATTGTTTTTCTTGGCAGATACTAATTAGGGGAGAGGGGAGATTTTCGTACCATTTAATATTATTCGCTTTGCTCAACGTCATTGTTTTTTTAGACGATTTGGGCTGCTACGGGGTGAATAACCCGTGATCACTGTGTATTTTGTACGCATGTAGAGGGATATAGCCTGCTGGACATTTCATGAAAGTAAATTACAAATTGACTGTAGCCTATAACAGGTGTGGTAGGTACTTCATGTCAAATCTCAACACCCATCATATTCTCTTGAAGAAATGCCCTTAACATCACATTTTTTGTATCATCTCAACTAAGCAAATGTTTTACAATTTTCCAAGCCTTTGTAAACGTAACGTGACGGACGTTTCTCGATTCCAAATCTTGTGCAATGGATACAAGATGATTCCTCAATTCCGTTGTTTAAACTGTAATGTGATTATACTTCTGTTATCATGCGACACTGTTAAAAAATTCTGTAGAATTGCAGAACAAAAATAAAGAAATACACAAAGAATACACAGAAAAGGTGATGTCAATTAGTGTTAAAAATTGACAGCTGTTTTGTATTTTCGTTGTATTTCTTTATTTTTTTGTTCTGTAATTCTACACCATTTTACAGACATTTTTAACAGTGTGGCGGAGGAAAAACTGCAAAGAAATAGAGAAGAAAAGGGTTTTAGTTAGTCTAGTTCATTTTAACAATCGTATTGTGATAAGAAGAGTCAGCATTTAAGAATTACCCCTTTTAAGCTTCCGTGACGTCACAATTCGGTCACAACATAAATCATAACAGTTGCATCAGTTAACAAAATGGCGAGGGAATATTCTACGCCACAAAATTGGGTCGAATAAGTTACTGACATCGTAAAACAATGCTCTGTGATTCATCGTCTTGCTGATCAAACACTACTTCCCAATTGACTAATGGATAGTGACTCCTCGAGATGCTTCAAGGAGCATGTACCTTTTTAGCTAGCATAAGGATCTTGTATTGTTTTAAAACGCGTGATTGACGGATAGAATTTTAGGATACATATCAAAGACGTGTATAGCTGAGACAGTACAACATCTTCCAATCGCGTGTGTGTATAAGTGTGTGAGTGTGTTTTAAGCTACATGACATGGGTGTGTTGATGGGAAAAGCCTGGGTAACGTCTCCAAATTGTTTGTGCGTGTGTGCTTTTCTCTCTCGGAAAAACCACCAAGAGGCAAAGGGATTAATCATCATAATTTTCGATGATACGTAAAGGGAGAAGACAGTCTCCCAGTTTGGAATTCTTTCAGGTTTTCTTATCTACTATCTTTTGGCGTTACACATTATTATAACATCTGCGCGGCTGGAGCGGAGATAACAGTTATGGACATAATTATTTACATGACAATGTCCTGAACTAAGGAACTTTTCAATTGAAATTGATTTCACAATAAACAAAAAAATTATTGGTGACTCCCTACCTAGAGGATTTCTTTAGCTTCTGTTACTATGGTAACATCAACCGATATCATAAATGGAAAATTATGTTTCATGCGCTTCTTAAGGTTTGATTAAACTTATTGCAATACTGTTTCTGTCTCAGTAAATATCTATACAACTAAGGCAAACTTAGGGCAGTGTCTTCAAAGTCTTAAGCGCGGGTCACACTACAGCGATTTCGGATCGGATTACGGTCCGATTTTTTTGAGTTTTAGTTAAAGTCTTCTCCATCGCTGGTCGGAAAGAACCAAAAATTTGCCACTTTGTGTAAATGCTTGATTTGTATCACATGACTATGAAATGGAAATGTATACTAGTTATTTCGTGACGTCACATCGACAGACAGATTTTATCGGACACGCGTAGTCTGATAAAAGGTGTCTGTCGATGTGACGTCACAAAATAATTAGGTTACATTTCGTTTGCATAGTCCTCTGAAACAAATCAAATATTTACATATGCTGGCAAATTTTTAGTTCCCTCCGACCAGAGATGGAGAAGATTCTAACTAAAACTCAAAAAAAAAAAAAAAAAAATCGGATCGTAATCCGATCCGAAATCGCTGTAGTGTGACCCGCGCCTTACACATGATGCGCTAGTTGCGTCCTTTATATATCGCAATCCTGGCCGGGTCATACCAAACTGCCAAAGACTTTAAAAATGGAACCTACTGCCTTTGTGCTTGGTGCTCAGCATAAACAATGGAGTAGGGAAAACAAGCCAGTGAGCCACAACTGGAGAAAAGGCCGTGGTCGTCTCGACTTGAACCAATTGGTTGGAAACTGGGACGTTAAACCTCATCTAACGTACCTAACCTTTATATATCGCCTAAATTAATTATGTACCGCGTTGACCTGTGAAGCCCAAGCCGCCTCTGGGCTCGCGACTTTGGAAGGCGAATTAGGCAATGATGCAATATAAATTAGAATAGCGTCACGCATGACACCATGATATAGATGTCTGAAGGTTGAGGGGTTGGTGAGTTCAGTTTTAGTGTCCCTCCTGTGGACGTAGCTCCTTCGGCGAGCAGAGCCCTTCCAGGGGTTTGGGTTTGGTTTCCGCCCATGGGCATTCAGCCGAGAGCACTTTTCAAAAAGTATATTTGCAATTTAAATATAGACAAATATGTTTATACGATAGCATAAATGTCCTCTATTCGTTTTATATTGCTTAATTGCTTTCTGGTTTCGTTTAGTGAAAGTCCCTTTCAGATTCGGCGCGACGCGATACGTTAAGATACGATAAAAAAGTTAAAACAATGTAATTACTTAGACCCTTTTCAGGTGACACACCGCGATAAAACTAAATTGAAAAATCTATTTCAATCCCCACTTGACGCCGAGATATACTTCGTGTGACCAACCATACGAAAGAATTCTGAATTATTGTTAGATCCCCTGACTACTATGGAACTACTGGAATATTCGCCGGGAGATCAAGGAAAAGTCGCCTGCAGTATGAAAGGCCTGCGTACATGCAGTGTGTCTCGTCTTAGTGCATCGCGCCGTACCGATATAGTCGTGACTCATGGAAGCACATTTATCTGTGCAATTCATAAGACACACTGAATATGTATAGGAGTAGAAGGATGCGCAGTAGCTGCTGGTGGCTGTGAGCATATAAGGCCATGGGCCTTCAAGTGCCCCACGACCCTCCGACCCAATATTTTATAGAAACCTTATGGTCCCCTGAACACGAAATAAAGTGGTAACAGAAAATATTTTGGGTCTCACTCCTTTAAAATGGATGCCAAAAACAAAATGTTTGCAAAGTTTATAAATATTTTGTATTAAATAATAATAATAAAGAAAATAATTTTTAAAAATTCCTTTTACACATCTAACCTTGAAATGTGTTCAATTTTATGGAAAAATTTCAAACTTAAAATTTTGGAACTTTTTTGGTGAGATTTAGGTTAACCAAGATGGCGGAAGAACAAAATGACCAACAAAATGAATGAAACATTTTCAAAACTTTTGTAAATACTGCAAAATTCCACAATCCTCATTCGCATAACGATGTAATTTTATGTTTATAATCAAAGCTGGATTTAACAATCCTTGGCACAAGAGTACATGTCATCCAATATGGCGGAAAAACATCAGAGAAGTCAAATGCCTGAATGTAGTTTTAGAGAAAATATTATTTTAAGAGCAGTAATGTTTTACCTCATTGGTCTTTGCAATAGTTTATCCATTTAATTACAATTTCCTAGTAAATTCTCTGTACGCCTCCAAGTTCCCAGTTTGGTTTTAGCCTATTATTTTTTATTTTTTATAGAAAATTTCTGCCAACTTACCTTATAGGTAGGACCAAGTTTTCAGAGTCCCTGGGCACCGTTACCGCTGTTATCTCATTTGGTATGGGCTCATATCCCCAATTTGCTCCTACAAATGTGAATACAAGCAGCCGCCGGCACTGGGTAGCTAGGAATATCTTAATTCAGTGATTGATAGTAATAATGCTATTAGGTCCATCGTTTTAATTGCTGACCGTAGGAGAATGGTGATGTTGCTGCATGTGAACAATGGTTCGAGGAAACTTTTCCTAAAAAGGGGGGAAGAGCAGCGTAATACTGAAAACAGCTACGTGCAAACATTTCCAGGGGTTTTCTTTGCAGCTTACAATGCAAAAACTTACAACAAGGCTTGTCTCGAGTCAAAAAATCTTCCCTGATGTTAATGCTTCATAAATCCTAATTCTCCTCTCATGCAAGTGTGCCATACACAGCATGCATTTCGTCCTGTTATTTAGTTATTAGAGGCATGTGAGCTCCATGTTATAATAATTGTGGTGTACCTTTGGCCCTTGGCCCCCTCACACGTACTGACTTATCTGTCTTAAATTAGAGGGCGTTATACTGTATTTATATCTCCGTACTATGCATGTCAGTTTTCTCACTGGATAACTACTGTTCATGGAAATGTTATTAGGCAAACATTCGTATTTTCGAATTCACACACGTTTCTTCTTGGGATAATGGTATCATAAATTTCCTAATCCAACACAAATTCCCTTTCGTACAAAAATCGAAAACTGATCTGCTGAATCGGATTGTCACGGCCCAGAAGTCCGGCCACTGACGTCCAAGGGGGCTGGTAACTGGCGTTTTATGCCCTGATGGAGTTAGAGTTAGATGAGGTTTTACGGCTCACTTTCTAACCAAGTGGTTTAAGTCGGGCCGGTCACGGCCTTTTTCCCATTTGTGGCTCACTGGCTTGTTTTCCCTACTCCATTGCTTATGCTGAGCGACAAGCCCTAATGGAAGGCGGTGTATGTGTGTGTTGTGGAAGGGGAAAACTATAGTCAGATCAGATTTCAAGCCATGGTGAGGTTTCTTCCCAATTCTGCCTGCCACAAAGCGTCAAGACTGTACCCCCATCGTTGAACGATAACGCGTTATCTTAGAGGAGTAAAAATTACAAGGTTCTATATATATGCGGGTTGTTTTTATCTGGGTAGTATAGTTATCTGTTTCATTGCGAGTCCCATATCACCAGCAAAACAGAAAAAGTACAGTGTAACATCTTGCTTGCTGTATTTATACAGATCTGAACAATGTGTGCCTGTACTTTGTCGCGAGCTCTGCTATAAAACTTCAGTAGCCTCAGTCGTAACCTTCAGACCATCAGGAGGCAGCAGGGATTCAAAGCCTAGCCTTTTTAACACTACCAACAACTAAAGCTATGCCATCTTTTTCTCAGATACTTCTTTTTCATTTTCTTTTCACTAAGGAAGAAGACCTCGTCCTCATAAGATGCCAGTCAGAGTAACTTCGTGACGTCACAGACTACATCCACGGGAGACATGAGACAGACGAGAGATGCAGACTTTGGCAAACCACAGGATGGAACGCCGATTATGGTTTAAATAATGTTTTCCGTTTCAGAGGGAAGAAAAACTACGTTCACATGGAAGATGACAATCACCTTTTTCTTTTGAAAACACTTCGCATGAGAAAATTTCGTCACAAATATTACACTTTAAAAGAAATCGAGTGTCTGTTAACGTCATCCTGTTGCTGCGCACAATGATTTTCCAAATTTATTCATAAATCGGAGACCCTAAAACTCACTGTACTTAGTGTTCCCCTGTGAAAGGTAGTGAACTACCCCTTCTTTCAACTGTTCATTTCGACAGAAAGTGCTCGTTCTTTGGGGCGTCCGATCTCTTTATAAAGCACACAATAGCCTTTCAATTATTTTCGCGACCTTCCAAGCTAGCTGTAGCCTCACGGCTCAGCATTGAACGAATTACGCTTTCCACGGTTGGGCGATCACGGCAAAGATTGTGTGTAAACACTGTTGTAGTCTGAGTCTCAACTCTCAACCGAGAGACGTAATGCTGTCAGGACTCTCGGTCTATAATATCATTTCAAATTAGAGACGAGAGCGTGTTGACTAATCACTATGTATTAGTAGGTAGAGCACTTGTACGAAAGGACTAAATGTGTACACAAATGCCGCCAAATCACGCCTTGAGTTAAATCAGATCTGAAGTCTTACGGATCGGTGTTTTAGGAGCAACCGAGAAAACGGTGTTATGGACAGCCGACTTTGACTGGACGGAACAGCAAGGCTTTCTTCGGTCTGAATTTACTCTCAATTAAGTTGGAGGCATGCCGTTATGTAACTCATTTATGGATGGAAAGGACTTCAGGTTCTTAATTAAGTTCAGAGTTTCAATGATTTTTTACATGGCGGTGTATGAGTACGTATCAAGAATTGAATAGTTGTATTTGGGAAAGCAGCGGTACTTATCGATAGGGCTACTTCGCACAGTTGAAGGTGCGGGGAATAACCTGTTCTGAAGGATATCGTTCGGGAACTTGCAGTTTTGGATTTATAATTGGATATATTCCCTTCTCCATCGGTTAACATAACACTTTACAGAAAGCAAAGGATCAAGAGATATATAAAGGAGCATCCTTAGCTAACTTTCGTCATAATGGACTGTCAATCAAGAATATTGACATCTTGGCGTTTTAGCCTGGTGGTACTTGTTCTTCTTCCTACCTGTTTTTTCAGAGGAGAGTGTAACAACGAACCTATTTCTATACGAAAAGAACAGTAAGTATTTCAAATATAGTGTAAGCATGTATACCTTTGAAGGTTAGCCGCACATGCAGTGACGGTTCAGGCCCGTACTCAGAATGTGGTGTATACTTATAACATTTAATCATACACACACGCCCATATCTCTTTTTCGAACTGCCTCTCTGTGCAGGGTCACAGGGTTTATTTCTATTTTTTCAGGGGAGCTTTTTTAATAGGCCTATGTTTAATAGGAAAAGTCGATCCTAAAACGTTGACGGACTGTATTGGGGTACACAGGGGCTGTTACATTCATTGTTTTCGAGGAGAGCGACTGTCGAAACATTTGGTATTTTCTCGCCCCTCCGACTTTTGGGGGAGGTTTTGGATGCTACTGGGTAAACCGCCCGTCTCCTCACATATTTTTTTACGTTGCTTCCTAGCTTGCTGTAGACGGGAGCTGAAGGTTCCTCACGGCAGTATGCTTGCCCCCGTAAGTTATCATCGTAGGCTACACTTGCAAACGGAAAGAACACCCAAATAGGCGTAGGAAGCTGTTCTCAATTGGGGGCGGTGGACTGAATGTTGTTTTGGACGGCCGCCTTGGGTTGTCTAAGGGAAGAGGATGTTCCCCTCCCCTTTGATATTTTTTTTTTTTTTTTGAATATTTGAGGGTGTTCAGGTCAGGGAGATGCAATTTGGTGCAAATATTTGAGCAAATTTTAATGAAAATTACTGCAAATTTTTGACATTTTTAACTTAGGGAACAAATAAGGGGGTTTCGTCCTTAAATTGATGGGGCGGAAGCATACCTCAGCTCCCCAGCTCCCACCTCCTACGCCCCTGCAAAATGTCGGCCTTTTTCCGGAGAGAGACCCGTGGCCGAACAGTTAGGCTACTGTACTGATCATTGTCAAAGTGGACAACCTACGTAGGTATTGTAGCCTTACATGGGAGCAAATAAATAGCGCAATATAACCCTGATTAATTGGTCGAATTACCGAAAAGAAGCAGCAATTGACCTCTTAGGAGAAGCTTCAAGGGCCTATACTCCCAAGTTGCTTGCAACTCCAAGGCCGTAGCTTGGGTGAAATCTCTAGTTCATGACACTATCTAAGTGGATCCCCAAGTGTTATGCCTACTGTACAGAGAGTTAACACCCAGGCGGACTCTTCCTTTTTCACATGTGCTGGGTACCATCGTGAATGAGGGAGGGGTGCTGAGGGGAAGGGTACATGTAAGGCCTGACTTTGTTGTACTATCGCTAGCAAGCTTTGAACTGATCATGTTTTTAGAGATTGTCCTTATTTAGTGGTATTCTTCACATTTTGTAGCCGCTGCGCGGAAGGCAAGAGGTGTTGCGGTCTACAAGAAGGAGAAGGCATACTATAGTCTTTGGGAAAGTTTTTGTCTATATGAGCACTGTAAAAAGAGACGTCTTCATTTTCTTAACACATTATGGCGTTTAAGAATTAGAAAACGAACAACAAAATGGATAAGCACAGTAAATGACTGAGCGAATGTTAACACATGATAAAGATAATGTCGTCAATTAAAGTGCACTCGTCAAACACGTTTATATATATATATATATATATATATATATATATATATATATATATATATATATATATATATATATATATATATATATTAAGTTTTCTTTATTAAAAGCATCTTGATGTTTACAGTAATAATGGAAAAAACGCATAAACGTTTTTACGAGATGGCGTTAAAGTGGCGTCAATGTGTTAAAGTTGGCGTTTTAAACGTTAAATTTGCTTATGTATTTAATTGTTTTTTCGGTTACATAAACGCCAAGACGCGTTCATTATCAGTTACAAAAAGTGTTAATTATTTTTCACAGTGAGGTGGCAAATTTAGATTTAAAGAAGGAAAGTTAGAAATTTTGATGTAAAGGGAAAATGCAGTCGCCCCAATGTGAACTAGACTACCCACCATCCTATTTCATGAATGACTCTTGAGAATCAAATTACATGTTTCTTACTGCATGAGTTGAGAGAAATTCATGTAAAGACTTACTCCTTTGGTTTACCTTGAATATACAATATTTATGATCTTACATACCATGACAGATACTTGAAGTGAAATAAGGGGACATTTGTGAGATTTAGCTGTTGTTCAAAATAAGTCTGCGGCGACTGCTTATGCCCTTTAAATTAACAATTACTTTGTAAGCTCATTTATTTTAGCTAATAATTAAAGGAAATCATTGGCTATTTTATCTTTAGCTAGTGTATATGGTGGTGTATTTAAGGGGTGTTTCTTGTAGGAGGAAGACAGTTTATTCGTCAGATAGAGAAACCGGCGTAAGAACGGGGAGTCCGGGGATCTCTCGGGAAAATTTTGGGGAAAAACCTTAAATGCAATTTCCCAGGATTTGGAGGCCTTTAAATCATAATTTGGACAGTGGAATTTTTCAGCATTTCTTTATTTTTCTCTTGTACGCCAATTTTCATTTACGGCTTGGAAATCTCAGGGGGAGTAGCCCCCTGTCCCCCGTAGGCTACGGGCCTGAACTCTCTCTCCAAGCATATGTAGGACTGGTCCATGAGTTCTAAATACAATTGATAACTGCACTTTGATTGACATTCATTCAAAGAATACAGTTTCACTCTGGTTGGTCAACAATGAATTGTACAGTCAATTGTGTTCCCAGTTAAAGGCAATAAGCAGTCGCCAAAAAAATTCCTTTGAAAAATCAGCAAATTCTTGCAAATCTCCTCTTATTGCATTACAAGCAACTGTCGCCTGTATTCGCAGGAATCGCAAAAAACATCGCCAGCGGTTTTGAACATGTTCAGAATTATCTGCGACGATTTTGCGAAAGTCGAACGCCAAATGATAGCAAAGTGTTAGTAAGAAATTCTCACTACTGTAGAACTAACGTCGCGCGCGTTTTGAAGAATCGTTCCTAGGCCGAATGGCCTCTGGTTTTTCCTTGGTTGTTTCACGACATTAGTGATAAGTTAGTACGAAGTTGTGTTAATATTTTGCGACTGTTTGACATAGCTTTGGCGTTCCCGCCTTCACGTGAGACATACTCAATTAATTCACACGTTTATTTTTGCGACTTTTGCATTTTTGAAAATGCAATAGTCGCAACAATAAAAGCGCGAATTTGTCTTCGTCGGGTTGTGATTTTACTCAAGAAGAAAAATTCGCGAGTTTAATGTAGCGACTATTTTGCGTTACAAAACGCAATAGTCGCATAAATAAACTTGCGAATTTGTCTTCTTGAGATACTGGCTTTAGAGAAGTACAAGACAGGAGGTTTGGTGAAAGTTGGAGCAGGGGCTAGAAGTTAACTTAGGGAGAATTTAACTATAAGGGGTGAGATTAGAGAGCCTTTAACTTTAAGGTGCGTACCTTCAAAGGAAAATGCAGTCCCCCAAATTGAATTAGTGTACCCCGTCACCCTATTTCAGGAATGACTCCAATTTATGATGTGACAATTTTTTGTATCTTTTTGTTAAATTTATGCAGAATAATTCCTTAGTTTACATTTAATAACCAATGTTTTATATAGGAACATATTGAAAGATATACCTCTCAGTTAAATAAGAGGAGATCTGTGAGATTTAGCAGATTTATGACAACAAACTTGGGGGGACTGCTTTCTCCCTTTCAGAATTAGATTTGCCGGCCGGAAGGAACTAACTCAGTTGCATGCAGTCTTCCATCTATGCATTCTCAATACAAAGTCTAGCTTGTCACTTTTTTGCGCTCATTACCATTGTTACAGTATAGTGAAGTCTTTCAGGTAAATGTTCATAGTACGGAAGTATACTCTAAGGTTGGGGCCAACGGTCCTACTTGGACCCTGTTCCACTATTCATGATAGGGACCTCGTGCGTGTGAGGGCCACTGGTGTGATCCCTTGTATAAAACCCCTGGGCATGTACCCGTTTTCGACTCTTATCCCTCCTCTGGGTACTTTATCTCAAAGTAGGCTGTACTATTCGGTCTACAAATACTGGTAATCAGGGCTTGCTAAAATCTGGAAAGCAATTGAACCATATTTCGCACAACCCGGTTCCATGCGATTGGCACACAGATAACACAGATGAATCTCTCTCTTTCGTGGTTGGGAGTTGAGCTGATACTGTACTTATTTTGGATGATCGTGTAGGGACAAACGTATAATACGGTAAGTGTATCGTCTTCTAAGGCCGTTCAGCGGGTTTTGTGGGGACGAGATACCCACATGGGATCCCCGGGCCCTGCATTTCAAAGGGACCACGTCGAATTGTACTGGCAGTAATTTCTTGGACGTGCAAAATCGAGATCACGGTGAGACAAGTAGCGGATTGAGGGGCGGGTTGGGTGCCCCGCATCAACGGTGATTAAAGCGTCTCCCTCCACCATACATGTGGCTTAGTAGATGCCGATATGTTTTTTTTTTGTAATCACCTCAGACTGCAGAAAAGGATGGTTGGAACACCAAATTTTCGGAAGTCAATTCCACCGTGGTGGGGCTGGGGTCTAGTTCGCTTCCGTCTGACGCCCCTCAGTTCAGGAGCCGTATATGAGGCTCGCCTGTCGCGTCTTATTCTTTCCCACAGCTTATGGCATGTCAAATGAGCAATTTTTATGGTTTGTCCTCAAAGCTCCCCGAGAATGTCTCAAAAAGATGCATTGCGAGAAGCAGTTAAGTCTGAAACTCATTACGGGCAGAATGATTTACATTGCATTTTTGGAAGGAGAATGCAATGCAACCCCCACTCCCAGTCCCAGGTGGGGCGGGAGGTTATGCCAAATTTCACTGTAAATTACATTATTTTTTTTATCTCACCGTTAGGGTCATAAAGTTTGCAGCAATATGTCTATAATTGCAATTTTGTACAATTATATTTTATGTCACTTTCCTCGGGATCAATTCCAAAATGAACTGATAAAATAAAGAAAAATTAAAACTTGACACCACACAAACCATTCACTTGGTTTCAATATCCTTAGGCTTACATTGCCATACATGTACTGCCGTATACAGGAGACCGTAAGTGTGGAAACCAGTGTTGTGTACGTATAGCCCGAGAGACAAATTAAATGTTAATTTTTTCCAAAGTGTATTCTGTCTCCGTTAACTGTGTATAAACGTCAAAATTGAAAATTCAAGGTCGGGTTTGGTTAGTTCCTTCCACCTGTTCCGAAGGTGCATGTGCATACCCGCAACTACGGTAATACAGTCTAAAAAGAGAGTGTCACGGTACGACTGATATCATAACGAATAAACTAAAAAATTGTGATTACAGAATAACTGTGTCACGGAATAAAACGGAAATCATTGTAGAGATTCATTGTACAATGTACAGTACTTTTTGCCGAAGGTGTGCTCGATTATTTAGCAGCATACACCCATCGCAGGCTGAATTGAGAAGTTTTGTTACGTAGTGCAGTATTTCTCTTCTAACTGTAAGATACTTGTTTCGAAATGCGACAACAGGTTGCAATTCAGCTAGTGGCCTGCATGGCAGCTCCCCATCTCTTCTGCCAAAGGGGCCTACGTCCACCGAGGCTCCGTTTGGCTTGTGCTAAAAGGAACCTCCGTCCATCTGGTATTTTTATGGCAATGGGCTATAAAATGTCCTTCGCTTCGCGGGCTAGTTGATGAAGATTTCATAAAAGAAATTTATACTGGTACAATGTATGACGTATTTCGTTACGTAATCATACCGTTAAAAATTATGAGGGCCGTTTAATCATACACATTTGCACCAGTAACAGGTCATGACAAAATTTACTTCTGTCGAACACATGATCACGACCATCCAAAACGTGTCCAAAGTAGCCTATACCGTGCGCTTTTTGTACAACATGATTTTGCGTTTTTCAATGTCTTCATACTTGGGGAAGGGGCCAAAGGAACAACGACTTTCTTAAAAAAACCCTCCTCAAACTTGAAAGTATATGTGTTTAAGCCTGCGAATACTTTACTGAACGGTACAGTACATCACAAAGTTCTGTGTTTACATTTATTTGCAGATCCCTTAAAACGGTGAAGTATTTTTTGCGTTCGCTGTTTATATTCCACCTTACTCTAAGTACGTCGAACGATTTAGGGTTCAGATAAAATTGCAACAGTTAATGGGACGAAAAGGTTTGGCTTTTGGTTAAAATAGCCATAGCAATGGAAAGAAAAATAGCAAATCCAAATACAAAGAAAAAGCAAACAGGAGGTCGGCCATGAAGTGAACATGACTCATTTAAAAATTGTCATTTTAATTTGTGGCTAGTCTTTGCTTCAAATGCTTTTTTAACAAAATTAGGAAGATAATAATTTACTGTTTATAGGCCTTTGTTGGTGCGTTTTGTTAAAATTGATGTATTTGATGGAAATTGATGGGTTTTTCTTTACCTATAGCCTGGCCTAAACTAGTAGTGGCAGGTGTTTCCATAGGGGCGGGAAGGAAGGGTGGGCTCATCTTGAATTTTTCAAAGGGCCCGTCAGGTTGTCCACCTCCTATTTTAAAACACATGCTGGGTCTGTTATAATTATTTTCATCTCTGTATGCGCTTCCTGTAGGCCTACATTTTCTTATTCGCATGACTGATAAGAAAATTATTTTTCCAAGAATTTACAATTGTGATTCAAAGTCAGACTAAGCATTCAAGAAAGAGTGCTAGGGTTACGTATACAAGGAGAATGAAAGGCATGTTTTCACGTTCTGTATATGTCTCTAATTAGAAAAAGTTCATAGGAAAACGAATTCTTCCGGCGGGGGGGGGGGGTGGGTTAACAAAATCATGCCCATTGAGTCCTGTGAACTGTCTCAGTGAATTCAACTTGGAACCGGTGTATTTGTCCTTCCACCGCCTGTCCAGTCTCCAGGTAAACCGGTCTAGGGGATGGCATACAAGCTTAGTTAGTTCCCGCAAACGTGGTCAATGGAAGGACAGTGCAGTAAAATACTTATATGACCACGAGACGCCTTTGGTTATTACTTGATCACGAAAAAAAAATTATCCCTAGCCCTCGGCTTTGACCTGGTGCATTGCAATGTCAGAAACGAATAAAAGCACATTTTTTACCTGGACGTACATCAATACGTATACTCATATACCCATATGTTTGTGTATGTGTATACGGGTAAGTAAACTTACATGTACAGTATGCGTTGTGTGAATACTATTGTGAACGGTCCGTCTTCCAGGTTCAACACAACCCCCTTTTTACCTTACAATAAGCAACTTTTTATGTATGTATAATCCTAGCACAGGTTTGCCAGGAAAGCAGAAACTAACATACATGATGTGTGCAACTTAACGTGCGCCTGTGAATGGGGTATGCGTATAAGTCATATACATACATCATTGTGAACCCGCATATCCAACATAAATCGCCCGGCTTAACCCTGTCTTACTTTTGCCATGTAATCGCACCTGTCAAAACAACAGAAATAGTAAAAAAAATGAATAAAAGAGAAAAGGAAATAAAAAAGGAAAGTTATAGCTACCATAATTTTTATTTGATTTTTCATGGGCAGGATTCTACATAACATAGGCTAGTTAATATGTACTATTCTACTCAGACATATCACTTTTTTACACACGAAGCTACAGTCACAATATCCTTGGCAAAATCATTCTAAAGGACAAATTTGGTTACATATTGAATGAAAGTTCTGCATTTCGGTACGTGCTTGGAATTGCAATTAAAAAACGACATTTAACACCCTAGCAAGGTCGAAAAATTCAGTAAGACGTAAGAAGTCAATATGCATGTTCTTATTCTTGGGGTAAGCAAGGCGTATGCTTGCACTGTCCTTGTATTACAATAGGTTTAATAAGAACTCAACACTAATATGTAGCCTGAGGATTGTAAATTACATTTGAGTTGGGAGATTTGTCATATGAAACCTTCATTACATAAAAAGCTATCGATAATTTGACTTGCATAGATTTTTTATCGATCCTCGTGGAATGATAGAAGGTCAGACAACACGTCGCCTATCACGTTAATTGCATTGCGACGCAATCCTAACCACTTAAGTAGGTCCTAATTGTATGACAGTATTCCTGAAATCAACCAAGAGCTGTAAAGGTTTTGAACCTACGCAAAGCAAGTAGCAATTTGCAGTTTTACCCTAGGCAATGCACTCAACGAAGAGCGATAGTGATTTTCCTCATTACGGGTAGTTTGGTGTTATCAATTGAATTAGAGCAGAAATTTTATCAAAGCCAAAGGCCTTCATTCCCCGCGATAGACGCTTGGAATTTTCACGACAACTAGGTCACGTGTAAATGTAAACAGAAAAAAAAAAACATGCAAAAACTTTTTTCCTGACAAGTCTATCGTGAACCTGATGAGGACTGTCGATAGATACAAGGGTATGTTTCATTTTCTTTCCGGAGGGGACTTTCGAAACGTGCTTTGTTTTGCTTGCTTTATTTTACATCATTATAGGCCTGCATATAGGATGCAGTATTGCAATATTCTTCAGGGGTGGCGCCAGGACTTTCCCGAAGGGGAGAAAGCTCTCCGACGTGGGGGGGGGGGGGAGGGCAATCCGAAGCCTAGACAATAGCAACGACTTGCCAGAAGAATGGCGACCGTAAAATTTTCGGCGCGCGAAGGGCGCCTGAAATGTCCAGTTTTTATTCAAGAAAATTTGGGATTTTTGTTGGCAGTTATGGAAATTTTGGAGTTCAGTGAATAAAATTGGAAAGGTTGTTTTTTAAGAATCTGCCATCCTTGGAGTACACCGGCTTGATAGAAGCCATCAAGATGTACAATTTTGTGTATACTGTATTGTTACCACTTTGGTCCCCCAACGAAGTTGGACAAGTTCCCGGACTGGGCGAGGTCAACCTTCCTCGACCCCTTTACCACCCGGCGCCTAATAGCCATCACGTCAAATCGGGAAATAATTTTGAAATGTGAAGTGCGACCTATAGATTGGGAGACCATACCAAATCAAAAGGTTCAAAAGGGCCCTTAAAAGAGAGAGACTAGATCTCGTCATGGTAGGTCTGACTCCTCGTTGGAAGGCAAAGTCTAGACTTTTCATACATTTACATATGCTGTGTATAGTAACTGGCACGCACACGTCCTTTTCAATTTTATACGCAGGTATCACATGGACTACATTACGTACGCACAGATGTAGCAAAGTACGCACGTACTCCTTTAGGCTAGGCCTTGCATGCTTTCTGTTTATCTATACTAACATTACACGGCGAGACTTCAAAATTTTTATCACCCCCGACTATGGTCGTACGGGACTGTTTTTCTCAGGGAGGGCGGTAATTTTTGCCCCACTCCAGACCTAATTTAACTGCCCAATTTTCCGCCCGATTGAGACAAAATATCTGCTCGATTTAGTCAGGTTTCTGACATTTGGAGGGCGGCCGCCCCCGCCCCCCGGCTCGTGCGGCCATGCCCCCGACCCCTGGACGTAAATGCAAGTAAAATGTCCTTCCCGTCTTGATGTGAAAAACCTAAAAAGTCAAAAGGATTCAATGCAATGGGCTCGGTAAGCTGATACTCTGTTAGTCCTTATCTATATATACCCTTGTGCGGTATATAACGCAAGCACAAAAATCGGATCCCTCGTCTTTTCATATTCCTTTCTTTATGTGCACGAATCCGAAAACGTCTCCACTGCAGCGTCAATATATGGGTGGAAACCAAACTAAGATGGTGTAGCGATTACCGCCCATTATGCAGCGACTATACGCATTAGAAAAACCCGCAACTTACGGTAAGCCTACTTACAGCGGGAAACCATTTGGAACGTTTACGAAAATAAAGGTCATGTGCCCTGGAGTATAATATACAGTAGTAATTTTCCAAACATTTAGGAATAACGCCTACAGATCTCTCCTGGGATCTTTGTGCTTCCTCTTTGTTGGACCTATAACATAAACTATCTAAAGTGCTTTTATACGTATATACAACCGTTCAGCATACGTTTTACGCCTATGCAATTCACGGATACGTAAACGAACATTTTTTTTCTCATTTACAAATATGGATAGAGCCTATATATATATATATATATATATATATATATATATATATATATATATATATATATATATATATATATATATATATAATCTAGCTTTCACGTGCTTCTGGATGTAGGCCTATGCTTTCTTGTGTTGGAAAAATGTACCTGAATTTCATGGAATATATCCGTGTTTTTGAACATTTGGGGGGAAATTTCTATCAGCCCACCCTTGCTTTAATTAATCAAGGAACTGTAACAACTTCCTGGTTCAAAACCTAATGTTTTCCGTAGAGATCAGCTGAAGCACGATAACGGACAAACCTTTAATGAGAATTTGAAGCTTCTTACGATCGTATGAAAGAGTAGAATATCAAATGAACGGTGTCACGGGGTAGACCTACTTGTTATTGCATAACACAGTGTTCAGCTACACGGAAAATCGCCCTCATAATTACTAAGTCTACATGCTGATTGTTTACATTCCAATATATGCCTCGGCTTTTGTTGTTATCAACCAAAAGAACAATTTATGCAGAAATTATTAATATTATTGCTGACGCACAGAGCATGAACAACAATATAATGGAAAAATGTGCACGTGCCCTTTTAAGGGAATGTCGGAACGATTTTGAATTTCAGCAAAATCAAATTAGGCCTACAAGGTTGACTTCTTTTGCTGACGTTGAATAGAAAAATTAGACACCCTGCTATTGTATGGCCTTTCGTTAGTCAATAAAAACAGGTTTGCTCTCAAGAATATGAGTTAAATATTACGAGTATATAGGCCTATCAACAGAAACCGAATTACTGTTTTTCTGCATTTGCCATAAATATATAGTAGTAATCGCGCGGTGAGTATTTGAGAGAATAACCAACTTGACTGTTTCTCGTCAAGACTGTAATTTGACCTACCCATGTTACTTCTTTGCGTGAAATGAAAGTCCCAAAGTCGCACAAGCAGACTCTCGGTGAGAAGAGCGTATTCTCATTTCAATACGATTCGTATCCATCTTCGTAAGAAAGCCGTGAAAGCTTACGCCTTGACGAACTTTCGGTCTCTGTATGAAGTCGCCTCGAGACCTGCATCTCACCAACCTTTTTTGACAGATTCTCGCTCAAAGGATAGATGAGGTTTTGCATAAATAATGAACGTTGTCTTGTACTCAATTCCACAAGGTGTGTCCGCTCCACACGAAATCTCTGTTGAGGCTAGAAGTGTGCAAAGCATTAGAACGATGGATCTATGTACATCATGCGTGTTTTTTGACATTTACAGAGAGCATACTGTGAACACATTTTATGGCTGTCTGTGAAGAGAAGATATCTACAGTATGACGGTACATTCAGGCTACACCAAAGATATATGGTCTACTGCCGATAACATAAAGAACCCGTTGTTTATAGTTTGGCCTAAAAAGGTACACATACCTTGCGGCTCATATATATAGCATCTTTTTGCGACTATAGGATGCATATTTACAACTAGTCTAACTGTGGAACTGCCGTCTTCCTCTAGCATTTGGTGACATTTCTATTTCTCAAACATGCTACAAGGCCAAGATGAATCCATTTCCGCAGTTTGTGGGTGTTGTTGTATACATGCACACACGTATATATATATATATATATATTTATATATATATATTTATATATATATATATGCATGCATGCATGCATGCATGCATACATACATACATACATACATACATACATACATACATACATACATACATACATACATACATACATACATACATACATACATACATACATACATACATACATATATATATATATATATATATATATTGGGGAAACTGGTACTAGCTTTCGATATAGATATAGCAATCACAAAAGCAGCATAAGAAAGAACAGCCCTGCATGGTTTCCAGTGGCTGAACACTTTAATCTTGCAGATCACAGCTTTGCCAACCTAATGGCTTTTATTCTTTTTGGTAACTTCAAAAAAGCACAGGACCGTAGAAAATGTGAAATAAATACTACTCTCAGACTAAACAGGCACAAGAATGGGCTTAACAGGGATTTAGATTTATGAGCGGCTATGTGAAAGACTAACTAAGGGGTATTTGTACAGTCTCTTGCACAGTGTACATGTTTTAACAAGAGCTTTGAATATGCTCAAAATATTTTGTTCTGTATATAGCAATGGAGTTTTTCAATTAAGTTGGCATTAAGATGTCCATTTTTGTACGTTGTATTTCTTGTGTTATATATATATATATATATATATATATATACATATATATATATATATATTATGTATATATATATATATATATATATATATATATATATATATATATATATATATATATATATATATATATATATATATATATAAACCAGAGTGAGGAGAATATGTAATATTTAATGTAGGCTATGAAGCGCGTAAGAGTCACCAAAATTGATACCATGGAAGTGTTGATAACTACCGTATCGTAGTGATTCAGTCGCGAGGTCGTGCAGATGACAACAACAGGCTTCGGACCAAAATTTGAAATCAAAGTGTTCTCGGGTGGATGAGACTTGAACCCTGTGCCTTTTTGCTAAAACCGTTGTCAATTTACAGTAGGTACATGAACCACGAAGGTCTCTTTTGCATTGGTCTTGCAGGCCGTTAACCTAGAATAGCCTACACATGGTCTGTGGCCGAAAACCCATCATTATTATGTAAGCCAATATATAGGATGTATGGTGGTGCACCATGTATCTACTTGTCATTATCATCCTGTAGATAATTATGTTGAGTAAACGAACTTATGTGTATACATAAATTTTTCTTGTACACATGCAACGCCTGCAATAGATATTAGATCGATTCATCTCTCGCCTTAGCACCTAAGTAGGCCTGGGTGGGTACTCTGGCTTGGAGCAGAACGAACAAATCCTTCGAAATCTTGGTTGTAATTCAGACCTTAATGACGCACAGTATAGGATATTATGCATTTACAAATATGATACTGAACACAGAACATATTACGCTGATATATGAGATCCGAGCCTTGGGGCCCGAGCGATCGTGCCAGCAAAGATCATTTTTCGTGGATCATATTACACGACATACTTTTGTTAATATAATAATCATGCCATAGAGTAAACGACGTTTTCTTTTCCAACATGCTGTCTTTATGCTTATACATTAACATTGAGTGTATTTGGCCTAGACGTGAATCCACAAAATGGCAATGCTTTGTACTCATCAAATGTAAAAGAAAGTAATTTCCCTTATTGAGTGGAAACTGAGATGTGCTCTGTTCCCAGAGATATCTTCACTCCTAAAAAATAAACGGAGATTGTAATTAGAGGTATACTGTAGCTTACAATATTATATATAGACGTAGGAAGCTGTTCGAGACTGGGAGCTGACCGTTGTTTCGGATCGTCGTCATGGGGAGGGGCCTTCGTGTCCTCCTCCCCCTTTGGAAAATTTTTGAATATTTGTGGGTCCTTAGATGCAATTTGGTGCAACATTTTGGAAAAATTATTAGGTAAATTTCAGCAAATTTTTGACAATTCAAAGAATAGTTTCGCCCACAACATTCTTGACTGGGGGCTTTATCCCCCAGCCCCGCTTCCTACGCCTATGTAATTATGCGTAGAGTATACCGTACATAAACTGGAGGAGCAAGTCCTCCGGAGCTACTCTCATGCTACAGGTCAACCGATCTCTTTTCGGGTGCTGGCGTGGGCACCGTGTGGCAATAAAGGCGTTTACAACCCTTCCCACTTTTGTAAAATTAAAGTATTCCTTAAAAAGCTCTGTTTATAGAATAGCTGTCACAAACTTGTCAAAAATGTTTCCACTTCAGCTATGACAAACATGAGAGCCGCATGTGGGTTATAAGCCAAAGTGAAGGGCAAATCTTCTCAAATTTCCCTTTGGGTTTCGTCCCCAGACTCCTCATTTTAATACCACCACTGTATTTAGCTTGGCCACCTTCAGTAGGCTTTGATATTTGTTCAACTTCCTCTTAGCCCCTGGAGAGAAGCATACGCATTCCGAACTTTGAAGGTGAGCCGGGTTTGAAAGCTTGACACTACATCGCGTTGCGTCTCATGTCCCTTCGGGATCAGACCCCCCGTTTGCGAGAGGTTCAAGTCTTTACATGCAGTGGCATATCGCACAGGAATTTTGTTGTTTCATTATAAAAAAGCGTCACATAAAGGTTTTACAATTTTACTGTGAATGCTAAATCAATGTGATGAGACACGCCTTAAAACTACCACTAAGTAAACTACATGTCACGCCGTCAAGGCCTACCCAGACATTTCTATGGGAGGGGAAGGGGGAGTGGGGCAGAAACAAAGAGGAGGGGAGGAGGTGAATTGGCTGATACGGTTTGCCTATACTCCCCTCAAGCATATGCTACCTTTGTTTTATTCGAACGCACTGCCCCTTACTTGTAGCACAATAACTTCAAAGCTATAAAAAGACAGAGGAAGACTGCCTCAACCATCCAAGGTTCTTAATTCTTTTTCATCGGCAGTTATTTACAGTATATTCGAAATGAAACTGAGATAATACGCGATATATTCCACTCCTCATATAATGCGAGAATAAATACTGTACACAAACTTTCTAAATAAGCTTGAAGCAGTATAAACCTAAATGCCATCGAATAATTTTAAGCAGTTCCTAAGCCTATCAGTCTACATCGGCTGCGAAATTTCTTTCCAGACAACAAAACAAATTCATCGGTAACATTTTTTTCCTCAATGCATCTGCATGGGCTGCAAAATACTTCAAAATTTCGGATGAAAGTAGCTACTATCGAGGAAAATCATGGTGATGATGTCACTGATTTAGTTAGCTGCATTTTAATATTGAAACGAAAACCATTCTAGGGATCATGGCGTCTTGTTACAGAACCGTCACAGCTGTTCAAACGTGCACATTTGATGTTTTTAAGGTCACCATTTTTAATCCAGGACCGAAACATTAAAACTATGCGGTCTGAGCCGCGATTTGCGGCAGCAGTCACACTTTGAGACGCGGCGAAACATCTGCGTCTCCCTGAACGTGAATGTATACGTACGTCAAAGGCAAGATGGAATTTCACATCCAGAATATCGCCTTAAATTTTGTCCTTTGCGCAACGAAGCCTATAGACCTCTTGTCGTTATTCGTTCGTTGACATTACATAGAATCAATTCCTTGGCACAGTTCATTAACATTTTAGAGCGGCCTTTTTCGGCGGCGGATAGAAAACGAGAACTTTGTCCCTGCTCCGATGGGTGAGTTGGGAAAAGCCACTTCATGTCTTTGCCGTCAATGTTTGAATCTCATTATGTTTGCGACTTTTGACTTGAGGGTAGATTTACCCGTCATATTCGATTGGATTGAGATAAAAAAAAAAATCACTTGCCGTTCATGATCTGAATACAGGTTGGCAAAGCTGCAACCGGCATAAGAAAGAACATTACTGTCAAACTGAATGTCGACGATTATACAGTGTTTGAACTATTGGCATGTGTTTTATTCAATCAGTAGGCCTACTTGAAACAGACGAGTAGCCGGGGGTGGGGGGGGGGCTAAGGGGGCAGCCGAACCCCACCTTGAGCCTTTTTTTTTGGTATTTTGTAATGTTTATTTTACAATATTGCTAGTGTTTCCCCTATTTACATGCGTTAAAGAGGCCTGGGAATTGCCATTTCATTTCGAGCGATCTGGGAGACCTTTTGGGCCAAAATTTTCTTGCGCTTTGCGCCAACCCATGGTGGCGCGGAGCGCTGAGAGTCTGTGTATGGGCTTCACCCCTCCCCCTGACAAAATTCTAGCAACGCCCCTGACTCGAAATCAGTTAAAATATTAAGAAAGACCTATGGAAGCGATAAAAATCCATTTTGACGTTGCAAGTTTGGATGTGTAGGAGGCTGTTCTTAGCTGGGTCTCAAAATTTTAAAGCCGCCGTCCTGACGAAGGGTCTCCTGCCCCTCCCCTTCGGAAATTTTTTCAATATTTGAACGTCCCTTACCTGCAAAATTTATTGCACATTTTGTATACTTTTTGGAGCACATTTGTTGAAAGAGTCTTCTACTTTATTGAAAGGGTTGGATGTATTTCACAGAGGGTACAAAGAACGGGTTTTTGTCCTAGAAAAAAAGGGGCGGAAACATACTTAAGCTCCCCACCCCCATATTTTGAGTGGGGGTGCTAAAGCTCGCAACTCCCGACTTTTATAAGCCTGCATTGGTAAAGGCATTGACTAGCGAGCATATTGAGCGTCTGTCACGTAAAACCTATCCCTGTAAAAAATTGTGGGGAAGGTCATAATAAAAAAGAGGGGAGGGGTGGTTCTTCCGGTCATTTAATGAAGTAAAATCGACATCTTTGCTCTCTCATACATATTCATCGAGACAAATTAGCAAAAGAGACGAGATGAAACTTCATGACGAGAATAATAGCCAGCATGTCTTATCAGTGGTGTAACCGCTTTGGTTGTTGAGTCCAGCATGTTAACCCGCTATCAGCGTCTATAGGCGTCAGTGTCAGCTTACCGGTACATATGTAATCTTTACTCTTCCTGATGTGTCAGGCATGACAAAGATTGATGATTCATCATAGTATGGATTTGTGTAGCTCGGGTTTAGAATTTTTTCTAATAATTTCCTAGTTTATAACTTTTGTGTATTACTCAGCCTGCCTTTTCTAAATTTGTGAAAAATTTATAGCACGTCTGCTTGGCAAGTTATGACCGTGATTTAATGTCACATGAATGCAACGTTCCACATGCATGCCCGTGGCCAGGCAAGGTTCTGGAGGGGGCGAGATAGCTTCCAGGGGAGACATATTTTTTCAATGGGAGGGGCCACGTTGGCGAGATGTGTAAAAATGTGTTGAGCCAATATCAACTTGAAATTTTCTAGGGGGCGAAATTTTTTCTAGGGGTCGGGGCTTACAATAGAGGAGCATTTTTCAATGTTCCAGTTTGTAGTTCCGATATAGTGGCTCTTTAATTGTGCTCCCAAACGCGACGTTTGGCTTTCTAATGAAGATAGGGGACACGTCCCCTCTGTCGTCAGTTCCTAGGCCTATTCTCGTGGCTGGCAATGTGCAGGTGTGCACGAGATACAAGACCGTCACACCCCCCCCCTTTCCCTCACATTTTTGTTTTTACTTGTGTGCACCTATTATCCAATGATCCTGTATTCGCACCTATCGTTACTATTCCGAGACGCAAGAAAGAAGACCCTGGGCATCATGCCGTATATAGGTTGGAAACAGGTATTGTGTACAGTAGGTAATGCCTGCTAGTTTATAGTACAGATATACCTTTTTGCTATGTTCTCCACATGCATGGGTAGGTTACACAAATTTCATGCCGCCATGCATAAAACGGCCGGCGATTGGTTTTATTAGCCAGTAGCATGCAAACTCTACTCACACACAATATTAATTAGCAACACGCCTGTAAGCCTATGCATAATGCAAACGCCATCAATGATAAATGTATTGTATATACATTGGCATCGATCATGAGCAAATGTGAAAATTGAAAAGTTTTCCCTAAAGATTAAACGTGGGGAGAAAGAAACGTCTTTGTGATGCTTGTATAAACACGGTCGTTAAATGCCATGGCATAAAGCTTTAGCTCAGGCTTATTATAGAATGGTATATACATATACTGTAATATGGCAAAGACTGGGCACAAATAAGCCTGCAAGCGAGACAACTCATGCTGAGAACTTCAGCGTAGCATACACCTTGCTGGTATATGGACCATCATAGGATACTGTATTTATTTTCAACAGTTTTTTTCAATCAGCCTGACGGGTTGTGATTATTTAAAGTACTTTTACACTTATAGACTGTATTGCACTTACTGCGCTAAACACAAGGCCTGCCATGTAGAAGCTACCTTGACCTTCTTGCGAATGCAACAATTTCAAATCATCATTCGCTTGCTCTCTCCTTCTTCGTCTTGAAGTTAGCAGACCTTTAATTTCATTAAATAAATTTTGACGTCAAAAGGCAAAGCAAACAATGAAGTTTGATTTTTTTTTCTAAAATATTTGATTGTAGATCGGCCCTTGTTGAAACTTGAAAACAAAATGACAAATGATTTGAGTTTGCCTTTCCAATTAAAGATATTGTCATCACTTTAGCAATCGGAAAAGAAAGGGAGCTGAACATTCTAAGCTTGCGCTTGTGCAGGCCTTGTCCAGTCTTTCTGAATGGACGCTGTAGGAGCTGTATATCAGAAGCCTGCGAGAGTAGCTTTCCAAAGGGTATGATAATAGTGCTACTGTCGTGTTATTAAAGTGGACCTAAAGTCTAGAATTGCAAGAATAAATAGTTTAGGGTTTTAAAAATGAATTATATTTATCCAACTTGCATTTCCATATCTTACTCCTTTGTTCAGATGGAAAATGTTGAAATTTAAAACTTAATTTGTAATAGCCGATTGCTCAATAATTTGTGATGTCCTTCTTGTACAACTCACATTACCTGCTTTTGTTTCCTTTTGAAATTAAAATGTTTTTAACAACCTGAAACATTTACTGTTCCCTTGCGTAGCATGTTATACAGAGAGGGCTTATCTAGCCAAGTCATCCTATAACGGTAAGACAATGATCACATTCTGGCATAAGGTGAAGTGGTTTTCGAAAAAACAAAGAAAAACATACTCAGTAATTTGAGTAGTACAAGAATGTTATCACAAATTATTGTGCAAACTACCATTTTAAATTGAGTGAGTAAACTTCAACATTTTTATATTTCAGCTCAGGAATGTGATGTGAAGATGAGAACTTGACCATTTGGATGCATTTTCCAAGCTTTGCAATATATATATTCTTTATTCCTTGCCGAAGGCAGGTAAAGAATTTATGCGATGGTGATGTGTGTGTGCGTGCGTGTGTGTATGTGTGTGTATGTGACACTTAGCTTGTATTCACGAAATCTCAAGATAGCAATGACCGACACTTTTCATATTTAGCATATGGATTATTCATGTTGATAGGAAGAATGCTATTGTTTTTGGTGAAGGTCAAAGGTCATTTGAGGTCACCAGAGGTCAAAGACCAAAAACGTTGTAAACACGATATCTCAAGATAGGAATGACCGACACTTTTCATATGTGGTATGTATAGATTTGCCATGTCAAGAGAAAGAACCTTATTGTTTTTGGTAGAGGTCAAAGGTCATTTGCGGTCATCAGAGGTCTAAGACAAAAACACGATATCTCAAGATAGGAATGACCGACACTTTTCATGTTTGGTGTGTAGATTTGTAATATCGGGAGAAAGAACCGTATTGTTTTTGGTAGAGGCCAAAGGTCATCTGAGGTCGCCGGAGTTAAACTGCGAAAACCTTGTAAATGGCTTGTAAACAAGATATCTCAAGATAGCAATGACTGACACTTTTCATATTTGGTATGTAGCTTTGTCATGTTAAGAGGAAGAACCCTATGGTTTTGGTGAAGGTTAAAGCTCATTTGAGGTCACCAGAGGTCAAAGATTAAAAACCTTGTAAAAACGATATCTCAAGATAGGAATGATCGACACTTTTCGTATTTGGTTTATAGATTTGTTATGTTGAGAAGAACGCCATTGTTTTTGGTAGAGGTCAAAAGTTATCTCGGGTCACCAGGGGTTAAACATCTAAAATATTTTTAACACAATGTCTCAAGGTACGAAGCTTGGCTAGATTTCATACTTAGTACGTGGATGCTTTATGATGAGAAGAAGCCTTTAGTTTTTGGTAGAAGTCAAAGGTCATCTGGGGTCACCCGGGCTGAAACACTGAAAACCTTGTTAACACGATATCTCTAGATGGGAAACTTGGATAGATTTCATACGTGGTACGTGGATGCCTCATGGTCCAAGGAAGAACCCTTTTGTTTTTGGTGGAGGTCAAAGGTCATCTGGGGTCACCACAGCTCAAAAAGCAGAATTTGCAAAGAACTCCCAAGATCGTCACATGGGGGTTATCAGAGGTCAAAAAGCAAAATTTCCCACGAATTCCCAAGATTGTCATCTGGGGTCACCAGGGGTCAAAAAGCAAAACTTTCCCAAGAATTCCCAAGATTGTCATATGGGGTCGCCAGAGGTCAAAAAGCAAAATTTTCCAAGAATTCTCTTGCTCGTCATCTGGGGTCAATAAAGGTCAAAAAACAAAATTTCCCAAGAATTCCTAAGATCGTCATATGGGGTTATCAGAGGTCAAAAAGCAAAACATCCCAAGTATTCCCATGATCGTCATCTGGGGTCACCAGAGGTCAAAAAGCAAAATTTCCCAAGAATTCCCAAGATCATCATCAGGGGTCACCAGAGGTCAAAAAGCAAAATTTCCGAAGAATTTTAAGATCCAAGATCCATTTGAATTCAAATCCCTTTCAAGATACTTCTGTTTTTTTTGTTATATTTGTTGGGGTCCAAAGGTCAAGTGAGGTCAGCAGAGGTCAAATTGTTAAAACATAAAATGATGTAGTCAAGAAAGAAAAATTTGAGGGATAAACTTCAGTGCAACAAAGCATTCAAATTCCGCAAGGTATCACTAAGCCTGTAGGCTTTCTGGTTTGGAAATTTTAGACTTTAGGTACACTTTAACTTCTGAAACAGATTGTAGAACGAATAAGTAATCTCTGAACATGCCAATAATGTAAATGTCTGAAGGAGACTGAGCGGGTTTATTACTTTCAGTTTGATGTCCCTATTGGAGACGTAACTCTGTTTGAGGGAGTAATAAGTTTGGTTTTCGCCTTTCGGCTTTGTTTGATGAGAGCATGATAGAAGGTGTTTTATTTAAAGCAGAAAGCCGACAGAAATAGTGAAAATGCGTCAGGTGACGAGCCTCAAAGACTGTAAAGCCAGGTTTAATTCTCCAATAACTCCCAAAGGAATAAACATTTTAAATATGGTTTATTGGCCAGCGTCTTAAAATCCCTGAACAATGTAGGTGATTTGGGTTGAGCGGGGGTGGGGGATGTGATCGATCACAATGACCTATTGCGATTACGTTTCTGCATTTCTGCTTTCTACCATTTCTATTTGCACTCCCATCCCCAATACACCCCCAGCACACACCCACACACTGAATATGAAATCCTGGCTGAGCCACCGGTAGGAAGCTAGCAAAATGCACCTGAAAAGAAAAAAAGCCCTTAATGTCAAGTGAAATCAACGTCGTCCCGTGCTCATAAATATCGGCAATATTCTATCTCCATTGACCAAATAACGCAAGGTGGGGGATTGCGTACAAAAGCAGACCGTTTTGATACCATCATCTCCGCCCCAAACACCCGCCGTGATCTTCAACTCTATTGGAGGGCATAGAATGATTATTAAGAGGATTTTGTCGTTGGGAAGTCCTCCTTTCGTTCTTCATTAAGCTATTTTAGTCTTGTATGTTTTACCATGATAACACTGCCGTTGTCTGATGTTTTTTCGAGACACGTGTGATCGCGGTACAATACGCACGTCCATAACTTATCGTTATTTTTTATCAGTCTATCTGATGTAAGTGCTAATAGGAAGAAGACCTGGGAACATTGTTATTATTATTTTTAAGTATTTATAATGCTCTTTCCCGTCGAGACCAAAGAGCAGTATGAAAATTAAAATTACACCTGAATTACTATAGTGTACTACAAAACAAGAAGTTAAAGAAAAAGTAAAAATATAAGTAAGAGAAGGTAAAAACAGTAAAAACTTACATAAAACGTTAGAACAATAAAACGTACATAGAAACAAAAGTTTATGCAATGTACTAACACTGAAAGGCACAAGCAAATGGTGTAGTGTTTCGGGAAAAGTTGGATTTTTTATCATTTTTTAAACAATGCACGTTTGAAGAAACTGCACGATTTAACAGTCAAGAAATTCCACAACTTTGGGCCTATTGCAGTCGGCCAAGGCTCAGTAACTCCTTTTTAACATTTACAATTGATGTTTTACCGTACTTTTGGTATCTACTTAAACGAAGGAGGGCATAATTTATACCCGTTGGGGTCGATTGTCTTTGAGCCTAGTGCAATAACATATACAGTTACGATATTTCATTCTTTCAGATGCACTGAACATTTTTGTCTTTATTATTCTGAACGTTAATTGGCATATTGTAGAAAATCCGACATTTGGAATTTAGTCTATATCCGGACTAAGAAGTCCATTTCAGAGGCAGACGAAGAACCTGTCAGTTGATCTTATCTGATCACAAGCAAGATCGCCTTTTCTTTTCTACTAGGCTATAACCATTTTGACGATAACCAGACAGGCGTGTGTTCTGTAAAGCATGACGATTGCAAAGAAACTTTAGTAGTGCCACCCTTAAACCAGCCTCAAACGTTCATAAACAGTCTGTTCGCTTCCCCCGTAGGTCCTCTGTGGATATTGAAGATATCTTCGACAGTTTCAGTAGATACTCGAGCTGTTGTAGAATCTACTTATGTTAAACAGTTAGCTCATGTCGAACACTAACGTTACGAAATATCACTCAAATATTTCTTCACTTTACTGAATTTAATGTTAATATTTCATGTTCTACCAAGTTTGTTCAAATTGCCTTTTTCCTTGTCTTAATCTATCCTCTTTTTATCCACACAATGCTTGAATCGATCGTGAGACAAACCAAGAAATCCAGGCACCGCTGGCGTTCTTCGCGTTAATTGCGAGAAAAAAATCCGTCGAAGCATATTTCTGTGACGCTATTTTTATAGGTCGGGCATAACTTCACATATCAAGCGTAGCAATTTATTTCTATTTCCTGAAGACATTATTTGGTGATTGATTTATCGATTGTTCGTCCAGCCTAAACACACAAGAACAAATTCAAACACGAAATCGGAGAAATTTTTTTTTTCTCAAGTGATTCCCACCTTGCACGTTAAGTTAACATCGGTCGCGTGGTTTCCTGTGGTGTTTGCATCTGTTGAATTTTACATTGTCAATAGAGGACGAAAGGGAAGGCTCTAGGGGTGGGCAGACATTTTAAAACGATGTGGACGCTTAAAATTACTTCAGTGTTGTTTGCTGTTCACGACTATTTTTAGAGGGTTTTGAAATTGCGTGACGCAGGACAAACTCAGTGTATGAGAATCATTTGAAAATTGTATAACAGTTAAAGTTAATTGCTATTTATTTGAATATTTGCTGGTTGTTAATTTGAATAAATTCTAGTGAATTCATAATTTTAACCCTTTGGTTAATTTTACTTCATCAACCGAAGACGGAAAGAGAGGCTCCAGGGTGGGCAGACATTTTAAAAAGATGTGGACGCCTAAAATTACTACAGTGCTGTTATGCGGGTTCATGACGATTTTTAGAAAATAATTCGAAATGGCGTGACACACGACAGACTCAGTGTTTAAATATTTGCTGGTTGTTAATTTTAAAAAATTCTTGTGAATGCATATTTTTTAATCTTCTGATTAATTTTTCTTATTCAAAGAAGGAGAGGCACTAGGGTGGACAGACATTTTAAGAAGATATGAACAGGTGGGACTATCAAAGTGTTGTTTTGTAGTTCATGACAATTTTGGGAAAAGAAGTTAACAATAGTGTGAAACTCCCTAAATTCGTTAAAAGAATTAAATTCCATAAAATTTGTGGGGCTTGATTTTTTCCCCAGTTTTTACAAAGTGTTTATTTAAATAATTTACACCGAATTCAAAATTTTGATGTCTTAATTAAGATTATATCAGCAATGGTCTGAAATTTCGTATGCACTTCTTAAGAAAAACATGAGTTGCGAACGTCTGTTAATTTTGCCTAAAACTGACAAATATTATTTAATTTTGCTTCTCTGCCGAAAAAGTAACGGTTTCTGTAATATACATCATTGTGGCAAAGCCAGTAATTCATAAGCGTATGCGGGACGATTTTTAGAGGGGGGTGGGGGCTCCGGGGCAGATTTGCGCGAGAGAAACTCTGGTAGACTTAACCGACATGTTCCTATATCATGCCTGGGAAATAGGTTTTGCTTCCCTTCCAGGGGCTGCAATCCCCTGGCCCCTAGGCACGTACGCCTATGAGCCCATTTGTGTGGTATATTGAACGTTGCCTGAAGAAAAATTGAGATATTTTGGATGAATCTGACGCAAGCAGAGGATGGTTGGCTACACTTAATGTCAACGTACAACAAGTTAAAGTAAATTTCATCCTCTATACTACGAAGGTATACTAAATAAATCATATCAAAATGCCTAAGTGCAAATAAGTGCTTGAGCAGAATTATACAAGGTCCTCGAGAAGCTGCAAATAAACCACAAATAAACAAGCATTCAGATAAAGTAAGCAACCCAAAGAAAAGCGAATTTTCTGACGAGGAGTGAGTTCACTGTTGTACAGTTTAATTATATATATATATATATATATATATATATATAATATAAATATGGTCCAGGTGTATTCCGATAAATAACAGGTACACAAGCAGAACACAAAGCATAGTTGACACAGCAGGAATACATTAAAAAGAAATTTATTGTTGAAATTTTCGGTCCTACCTACGACCTTCATCGGCAACTACTAGACTGACCTATATATATATATATATATATATATATATATATATATATATATATATATATATATATATATATATATATATATATATATATATAGACCTTACGCATTGACATCACACTGACGTCATTTTGGGTGAAAACAATGCAACACACGGGCACTAACGGCGTGGATTTCGCCGCATGTGTAGGAAACTTACGCGCGTGTACGAATGTGTGACAAATCAGCTGTCTGCATTTATTGGTGTAACTTGCAATGATACGCGCTTTTCCGCCATCTTCCTCCAAAGGAGGGCGCACTTTCTCCTTTGGGACATCATATATATACATATATATATATATATAAATATATATAAATACATATAAATACAATTTACACCCGATCTATGGAATTATAGCTGCAACTCCGAGTTTCATGCCATCCTCCCAATTTTCGCGATTTTCAGTGTGTTCTTATTGAAGATTCAATCAGCTATAGTTGTCTGAAAAACATGCAAGCCAGTATAAAATCACACAATAACAGGATCATAACCACCACAACGCCAGCCACCCCGCAAAAGATGTGCAACTGCAGGGACAAGGACTGCTGCCCCCTGGGGGGAAAATGCCTTACCACAGCCCTCGTCTACAAAGCTACAGTCTCTGGGTGCGGTGTCGAACCCAAGACGTACATAGGGATATCTGGGGGGCCATTCAAACAACGCTACTATAACCATCGAAAATCATTAAACCACCAAAAACATGCAAAGGACACGGAACTATCAAAGTATATCTGGGCCCTTAAGGAAGAAGAAAAAAGCTTTGAAATCAAATGGGAAATTTTAAAAACATCTAACACCAAACAAAGAGCATCAAGTCAAAGTAACCTCTGCGTAGAGGAAAAGGTCGAGATAAGCCTAGCAAACAATATGAACTTACTCAACCGAAGAACGGAGCTATTGTCAAAGTGCAGGCACTCAAACAAACGTAAGAGGTGAACTTGAATGCACTGACCAGCGAAGCGAATCACTTGCTGCCTGACGATTGCGAGGATGGCATAAAACTCGGAGTTGCAGCTATAAGTCCATAGATCGGGTGTATATTGTATTTATACAAAGCTCTGTTACGCATTGAGCACTTTTCACCTGCTATATATATATATATATATATATATATATATATATATATATATATATATATATATATATATATATATATATATATATATATATATATATATATATATATATATATATATATATATATATATATATATATATATATATATATATATATATATATATATACCTTGCACATGCCAGCGCTGCATCGAAGGTCCTACTCGGTACTTACGGTGCATCCATCGGGGAGTTACCGTTAGGGGCAACTCCCTGCATTTACTCAACCCTAAAAGAGTGCAGTCACATATTCACATATAGCTACTCATGAAATATACCATTCTACAATCTACCAATTTTCGTTTACCAAATTTGTTTTACAGAATTACAACCAGTTAGCCTTTACTCTGACAGAGAATGATGTTATTTTTAAACAAGAAATTCTCTTAACTGTGTATTCTATTGAAGCCGGTTCTGTGAGTAAGACTACTTTCAATGGGGGGAGGTCTGAGCACTATTCCCCGAAATGTTGATGCATGTTCAACCAAAATAGCAAATATTGTGCCTGAATATGGGCTGTATAGGCCAAACTTGCCTCCCCGCTCCTCCTACGGCCTTGGGTGCTTGTCATGTGAGTGCAAATTAGGAACGGCAACCGCCGCCTTTTTTCTACGAGAATGAGTAAAAAGTCTGAAAATGTAACATTAAAAGCACTAGGGTAAGTCTAGCCCCAAGAAAACGCCAAGTACAGGTACATTGTCAAGAACAGGTAAATATACCACAGCATGGCACGAATTTTCGTAAATGTATCTATACTCACTTTAAAGTGAGGGCGCTACCACAAGAGAGATCCCAGAGTCGTATATTTACTGGATATACGGTTCTGAGAAATCCCGACGGAGACCACATGAACACATTCATGTGACCACGACAAAATGATTAAATAGAAAACCGTTACACAAAGTAGGCGTAGTGAATTTTGCAATCACGCTGTAGAATCGTATTTCCTTGTTTATAAGGAATTAGCGGATGCACCATTAGCCCGCGGAGCAGGCGAAAGTTTTGTTCATCTCTTCGCCACGTAGCACATTGCCATTGAACCAAATTAGTCATTCACTTCATCCCTACACCCTAGCGGCCTAGCCATCGCCATTCCATACACGTGCTCCCCAAGACACCGCAGTTTCAATGCACAACGTTTGTAGTACACTGATGATTAAACATTTTTTCTGCAGTTTCCATGGTAATAAATTTGTATAGAACAACGTATTCTTTGTATATTGATACACTCCTCTTTATGAATTATCTCTCGTCTTTTCAACTTCTCTGCCTTGCAATCGAACAAAAAATATAAGAAGTCTGCCTTTTTTGAGTGCTCTTGTATTATCGAAAGTGTATTAGTGTGTTTGCCTATTGACATAGTCTGTAAAGACCTACGTGTTTTGTTTAGTTTGCAGTAATCTGTAGACAGGCTATACATGCGAACGTTCATCATTTGTGACAGCTTTACTGTTCAGAATCTTGTTCACAGAGAAGTTCAATTAATAAGCTGGTGAAAAAATACGTATACCATCACGCGTTGAAGTACATTATTAAGAGTCTGTCTCATTGATAATCGCGAACTTAAGGATTTTATGAGCGTCTCATGCTGTTTCAAGGAGAAGTTCAATTTGCATCGGTGTCGGAAATGACCCGTCTGTCCCCTTTCAGCCTTTGGTCACCTCATGCTCTTGATGATTAAAATTTCAAGAAAGTTTCACCTTTTCTGATGACTTGCCACGTTGACTCATTATATATGTACCGTAGTTACCAGCAAGCATTTATAGGCCTACTTTCAAACCATGTCGTTTCCCGAAAGGGAAATCTGCGGAGCCGACCTTGCAAAAACTTGAGGGGGTCGTGGATTGCAAAGTCTGAAATGACTTTCAAGCGGATCACAAAGTAAGCAACAACTATCAGTTAGGATCAGTAGTTGTTACTGCTCCATATATTATGTTTTCTAGTGATAAAAGCCAACGACATCTGTTGTACCAATGATTTACAGGGCTGTCGGATGTTACACAAATTTCAAAGTCACAAATGACTACAAAACTTCAAACTTGATTGCCGTTATTAGCACCTATACTGTATGGTATTTTGCTGTTTAGGGCCCCTTGACCCGCACCCCATTGGAAAACTTGTAGCACCCTCCCTCCTGCGGCCCGTGAGCGGCTTATGACTATCAAAACGGCCCGCCGGAGGAAAAAGGTTCTCCACCCCTGGTATAAAGGATGGGTAACTTGAAAGGGGAAGGGCCCTTGGATTTGGCTTCAGGTGAGAGAAAAACTGGCAAGACATCTTACGAGTTGCGATTATTTTAAGTGATAGCCATTCTTAATATGTCTCAATATGTTATGTATTCATATCTAGCGTAACTTACTGCTGAAGTAAAAGTTGGTATCGTATCTTACTTAGCAGCTCGCAAAGCCAAATGTATGGAGCACCATAAAATGTGGGGCCGGATCTGAGGACAATTTTTAAGACTTAAGTCTTACACAAGAATTATGTTAAAGGTTGTGCGAGGTTTGATTCATTCATTCCGGCCAGCCAGCGGTTCGAGAGTAGCTATATGGCTCATGCCGGTAACCAGACGAGTTACTGAAAGGGCGAAATAGCTCCCGGGGAATTGCGGGATCGAGACATACTAAATTGCATTAAAGAAATGGTAATTTTGTAGGGGCAATTTTCTACGGGGCGCCATCCTCCCCCGTGGATACGGGCTTGCTAAGGCTTTATTTAGCGAAATCATAGTCCATTAGGCCTAGTCGGGCCTCCGATACGCTAGTGATGTTAATTTGCTCTAGTGACCACGACAGCGGTCAACCGTGCATGAGCATATTGTATCTGTACCTCAGAGCTGGGTGCCAAACCATTCTGTCCCGTTTGGCTTCCCGAAAGGATACAACCCATATATACAATCATTCACTAACGGAACGACTTTGAATGACCTTTGCAAAACTTGCGTAGCATTGTAGCATGTCCTGTCGTAAATGAATTTGGTCAGCACACTCGTTGTAATTGTCAAATCATTTTTAGCACACTACACGTAGGCTAGCCAAAGTCAATCACAATTATGTGACTATGAGGCATTCAGGCGCCCGGGTGAGGGCTCTCAGGTCTATACCCTCCCGCCCCGAGCAATGATGGGGGGCATTCCGCTTACTTGGTATCACTTGGTATATCACCTTTTAAAACAGAGACAGCGAGAAAGAGCGCATCCGCCTTGCAGTTGTCATTCCATGATGTTGACATACCAAGCACTGCGGGGAAGATGTTGTGGTCTCCTATTACCTTCCTGGCCTTTGCACTGAATCTTTCTGATTTAAGACCAGCCCCGTATGGCACGACCAACTGTGCAGGCTAGTAACACTTGTAATACGCTTGTTTTCGGGAAGACTTTCATACCTTGTTTTATAGTTTTCATTTTTCGGGGGGTATACCGCATCAGTATCTTACGTACATTAGTTGTAAAAGATTGATTAGGGTTAAACTCGTGATATACTTCGCATTTCCAATGTCACTATACGTCGTTGACGTATGTACCAACGTCATATTTCCTCTGCTGGGCGACCAATATATACTAGCTCGTACAACAGCTGAAGAGGCATTGTAAATTCTCCACTAATTCTAGCCGTAATTATCTTCTTAAATTAGTAATGAAAATGCGTTCCTCACTCCTAAAAAATAATTTTCAAAACAAATAACCCTTCATAAATTTGTCACATGAGATATCAATTCGGTTCATCAAGTCGGTTCATCAAGTCAAAAACAAATATAGGCCTATCCCATATGACTGATTAGCTTTTGAGTTTTTTTTTTTTTTTAAATGTGCGTTAATGAAAACTTAGTTTCATCTTGTGCTAAAATGTACATAGCAATTTAATGTTAGGCTAGGTGTAATCAGATCAGCCTACATCTAAGGTGACGAACCATTATCACTCACGTTGAACGTTTGCTTGCCATGGCTTAAAGTAGGCCTACCTGATTCCACCGAGAAAACCTAGAATGGAAAAATGGCCGTTTTGACCTAGCGTGAACCAGTCTAATAGCCTATTACAGAGTTCACCTACAGTTAGCTATCAATGATATGTAAATGTGTACCGGTAATATTTTCAGATAAGTTCGTTATGCGGGGCAGAGCCAAGGTCTGAGTGACTGCAAGCCCTTACTCAACGATATTCATTACTTAATGGAGAGAAATAGAAACTAGCTTATGACTTGTATAATTTTTGGAAATTGTCTCTCTTTTCATCATTTCCAGTGCAATAAATAGAACCAGCTGTTTTACGTACCTCGATTGGCCAGCCTGTCTTTGATATCTTAAGGTCATAGGCCTAGCTAGTTTTAACATAAAAGAACTTTGAGCTGGCTTGCTGATTTAAATTTTAATGATTGTTATTTCTTAAATTCATAATTTATAAACATTAACTCACGACATTACATATCTAAGACAAATTAGAAACGATATTAATTGGGGAAATCGTAAATGCACGTAGAATACTTTGTCTCTCTGCACAAAGCATAGGCCTGTATGCACAATAATGTATACGCAGCGTTTGTGAGCAGTGTGCAACCTGCAGCTTGCCTCAAGTGGATTTCGCTCATTACCTCCCACAAACAAAATATTATTTTTAAGCTACGGCTCTGAGTTACACAGACGTGTACAATCTGTCTCTAACTTATGCAGTTACTATTGAGCGACAAGGACTGGATTTAACTACCGTCTGGTATAGGCATTATACTATGTATACACGTATGGTTGAGGTACTTCCATGTATCTTCGATATATTGTAAATAAACAGCTATATAATATTGATTCTGAAATACGTGTTGAAAATGTTGCCTGCTTGTTCACGTCTGCTATATCAACTTTTGTAAGATAAATCATTGTGTCACTGCGAAGGTTGACGTAAAATTAAACAATCGAACACATATAGTGCCTCCGGGCGAAGCACTTTTCTTTAGAGGAGAACGAAGAAGTAGCAAACCAGCCTGTTGCTTGGAGAGAAGACAGAACGAACGTTCGTTGAACGTTTCCCCCCCAGGCTGAAAAAGCTACCGTATTACGGATGTTGTTTTCGAGAGGAAGGAGACTTCATTTGTATACGAAGCTATGAACTACCTCGCGTGCACACGGCTCTTAAATTGAGTCAGAGTTACTTGTGGAGCGTGAACAACTTGGTTGAATAAAAGATGGTTATTTAAAGAGGTTGTTTGAACAGATCTTGAGATTACTTCTGCCTGAAATAAATTGTGACATGATTGTGAATAAGATTATCACGAAAATATCTGTCCCAGCTGATATATGGATAAAACAAATGGTGAAGTGAAGCGCATTCGAAGTTGCTTAGAGCTGACTTCGATCGTTCTCTAGCGAAATTGTATAAAATGTAATGGGTAAAGGCAGGTGTATGAATACCGAGGTGAAGCTTTGATGATGAGTTTCGACACACATGGGAAGGGGAGGAGAGAATATATCCATGAAGCTCATCAATAATATCGGGGACATTTTTTACCCCACCTCCGCCTTGTCATGTACGGTTGGCATGTCTGCCGTAGTGCGAAGTGCAACTACAGTCCGTTAAATGCACTCAGTCACTTAAATGCCCACTTAGTGGACTCCATGTTAGTAATGAAAACCCCATCTGGTGTAGGTATCTAGCACAGTTTGACATGTTGCAAACTTTCAGTAGTTATGAAGAATCCAGAATTCAATCAGTTTACCTTGTGATTCTTCCATGACCAATCTTACTCATTTAGGGTGTGGAATTAGTGTTAACTATTATACACCTGTCCTGATTACTCTCGCCAAGGGAATACCACACTATGCAGCGATATTTATTCCACGAAATACATCTAGTGGCTTTATGTAAGAAAAAAAAATACAAGTTTGATCTGTACATTACGGTTGTTTAAGGGAATGCTAACACCAACATTCTTCGAGTCTTTGATACCTGGATGTCAATTTGACTTACTTTTTGTGACGACGACTTCATAAAGCCTAGCTATCATTTCTTGCAAATAACCCGCACGCTAGTTTTTTTTTTTCGTAGGATGGCGATGGAAAAATCGGTTTTTCAAAAATTTTAAATTTGTTTCAAAATCATGGCTAGGGTTATAATCAAGGTTAGGGTTACGTTGACAAGAGATATTTGACCTGGTCTTCCATAATCCGGCGTCAGAATTAAAAAAGTTAGCTGAAAAGCTGTTATTTGGAATTAAGGGTGTGGCCAATTTCCAAGAAGCTGATTTGTCCATTGGCATGATTCTTCCATTTCCATCCTACGAAAAAAACCTCGCAACCCGCACAGTGCTGCGAACAAGCTTAGACAGCTCCGCCTAAGCTGAACGGATTTCCTATAAGTCTCTTGTATTGCTCTTAAAAACGTCCGAGTACAGACTCAAACCGAATCTGATCAACGAGGCATTGACGCGGAATCTGATCAATTATTTGACAAAGTAAAGTTTAAGAATGACCAAAACTGATTCAGTTTTGGACCAAATGGAGTGAAATGGGGAATCTGACAGTGAAATTTTGTTGTGCGTCTAGTAGATGTGTCACACACTTCTACAATGCAATCTATATAGTTATGGCTGACCCATCCTCAGCATCGTTTCCGAATCTCAACACTTTAGCAAAAATTTGACTCCGAGTGCCCCCCCACCCAACCACACACACACACACACACACACTCTTCAATACCATAATCAAGACCACCAAGAATTTGACTCGATTCCTGGTCTGTTTGACCCGTGGTGTTTGAGATAAAAGGGGATGGCTATTCACAACATTATACAACATGCTGAGAGGAAACAGTCATCCTCTTTAAACATCCATCCTCATCATTTGCAACTGACGGGTTAAGTTAATTCTGCTTTCATTCAGCGTACATGAGGTGGAATTTACTTGAAGAATTACACTGCACATTATGTATATAATTTTTGTAGCTTTTGCGTCGAGTTGCCACGGGATTTTTCTCTCTGTCTCTCCCCTCAATAAGTATTTGTAAGCCCACAAAGGAAAGGGAAATTTATAAATTTTTTATCATAAAATTTTTAAACTTTCAAGTGTGGAGCAGAAGTGAAGATTTTACAGTGTTGACAAATTGGAAGACATCTGTTTTGCCTTGGAATGCCGTGTGGTAGAATACTTGGAACTTAGACCATGACATGCTGTGGTGAAGTCATAACACTCCGTTTGAAATAGCTCATCATACCGTATTGCAATGTTTGGCTTTGACTAATATTTAAAGCGTACGAGGACCCTTTCAGCGGGTTTGTAGTTTAGATTAAAAAACCCTTACCACTATAAATTCCGTATTTCATAAATACCATCAACAAAATACTGCGAAAACCCATTAAATATCGTAATTGTGGCAGAGAAGAGTTTTAAGTTAATTATTATCGGGGTTGATAAGTTTGATGGTAGAATTAAATACCAGGTGACGATTGGAGCTAAATTGAGGAGAAAATGTTTTTTTCAAAAACGAAAGAAACACGACGTAGAGTAGCATGTCAAATAACTTGTGACTTTGTAACACACCATTAAGGACTATTGCTTTTGGTTAGGGGTTGGGCATTGGAAGGATCTAAAAAGGTGATAGGGAGAAAAAATAAGCAGAATGCGTGATTCATTAAACATTTGATGTACTGACTTAAAGCTTTCATATGTTAAGGCCGGTTCACACTCCAGTATAGCGCTATAAATCTATGAAAGTTAAACACTGTTCAAATCTGCATGAGTTATGTCCGTGATTGGCCCGGGAGAGCAAAGGATGGCCATACTCTACATGGCCTAGCTCGCCAACAGGCAAAAATGACGATCATGAAAAAGCATTAAAGAACCCAAATAAATTTAAAAAAAAAGTAAAAAAAAACAAATAATAAGAAATAAAATAAAAAAAGCAAAATAAAATTCAAACGCAAAGTTTTGTTTGTATCTGGCGTTTTCATTTTATTTCTTATTATTTGTTTTCCTTTCTTTAATTTATTTGGGTTTTTAATGCTTTTTCGTAATCGTCTATTTTGCCCTGTTGGCCGCAGAAAGTTTTTACCATTTAGATTTCATTGAATCAGCTATATTAAAAGATATGAAATGAAACTTGTTCCTACTATTATCGTCAGAATTCGGTAAAAAGTGGGGCACAAACGATAAGAAATCCCCTCCACTTTCAAAAGTGTGGGGACATGTCCCCCTGTCCTCGACCTGTTGACGTCCGTGATTTCATTCTGCTTGAAATTTTATATGACCTATTTTCTCTGTACCATTTCAATAATAAAGCATTGCTTTCTTTTCACCGTTTGTTTTACAGCGCTGAAAAATGGGCAGCTACTTTAGGAGAAAGACTCAATATAACAAGTAGCCATTATAGCGGGGTGCAGTACTTACGTAAGGTAAGATATAATACTGTCTTTCATAACTTGTTTGCCTACCGTTCAATGTCAATCAAACCTCACCAGCCTATACTGTACATACTGACTTCTCAGTCAGCAGTAAAGGCTCGATTGGCCTCGTCCCTAGTTCCGTCATTGATTTTGCAGTGGCTGCATCAGGACCGGATTGAGGTGCTATATAGCCTCGTCGGCCAGAAGAGGCATTATGAAGAATACGGGTTGTGATCTGGTAAACGACAGATTTATATTTTCAGAACAAATACGCTTAACATGCTTGTATGTACGGTGGTAAAGGTACTGAGAATTGAAGCTGCCATTTAATTGTGTTTCAAAAGTCGTTCACCTAAGCTACTGATCAGAATTCAAATCCAAGCCAATTATGTTCTTAATCTGGCTGTTGGCCTCGGGTACTTCAACAGCCTAGGGAAGAAAACGTATTACGTATACAACACCACAGGAAACCTGGAGGAAAATTTAAAATGCTAGACTAAATGAAGGTTTTCTTGATTCGTGAGTTATTTATAATGAAGCTGGTTCATTCAGTGCTACTGTAGTTTTAGTCAAGGGGATATGGTTATAGTGCATTTTAACCCTACTAAAGATCACCATTTTACCTAGTTTCCTATACGGTTGATTTGAGCTGGACTGAGCCAAGTTAAAGGACAATAAATCTCATCACAAACAGTAAAACTTTTTCCAAATCAGTTTTGTTCTAGCCCCTCCTCCAATTTCAAAAAGGACATGTGTTTAGTGCACCTCCCCGAAAGTGAAACAATAGCCTGTTCTGAGTTAAGATTGCTCAGGGCCATATCCACATAGGCTGTGCGGTGGTTAGTCTACTCTCTAAATGTAAAAGAGTGACTACAGGGACCACTCTTTTATAGAGTGGAAATCGATTAAGATTCCACTCTGCTTGGAGTGGTAATTAACTCTTATTGAGTAAAAATGTCACTCGACGGAGAGTGGAATGGCACTCGAAAGCGGGAGTGTCACTGTAGTCACTCTTTTTGGTATAATTTCACTCTTTCACATTTAGAGAGTAGGTACACTTCTTAGTGAGCTTTTCAAGTCATCAGTGACAGACCAGTGAGAGTGATACTATAGTTTGAGTTACATTTCAATTTGAGTGCACTGACCAATTGTATTTAGAACTATATGGCTATTCCTAAATATGTTTGGGAATGCCATAGACCCTTTAAGAAATGTTGAGTTGAACGTTGTTTACGAGTTATAAATGCACAGAGTGATGTTGTATTGAGTACTGTGGAGTTGAGTGAAGTCGAGCCGAACTATTTTGATTAATGTTGTAGTAGACTGAGAACTGTTTAGTTGCTTGTATCTCACTCTCGAGTTGCACTGAATCAGAAGAGTTGATTTAAATCGTGCCCTACTGAATGCTATTAAATTGTGGTGAGTAATGTGAACTTGACTTTTATCTCCTCGTTTTCCTCTCAGAAGAGGCACAAGGTAAGAATTAAACACATGACGAAAGAAGTTTAATAAAAGTAAAATACAGATGGCATCAGGAGAAAGATAAATAAATAAACAGTTGGTAATACTTGAGTACACAGCAATACTGAATTATAATGGCACCAGCACATAAATGATGGTACATCAATTAGGGAAAATATTACTTTTTCAAGGTTTACATCGTCTTTGCATGAAATCGATTAAATTATGAAAGAGCAATGCTGGTCTATTAAGATTGTTAAACTTCGAGCTGAAGTACAGTACGAGCTCGATCTATGGCTCAGTGGCATATCCAGGATATTTTTCAGTGGGGTGGACCCAAATAGTCGGTTAGGGTAAAAGGTATAAAAAGCAACAAAAACAAGGAACAATTATGAGGATAGCGGCCTATCTTTTACACATCGAATTAGGATTAAAAAATGACGTATATGGGAACATTTGTGGCGTGGTCTTTTTTTCTTTCTTTAGGTGCATGCCAATAACTGGGTGCGCGCTTGTTACGCCCCTCGATTTGTATGTTCCACTGATAACTTACGTTACGTGTATGGGTACGGTACAGCTGACGCAGTGTCCCCAAATTCTGTGAACCATTATCAATGCAAACAGTGAATTTTCACATATTTCATTTAACTGATATTAGTCGGCGCAATCTCTCCGTTTTACTTGTAGGCCTATATAGTGATATGAGCTCACGAAAACAGCTTGTCCGTCTCACAGATTAGTCCCGAGTGTGGTTAAACTTTGTAATTACAATGAATGGAGATGGATTTGACTCTGTTCATCACCCATATTTCACCCATATCAGCTGTCTTGCAGTTGACTTGAGCAATGCTGATTCAGTTTTTTTTTTTGAGCTGGACAGTGTTGACTTGATTGTTCTGGGTTGAGTAAAATGTTGACTTGATTGTTTTTGAGTTGAGTATAATGTTGAGTTGATTGTTGTTGAGTATACTACATGTTGACTTGAATGCTATTGAGTTGAGTAAAATATTGTGTTAATTGTTTTTGAATTGAATATACTCTTGACTTGATTGATTTTGAGTTGATTATAATGTCGATTTGATTGTTTTTAAGTTGAGTATAATGTTGAGTTGAATTGCGTAAATGAATGTGTTATAATGACCTGAATTGTGCTAAGCTTCACTCAATTGAGTTAAAAGGATTTATCTTGAGTTGAAGTGTGCTGAGTTCAGAGATCATAGGAGTATGAGGCAGGGTTAGGGTACTGCCCCATTCAGGCACTGGAATAAATACCATTTATTTTCGGGCAGAATATATGTCAAAATAAACTCAAACTCAAAAGATGAACACGCGGTACCCTGCGGAAGAGGTTCAATAAAGAATTGAATAGCAGTCAGTAGGAAGATGAAAATTATGAAACAAGGATTCTCTGGAATATCAGATTACAAAGATAAAATGAACCAATTGTAACCCTCTAAAAAGTTTCTTGTCAAGCTCAACCAGGACTGCGGTCACTAGCTGTCTAATCATATTCTTGTTAAAATAACCAAAAAATACTTTACACAGGAAAATACTAATTTTTGACGAGCAATTTTAACCAATGGTTATCTAGCCAGGAAAATGGTAAACATTGACTATGATTTTCGGGTTATATTAGTTACTGGGAAATGGTTGGATAATCGGTGACCGCTATTCTGATTAAATTTAATCAGGGTGTTTTAGAGTGAACCAGCAAGCAAAATATGGATACTAGCAATTACCAATACAAAGAATTAATTTAGCAAAAATTTCGATGACTTTCACCAAACCGATCGGTTTCAAAGAGTTCAACCTTATACAGCGGCGGCACCAGGTTTCAAAAGTGTGTGTGGGTGTGTGTGTGTGGAGGGGTGGTAGGTGGGGCAAGTAGGGGAAGCAGGAATTTGGGGGAACTTTCGTGTGGTGGATTGCTTCTGTACACGGCACACCTCCGTACAGGAGCGGACTGGGGGAAAGTTAGGGGGCAGAATAATTTCTGTGCGAGCGCCACCGTAGACCCCATTTGACCACGGCCTGGTTCGCCAGTGGCTGATATAGGAATGTGTCTAAGGGCGGCGATTTGTGTTGGACATGGGGGGGGGGCTTTGGTTCGAAACTTCAAAATGACCTAGGCCTACCCGTATATTTGTACGTTTTATGTATGTGTAAACGTACATTTAGACGTATACGCATATCTATAAACAGAGGTATATGTGTATGTAAACGCATATGTAAACGTATATGTCTATGTGAGGCTGGCAACGACGGAGCACAAATTTTTGCTTTTCTTAGTCGCGAACAGCATTGGGTGTGCGTTCAGAAGTCAATAACAGCCAATCTTCCGCCACGCAGTTACAGATCCAACTGCCGTTGATTTGAGTGATTGACAGGGAGGACTGAAGACCTGGATATTTTGCAATTCAGCAACAACTTTATTTCGGTCATGTACGTACAGGAAAAATACAATATATATACAGAGATACAGGTAACAGAGTACCCACAGGAAGCTTGAAAAAGCTCATAAGAGTGGATGGATACCCCTACAACATGAAAAAGAGTACAGCTAAATAGCTTACAGAAAATCAAACAAATACAGAACAAAACACTGCAATGTAGAAGAGAAGAACGTGGTACATTTTAAATATAGAAAGTGTAATAGACTGTTGTTTGTTAAAAAGCGTTTTAAGTTTCTTTTGAACATGCATATAGAAGAACATTGAGTAACTGAAGAGGGAAGGGAATTCCAAATACAGGGAGCATCATAACACGCACAATGAAGGGAAGACTGAAGTCTGTAAAGTGGAATAACAAGAAGGTTCCTAACATTGACACGAGAAATCCACACTTGCGCTATCGAAGCGCGCAGAAAAATTGTCTGTTGAAGAAAAGTAGCCTTATACAGCATTCTGCGAGATTAGGGGATCCGAAATAGTATACGCCCATTGTGTGATCCACTAGGCCATGTCCAGTTAGAGGGAAGACCCGGAGGCCCGTTTTAAAATGTTGTCGACATTCGAATGAAGTTCAGTGGCGCAATTAATGTGCATTAGAAAAGAAGTTTTACCCGTTTTGATAAAAGATCAGACTAAAAGCTGGCCACAACCGTAGAGACCAAACAGGCCCGTAGCCAGACAAGGTACTGGAGGGGGCCAGAATTTTTCCAGGGGGGGGGAATTTTTCCGGGGGGGCAAATTTGTACGAATGTATTAAGTCAATGGTAATATTCAAACTATCTAGGGGCGAAAAAGTTTCAGGGGGCTTCGCCCCTGGCCCCCCTTGACTACGGGCTTGAGACCACAGTGGGACGTTTTTATCTGATTTGGCAATAAATAATTTTTCTAGCGTTAAAAGGAAGGGACAATATGAAACGGGCAATTTGGGTGGCCCATAGAAGGGGTTTTAATATCGTACCTCCCCTCCCCCTATCAACCCACTAATGATAGTTGCGTGCGAAGACAACCTATAAAATTCATCGTGAAAGAACATTGTATCAGTATAAGGATTGTAAACACAGGGGTACGAAAAACGTCCTTTAATGTCACATTATCCATGCAATAGTTTATTTCATTAAATTTTGCTCAAAATAAATAGAATTTTGTTTCATTTAAACTACATGTAGTAAAGTTTGAATAAAATTAATTAAATATTTGACAAGATTCCGATAATGTGTCCCTATGAATTACATTTTTTGTCGATCTCTGGGACAACTCGTAAGTGCGTTACTTTGAAGGCCCTGAATATGAAGTTGCATAAAATATTTGAATGTGTACGTCTAAGATTGTCTCAATAATCACCAGGCATGTATGTATGGCAATATTGTAGATGCGGACGAAGCGCGCCGAAGAAATTGGCCTTTCATGGTCAGTAGAGCTAAATATTACAGTTGTTGAGGGATGATGCAAGAGATTTCTTCCCGATCAACCAAAGTATTGGGATCATGACGTGTAAGCCCTACACGCAGATTTAAGGAAATATTGCGGGTTTATCAAAATATTACATTGGGTACTGCGTTCTTCCTAACCAAATTATTAGAGGGTACTATGACACACACACTCACCCACACACACACTCACCCACACACACACCAATTTTAGCAAATATCACTACAATTGACCATCTCTGCGTGAGGACTGGACAACTGAAGGCTTTCCGTTCCCAACCAAATTAAAGAGGGAATGTACATGTGTGTCCACGAATGTCTTCTTAACAGCCGAACATTTAATTTGATATGTGTGCGCGCGGAGCGCACCGAGAAATACGTTTTTTGACTGCTCCAATTGAGTATAATTTATAAACTTATTGTAACGTGGAATATGCATGCAATATGCTCTTCAATATAAATTATTATGCATCAGCGCAATATGGAAAGATAGGTCGTAAACTGCATGGCACCTAAATATGCACCGCCTAAATGTACGCATGGGAGCTCCTAGAAAAGCATTTGGGATATTCTTGGACACGAAAGAAAACGACAGAAAAGCTTGAGTAAAAGGTGAGAGTTTCACAAAATATTACTAAATGATCTATTAAATGTTACTTTTTCACATTTTCACAGTTTCTTTTTTGTCAAAGACTTCAGACGGTGAAGGGCCCAGAATAATCCGCCCTGGTTAATAAACATTGTATTCTAGCATGGGAAGTTAATATCCATAACATATAAAAGGGAAAGGAGGGACAGAAAGTATCCGCATATTTGTAAAATACATCAACCAGGGGAACTGAACTTAAAAAAATAATTTTTGAGGCCTGGCGCTTTCCAAGGATACCTGTTTATTTCGTACTTGTGCACTTTGTATTTTAAAAGCAATACTCCCGCAGCCCGAGAAATTCGTCGAAAATTCATGGAATTTTGGAAATACGGCAGAGCTCTTGTAATTTTGTAAAGAAGGTGTAGCTTACTTTCAGTGCTTGGACAATGTATATTCTAGTCCTGCAATGTTTTTAGATGAACTATAGATCATGGATTTGTCATAATATGGTCAATTATATGGTCAAAGGATTTTCCTTTGTTCGTGAGACGCAGACACTCCAGATTGTCACTGTTAGAAGAGTAGGAAGGGAGAGGAGCGTGTTTTCACTTCCCCACCTACCCCTACATCTTGGCCTGTGGAACGGGTGGTACGTAGGGACCAGACCTCCCAATATTTCAGCTTGATCAAAATGACCCCTTCCTTTCGGAAAGGAAGGCTTTCCTCGATTGTAATTACCAAGCTGGCAGTTTTATTTTTCTGAGCAGGTAGGGATATTATTGCTAGCCGCCGTAGCTACCTCACTTTTCAAAGCCTACTTCGCCAATATCTTTTTACGTAAAGGTATTGATTTCACCTTAATATCCTTATATTTATAAAATCACTGTTTCTTAGGCATTTTGCATCCGCATGCAGTTTCCGTGTATCAAACGTTCGTTGGCCGTATCTATACTATCCATTCTAAATAAGCCTAAGCCTCCTCGATCTGTTTTGTTTTCGTGTGAGTCAAACATTCTCGGATGATGGCTGCGTGTGTGACGTGAGGCTCTGGTTAATAATTATTGAGCAAGAAACGTGCACTGTTCTCATTTTCGAGAGTAACCCTTGAAACATCTTCCGATGTAGTTAAAAGCGAAGGTAATTAGAAAATCATTCCAAGGTTTCTACGTCGACTCGGGCGTCACGACACCGGAGCTTCATTTTCAATTGATGAGTTCGTCTCAGAATATATAGTTCTGTTTAAACAAAAGCTTCACAAGCAATTTACATCGTCAGGGTTCAAATGAACGTCGGTGGGATGAAGCAGCCTGCGCACACAGCTCGTTGTTTTGATGTTGCCAACTGGAGTAAAGCGAAGGCTTGGGCCTTAAGCCCGCTGCCTGGACGTGAAGAAGGGCGCCATAAGTAAATTTTTGTCGTCTCGGGGTGCAATATCAGAACGACAAAAGTGAGGCATCTTTAGTTTGAATGTAATAAGTGCATAAAAATGGCTAAATGGGAATAGGGTGGGGGTGGGGGTGGGGGTGGGGGTGGGGACGGGACTATTAAATTTCTCCATCCTTTATTCATCTTTGCTTGTCTTGTATAATTCCGTTCAATTTCCCTCCACTGATGGTCATTCCAGGCTTGCCATTGTTACCATACCGGGAATTGTTTGGGTTTTCCCGGGAGTTTTCTCCGGGGGTGGGGTCTTTATACATGTGTTAACGGGCATTTTGATTCATCAAGCAAACCTCTGTAAACGCAATGTGTACAGTATATACAATATTTCATCACCTCTCGAATATCAATAACACCTTTCAGTTGCCAACGGGGTGGACGTTCTTATCTGATCCTTAGGCATCTGAGGCGGAGGGGAAGCGCTTTACTTCAGTATAGCGCTACAAAGCTATATGAAAGTCGAACACTGTCCCATGCTCTCTCGGACCAATCACGGAGTCTGACATAGCTCACCCGGGCAAGTCACGGACATAGCTCGGAGTTAAAGGGTGTTCAAGTTTCATAACTTTATAGCGCTATACTAGGGTATGAGCCGGCCTTCAAGGCTTACTTCAGAATAGCGCTATAAAGCTTTGAAAGGTGAACACTGCTGACTGTTCAACTCCGCACTATGTCCGCGATTGGTCCTGGAGAGCAAGGGATGACCATAAAGGCCGGTTCATACTCCATTATAGCGCTATGAAGCTGTGTTTAAGGATGTTAGCTGGGTCTCGATATGCCGATGTTAAATTGATTCATACTTCAGTTTTCTCGCATAGCTCAACTTTCGCAGTACTACCATGCAATGCACAGTCTCCCAGTACCTGCCTATGCAAAGGCCAAGTACAGTACATATATGTGTATGCGGTTTGATCGGCTCTACAACAAAGTACACTATTGATTACCGTGATAATTTTAGGGAATACAAGAAAATCCTGCCTTACTAACCTTTATGTCTTAATCCGTGGGAAGCAATAACTGTTTCCCTTCATTCCGACAACTCTCACTGTCACTATCAGGCCGCCGATAGTCGCACGGAACCCGAATACATGTAATGAGCCGGTATCTGAAAAGGTCCGCCATTGTTGTCGAGCAGGATATCGTGAGCTCGTTTCAAAAGGTCGTTCACCTACCAAGCAGCCAATCAGAAGCCGTTTCCTTTGCGATATCTCGAGAGCTTGCGAGAAAAGTTGAACAATGTTCACCTCCAAGCGATGACCGTGAATCGAACTGGCGGCAAAGGTATTTTGACCATATATGGTTATTGATCGCTTTATCGCGCGAGAAATTAGAGAGTATGAACCGGCCTTAAGCCTAAATGCTTCTTAAAGCTTTATAACGCGTGAAAATTTGGAAGTATTACCTGGCCTTAAAACTGGGGCTAGCTATGTCTGTGAATGGCTGAGATGAGCAAGGGATGACCATATATGGTTCTTATAGTTGTATAGCGAGTGAAAATTTGCGAAGTATATGAACCGGCCTTTAGGAAGACAAAATATTGCAAATGTGGTTCAGTTGCATGTTATTATTGTTCACTGGTTGAATGCTCCTGTGCATAGGGTTTATTACGGAGGGTCACAACATTGCAAGAATGCGAAGCAAGGGAATACAGGGGAAGATATATTTTAGAAAAGTGAAAGCTTTTCGAATTACCAGTAGAGACCCTATAGTGGGAGAGACTGGCCAACATATTTCATGGGCGCCATTTTGGAGCCAAATGTTAACTATGGCCAGATATCATATACACTGTGTGCGTACAGTTTTCCGTACAAAATGTAAAACAAAGTGAGTTACACCGTTCTGTTCTCTTGTGACAATCATTCATATTGGTTGACTCTGGCTGGCACTGTCTGCCGGATCCTTTAGTTTGTCACCCGGTGCAATAAAAAAAACCGTCCTGGAAGGGTCTAGAAGGAGGGGATAACACCCTCCAGTTTGAGTAACTTTTGCTAATAGAAAGTGACGAAAATGCAGAATGGTGTATGCTATTTTGACAGTTTTAAAAGTGATTTTATTTAAAAAATCTCATTTAAGTGTGTCTTATTTTTGTACTGGTAAGAAAAAGGAGGAATGGGTCTATTCTGGGCTGGGTCTACCCCTTCTTTCTGAGAAAACTACTATTACGTTAATGCAGGAAGGCATACATGCAAAATGGTGCTTTTATGGAAAGTTGTAAGCAAGTTGAAATAATCATTTAAGATTTTTCATTATTTAGTGAAAGTTTCAGGAGAGATCGGGGGAAGGGGTAAATGTAGGGGAGCACTTCCTGGTGGGACACTTTTATTTCTGAAAAAGCCTAGGCCTATAGGTTTCTAAAATTGTGACTGACCAGGGTGTATTCCATGTAAAAACCTACATCAAAGTCAAAGGTACGCAAATGTTTCAGTTTTCTCATGCTACTTATAGATCCAGGAGCAATGTTTGATCTGTTATTATGTCCCCCTCCCCCATGAAATTTTTTGAAAAATTGGGTGTTGTTACTGGCTTTGGTGCATTATGGGCACTTGCATGAATAAATAAGTCTCCGGGAAAACAATATCTCCCACTATTTCTCACCTGCGGGTAATATTCACCTTACCGAGCGGCGAGTATCTCACAGCACCGGTCACCTCAAGTCCTGCAGTAGTGGGGATCAATGTTGATTCTTCTTTCTTTCAAAATTATCCAATATATGGGAAAGAGAGCTACTGTCTTTCATGTAGTTTCAGGAGAAAGAACAATTTTGCATAATTCTGGCAAATTTAGGACTTCTTAGAATTTAGAGTTAAACTTTGAGGATCATGAAGCCAATTGGCTCATCTAGGACCCTATACCAGAGTGAGCGTGGATGAACACTGGCGAGATTCGCCTTCTCTTGTCGACTAATGCTCAGAGGTTAATGAGGCAGGCGTGTACTAATCGCTCAAAATCCTAGGCTCCCGGGACTACCATTTAAGTGGCCATCGGACGGACGTGAGTGCACAATATGCCCAGTCTTTACTGAGGCACTTCCTCAATGGCTGAGAGGTTGGAGGTTCCTTGCTCTGCATCACGTGCTCAACAGCTGACTGAGCAATGCAGACAATCCTGAGTAAGTCAGACAACTTCCTGAAACAGACAAACTTAAAGACAGACAGTCATCACCCCAAAGTATATTTTTAGTGTAGGGGTATAAAAATTCTCAGTTGGTGACTGCTCTTTGATTGACATCAAAGTTTGAAAATTTGAAAGATGCAGAGTAGCTCACATTCCACACAAGGCAGAGAGAGAGTGCTTTTATTACATTTTATAGCCTTGTATGCTCACCAGGACATGGCCTTAAGCAATAAAACGGGTTTATTCCTGCACAAGGAGTAGCTTCATACAGTTATGGGAGGAGCTAGAAGTTGCATAGTTGGGAGAATTGGAACTGTCTGGGATGATGAAAATTCCCCTTTAAAATTTACCAATCAAAACCCCTCAGCATTACTGTGAACAGCTAACCGAACAAGTAAATCTTTGTCCCCAGAAAGTTTCCAAGTGGTTCCACCGGGAGATTTGATCGGGTGACCTCTACTAGTGCAAGGCAGCCTAGAACACTTTTGCCACCATAAGGTGTTGTAACGAGTCATGTTGACTCAAGTCACTAATTTTCAAAGGGAAATGAATCGAGCAATTGTATCATAATTTTCCTCACAGAAATAATACAATGACTCGAGTCACATTGAAAGTAGTAATTTAGTAAATGAAAATGACTCGACTCGACTGCAAAATTAAGTGACTCTTTACAACACCGCCATAAGCTAACTCCACCCTCAAAGTCAAAGATGAAAGAGAAAGACCTTGACAACGTCCATTTTCTTCTCATTCCCCGCATGCCTCATTTTTTCCCCCACGAGGTTATGGGCAACTTTGATTTTCAAAATTTTTCAAATTTGTTTCAAAATCAATTGTTAGCAAGGGTGGCGCCAGCGGGGGGGGTGCCCCCCGTCGGGGAAGGCTGCCCCCCCCCCCGTCGGGGAAATTTTTCGGTTTCGTCGGGGAGCTGTTATGTATACGATAAAATATGTAGTCCCCGACAACGCCCAGTCGCCCCGACGATTTACTTAATTTTGGTCTAAATTAGGGCAAATTCTTCAATAAAAACCCCAAATTTTCCAATTTTCTTCTTCAAAGCCCCATTTTTTCAAATTTTCCATGAAAATTGCCGGCAATTTTTTCAAATTTTCTCCAAAAAGAGCCTAAAATTTTCGGCGCGCTTCGCGCGCCAAAATTTTCCTTCAAACGTCGTTGCGGCACTTTATTTCCTTCGTTGAGACTTTGGGTTGCTGGCCCCCCCCGTCGGGGAGCTTGGCCCCCCTGTCGGGGAAATCCTGGCGCCACCCCTGATGGTTAGGGTCACACTTGGGGTTGGGGTTTCGATAACCAGGGTTTTTTGGCCTGTTCTTTCATAATCCGGTGTCAGAATTACAATGAAAGGGTCGAAAAGCTGCCATTTTGGAACTTATGGCCTATTTCCAAGAAGCTGATTGGTCCATTGGCATGATTTGCCCATAACGTCGTGGGGAAAAAAATTGCCCTCCCCGCATAGTGCATAGCATAGCATGGTGTAGGCTAGTCAGGGTAACCCTGCCGTCGAGGGTATGCTTTATTTGGTCTGTTCATACCCCCTCGGCGCAGGGTTACCCTGACTAGGTGTAGGCCTACTTATTGTTATACAGGCGATTCTTTCGCCTGCTATCAAAAACCAAAAAAAGTTGTCGGAAATGATGCGTTCTTGAAAATTCCAGGAAATAATCGACAAATTTCAGGAATTTTGTACTTCCTCCCCGGGAATTTTGTCTTGAGCTATGGAAACACACAGTTGGAGTACCATCGCGATGCGGATCAAATCACTACATGTACGGGCCGGTACGGTACGACGGTGTGTGGTCGTTCGGTCGTCTGTCTGGTTATTAATCTATGGACTATGGCCTTATTCGTTATCAATGCTCTTCGGCAGTCTTTTTTAACTATAGCCTAGACCAGCCAGTGCCTGTTGGATGTGAAGCATTACGGAGAATTTCACATAACATTTGAATTTATAACTAAGAGGGAAGACAGAAATTTTTGACAGTTCTGTTGTGCAGTTCAGTTGGAATTCGATCAATGAATAGCCTAGCCTATAGGGCCTACAGTATATGTAGGGCCTATACCAGTAGCGTGAAACCTATAACACTGTGTTTACCGATATTAATATTATGCAGTTATGGGCCTAGTAATAACATCTGCTAGATTATTTTAGTGCTGTATGAAAGAGTTTGTCTTTGTACTGAATATGGATAAATCACAGTGGCGGATCCAGGATTTGGCAAAAGGGGGGGCCCAGGTCACAGTGGTTTGTATAAAAGTCCGATCTGGGGGAGGGGTCTAAGGAGAGGGGGTGCCCCCGGGGGCAGTGCCAGAGTATTTTGATAGGGGGAAAAGCATGTGATGAGTAATCGCCGTGCTGGGGGAGGGGTCTTAGGGGAGGGGTGTCCCCCTCCCCTTTGAGAAATTTTTGTTAATTTAAGGCTCTTCAGATGCAAAATGGTGATGTCTGTGGTGTATTTTTTCAACTGATCTTATATGGCTGGAAAGCGTTTTATAATTCAGTGAATTTTATTTTTTGGTTGAGTGAAAGATGCTTTTCTGGGGAGCGGTCTAAGGGGAGGGGTGTCCCCTCCCCTTTGAGAAATTTTTGTTAATTTAAGGCTCTTCAGATGCAAAATGGTGATGTCTGAGGTGTATTTTTTGAACTGATCTTAAATGGCTGGAAAGCGTTCATTATTCAGTGAATTTTAATTTTTGGTTGGGCGAAAGATTCTTTTCTGGGGAGGGGTCTAAGGGGAGGGGTGTCCCCTCCCCTTTGAGAAATTTGTGTTAATTTAAGATTGCTTAGATGCAAAATGGTGATGCCTTTAGTATATTTTTGAACTGATTATATATCGCTGGAAAATGTTCATAATTTAGTGAATTTTAAATTTTACCCTAAATTCACAGTATATTTGATCAAAATAAATTACAAGGCTGAAATAAGACACTACAGGGTAATATTGCAGCAAGTTATAGTTAAAAGCCTGATGTTGTCGAAAATATAATAAATATTAAAGAATTCTGAAATTCCCTTGAAAGTAGAAGCAGTGCTCCCAATGCTGTGGGCCTGGCCGGTAATAGACTGAAGTTAGCAATCCATTAATACAGCGCTCATGAGTAACTCCTTGCAATGCACAGAGAAAGTTAATGAGGCCAGTATAAGCCAAAATGTTACCAGTTGAAAGTCAGTAGCAGAGTTATTAACACAATACTTATTTTCCGAGGTAGAAAATAATGAACAAGTTTGAGTTTCACTCTGACACATGTCATAGGCCTATTTCATTGAAATAGGGCCTTGTCCTCTGTTCTATGAAGTTGAAAAAACTTTCAAAATTTTTGGAAGGGGGGGCCCGGGCCCCCTGGGCCCCCCCCCTAAATCCGCCCCTGAATCATGATACTCGATGTACAATTTGATAAGTTCTGTATTTAGCCTAGGCCTACCTGTATTTACATGTAGCCTACCCTCCACTTCTCAAGGATTGGTAGGTGGAGGATGTCGGAGCAGGGAGCCTGTTCTCTGGCTCATATAAGCTCCCAAAACAATATCCTTCAAGAATTTGTCCACATGGCCCTTAAATTCATTGACAGTGCTTGCTAACACAGCTGAGGCAGGAAGGCTGTTCCAAATATCCACAACTCTTTGAGAAAAGAAGTACTTTCTTAAATTCAATCTAGAAAACTGCTTGTAGATTTTATGGGGATGACCACGGGTAATACTGTCACTAAATGAGAAAAATGTATCAGGATCTATATCCTCAAATCCATGAATGATTTTGAACACCTCAATCAAGCTGATAAGTTGAGCTGATAAGTTCTGAAAAGTACAATCAGTAAATGTGTTTCACACTAGGCCTATTGGTATGATGGCACAACCTACAGTAACAAGGCCACTCTAAGAAAGTTTTCGTTCTTAAAAAACAAGACAAAAGAATGTGAATCTGTTTGTACCTGAAAAAGTTTTGGCGGACTTCACCTTATTTGAGAGCTATAAATCTTTACCACAGATTTTTCCTTTCAAGAGATACCATTACGACAAGTTCAGCGTTTCCAGCTCAAGCCTAAAATCAGAAGTAACCTAATAAGGCCAGCAGGTGCTGTTTACAATTTTTGTACAGAGCTGTATGTACAGGTTCAGTGTAGGCAGTTTGTGCGTTCATTTTGAGCTGCATATCTTAGCGTGCAAGTGCTCGAAAAACAGGTTCAGGCGCGTTAGCAAGTTAGTTTGCTATGCGCGTGCTGCATCAAAAATTGACGCACTGGTTGTGACAGCAGTTTTGACGCGCTTTGTTGACTGTATCGATGCACGACATTCGAAAGTGGCCTTATTAGGTCATGTCACTATACACATACTGTAGGCTAGGCCTACATTAGTCCGCAGTCTGCTGACCCAGTATGGGGATTCCCATATTAGGTCAGCAATATATATAGGCCTACCCATTGTCAAAATTGGGCTACCGCACCTTCAAAAATTTTGAATGGTCTCAGTCTTTCTCAAATTCACATAGCCTATATACTCCTAGGTAGTTGACCTCTATGGGTCATTTATATGTTTAAGACCCATCATTTTAAGGATACTAGGCCTAGCACTCAGTCTCCAAAAAGAGACCAAAAATTTTGATTTATACAAACGATCCTTTTTTGTTTTTTAAAACATTCTAAATCTTGTTACTAGGACATTCACACTATTGTATGCTATATAGCATGCACTGCTGTTCAATTGTGACATAGTTCATAGCTATGGTTACGATCATGTATGCACATACGCGTATGTAGCAACAATCATCGCAGAAACGCACGCAGATGATGTTACTCTCACAGTAATAACCGGGAAAAACTTTGTGTTGCAATAAATAGCCTAGGCCTAGTTCAGGGAGCAAACTGTACGTGAGAACTAGGCCTAGGTACCCTAGGCTAGGCCTACATTAGTCCCAGGCTTTGACAAAGTGTTTTTCATTATTTGTCCATCGGGCAAGCTGTTCTCTTTATAGTCTACTTGTATGCCAGATTGGAAAACTTGTAAGGGTGTGGAGAGGATTCTAATAATGACCAAGAAAATTGCGCGGCCAATATTGTCTAGGGCTACCATCGGTGGGTGCAGAGCCCACTGAAAAAGTTTTGGCCACAACTAGCCTACCAAGTCCCAAGATTGCAGGAAATTGCCTTTCCCAGGCAACTTGTGTGGTTGCTGCCAACAAGTTTGCACGGTTGCAGTTGTCAGTTGTTAAATTTGTGCGGCTGGCAACTTCGCAATTCATATTTTTGTGCGGGGGGATAAAGGGGGATAAATCCCCCCGCAGGGCAAACTTTCCAATCTGGCTTGTCTGCATGAATATCTACTTGTTCACTCTTAATATGCCTTTAAACTCCTTTAGAAGAGACTTTGCATGGGTACTTGCCCACGGGCTATAACATTAAACAATGTACTTGCCCGAGTAACTTTTTACTTGTCCCAGACTGTCGGGCAGGGGATTTGTCGAAGCCTGATTAGGCCTAGTCCGCAGTCTGCTGACCTAGGCCTAGGGCCTAGTATTTGGTCACCTTAGAGCTTCCCATACTAGGTCAGCAATATACCCATTGGCAAAATTGGGCTACTGCACCATCAAAAATTTTGAATGGACCCTTCTCAGATTCACGTATAGGCTAGGCTACCCTATGTAAGTGACCTCTGTGGGTCCTTTATATAAATATGTTTAAGACCTTCATTCTAAGATTAGCCTATTTACACTTAGTGTCCAAAAAGAGATAAAAAATTTTGATTTACGCAAATGATCCTGTTTTGTTTTTTAAACATTCTATCAAGCTGCAAATTCTTGTTACTAGGACGCTTACACTATTGTATGCTAAATAGCACGCATTACTGTTCAGTTGTGACATAGTCCATAACTATGGTTACGTTCACACACGTGCATACGTGTATATCGCAACAATCACTGCAGCAACGCACGGAGACGATGTTACTCTCACTGTAACATGCGGTCAAAAGTTTGTGTTGCAATAGCCTAGGCCTAGTTCAGGGAGCAAAGTGTACGTGAGAACTAGGTACCCTAGGCTAGGCCTACATTAACCTAACGTTAGGCCTACAGTATGTGTACTAATAGCATGATACCACCTTTTTGGGATCGTATTCTTCAGAACTTATCAAATTGAGCATCGAGTCTCATCCATATTCAGTACAAAGGCTAAGCCTTTCATACAGCATTGAAATTTGGCTACCTCGCAAATGTTATTAAGATATCTGTGAATACACTTTTACATGTTTCACACTATTGGTACACATACTGTAACCTGTGTAGGCCATTACAGCAGTTTGTACAGTGCACGTAGACATGGAGTTAGGCCTATAGGCCCCTAGGCCTAAGTTACATTAGGCCCTAGTTACCGTAATGAGTGCCCTCAAGTCACACTGCAATCTCCTGCCCTTCGAAAAAGTGAAACAATTGCTGCTTTGTTTGCAATTGCTGTTTGTTTTTGGTTGTTTGTTTTCAGTTAAGGTTGTAATGGACTTCAGGGCATCTTATGGGGCCTTAGCCCTCCTTTGCCCTTTAAACTGTTATGTTATACTATATACTGTATCTCCAGTCAAATACTTTATAAATCATATCACGATGCAGCCTCCTGTGCCCAAGACAAGGCAAATCTTATTTGTGTAATCTATCAGGATAAGGAACTTCCCTAAGGCTAGGAACCAATTTAGTTGCACACCTTTATGCAGACTGAATTGCATCAATATCATTCCAAAGGAAAGGCTCCCAGGCTGGAACATAGGCCCAGGGGTCAAAATTGCTGCTGTTCCGTTGTTTTGAGAACAGTGCTTTTATTGCCAGAACAGTAACTTTTTAAAAGCCACTTCCGTGGAACATCTTTTTTTTTTAACATTTTTTTTTTCACAAGAAGCACATTGCATATATATGCGTATAACTTAATCTCTGATAAAGTAACCTGTAGTGAATATAAAAAATTTCTTTAAATTTTAGTATGAAATACAGTCTCATTCCAGCTGTGCTCAATTGAAGTTAGATTTGCATGTGTATTTCCCTATTATGCTGCACAGTAAACCGCTACTGTGAAAACAGGGCGCATACTGTCAGTTTTACTACCAAACACAGAAAAACTTTTTAGTATGTCATTATTGCCCTGCAATCAAACGTCATCTTACATCAACTGTCATCTTACATCAGCTTACATCTTACATCAACTGTCAGCTGACATCTTGTGACCAAAGTCAGTGCGCCTTAAGTGTGTTTTTTTTTCTTGCTTTAAATGCGAGATCGTCCCGTTAACTTACTGTGTCAAGTGATCTTTGAAGCAACGTTGCAGCGAAGGGCAAGACTAGAACAATTGGTGCTTTTTAAGTGCATTGAAACAGACACTTGTCGAACAGAAAGACCCAAAATCGGACTGGCAAAAACGCAACTAGAACAATTTCATGTAAATTTGCAGTGACAAAATCAACATCAGTATGTGCACTCACATGTTGGAGAACAGACTCACTGAATAAAAGAACTTGCTCTTTTACAATATGAAATCTTTGGAACAGTAAAGTCTGTTCTGGAACAGTAGTTTTGGAAAGAGCACTTTTCTGTGGAACAGAGGCAGGTAAATTAAATTTCAACCCCTGTAGGCCTAGTACTTAATAAAAGGATGCACCTTGTATTGAAATCTGTGATGAAACCCTGACACTAATGTTATGGCTAAGCCACACCAAACTGGAAGTATGTAGTAGACCTACAGTAACATATATTAGAAGCAGGAAACCAGTTGACCGTAAACTGGGTGACATGCCTATGCTTAAAGGCTCTCTAAGCTCACCCCAGACAGTAACAATTCTCCCTTCTAAATTAACTTCTGGCCCAGGCCTCCTCCAATTTAAACCAAGCCTCCCGTGTAGTATACCTATGAGACAGAGCCACAGTAGCCTGCACTGAGCTTGAATTGCTCATTGCAGTATTGTCAAGCACAGTATGTGAGCTTAAGCTTAATTGGGAACACAATAGACTGTAGAACAGTCACTGTACAAGTTGTTGACCAACCAGAAAGAAATTGTATTGTTTGAATGAATGTCAATCAAAGTGTAGTTATCAACTGTATTTAGATCTCGGGAGATATTCCTGAATATGTTTGGACAGAGAGTTGCCAGCAACTCCCTGGTTTCGGGGGGATGCCATACGCTTAAAGTTTCAACCAACATGAAGACTATAATGGACCAGCTTTCTTGCCAGAATTATGGGCACATGGTCATGCATAATCCTATTATTTTCCTAGTATTTCTTGGTTTGTGAAATATCTTCTTACCAAGAAAGATAGTAGATAATGCGTGTGCTGATATGATGTTAGTCATATATTGAATCGCATACGTACGTATGTCTCGTCTACCTAGCTATGTGCGTCCACATATACTGTACTGCACTGAACATCATGGGATATAAACAATGATGGCAGCGATTTTTTGAAAATTGCCAAGATAATGCGCCAAAAATTCCAAAGGTCAATCAACATACACCAAGATACATTTTCTGGTAATAATGTGTTCTTGAGCCCTAAGAAGTCAGAAATTTTTTGATGAATTTGGTCCACTGAACAATCAGTGATTTCTGGTTCATTCCAAGAAAACAGCCAACCACATTTTCCCAAAGTTCATATGATTTTTCATCTTGCTGTTCATCACCAATTTCTGTGACATCCTTTTGATGTTCTGTTCTGTTCTGTATATGATCTTGGCAACGTGCACCTGGCTGTGATGTCATGGCTACATGTACATTTGAACGTACATAATACTGAGTAATGCACATATTGATAGTAATGTACAATAGCCTAGCAGTAACGTTACTGATTACTGGATAACTAAGTCAGTAGCTAGTACTAGTACTATGGTATAGTGTAACTTCAGTGGACTTTAATACGTGAGGTGACAGTCTTGGTCATGGATTTTAGAATACCCCACTGACCAGTCAAAAACCTCGTCAATGGCTAATTGCAGTTACAATTCTCCTCCAAACCAGTTTCTTTATAAAGCTTAGTGTCATCTGCAAAAATCTTAATCTGGCACCCAGGGATAACATCCAGCATGCATTAATGTAGGCCAAGAGTACAGTGGGACCCAAAACACTCCCTTGAGGACTGACTATTAATATCAGTCCAATCCAATAAACATCCCCCAACATACACATGTTCCTTATGGTTGGACAGAAAAGATCTAATCCACTCAATTGAATGGCAGAACTGTCAGGGCTTAGGACAAAGTAATGACCTCAGGTGAAATATGCAGAAAAATGATGCAGGACGCACCGTTAGCAAGGGCACTCGGTTCCCAGGATGCATGGTTTGTACAGAAAATTCATGATGAACAGGGCTCAAGATTATACTGGTGCTCTGGAGAAAGTGTCAGAAACTGCTCAGACTGTGTCAGAAAACGGCAAAATTGGAGTTTGTCTGGCACTTAAATTGGAGTATGTCTGGAAATTACATTAGTGCCAGAAGAGTGTTGAAGTCTTGCAGACAATCTTTAAATTAAGCAGAGTGTCCTTCCATGTTATTTCCATAACGACATTCACAAGCACAAGCAAGTGGTGTGTTGACCATTCGTATGTTATTGAAGGAGAAGCTATACTAACGATACAGCAATGCAGTGGCTTGTGCATGAATGACACACAGTATTACATTTAGCAAAACACTGAGCCCAATCACAGCTGCACGCCGAACTATACACACTGAGGAGCTTTCAGCAGAAACTTAATCATTTGTAGAGTGTAGTGTCATGTATACATGTTGTGAACGTTATGATACTGCTATGCAAGTTTCTAGGAAAAAAGTGCCATATGATAAAATCTTTGTAGTAGGTAGCATAAATGTTGCGCTTTGTATAATGATCGAGGAATTTGTATGATTATCACACGTTAGATTTAAAGACAGACACTCATGACCCCAAAGTACATTTTTGGTAGGGGGATATCAAAATTCTCAGCTGGTGACTGCTCTTTGATTGACAAATTTGAAAATTTAAAGGATGCAGAGTAGCTAGCTCACTTGATCCACATCGACAGTGCAGAGAGAGTGCTCAGCTTACACATAGCCTTGTGCTCACCAGGACATGGCCTTAAGCAATAAAATAGGTTTGTGTCTGCACAAGGAGGAGCTTAATACAGTTATGGCAGGAGCTGCAAAGTTATGGCAGGAGCTGCAATTGGCAGAATTGGAACTGTCTGGGATGATGAGAATTTCCTTTATACTTCTTGACCAGTTGAGTTATTATCATGGGCAGATCTGTGAACGATTGAACTTTCTTGTATCTTGAATTTCGGGAATAATATATCCCTTCTGTTTGTAAGACAAATATTTAACATATATGTGGGAGTGTAAAAGAATTATCACTGGATGAATAGTAAATATTTATATTTTTTCAAGCCATTAATTATTGAGATGTTCTTGAATACTGACAGACATCCCAATGGCCTTGCTAAGCCACATTATAACAAACTGCATACATAGTTGCTTTTACCCAATAGGAACACTGTTTATGATGATTGCAACCAATATGAAAGGAAAACATTCATGAAATACTTCTTTTCAAATCCCAGATTGAGGTGGTGATCAGTAACTGTGGTTATCACAACTTTTCTCAAAATCTTGCCAAAGTTTTGAAACTTGAAAAAGATAAACTTCCAGATTTTGGAATAGCGAATGTATATGGTCACAACTTTTCCTGTATTCCTGCCAACAGTTATGCTACCTTTACTACAAATATTTTCCTTATGGCACTTTTTTCCCTTGCAAGTTTCTAGACATGTAGGGTTATCCTAAAGTTTACAACATGTGTACATATACACAAGCCTACACTTTGAATATATTTGAGTTTATGCTGCAAGCTTCCTTTAATGTGTAAGTTCTGCATGCAGCTGTGATCAGGCTCAGTGTTTTGCAGTGCTAAATGTAATACTGTACATATCATTCATGCACAAGCAATGTATTGCATTGCTGTAATGTTACTAGCTTGTCTGTCAGTTACATACGTACGGTCAACATACCAAATGCTTGCACTCATGAATGCTGTTACAAAAAATAACATGGACGGATACTTTGCTTAATTTAAAGATGGTCTGCAATACTCTTCTGGCGCCAGTGCCAGACAAACCCCAATTTTGTCACTTTCTGATGCAGCCAATTAAAGCAGATTCTGACACTTCTGCCCCAGAGTACCACTCATTTTGAGCCCTTCTCGTACAGTATTGAATTTTCTATGCAAAAAACAGTGTCCCTGGAACCCACTGTCCTTGCTAATTATGCGTCCTGCACCATTTTTCTGCATATTTCACCCAAGGTCTTGGATTATCATGAGCCCTGCTCTCAGTTAGACGTCGGTGACAGCTAATCACAACAGAACCCCTAAAAGATTGACTGCTTCCTGCAGAAAGTGTTAATAAACTAAAGTGGCTGAGCTCAATTCACTTTCACTGCATTTCATTCCAGTATCAAAATTAATAGGGTAGCCCAATTTGGGGTATACAAAAGTAACATTAGTTATCAACTATGATGTTATTACCACTGACCAAAATAACTGAGTTTTAGATTGAGGGTCTGGGATCCCCAGTTTTAGACTGGCCGACCCTCGCATGAAATATGCATGGGTTAATTACCTGTGAGGGAGAAAACCCAATGGAAGCCTCAGAACTGTTACACAATACCACTTAAAATGGGTACTGTCAAGTGCTTCCTAAGTTATGCCTAGAGCCTGTGTATTTACCACCTCTGGTTCTAACAAACCACTGCCAAGAACAGGTTTGAATCACCCCTCACTACCAGGGTGCATTCCATGTAAAGCCAGCGCCCGAAGTTACACTCAGGTGTCAGCTTTCCCATGCCGACAAAACACAGGTGTGATTTACAGCACAGTATGAAATTCTGTTCCTTGCAGTACATTCATCATACTGGAAGCCAAAATGTAAATATTTGGAATTTTGGCAGGAAATGATATGTTTGTGTGAGATTAAACATGAATTAGGCCTAAGTGGACACACTTTTCACCAGAAAGTCTTGTAACTGTGGTTGAACTTAGTCCTAGTTTGCAGTACAAAATATGTTGTAATTAGGTTAGTCGTATGCCAACTTGAGTGACTCTTCATGCTGCCATACCAATAGATTGCCATCATCAGTGCGGAAGATCTTCGGAATTTTGTGCATGGAATGCACCCAGGCAGGAGTATCAGGGGTGGTTCTCTCAATGTTTCAGTGGCAGTGGCTAACTTTCTTATGTATTATGATCTTCTTGTTGGCCTACTGTAGGGGAAAGAATGAAACTTAAAACTATTTTTTCCTTTGTATGTGTTTTTACCTAATGGATACCAAAATGGATACCAAGAAAGACTCAGCACTAAGTTTTAAACAATGAAATCCATGCTTTAATTCTTTAAACCTGTTTAAGCCCCAAATTACTTTCAAGTGATGAGTCACAGATCAATCTTTCACTTAAAATGTCAATTTACAACGTAAATACCTACTTCTTTTACCAGTCAATGGTGGACTTAACTGATTGCATTTAATTAGGCCTGCTTCCCACATGGTATCTTTGCTAGGTTATTAAACAAGATCAAATGGTTTCATTAATAACATCCAATATCTTGCAGTCTTGATCCATTTTATGTACATAGTACAACAGTTTACGTTTTGACAAATGTTAAACTAAGAAATACAGAATGGGCTCCATTAGTATGGTTGAAAGTTACCAAAGACAGGGTGGTTTGATCTGTTTTCTAGTAGCAGTACGCACCATTTTTAGGGGCGGTAAGTGCGAGGGGCACCCTTCACAAGAGTATATATAGGCCTACTAGGAACTTGGTACCCTTGGGGGCTATTAAGCGTAGCCTGTTGAGTGCATCCAGGAAATAACTAAAACATTTTTTTTTTTGCATTAGGTGCCTATTCTTTATTTTCCATTGGTTATTATACAGTGCATGTGCGGACTATTAGTTTGTTACTGTTTAAGTGTGAAAAAGGAAGGTTTTTTGCACAAAATTAATTTTCATATGTGAAAGAGGAACTGAATCTGTGCAATTTGGTGCAACTTTCGTTAAAATTGGACATGTAGCTCGAGATATCAGCAAATGAAGTTACTACGTTTGTGATCCAAAGTGAGCTTGAGGCACGCAGGGGTTATATGTGACTTCCTCACATAGATGAGAAACTAATGCTTTGTTTCCTTTGATTTTTCAGTCTGTTGTGCTGACCTTGAAATTAATAGGGATAGGACTTCCCCAAGTGGAATGTGAAGTTTGTAAAATTGTTATGCCTTTCATGCAATCACGTTCCGATAACATGTGATTGTTTTGTGGAGGAGAAAATGGGTTGCAAAGTTTAAAGAAAAACAAAAGAATGCTCATAAATGTGAAGCTGTGACATAACATGTGCTTGCTTCAAGTTCACTTTGTGTTGAAAATGTGACAACTTTAACTGCTAATATCTTGAGAATCACACATTGGATTTCAATGCAAATTTCACCAGAATGCTTAGAATAAGTACCCCTCTAACATCAAAACTTGATTTGAGCTTATAGACCCTTCTTTTAATGTGATTAATCTGGTGGAATTGTGCGATGTGGAAAGCCATTATCATTAGCCATAGGCCTTCCTTGAACAGAACTCTGTGCTGCATAGTACATGTATATGCTTCGTTTTGCTGTTACGGAGTAGGTCTGCCACTAATGTATAGTAGTATACCAAGGCCTAGCTAGGCCTTAATTGCATTGTGAATGGAACAAGGAATGAGTTACCTATTACATGACGATGAATTACTAGCATACCTGTGGGCCTAAATTACGTAAGGTATTGATGCAAATTTATTTTAAAAAATTACTCAGATATATTTTGCACGAGCCTGAAGATATGGATGCGTAAGGATGTGTGTCGTCATGGATAGAGACTTTCATCTTATTATATGGTGATTGAGGTGAATTAATCAATTTTTATGTGATAAACCTGTGTAAGGCTGATTTTCTCAGCAAAATGCCAAATCAAGGTGGACGAGGTAGACCACCTCTAATTCAAAAACAGTTAAATCTTCGCTCAAACACGATAGAGCCACACCCGATGAGAGTCACTACACAGCCTCTAACGTACAGTACAGTACAGTATTGATACTACTGAAGGTGATTCTGACTGGAGAGCCTCGGTTATCAACTTTGAAACGGTTTTAGAGTCATCAATGAGGGAGCTAGTGTTTGGTTTGTATTAATAAAGGGGTTTGGACTTAATGCATCTTATGGGGCCTTGGCCCTCCTTTGCCCTTTAACCTGTTATGTTAAATGGAGAGTCCAGCTGAGATTTGAACGTCAAGTTATTTATGCACTGTACTTGTAGGCTAAATGCATGTTGTGTTCACAGGGTCATAAAAGAGTAAGTTTGCCACTGCTCAGAGAAGAGGCTTGAGTAGCCTCAACACACATTTGCATACACCAAAGTGTGGCTCACCCTCTACAATGGGGGTCATCAATTGAATGATTTTAATCGATCAACACCAGGGTTACACCAGGGTTTCCCCTGGGTTTTAGAGAGTGTGAGGTGGTATGAGTCTATGGGGGTAATATGATGCCAGCTTTGGTACCATCAGTGAGTGAGAACTGTTAATAGTTCCTTAGTTAATACAGTACATGTGGCAAGTATAGCAAATTTCTGTGAGGTGGTGGCCAAAAACTGTGAGGTGGCCGCCTCACAGAAAGAATGCCAGGGGAAACCCTGAACACATTTGGCTTTTATCTTGTGGTTATTGGTTTTGTATACCTGTATGCTACATTTATTCACGTCACCTGTGCACCTAACTCAGTCAGATGAATTCTGTTACTGTTTCATTCAAAGGAGAAGAATGATATTTGACTATTGACATGCTTTTTTGTCTTTATCATTCATTAGGAATATAACAAAAGAGAAGGTGAATTAAACCTCACGCGTATAGAGGGAGGTGATCTTCTTGAGAATGTGAAGACTAAAATTAGTGAATTCTTAAAGAAGAAGGTAGAGGCGGTAGAGGTGAGTTGATTCTCTTTTTTCAATCTATTGTTTTGTTTTTCTTAGTAACAGAATTACACTGTATTGTTTTGTTGGCTATTTTCCAGTTACAGACTTGTCAATATATATGTAACAAAGTAACAAAAAAACCACCCATTCCTCAACATGTGCATGCATGATAATAGGTCTCAAGACATCTAACCCAACCTTATTTCATGTCTCTAACCCTAACCTAACCTGGAGACATGATATCAGGCATAATGTGCATGTCTCAAGAAACAAATGTGATACCTTACAAAACAGAATGTAAGGTATTTGGTGATAAGACTGTAGTACTCAGAAAAGAATTCTCAAAAGGCATCTGTACCAACAGGCTGTTACAATGGAAATCAGTATTGTACGTATTCTCTCTGCGAGGATCTTATGCAGGTGGCTTGGCAGAGAAATGTCAAAGTGCAGAAAAACTAGCTGTTACAGGTGCATGTCATTCCAAGGATTGAACATTGTTGAATGAAGGTCTTTGGAAATCTGAAAAAGCACCATTCAAAATTCTAAATGAGTGGTCTGTCCTGTTTGAAGAGTTGTCAACTTTTTGTGCTGTGCATTCATGTTGCATGCACAATATGGAGATTGTGTTTAACTGATTGGCTGATAGCCATTCATGTTTTTCAAATCTGTGGTTTTAATAATGGGCTGCTGTGGTGTATTTGTGCAAATATCCCTGAAAAAATATTCACTACTTCAGAATGGACAGGCTGGGTAATGGCCAGCACTTAAAAGGCCCAGTTATGCCCTTCCACACAGTTAAAATTTGCTCAACTAAGTTTGCTTCATTAGGTTTAGCCCCTCGTACAATTTAATTAATCAAACACATCTGTCTACTGCAACTTCCAAACAAAGCTACCCTAGCCTATTCAGAGTTCAAATTGTTCAAGGCCATATTCTAGAGTAGTGTTATATCAATGTTGCAGGTGACTAATATTACCAATACCAGTTTTTCAATTCTCAATATCGGCTGATACAGATCCGATACTGATATCTGAGAAATGAGTGTAGCTCTACAAAACATAGACTACTATTAAGTATGGTTTCAATTCCAAAGAGTAAAATGTTGGAACTTGTAGGCCGTGTTCCCACTTGATCCCCTGATGCTGATCCCCCCAAGCTCAGTCAACTGGAGAATTTTGTGGCCAACTGTAAGAGCATTCCCATTTGATCCCTGTGGGAGATCTGATCGCCTTCTCCGGTTCAAGCAACAGGAAGTTTAGTCATTGAAATAATGTCTGCAGGCAGGGTCCGCTATAGCTGGTATCACATCGCAGTTTGCGATGCAATTGAGCACAGTAGCAATGCAAAGATATTTACGCCTCGCAGATTTGCGATATAAACCTGCAAATCAATTGAAGTAATTTGTACCTAAGCATTCTGGCATCCATACCAGTGTTCGCACTAAGGAATTGAAACTGGGAGGGAATTCCCTCTCTAAAAATTTTTTTGTGCAGGATTTTCAAAATCAAGGCGGGACCTCATCCCTCCCATAAATTTTTTTTGAGCGGGATTTCCGTCGCCATCGCAAAACTACTCCCCACGCTAGAGGTACCACTTGCTGTTAACAGCAGTTAATGCGTGTCACTAGTGCTTCTCTCCAAGTTTTATAGCCTCCTCCGATACAGCTCCAATTCGTCACCAGGTGTTTTCCTTCTGAAGAATGATTGAGATTTAATTATGTGCGGGATTCGAAAGACAAAAGCGGGATTCCCGCAATCCGGCGCCTTAGTGCGAACACTAGCTGATCCATACAATAGTTGGACTTGACTTCGTTTCACCCCTAATTTTTAAATTTCAATTCCAACCTAAATACTATCATTAAAATGAATCAATTCCTGACTGACTGACTGACTGACTGACTGACTGACTGACTGACTGACTGACTGACTGACTGACTGACTGACATGCTCAGTATGTTTCGACTCGTCGCTGCGCAGGCTAACATTTCATGTTTTCTCTTCCGAACGAACATACAGTACGTATGTTATGCATGTGCACAACACTTGATTAGTGCGATACACTGGGCGAATTGCATGAGTGTAAAGGTCAATAGGTCATTTGGGAGTGACTGTAAAGGAAACCCTTTGACATAATTTGGAAAACTGTATAAAGGTAATCATCTACCCTAAATTAGAAATCTTGTATGTAAAATGTATCAGAGAGCTCAAAAATAAAAAAAAAATGATAGGGCTCTTTTTGAGAAAAGAAGAAAATGCTCCACCTTCACTTCACACACAAAGTTGAACCAGAATCTAAACAGTATGGGAATGTAATATTTTTTTTCCTTTTTATTACTACTGTACTGTTTTGAGCAGAAATTAGTTTTGGTAAAAACCTCATGTGAATCCTGGGGAATCCATTTTCTTTTCTTAATTCAGTTTTTTTCACCCTTGTAATTCTTTTTCAAAAGCCATCTTTATTTTGGAGAGTGAATCCACAGCTGTCTTATATTTTGAGCAGTGAAATGAATACAGTATCCATCATGGTGCTGCACTGCTGTTTATACAGCAACATTATTTTGACATTTCCTCGCCAGTGAAATGGAACATGATTAGAACCCTCGATCACCATTTCTGTAGTATACTTGTTAAATTTTCACATACGTGTAAGAATTTCTGCCTCGATGACTTTAGATTAAAATTCATTTCACATTTTCATGAATAAAAACATTATAGTACACTCATACAAACATAGTGGGTGAGTATGCTGCCATAGCTTTCAATAATTTAGCATATAATTCAGGGTTGTATGTAAAGCCTTGCAAGGTTGTTTTTTTACAGGTATTTCATTTTCAAGGGCTTGACATGTTTGCATCTGTTAATTCAAGTACATGACCTTAAATAGTGTTCAAGATATTACTAAAGGAACTCTCTAGTCACACACAGTTTCCCTCTACTTGAATTATTTGGGTTATCACGCAAACTACTGTAAGTAAAGGCTTAGGTCTGTTTCCTTGTAAATCGTACCAGTTTCAGGGAATAATTTAGTGTTCAAAATTTGCATAGCAGTTTTGAGGTTTGTGGGCTTCTCTATCACAAAATCATTAAAACCCTAATGTTGTAGCGTGTACAAACTCTGCTACACAATTTTACATTTGTGTAGCAATATGCCCATGTTGTGTAGCAAAATGTGATGCTATACCGGATAAATTATTCTCTGAGTTTACAGTTAGCTGACTCCGTCTGCTAAAGGTGTGGCCTTTGCATGGAAAACCATGGGCTCATCTACATCATTGGTTGTGTTCAGTTCTTGAAAAGAACATTTTGGTATGCAGCCTTGTTTACTCATAGAAGGATTTGATTCCCCTCTGCTTTTTGTAGTAAACCTCTGCATAGCTGTTGGCGGAGGGGGGGGGGGGGGTGAGGGAGGGAGGGAGAGTACTGAAATTTTTACAGATGTGTTAGTGAAAAGAATGTGATAGTTTTATAATTTGTTATAAAGACACAGGCATGGTCAAAATTCAGTTTTGAGACAAAGTGTGTGCAGCAGAACTCTATGGCATTAATGTGGAGGACATAGTTGATTGTAAAATCCTCCTTTAAAAACTGAAATGTACTGTGTATAAAATCCAAATTTACAATGGCCACTCACCTGCATATGACCTTGGGAGCTTTAGTGCAAATTGAAGTTATTGCCTCTGCATACTGTAGAAGAGAAAATGAATTTAACAAAGAGTTTTGCATCCCTCATAGAAATTAGATTTAAGAAAATGTCTCTCTGTAGACAAATTGTGCAAACGTTGATCTTGAAATTGATCTGGATTTTGAAATTGCTTTTATTTGTAACTTATGAACATAGCACAGTAATGTTCTACCCTTAGCATAGAGTCTGACAACCACATGCGTCGTACTTACGAACAAATGCATTTAATATTATACCTTTGAGAAGACGCCCATCTTAAAGATATTTGAAGCTTGAATTAATCAGCCACAATCATGTTTCTCACACCTTTTTTCAGCCTTGTGGGAAAATCAGAATGTAGGGCTGTGAACGTTTAGCAAAATCACTAAACGATTAATCGCAAAATTTTGCGGTTGTTTAGCGATTAATCGTAAGTACCTATGATCAACACAGAGACTTTAAACGTGCCCTTGAACATGACGAATATGTAAACTGCGTTAGTGACGTCCGGGGGACATAGTTTCCATGAACCTCAAACACGGATCCTCACAGAAGCTCAACTTTGATGTCGTATGTTTGCGTGTGTGCCATTTGTATAATTATGTATTTCACTTTTTCAAAAGGAGTGAACATCTAATTTTCTGTAACGACTGCAGATTGTTTTTCATTTCATACGGAAAAATGGGTTTTGCGATTAATCCCTGGTAGCTTTGTACTAAATGTTTATTACACATGCGATCGTTTAGCGATTAATCACTAAATGGTCACAGCCCCAATAGAATGTCGTAGTATCATTTGAAAACAGTAGTACAGATTTTGTTAGATGTCTTACAGTGAACATTCTTCAAAGATGTTGGTGCATTACTTTTTGAAAGGTATATAGTGACAATTTATTAGGGATGAGCAGTTTGGCTTTTGGAAACAGATTATTTAAATTTATTTACTTTTTTTTTGTAACTTACATGTAAAAGGGAATATAGTTTTAAACCTTGTGTGGAAAGTTGGGTTTAAGGCTGGTTTGTACTTCCAAATTTCACATGCTGTAAAGCTACAAGAATCATCATCCCTTGCCAATCATAGAAATAGCTCAGAGTTGAACAGTGTTCAACTTCATATCTTTATAGCGCTATGTATTAATCGGCCTTAATCCTGTCAGACTTCTTTCTTTTATTCCTTGATAATTATATGTGATATTTCACATCCATATCAAGAGGTGGGGAACCGGAGGTCCCAATTGGGTGGATATATGTTGTTTTGGACAAGTATGCTGACATGCTGTGGGGCAAAAAGTACTCAGCTCCCTACTTTGTAGCTATAGTCCTGTATGACTATGTTCACACTAAAAGTACAGTTATTTGTCAGAAGGTAACAGCAAAGTTGATGTGGATTAGATTTACATAACAATTTCATCAATGGAAAAAAAAAACATTCTTTACAGGAAGGGTGGCAGTGGTGGGGGATTGGTGTCGGTTTGGAAAAAAGGGTTGGTAAATGAGCTGTAACTGATTTATTAGTTGCACTTCATTTAACATTCTGTGACTGCATTTTATTGTCTGTTGGGTATAAATATTTATTAGTCCATCTAAAATGGATGATCATGCTAATTTCAAAAGCTGTGATGACGTTACTTTTTTGAAAGGAGAAACAAACACTGTGTGTTAAAGCCTAAATATAGTGCAATATAGAATTGTATTTACCAAGATGTAGTTGGCTTAGCTTTGAACATATTTGTCTTTTTTACTGCTTTATATCTTTTCATTTTCAGAATATAGTCAATGCTATGGAAGCATCAATCGAGAAGTACAATTTTTCAAAAGCAGTGAGTATAAATGGCATGAGAAGGATTACTTGACGTAGTCTTTGTCATAGCTTGCAGATTATTTACTTGATACGCTTGAGTAGAAAGTAATTTCCCTTTTCAGCTAAGGTGACTCTTTACCATATGGTCCCAGAGATTTAGGGTATGGTTACTTCAAAAATATGTAACCAGCAACTTCTTATTGTGGTGCAAAGTGCCTGGTCTTATCCTTCAGCCAGGCCAAAGGTGAGGCTAGTGTTTTGATAAGTGTGTGAGCATTATCCTTGATTTTTGCAGGAACCACTGATATAGGTTCATCTCAGTTCATTTGTTAGCATGTACATGGTGTTCCTTGTAATACCATGGTATTCCTGGAGTCCTGAGGGTGCATTGTCATCATTCCAAACATTGGGTGTAATTTGCACTTTCAATGACTTTAAGGGTTTAAAGGTTCCTGGGCATCGAAGAATATCACCTGGCTTTACCAAAATTTACAAGACTAGGACCCAAAACGTGGATTAGACTGTGGCCTGGTTTGATCCTGGCTAATGTGAGGCTTATTCTTTGTCAAGTATACATGAGTGAGAAGAGTTCCATTGTTCCTTGCTTTGTAGTTCCATTGCATATTGTAAACTTGGTAATGTTTGTTTGATGCATAATGAGCCATATATATGCCAAAGACATACCAGCTCATCTTCCATGAGTTCAACACAGAGCATTGCTGTGAATGGAATTGCACTGGGGTTTGTTGGTACAGCATTATTAAAATAAAAAGATTGCATCCTTAAAAGTTGTCGGGGAAGGAGGTTAATTTTCGTGGCTGATAATTACCAAGGTGGAAATTTTTCTGGGTGGGGAATTCTGGGTGGTCTCAGAACCAATGGGCACCATATTTAAATATAAATTGTGAAATATAGCATATGTCCTTTAAGTCAGGCTTGAAGAATTTTAGCCACACAACCATCTGCAGCTTTATAATGTAATTAATAACGTTTTGCCACTGTTCAGATTGCACAGTTTACTTTCTTCTCTTGGTAAATTAGTCATGCCATTGGATGCAAATTCGCCTCAATGACACTAATCACGCTAAGCAAGGCCTTCTTGCCCTTTACCGGCTTTGATATTAAAGGCAAATAATACCTGAAAATGTAATATAAATGTAGAACAACCTTGTAGTTGTATTGTAACATATGCAATAAATTTTTCATTAGAGTTTGAAAGGAAATAAAGTTCCTACATATGTATGATGTATATAGCATGGTAGGGTTGGAATGTTGGGAGCCTAAGGAGTAAATTGGTGTTTGTGGAAACAGAGTTATTTTAGATTCCTGTAATTTTCCTGAAACCTGCTTTACTAATTTCTGCTGATCAGCAAAATTTTGCTGAAATATTGCCTGTTTTTGAAACATACCTTCATGCAATTTCGAATCATGGGAGTGTCATAATGTTGCAAACTAGAGAAAAAAAACTTTCCAATCACCTGTCAATGACTCCCTACTTTAAATAGGTGTGAGAAATTGTATTCAAGAACAAAAAACAATGTGACTTTAAAGCAAATACATTAGAAGTTGATAACTAAGGCCATGAGCATCTGGAGTTTAGTTTTCAACGGATTGATCGTGCCCGTTTTTAAGCAGATAACAAGCAACACTGTAGAAAACCATGATAAAGGTTGTAGTTTTGCCACAACTAATTTGTTTTTGATTCATATTGGGGTTCGACTCCTGGCTGAATCATTTCTAAGACTTTAAAAATAGAACTTACTGCCATTGTGCTTGGTGCTCAGCATAAGCAATAGAGTAGGGAAAACAAGCCAGTGAGCCACAACTGGAAAAAAGGCCGTGGCCAGCCTGACTTTAACCTGGAATTGGTTAGAAACAAAGCTATAAAACCAAATCTTACTCTTCATATTGACTGAAAATCAGGCACCATGTGTGTTGATACAGTCGCATTGGGATAGTGAAGTTCTGTAATTTTTAGGGGAGTGCAACATTATGTACCATACAGCGTTATGTATTCGGAACAGTTATATATATAAAATTTAAAGAGAAGGAGAATGCTTTTGAAGAGTTAAAACTACTGCAGTTCAGCTGAGTTAAAGTTGAGTAATTTTATTTTAGATCAATTATTATTTAAGGCTGTTTGAAACCTGTCTAATGCAGAGCAAGCTCCATTTTGCATGGGAGCACATTCAATACATATTTTTCATAGAAGTTTGAAAGGAAAATAAAATTCCTTTATGGTGCTGTATACATAAAACTAAACAGTAAGGATAGGCTTTGTGATTTTTTGAGTCATCACAACGTAAAAGCTACTGTAGTACCTTATGACTAAGTTCAGTAATTTGTCTGAAAGTAGTAGTGTACCACATACACGTCTTACATAGATCTTGTTGCAGTCCTTATTGCCATGCAGATTTCTTGTTTTCGTAATTTGTTTCTTGCAGTGTTGATTTCTTTTTCCTTTTGTGCTTGATTCCTTGCCATAGGAAGGCAAGGAATCTATGCGATGGTGATGTTGTGTGTGTGTGTGTGTGTGTATGTGTGTGTGTATGTTGTTCGTGACTCTGCTTGTAATCGCAGTATTTCAAGGTAGGATAGACCGACACTTTTCATATTTGGTATATAGATTTGTCATGTAGAGAGGAAGAACCCTATTGTTTTTGGAGGAGGTCGAAGGTCATCCGAGGTCACCAGAGGTCAAAAACCGAAAACCTTGTAATCACGTTATCTCGAGGTAGGGATTACCGACACTTTTCATATTTGGTATATAGATTTTTCATGTTGAGAGGAAGAACCCTATTGTTTTTGGTGAAGGTCAAAGGTCATTTGAGGTCACCGGAGGTAAAAAGCCAAAAAGCGCGTAATCTCGATATCTCAAGGTAGGAATGACCTACACTTTTCATATTTGATATATAGGTTTGTCATCTTGAGGGAAAGAATCCTATTGTTTTTAATGGAGGTCAAAGGTCATTTGAGGTCACCAGAGGTCAAAGACCGAAAACCTTGAAATTGCGATATGTCAAGATAGGAGTGGCCTGTATAGATTTGTCATGTTGAGAGGAAGAACCCTATTGTTTTTGGTAGAGGTCAAAGGTCATTTGAGGTCACCAGAGGTCAAAAACCGAAAACCTTGTAATCGAGATATCTCGAGATAGGGATGGCCGACACTTTTCATATTTGGTATATAGACTTGTGATGTCGAGAGAAAGAATCCTATTGTTTTTGGTGGAGGTCAAAGGTCATTTGAGGTCACCAGAGGTCAAAGACCGAAAACATTGAAATCGCGATATGTCAAGATAGGAATGGCCTATATAGATTTGTCATGTTGAGAAAAAGAGCCCTTTTGTTTTTGGTAGAGATGTAGGGTCATCTGAGGTCACCAGAGGTTAAACTGGGAAAACCTCGTAAACGGCTTGTAAATATGATATCTCCAGATAGCAATGACCGACACTTTTCTTATTTGGTACATAGAATTGTCATGTTGAGAGGAAGAAGCCTTTTGTTTTTGGTGAAGGTCAAAGTTCATTTGAGGTCACTGGAGGTAAAAAGCCAGAAAGCTCGTAATCACGATATCTCAAGATTGGAATGACCGACACTTTTCATATGTGGTATATAGATTTGTCATCTTGAGAGAAAGAATCCTATAGTTTTTTGTGGAGGTAAAAGGTCATTTGTGGTCACCGAGGTAAAACACTGAAAACCTTGAAATCGCGATATGTCAGGATGGGAATGGCCTATATAGATTTGTCATGTTGAGAGGAAGAAACCTATTGTTCTTGTTCTTGGTAGAGGTGAAGGGTCATCTGAGGTCACCAGAGGTTAAACTGTGAAAACCTTGTAAACAGCTTGTAATCACGATATCTCAAGATTGGAATGACCGACACTTTTCATATGTGGTATATAGATTTGTCATCTTGAGAGAAAGAATCCTATAGTTTTTTGTGGAGGTAAAAGGTCATTTGTGGTCACCGAGGTAAAACACTGAAAACCTTGAAATCGCGATATGTCAGGATGGGAATGGCCTATATAGATTTGTCATGTTGAGAGGAAGAAACCTATTGTTCTTGTTCTTGGTAGAGGTGAAGGGTCATCTGAGGTCACCAGAGGTTAAACTGTGAAAACCTTGTAAACAGCTTGTAAACACGATATTTCAAGATAGCAATGACTGACACTTTTCTTATTTGGTACATAGATTTGTCATGTTGAGAGGAAGAACCCTTTTGTTTTTGGTGAAGGTCAAAGGTCATTTGAGTTCACTGGAGGTAAAATGGCGAAAAGCTCGTAATCACGATATCTCAAGATTGTAATGACCGACACTTTTCATATTTGGTATACAGATTTGTCATAATGTAAGGAAGAACCCTGTTGTTTTTGGTGGAGGTCAAAGGTCATCTTGGGATGCCAAAGGTCAAAAAGCAAAATTTCCCAAGAATTCCCAAGATTGTGATCTGGGGTCACTGGGGTCAAAAAGCAACATTTCCCAAGAATTCCCAAGAGTGTTATATGGGGTCACCAGAGGTCAGAAAGCAAAATTTCCCAAGAATTCCCAAGATCATGATATGGGGTCACCAGAGGTCAAAAAGTGAAATTTCCCAAGAATTCTCAAAATAGTCATCAGGAGTCACCAGAGGTGAAACAGCAAAATACCCCAAGTATTCCCAAGATTGTCATCTGGGGTCATCAGAGGTCAAAAAGCAAAATTTTCCAAGAATTTTCAAGATCCAAGATCCATCGGAGTTGAATCCCTTTCAAGACACTTCAGATTTTCTTTTTTGTTATATTTGGTGGGGTTCAAAGGTCATGTGAGGTCAGCAGAGGTCAAATTGTTAAAACATAAAATGATGAAGTCAAGAAAGATAAATTTGAGGGATAAACCAACAATGCACCCTCATTCGGCAAGGAATCACTAAGCCTTTGGGCTTCCTGGTTTGTAGTTATCGTTGCTACTGTACCATAATTGTAGGATGGATGGGGATGTGGGGGGTTGGATGGGGTGGAAGGAAGGGAAAGGATAATTAGACCATAGAGTTAATAAAGTAATAAACAGAGATGATTCATGACAAAACAAGGTAAAATTTAAGTTATGGGGACAGGAAACCAAATAAATTCGTACAATTCACTCACTGACAAATAGGTGTAAATGTAAATGTTAGTGAGAGTGTCTTTGAAACTTCATTTTATATGTGGAAGTAATTAATTATTCTCATACAGGGACTTTACAGAATCTTGGATGGGCTACTGTGAAGATAGCCTTGCAGGATTTAGTTGTGGGGGTAAATGTGGGGTGGGGAGTGGTGGTGAGCATACTGTAAGATTTAAATGGTCTGATCCCAGTGGACAACATACTGCAAGACAATGGTTTTCCTGTGTGATGCATCAAAGGTCCAATTTGTTACAAAAATTTTAAAAAATGCCCTTTTCTTTTGTTCCTAAATGTTATTATTTACAAGAAGAAAAAAGAAGAAGAAGAAGAAGAAAAAAGAAGCAACTCTTTGTAGCACTGTTTCTCCATCTCTTCTTATATCATTGTGGTAAATTTTACTTAAAAGCCAGCAAAGGAGAGTGGGTCCATTGTGACAGCTGCTCTAAGGAACATCTACAAAAGGACTTATTTTGTTCCTGTGTGAGGATTGCAGTACCCCACAAAATACCATAATATGAAATTTGCATGCCTCCCCTGAGATTTCAGTTCAATTTTACCATTTAGAGTTTGTAGTATCTTATTTTGAACAAAAAAGTAGTATTACAAAAAAGTAGGCTAATACTCTACATTTTTGCAAGATTTTAAACAAAAAGCATTGTGTCATAAACCTGCATCATAAATTCCCCATCTGTGATAGGTCAGGTAATGTGTCAATCCTCAAGAGGAAAATAAGTCACTCTATTTTTTTAGTTTGTCAGATTTCTGTACTTGAAATGGTTTTCTTAATAAGTCTGAAAACGTTCCATTGTAGTGGACGTTGCAGGAAAGGAAATTACAAAGGAATATAAAATGCTTGTGTGTGTGACTACCATTTTTTTAATAAACAGTATTAAATGAAATAGGTTATGTCTGCCAGAAATGCTTGAAAGAGTGGTCCTGAAAGTTCAATGGAATATTTGACCCATTCATGCAGCCGTAAGGTTCCTTCATTCTAAGTACAATGCTACACGAGGACCTACTATTAAAAAGTCAAAAACAATATTTTGACTCGGACCCTTTCACATTAGGCACAATACAACGCAATAATATTAATTTCAATGATTTCAGCCTGCACCAACTTGTCACAGAGTGATAGTTTGTGTGACCAGTCATGAGAAAGAATTGCCTGTCAGATCACATGACTAATCAAGAATATATCTGAGCAGGGAGTTGTTAGGAAGGAGATACAACGACCAAATCTATCAGACAATATGTACTTGAAAATGATTGAATTCTTTTCAGGCACTGTCGTTTGATTGACAGGTCTCTTTGTTCCTATTGTTAAGTCTCTGTTGACTAAACCCTTTTAATGATGATCTCCTCCTTTCTTTTCCAAGTAATCTCGAGACAAAGGCCATTGTCTATACATGCTTTGAAGTAAGGTTTGTTTCCGCCAATGAACAAACTTTAATCAGGATTTTCATTTAAACGACTGGCAACAGATGTTTAAATAATGCACTTTACTTGTGCCCCCATGATTTTAATACGTCACCTGTTGGAAACATTGTTCAAGCCTATAAATTTCTCTTAGTTTTTAGCAAATTTTCCCATCATTAGGAAATATATTTGAAAAGAAGGTCATAAAGAAATTCCTAGCTAAATTTAAATAAAATGATATTTAGTGCGACGAATAACGACAAAAGGTTAAGATTTTACATTTTTGCATGACGGCTGGCAACACAAAGTTTATGAGTTCAACGTAAGGAGTGTGTGTTCGCAAGGTCATTTTGACAATGCCTCACTGATTCAAGTTGATCTAGGTATTGAGAAAAGAATTTTGAGAAGAAAAGCAAGATTACTGTCGGAAACGAACATTGCTTCAAAGAGTCTAAAGAATGTTGTATCTCCTTCCTAACAACTCCCTGATCTGAGGAATGAGGAAATTGTCCTCTGCAGAATGAAAGGCCTAGTGACATTTTTATTGCATTGTATGGCGTAGTATTGTGTGGTGTCATGTTGTGAAGTGTCAGCTAATCTTACAAAGTTTGTACTTCTCTTACAAGTGTTTTGATGATGTTTCAAAACATGAATATGCATTGTAAAGGTAAACCAATGGGAGTTATCTATACATGCATGTAAGATTTTAATTGTCAAGGCTTCCAATTGGTTCAAATATTATTTTAAGACTTCCAAAATTTCTTCTGGTAAAATGATTTCTGCATACAACTTTAATTCCATGTAACATGATTGCAATAATAAGTTTGGCTTTTTGTCATTTCTTTTAGCCTCCTGAGGAGTACCTTAATGCCATCGAACTCAGTTACAATGAAACAGAATGGTCGGTAATCAGGGACCCACGCTTTGACTCACAAAATGTCTTACTTGAAAATAGCACCATTCACGTGCCTACAGTTGTGTATAATAAAGGTAATGCAGTTCTTTGATTGGGTCTTTTTTCCATCAGTCTCTCTCTATGTCTGTCAGTCTTGCCATCTTGCCTTTTCCTTTGTTTAATATAAACTTTTGTCTGCCATGTATGAAATATAATTTTGGCTGTGATGATCAGTTTCCTCTGAGATAATTTCCTTTATTTGAAATTTTACGACCTGTTTAAACTGTAAAACATTAGAAAAAATCATAAATAAAATTTCAGTCCTGTCATATATTTTAGGTAAAGCTTTTGTGACAACAGGAAATGTTGCAGAGGTATTAAAGGGATATTCCAGTGACAAAATATGACAGTGCGATAAAAGCAGGGAACTTTTTCTTCCTTTGTTGGTGTAAATCCCATCTCAATAGCATGTTGCATTTAAAAGTTACAAAGTTTTAAAGAAATGTTCAGTTCACAACAGTGCATTGCATTATGGGAAATCTATGATGTCAAGCAGACTAACTGAACATCTTTTGTGTTTCCTTGTAATCTTGGCACATGTTAATGAAATATGCAGACCATTTTAAGAGTTGTTACCTTTATTCTCTCTTAATTTTAGCTCAACCTGAAATGAATGTTGTTTCAATGTTTCACTTGTGTCAAGTTTTAAGGTCAGATTACACAGTTCAGTTTGAAATATCAACAAAAGATTTTGAAAACAATCTGCCTTTATTACATAACATTTTGTAGCCTTGGCACTGGAAGTCTGCTCTGACAAGAATAACCTATCTTTAAACAGGAATACCTTGAGTTATGAACAAGCTGTAGGTGTGGGGTTTGAGATTAGGGCAAGTTTTGTGACAAAGATAAGGCTATGTTTTAGCATGTAATATGGCTCTCAGACTGTTTTACTTTTCTTCATGTCCACCATAAAATGACAAAAAAGTGATGGAAGCGTTCTTGAAAAATTCCAGAAATAGTCATCACATTTCAGAAAATTTGTGACTATACCTGTATATCAGGAATTTTATTTGTTAATTGTCAAAACAGCTACTTGAGTAAGCATTGTCGCAGTTTGAACAAGACAAACAAAATTTGAACATTGAACAGAGGTCAAACACAGAACAGTATAAAGGTGACTTTTTGGATTGTTTTGATATAAAAGCATACCTAGGATGTGACATAGATATAGAATCATAGACTCTTTTCCCAATAAGAATTACAAAGGATTGTGGGATATAGTTTTGATGTGTGTTGTTTTTGTCCACAGTAAAATGCCAGTGACAAAAACGACCGATACCAAAACTCTATCCCATAATCCTTTGTAATTGCTAATTGGAAAAGGGTCTATTGAAGACATTAAGTTGTTCTTGTCATTCGGGTCAGTTCATAGCCTCATTTCACAAGTTCGCCACAGTGTAGCAGGTCCTTACACAGAGCTCTGTTGCAGCATGAAGTGACTGTTAGTGTTAGATTCTCTGCTAAATTTAGGAAAATGTATTTTATTTTGGACCCTGGAAGAAACTATTATTATTGTTATTTTTTTTTTTTTTTGTGGTAAATTTTGATAGTGCTGATTAACCTGAGGAGGCTGTCTGACTCTACATCAGTCACGATTCCTGGTTGAGGGTGGAGTAGTGACTCCACTTTTCTTGGAAATATGACTGGTTAATTTTCAATTGTGTTAAATATATGCACAAAAAGCTTAGGCAGAAGTTTGCATTTGTGTTACTTTTTAGGTGTCTATGTGAACAATTGTAACAAAAGTTACTCTTTTGGACTTTTCCTCCATCCAATCTTAATTTTTCTCTTCAAATTGGCCACTGTGATTATGTGACATTGGAAGCTCGGCAACTCAGCCATTGAGAAGAATGTGTTGTAAGCCTACTCATGTATTAATACTCATTGGTAGGGTAACATTGGACAGTTTATATCTGCTGAGGGTTAGCTGTGTGTCCCTTCCTGAAAAATAATCGAAATTTGTCTCTGTTTTGCTTTTTTGAACAGATGTTGAACTCCTCAGAGAAATTGAAGCTTCAGCAGTGCTGGAAAGTGTATTTACAAAAAATTTTGAGCGGGATTACACATTGAAATGGCAGTACTATGGTAGTAAAATTGGTTTCATGAGGAATTTCCCAGGTAGGTATTAGCAGTAAGCAACTACAAATATTGTAAAAAGAGGGAAGCATGAATGTTTCACTTTTACTTACCTCTTCACTTTTGAACAGTCCTATCTAATGCAGAACTAGTATGGCAGTGTTTTGGATCTAAAGTTGGTGGCGCTGTTCCTACTTTGCTGGTATGCAACAAGCGATCTTCCTTGTTTTTCATTGCTGCCAAATTATGCACAGGTCATTACTCTGGGACCTTTGTTTTCTTACACTTTTTATGAAAGTAATTTTTTACTCTTTGATTCTCAACCAAATTGTGAGAAAACTTTGGGCAAGTTTGTTGTAGTGAAATGCTGGTAATTGGGGTAAATGATAATTTTTAATTTATTTGTATTTCAGGAATACATTGGACACTGGAAAACAACCTAAATCTGTTTGATGGTAGACAAAGAAGTTGGTAAGAAATACTTTAGACAACTTTTTCAGCTTGCCACTCACTGCCCATATCATCAGTTGTGTCATTCATCTTTGTCACATTCAAATCTTGATGACTCATGTCATGCTATATTGGCTGCCCTAAAAAGTTGTTTCGCAAGCCTCACCAATCTGTTGTCCAAATGGGGTATACTGTGTTACCAGTACAATCACCTAAAGCAGTTACAAATACATGGAGCTCTGAAATGTAGTCATTTGTGTCAGTCACTACTCTTCCAGCTCACTGCTTCACCTGAACTTTATAACCAGGAAAAACTAGGATACTTGTAAGAGCTAACCATTTTTAGACAGTCGAGGTTGTCGTGTCTAGTTGGGTCAATCTCACATGTTGGATGGTTCTTAAATATTGATGGTAGAAAGATATTAAGACTGGCCAAAGCTTGGATAGCATGGTCAATCTCTCCAACTGATCCATTGGATTTAGTCTAATTGAATCAAAAAGTATGCTGCAAGTTAGCCATATCCAGGAGGTAAAAAGCGAAAGGGTCACATTTTTCCCTTGAGTAATTTCATATTGTATAGATTACTGTACTTTTTTAAGTATACAAACAGAGTGAAGGGGCTTTCTTCTTCTGTTGTATATATTGAATTTGCATGTTGGATGATATTGCATGTGTGTGTGTGTGAGTGTGTGTCATGAACTTTACATGTATTCAGCAGGTGTCTGTTCTACCTTCAGCCATCCAAGCTCAACCAACTTACATTTAAATAACAACAGTAAATGTTCTCCTTACAAAGTTTACTTCTGACCCCTCCACGTATTAAAAAGGAAACCACCTGTCTGCCTGAACAAAGTAACAATGTCCTGTATACTGAGTTTAAATTGCCCAAGGCCATATATCCACCCCACTACTAAGTTTGATGTGTCTGCTATGCTTAAAGTTTGTTTACACTGATTGATTTACTACACAGGACATCATAGACCAATCAGAAATGCTGTTTTGGGGATTTCTGTCAATCAAAGTGCACTCACCAATTGGTTTAACAGATACAGTCGTATTCAGAAATTTGTCTAGAGTGATACAACAGGTCCTTTAAGGATACACATCATGGGCAATATATTAGTAGATACTAAGAAATATAAAACTGAAAGAAAATGGTATAAAAGTATGCCAAAATTTCTCAAAATACAATTAAGTTCTGAAATTAATTAAGTTTTAATAAATAAACATTGACTTTCTCAGTGTTTCCATTCCTTAAAGGGAAAATGCCATCACCCCAATCAGAGTTAGTATGCCCCATCACTCTAGTTTATGGATGGCCTATTTTGATCATGTGACAATGTTTTTGTTACTGAATTGTGAAATTCAAGGAGAATTTCTCCTTGCTTTACATATTGTTCATAAAAGTTGCGTTCAAAACGGCTTCATAGGTGCTTGTAATGCAGTAAGAGGAGATTTGCAAGAGTTTGCTGATTTTTCAAAGCAAATTTTGGGGCAACTGCCTATTGTCTTTAAACCAGCTACCCACACATTGCTAAAGGGGAAGAGTCAGTTCCCTCAGCTTTTATTTTGGAACATTGGTTAAATCTTACAAATCTCTTATTTTCCTGAAATTTTTTACATTTTTGACATGGAAAAATAAAGGTCAAACAAGGAGTCATTCTACATGAATTTAACAGTTCAGTATACCATGAACACTGTCATTTGAATAAAAGGAATCATTAATGAAATACCAGTCCAGGTTACACTTAATTCAAATTGGATTGACGGCATTCGCCCTTCACAGGGCCAATGACCTCATTTCAGCAACAGTCCAAAATCTACCAACTAAGTTTACTTCTAGCCTCCTCCTCGAATAAAAAAAGGAAGGCTATTGTACTGCTCACATAAAGCTATAGCCCTATATCAAGTTTAATTGCCCAAGGTCATATTCCACTGAGTATGCTATTGTGGATGATTGTAATTGTAGTCTGACTTGTCTGCTACTGCACAAGTCATTATTGACCAATAAGGGTGGGTCATATTTGAATTGGTTTGAATTTGTGTCAATCAAAGTGCAGTTACCTAGTATGAATGTGGATATGTTGGTCCCTAAATAGTATGGGGAGATGCTAAAAGAACATTAAAGTGTACCTTAAGTTTAGAATTACAAGAATATATATTTCAGAGGTTATTCATAGAATTCCCATTGTCATATCTTGTTCTAGGGCTGTGAACGTTTATCAAAATTACTAAACGTTTAATCGCACAATTTTGTGATCGTTTAGCGATTAGTCGCAAGTACCTATGATCAGCACAGAGACTTTAAACGTGCCCTTGAACATGACGAATCTGTAAAATGCATTAGTGACATCCGGGGGACATAATTTCCATGAACCTCAAACACGGATCCTCATAGAAGCTCCACTTTGATGTCGTATGTTTGCGAGTGTGCCATTTGTATAATTATGTTTTTCGCTTTTTCAAAAAGAGTGAACATCTAATTTTCTGTAATGACTGCAGAGTGTTTTTTATTTCGTACAGAAAAATGGGTTTTGCGATTAATCGCTGGTAGCTTTGTACTAAACGCATATTACACATGCGATCGTTTAGCGATTAATCGCTAAACGGTCACAGCCCTATCTTGTTCTGTTGCTGAGATATTAAAATGTTGAAATTTGATCACTCAATTTGAAGTCCATTATGCAATAATTTTTGATGTCCTTCTTGTACAACTCACTTTACCTACTTTTGTTTCCTTTTGGAAAGTGAAATTGTTCATATGACCTTGAAAAGCTTCCTGTTTTCTTGCTAAGCATGTTGCACAGAGAGGGCCTGTATAGTTAAGTCACCCCCTGTAACAGTAAGAAAGTGATCACATATTGGCGCAAGGTGCAATGGCTTCGAGAAAACAAAAAGAAACAAAGACTAATTTGAGTAGTACAAAAATGACATCACAATTGATTTTTGCAATCTACCATTTTGAATTGAGTGAACAAACTCCCATATTTTACACCTCAGCTAAGAAATGTCCTGTGAAGATGGAAATCAGACCATTTGGATTCAGTTTTCAAGATTTGTAACACGTATTTTCGAAATTTCAGACTTTAGGTACACTTCACGGAGAATGTGAGGGTTGTTAGGAAACATCTCCTCCGGAAAATTTTAAGTATGAAGTCTGTAACAAGAGGTACAGCAGAATATTCAAATTTTCATGTCTCCCATCCATCACAAAGTCACACAGCTTAAAAATTTACCTCAGTCACAACCTGGATTTTGAATTTCTAATACAGATATGGAATTGCACCATAAAAGTCATGTATTTGACTCAGTTTTCCAGCAAGTAGCTCCAAGTAAGTGGAAACTTGCAGCTGTGAGTGGTTATTAACGAGGTTGTGTGAAGGTCTACAGTCTTTGAATGGTGAATGTCAAGTGTAGGAGTAAATTGCTGGTATGTTTTGTTAATCAGACTGTGTGTAATTGCAGTTGAAGGTTGTATATTGAACCTACATACAATTAATATGTTATAAAACTACTGGAAAGATATTGTTAATATCAACAACCAAATTGCCTGTTAGACTTGAATATGCTTCGGGAAACATAAAAAAAAAAAATGAAAAGGAATGGAATGGAATGACTTTTCATTTCTTAATGGAATTGCTACAAAAGAATATGGTTGTGAACCATGAGACCATGTAAACCTGTGAAGTTATACTCTGTGTTAATCATTTTTTAGCAGTATGAAAGTCTCCCCCACAGTAGTATAACAAAGAAGAGGGGGTTGGGGGCACAAACATAATACAAGTCTAGCACCCCCTAGTCAGCTCCTACCAGGAAACTAAGAGTGAAAAAGTTTCAACGTATGAAATGATAGACCCAGGCCTGCTTCACTGTCCATGAAAAATTTTCTGGTTGGGCACTGCTCTCCCATTATTCTGCCATTGTTGACTTGTGATGACATCGACAAACTGACTTTAGGAAAAGAAGAAAAGGTTAAGTAAAACAGGGTTATTTTGTAAAATAAAGAGGGTAATTATACAAAACAATGAGGTTAATTATGTATGACAAGAAGGGCAATTTGTATATTGTTAGGCAATGTCAAAACATGTATGTACAAATATGAACTTGAAATCCAGGCTTTCTGTTTGGAAGTATTAAAAACCTTCACATAAGTTACTTCAAGTAACTTGTGTGAAACTTGCATAAAGTTTGTAAGGATGGTTTAGTGTGTGCATGTCATGGTTGTATCATTGAAGCTAATTGTTGCTTACCAATGGTTTTACATTTTGTACAATAATGTTATTGTATTGTCTAGGTCATGAAACTATAAGAAACGTTGGACACAAGGCTAGTTCATACTTCAGTGTAGTGACATAAAGCAGAGATGCCAACCAGTATGATTTTATTTAGTTTTATTTCAAACGATAAAAACAGTAAAATACAACAGTACAATATTACTGGCAAAAAATACGATTTTAAGTCATATATTCTGTCTCCTTCTCCTTTATAAATTCTCTATATAAACAGTGTGCTGAATTGGTGTGGGAAAAGTCTGGCTTGCATTTTTTTGTATACCGTACGTGAGTGCCGGCGATCTTCTGTTCATACATGATAAAGCTTAGCTCTTGTTCAAAGCAGGAAACTGCCTATTAAAAGTATGTGATTCAGAGTGGTCATTCCTTGCTCTACAGAGCCAATCACAGAAGTAGCTGAAAGTTGAACACTTAAACTCTGAGCTACATCTGTGATTGGCTACCCATGAAAGTTGAACACTGTTCAACTCTGAGCTATATTGATTGGCTACCTATGAAAGTGAACACTGTTCAACTCTGAGATACATCTGTGATTGGCTACCCATGAAAGTTGAACACCGTTCAACTCTGAGCCACATCTGTGATTGGCTACCCATGAAAGTTGAACACTGTTTAACTCTGAGCTACATCTGTGATTGGCTACCTATGAAAGTTGAACACTGTTCAACTCTGAGCCACATCTGTGATTGGCTACCCATGAAAGTTGAACACTGTTCAACTCTGAGCTACATCTGTGATTGGCTACCCATGAAAGTTGAACACTGTTCAACTCTGAGCCACATCTATGATTGGCTACCCATGAAAGTGAACACTGTTCAACTCTGAGCCACATCTGTGATTGGCTACCCATGAAAGTTGAACACTGTTCAACTCTGAGCCACATCTGTGATTGGCTACCCATGAAAGTTGAACACTGTTCAACTCTGAGCCACATCTGTGATTGGCTACCCATGAAAGTTGAACACTGTTCAACTCTGAGCCACATCTGTGATTGGCTACCCATGAAAGTTGAACACTGTTCAACTATGAGCCACATCTATGATTGGCTACCCATGAAAGTTGAACACTGTTCAACTATGAGCCACATCTATGATTGGCTACCCGTGAAAGTTGAACACTGGTCAACTCTGAGCCACATCTGTGATTGGCTACCGTGAAAGTTGAACACCGTTCAACTCTGAGCCACATCTGTGATTGGCTACTCATGAAAGTTGAACACTGTTTAACTCTGAGCTACATCTGTGATTGGCTACCCATGAAAGTTGAACACCGTTCAACTCTGAGCCACATCTGTGATTGGCTACCCATGAAAGTTGAACACTGTTCAACTCTGAGCTACATCTGTGATTGGCTACCCGTGAAAGTTGAACACTGTTCAACTCTGAGCCACATCTGTGATTGGCTACCCGTGAAAGTTGAACACCGTTCAACTCTGAGCCACATCTTTGATTGGCTACCCGTGAAAGTTGAACACCGTTCAACTATGAGCCACATCTGTGATTGGCTACCCGTGAAAGTTGAACACCGTTCAACTCTGAGCCACATCTGTGATTGGCTACCCGTGAAAGTTGAACACCGTTCAACTCTGAGCCACATCTGTGATTGGCTACCCGTGAAAGTTGAACACCGTTCAACTCTGAGCCACATCTGTGATTGGCTACCCGTGAAAGTTGAACACCGTTCAACTCTGAGCCACATCTGTGATTGGCTACCCGTGAAAGTTGAACACCGTTCAACTCTGAGCCACATCTGTGATTGGCTACCCGTGAAAGTTGAACACCGTTCAACTCTGAGCCACATCTGTGATTGGCTACCCGTGAAAGTTGAACACCGTTCAACTCTGAGCCACATCTGTGATTGGCTACCCGTGAAAGTTGAACACTGTTCAACTCTGAGCCACATCTGTGATTGGCTGCCCGTGAAAGTTGAACACCGTTCAACTCTGAGCCACATCTGTGATTGGCTACCCGTGAAAGTTGAACACCGTTCAACTCTGAGCTACATCTGTGATTGGCTCTGAAAAGCAATAATGACCTTGTATAGTTTTTATACCTTTTAGATGTGAAAATTTTTTGAGGTATTAACCCTATAAACCAGCTTTTATTATGTTATGATTCTTATTGCTTTATGGACCTAGTTATATATGATGGTAACTTATTATTATATAAAATAATTTTAGCTTTTATCTGATATCAGTCCTGATAGCAATGATTAGTTGTAGTAATAATTCAGATAACAGGTAAGTTGAGGCTGATTCATACTTCAGTATAGCACCATAAAGGTATGAAAGTTGAAGACTGACTGGCCCAGAAGAGTAAGGGATGACCACATACGCTTCTTAAAGCTTTTTTTACAACACCTTATTAATTTCTCTGTATCTGATTGGAAGATTGGTGACTTGGTCACATGTCATGTGTGATTTGGCACTATCATTGAGATTGTGGTGCTGGACCATTGGTTAGTATATACTATCCCACGGCAATGAGTCAGCAATGCATTGCGGTGTGCTACCTTCAAGCTATGCCGCGTCTCAATAAATCATTGCAGCGTTGGGGATTGTACATTATTTCACTGACGTCAAGTGATTGCGCACTCTTTGGTTTTGAAGAGCAAGATCACATGTCTCTTTGGTTTTGAATAGCAAGCATTCATTGTTAACTGTGTATGACGGATAAATTCATCATGTCCTAACTTCATGCTACTGTGTATGACGGATACACCTGTATCCATCTTGTATATATGCAGTGTACTTAATTCCACAGTGGGATGACAGTTACAAGATTTTAATCTGCAGTTAACTGGTTAAGTAATTGGAACAACTGCTGAAGGAAATACTTGTGAATGCAACAGTATACTGGCCAGTATCAGTAGTCATAGTAAAGATTACTTATAGACTGTATGCATATGACGTCACAGAGCAGAGAGTGCTCCCTCTTTTGGAGGCAAGTGTGTATTAGGGCTGTGACCATTTAGCGATTAATCGCTAAATGATCGCATGTGGAATAAATGTTTAGTACAATGCCACTAGCGATAAATTGCAAAACCTGTTTTCCGACCGTTTTTATCCATCTAAATACTAAGCTGCAGAGATTGCGGTTATCATGTATGGTTCTACAGAGCAGGAGTACAGTAGCAATGCATGTTTCTTTTGTATTTATGGCATCAGTAAGCACATGTCGAGTCTTTCTTTTATGGTAAGGTAATCGCCATTATTCGCTAAATGATTGCAAAATTTTGCGTTTAAACATTTAATTATTTTGCTAAACGTTCACAGCCGTAGTGTGTATCATTACAAGTTACACCAAAAAATGCAGACAACTGATTTGTTAAACTAATCGAGCACACGCACAAGTCTACTACACATGCGTGTGAAATCTGCATAGTGGATGCAGTGTGCTTCATTGTTTGCCTGATCCAAAATGATGTTGCGTTACGTCAATGCATAACATCTATACTGGTGATAGGTAGCTGCTGTTGATAGCATTGTCTGTAGTTTTATTAGCCATTGGCACTAAATAGGTTTTAAATAGTGAAATTATAGTTTGAGACTTAATGCTGATAGAATTTAATGATGATTAGCTGAACTACTAATTCAATTCTGATGGTAGGTTTTGATAGCAGTGTGTTTATAAGCCAGTTTTAGCAAGTGGTAATTATAATGAGAAGTTTTAATAATGGCACTATCTACGTTTGATGAATTATTGGGGTTACCTGTACTTCTGTAAAATTTGAGCTCATTGCAAGGTTTACACTTGTGTGCACACATTTCGCTGTGGAAATTGGATAGTGGCAATGTTGTGTATTCTGCCATGGAACTTACTTGCCGTACGTAGCAGTACACAGCATTTCTAAAGCTGGAAGATGTGTACAAGTAATGCATATCTCCACAAATGTAAGTACAACTTAAAGGGCAAGAGCAGTCCCCCAAACTTATTTTGAAACAACAGCTAATTCTCAGTAATTTCTTCCTGTTTCTCTTCCAAATATCTTTATTGTATTTCAGGACTCAAATATTGCATATCCAAGGTAAACCAATGAGTTACTCCCCATAAATTTCACAATTCAGTGTGAAAAATATTGTCACATGATTCTCATGAGCCATTCATGAAATAGGGTAGACTACTACACTAATTCAAATTGGGGTGACTGCATTTTCCCTTTAAAGCAGTTCCAGATATTAATTGGCAGCTAGTTTACAAAGCACTGCCCAAAACCATTATAACAAGTCTCATGGAGCTAAAGTACATACCTCATATGTGTATGACGACAGTTCCTTGCAATTTCGGCAGTATTATATGCCACAACCAATATTGCAGTAACTATAACGTTTTGTAGGAGATTGTATGTAGCAAGTTTTCATGGACAATTGATGCCCCCAGATGGGTTTCCAACCCTCTCCACCTTCCCTCGAAAACAAATGCCCCAGAAAATATGAGTTTGCATTGTTAACCTACATATTTATTCCATACTCACGGTACCACCATTTTGCATGCAAGCCCAAGAAATATTTCACTGATTGGGGGATTGTCCCCCTCTACTGAAACCCCTCTCAAGATCAGTCAACCCCTCCAAAGAAAATTTCCATAAAAAGCCTGATACCATGTTGTCAACATTCCTTTATTGATTTTCTCATTCTTCTAAATGGTTCCATCATACATTTATGTGTTTGTGCATTGATGTTTTTGTTTGTCCATCTGTTGGTTCTTTCTGATATGGTCAGTTGCTTCATGTGTTTGCCTATTTGTTCATTCAGTTGTTCTTTCTGCAATGGAACCATGAACCGTAGCAGGTCTCTACACAAACATGACATAAAATCAGCTCACATGACATACAAAAAGTTCAAAGTTAGAAATAGATATTTATTTTTTATGATGAGGGTTTTTATGCTTTTAAGAGTTTGGATTTCAAGCTAGTTTAGATTTGTGGGAATAAAAATTGAACTTTTGCTGGTTGTTGGTTGTCATGTCAATTCAAGTTGTAGGACAATTAATGTTGTACTTGAAGTAGAAATCAAAATCTGCTAGACTTGTAGTGCCTGCACAATCTCATTATTATGAGTAGATGTATTGTGTCCGTGGTTGGTAGTGTGAAGCACTGCAGTTGTTTTCATGAATTTGAGGTCAAAATTTTCATAACACATGATTAGACTTAGAACAATTAAGCAGTACCACTTATGGGTAAGTTGCTTTAAAACTCTGTGAGTACAAATCCAGTCTCTTAAAGGGAATGAGCAGTCACTCCAAATTTATTGGAAAACATTAGCTGAATCTTCTAAATCTTCTTTGCCCATCATTACCTCCTGTTTACACTTGTAATCCCCACTTACTTGCTGAATATTATAATTTTCCTCTTACTTCATGTACAGATGTCGTTTATAATTATATACAAACAAAAACATTTCATATATTAAAGGTAAATAAACTTAGTAGTTACCCTGCATGAACTGAACAATTCATTAGTAACAAAAATATTACCACCTGACTTGCACTGAGCCATTTACGAATTAGGGTACCAGGGTAAACTGATTCACACTGAGGTGACTGCATTTTCCCTTTAGTACTAATACAGGCAAAATGTGCCTAAGCTTTTGTCCTTGCAGCAGCGTTCAAAAATGCCCACAGAGAGGTGTTAAGGGAGTAAAAAATGATGCAACATCAAGGAAATATAGCCATTCCTCTCTCCTGGGTAATTGTCAACCAATGTTGTGTGAAAAATATCCTTATGTGGACTTCAAATATCCCCAGTTAACTTTTTCATGGAGCAATTGTTTTGCAGAATATTTGGAAAAACCCCCCTGAAAGAAAATGAATTGGGGACCTTAATTTATATGTTGAGTTCAGTCTATTTCGATTCGCTCCTCATTACCTCCTATTTACATGTGTATACCATTATTGCCTGCAACAACAGTCTGGCAAAAACCAATGACACTGCAGTATCCCCTACCTAAAGAGGGCGCCCTATAACCTAACTCTTCCTTCTCCATTTTTGCCTTCACCATGTAAGCACGTCTTAAAAGTAATGAATCTGGGACCTTAATTTATACGTAGAGTTCAGTCTTCTCTGTTCTTTCCTGTTGCCAACTCAATTATCTTCCTTACCTTATCTACTTTCCTGCAGGTATTCTCAGGCAATAGCCCCACCGAAGACTGTGCTCTTTCTGGTAGATATGAGCGGTAGCCAAACTGGTCTTGCCCTTGGAATGACCCATCTGATGGTTGCGAATACTATAGACTCTCTCAGAGAAAATGATTATTTCAACATAATGACGGTGAGTTTGTAGATAAGCTGTATTCCACATTGTTCTCCAGCAGCATGGTGCATGCTTTGGATACTATTCATAACTTGTTGCTTACTTGCAAAAGGTAAAATGCAGTCTGGTTGCCTCCCCCTACCCCCTGACACCAAAATTGCTGTAACCCCCTATCCTAATTCATGGGGCTCTCTTCAATCATTTGACAAAATACCTGTTATTAAATTCATTAAATCATACTGGACAAGGAAGAAAATTAGCTGGGACTGAGGACTGTTAGTTTCTGCAATTCCTAAAATAACTTTCTGCAAAAAAAGGGATGAAAACTACCCCAATCTTGTCAAAATGGCCCTTTCATATGTCCCATAAATTCTGCTAAGTAAAGACCAAATTGAAATTTTAATAGTAAACCCAGTGACTTCCAAACGAACCCTTGTAAAGATGTTCGTGGAGGCATTTTCCTGAAACCAAAGATTTAAAATAGCCCTGTCAAGAAAACTCCTACATTGTAGAAAGCTCCTTGATTTAGTTTTAAAGGGGAATTTTCATCATCCCAGACAGTTCCAGTTCTCCCAACTATGCAACTTCTAGCTCCTCCCATAACTGTATGAAGCTCCTCCTTATGCAGGAATGAACCTGTTTTATTGCTTAAGGCCATGTCCTGGTGAGCATACAAGGCTATAAAATGTAATAAAAGCACTCTCTCTGCCTTGTGTGGAATGTGAGCTACTCTACATCTTTCAAATTTTCAAACAATTTTCAATTTTTGTAGAACAGGGCTGAAATTTAACACGCATCTTATTGTCCAAGACGAGTAAAAATTGCATTGGACAACACTTTCTCCCTTTGAGCGTGTTCAGATTTAGGAAAAGTAGATTTGTTTGTAATCGAACAGTTCACTACATCAGAAAGAAATAATGTCATAAAAGTCACCCTAAGAAGTCACATGAAATGCAATTATTCATCTTTTGTTTGTCACTTTCAGTGTTCTCCACTGATTAAATTTTTTGCCCAGGTGCTCCAAAGGTCAAAGGTTAATAGTGATTACTGTCTATAAAGAGAGGTTAAAGTTTAGTAGTGATTACTGTCTATAAAGAGAGGGGGTGCTCTCTTTGAAAAATGTTTGCTGAAATAGATGATAAATTTAATTATGGCCTTCTTTGATGACTAAGTACATTCCTGATTATCATTACTCAATGTTCACACTGAAATTATTGCTGTTTGCTCTGTTTTAAGGTTTTGAATTGATAATTTCTGTCCGGGTGCTTAGCACCCTCTACAAATTTTGTCCGGGTGCAACAGCTAGTGAAGAACACTAACTTTCACTACCAAAATATATTTTGGGCAAACAAAATTTGGTTTTAGGTTGTCTGACAGACATTGTGAAAACTTCCTTAACCCAAATGTACATGGACGACAGAAAACATGAAACATGAAACAGAAAACATGTTTTGTGTTTTCTGACATCCGTGTGCGTTAGACAAAAACAGAAAACAGCGTTTTGCAAAATAAGTGTTTCGCTTTTAGGTGTTTTCGTCCAATGCACACGAATGTTAGTGTGAGAAAACACGGAATGTGTTTTGTGTTTCTTGTTTCATGTTTTCTGTCATCCGTGTGCGTTTGGCTTTAAAAGTCAGGCCTGTATCTTAAGCATCCTAACGGCAGTCAGAGATTTTGCTATAAATTCCAAAATAGCTGATAGGAGTCCTTATTTTTTTTTTTTAAGGATGTCTTCCATTATGTAAAGCTATCTCTCATCCATGTTTATCCCTTCATTATCATTACTTCAATGAACATGGACTTTGAAATGAGAATATTTTGGAAATACTTCAAGGAAGAATTATGATAAAATCTTTATCAACACTCACATCAGATATCCCTTAAATTACTTAATGGTTTGGAATATGTTCCTGCCATTCTTTTGATCGTCAGATGTTGTCAAAACTGTCATTCCCCCAATCTGCTTTTAATATCCATATCTCAGCCCATTGATGCAATTTTCAACCAATCTTTCTTCCCTGCAAACGATTCCAGAAATAAACTAAAGCTGCAGTCACACTACAACGAATTCGGATCGGATTCCGATCCAACTTTTGTGAGTTTTCATTAAAATCTTCTCCATTTCGGGTCAGAAAGAGCCCAGAATTTGCCAACCAGTGTAAATATATGATTTGCATCAGAGGTATGAAAATGAAATGTTAACTGATTTTTTCGTGACGTCACACCAACAGACAGCTTTTATCGGAAACGCGTAGTCCGATGAAAGCTGTCTGTTGGTGTGACATCACGAAATAATTCGTATAAATTTAATTTTCGTAGTCCTGCGGTAAAAATCATATAATTACACAGGTTGGCAAATTTTGGGTTCTTTCCGACCCGAAATGGAGAAGGTTTTAATAAAAACTCACAAAAATCGGATCGGAATCCGATCCGAATTCGTTGTAGTGTGACCGTGGCTTAACGATCTCAATTTCTGAGGTTTATTCAACTGGATAATTCGTTTTCATAAATGTTTCATAAAAGTTATAGGGATGGTAAAACCTGAACGTACATTCAGACTTAAAGATGCAAATTTTAGGTATGTAAAGGCAGAGCGCCTCCAACATGTGAAGACGTTGTCCTTATCACAGTCTCATAAAGATTCATAAAACCCAAGTTTACGGCAAACCAGCTTCTTCAAATAATCGTAGATCGTTTTCTCCTGTTCTTTCTGCTGTTGCGATCCTTTATCTACTGTCGAAATGCCCATTAATCAAGGGAAAAACTCAACGTCAAGTCGTTATCCAACCAGAAGCCAGTCGCCATCTTTGGAGCGTCAGCCTAACGAAGGCCCTACACTTTCAGGCGCATCTTTTGAATGCGAGAATATGGCCGAGGCTATCCGCAATGGCATTGAAGAAGCACTCCTTTCGAAGACTTTTCACTCCAGTCTGGTTGAATCTCTTGTACCTGCCATTGCCGAGGCGGTAAGAGAAACAATTTGCAATGACCTTCACCAAGCCTTCCAAATTGAACTAGACAAAAAGCAAGCTCAACTTGACGAGGCCATGAAGCAAATTACCTCCCTCAGAAACGAGATCTCTTCAGTCCACTCCCTGCTTGATGCACAAGAGCAATATTCAAGAAGAAACTGCCTTCGCATCCATGGTATTCCTGAATCTGGGGACGAGGCAAGTACCGATGATCTTATTGTCAAGTTAGCTACGGAAAAACTTAATGTTAACATTACCAAGGATCAGATCGATCGCTCACATAGGATTTCTCCTAAACCCCGACCTAATCAATCCGGAGTAACCACCGGCAAGCCAAGGGCAATAATTGTAAAGTTTAGTACATATAACATTCGTCACAGTTTCTACAAGGCTCGGGTACAACTAAAAGGTACGGGGATCTACATCAACGAGGATCTAACAACAAAAAGGCAAGAACTTTTTACAATCGCCCGCAGAAACCCAAATGTTAAACGTTCATGGACATCCGATGGCACGATATTTGTTGTAGGGGAAGACGGAAACAGACGAAAAATCGTCAACAAATCTGACTTGGAGAAGCTTTAATCATAGTATTTCATCCCTATACTGCTCAGCTTTAAATTTCTCGTACTATCTTGGACGCCATATTCGCAATTTCCCTGCTTGTGTCATTTGCATTGAATGGACTATCCTTGCCAGCTTTGTCATACTTTCAAATCCTCCATCTACATTGACGTTGCATTACCACTTTGTTTACACCTATTGAAGTTTTCTAAGAAGCTGGTTCTATTATCTTACCCAAAAGGATCTTTCAAACCCATCTGGATATCTTCGCATCTTCCGTTGGTTTCCATTGTAATCCGTCCACTTAGTCTTTGTTTCTTTTGTATTTTTTGTTCTCTAAGTCAGCTATGATAGATGGTATCCTTTCTCATCTTTGTTGTCTGTGTTTAAAGTCTTTACAAGATCAACCATTATATTCTGGAAAATGCTGTTCCTGTTCAGTGCTAATCAATTGCCATATTGTTTGTCTGAATAGCTCTACGTTATTCACTAATGATAATCTTCCCTGTGTTATTTGCAATCCATCCAAGCAAAGTTTTTCTTATTGGGAAAATAGTGGTAATCCATTCTCTTCAGATGAGCCTTTCTCAGTTGATAGTAATATTAGTAAATGTGCTTATTATGATTACAATGCTATGAATGATATGTTACAATGTTCTATAAATAATCGTATTTCATTTTATCATGTTAATGCTAGATCTTTGAATAGCAATTTCGAAAAATTACAAATTTCTCTCAACTCAATTCATATTCCGTTTACAGCAATTGGAGTAACTGAAACGTGGTTTCGAGATGAAGATACATTGTATTCTTTGTATGATCTGCAAGGCTACAAGACTGAATATTCATCAAGGGTTGGAAGGGGTGGTGGTGTTGCTCTTTACATTAATGAAAGTTACGATTACTTTGTCAGACCTGACTTGACGATTTTTTTAGAAGGCTTCCTGGAATCCCTTTTTATTGAGCTAGTGACATCTCACCATACTTCTGTTCTAGTTGGGGTGATTTATTGTCCCACTGGTATTAATTCTGATGTTATTGAAAAGTTGACTCCAGTTTTCGAATCTAGTGAAGCATCCCGCAAGGGTTGTGTTCTAATGGGTGATTTTAATTGCAATTTAATGAGTACGAATGGTGATGATGTTAACATGTTTATGAATTTGGTACATTCTAACGCTTTCGAAATTCTCCACACTCTTCCTACCAGAATCACTGGCAATTCAGCTACCCTTCTTGATATTATGTTAACTAATATTAATCAGCCATGTACCCCTGGGATCCTAGTAGACGATATCTCTGATCATTTCCCTGTTTTTACTGTTTTTGAGACCTCTTGCCAACGGAAAATAAGGAATACCGTAACATACTGTAGGAAGTATACTCGACGTAACATCTCATATTTTCAAGACCTTATATCAAACGAGAATTGGCAACATGTGTACCTAGAAAATCATACTGACGACGCGTTTGATAAGTTTCTTTCTACCTTTCTTCAGCACTTTGATAATTGTTTCCCAAAATCTGTCAACCGTAATAATAACGTTAATAACAGTAGTGGCCAGATCTGGATGTCAACTGGTATTGCAAATTCATGCAAAACTAAGCATAAACTGTATAAGAAGTATGTTCGTAAACGGACCAATGAGAATTTCATTGCTTACAAGGCCTTCCGCAATCGTTTAACCTCTGTTATTAGAATTGCTAAGAAACTTTATTACAATGAAATGTTTGATAACTGTAAGAATGATATTAAGAAAACATGGTCTTCCATTAATTCAATTATTCATGGCAAGAGTAAGGATAAACCGATTGAGGAAATAAGTCACAACGGTACTACTATCCGTGATTCCCTTGTTATTGGTAATGTTTTTAATGACTTTTTTACGTCTGTTGGTACAAGAATTCAAAACAGTATTCCTCTGGTCTCTTCTACCTCCTTTGGTCATTATCTCAACTCTCCAAATCCTAACTCTATGTATTTTGTAACCACCAACCATGACGAAGTTCTCCGTATTATTTTAAATCTTAAAAACTCAGCATCAGGTCCTGATGAAATACCGCCAAAAGTGGTAAAAGCTGTTGCTCCTCTGATATGTGGTCCCTTAGTTCATGTCTTTAACCTTTCACTTCAACAGGGTATTGTTCCCAAAGCTCTCAAAATCGCTCGTGTTATTCCTGTATTTAAGAATGGAAATAGGAATGTTGTAACCAACTATAGGCCCATATCTGTATTACCATGTTTTTCCAAAGTTCTTGAGAAGTTAATGTTTGATCGTTTATATAATTTTCTAGTTAAGTCTAACATGTTGTATGATTTTCAATTTGGCTTCCTACCAGGTCGCTCTACTGCGCATGCTCTTTTACATTTTACTGATATGTTGACCGATGCATTTGAGAAGAAACTTTTTGTCTCAGGGACATTTCTTGATCTTTCCAAGGCATTTGATTGTCTACACCACAAAACATTACTAAGTAAATTAGCCTACTACGGTGTCAGGGGTGTTCTACTAAACTGGTTTAGGAGCTATTTATGTGATAGGAAACAATTCGTAGTTATTCGTAATGTACATTCAACTTACCTACCTATTAATTGTGGTGTCCCTCAGGGCTCAATTCTTGGACCTCTTCTGTTCATTATTTACATCAACGATCTATGTAAGGCAAGTGACAAATTGCACTTTATTTTGTACGCTGATGATACTAATATTTTTTGCTCTCATGAAGATCCTACGACTTTAATGCATATTGTTAGCAATGAATTATCCAAGGTTCGCACATGGTTCTGTGCAAATAAGCTATTACTTAATGTAAACAAAACTGCATCGATTCTTTTTAGTACTCCTAACAGGTTGCCAGTCCCACCTATCCGTAGCATTGATTTCTGTGGTACTGAGGTTCCCCTTTGTAAATCGGTAAAGTTTCTCGGTGTTCTTATAGACAGGCACCTTACTTGGAATGATCACATCCAGGCCATTTCTAAAACCATCTCAAAGAGCGTTGGAATTATAGCCCGCTTGCGTCATTATCTTCCTCGTAAGGTCCTTGTCACACTGTATAATAGTCTGATTCATCCCCACTTATCCTATTGTGCTCTTCTCTGGGGTGGTACTTATTGTTCCAGGATTTATCCCCTCTTAGTCCTTCAAAAGAGAGCTCTTCGCCTCATAGTTAATTATCACCCGTCTCAAACAACCCGTGACTTGTTTGCAAAACTCAACATTCTCCACGTTTTCGATATTCATCGTTATCAAATTGGTATTTTTATGTACTCCTGGTGTAACAATACTCTTCCTAATATCTTCAGGTCCTTGTTTCACTTTCGACATGAGACACACACACACCTTACACGTAGCATGAATTCTCTTTCTACTCCCTCATTTAGGCTTACATCTTCCCAACAAACAATTCGTTTCACTGGACCCATTGTTTGGAACTCCCTCCCACTTGACATTCAACGTTCTCACTCTCTGAACTTATTCAAAAAATCTCTCAAACTTTTTCTAATGAGTAAACGTAGCTGACTTTTCTTTCTCATCTAGTTTGTTTGTTTTTGTATTATTCTTTTCTTTCCCTTTTGTAAACATTGTCTCTTTGTTGTTGTAAAGTACTGTTACGGAGGGCTCTTTCCACAAGCTCCATGGAGCTTTTTTGAGTTTTCCTCCCGAGTCTTTTTCCAGTTTTATCTCAGCTGTATTATTTTGATATTGTATAAAATCTAGTGAAAAAAGACTCAAATAAATGTCGTCGAAAACGAAAAAAAGTATCTCATGACAAAATTTTATGACAAATTTTATCTATCTGCAACATTTCTGAAGGTTAAGATTGTCCACAAATGTGTAGAGTATACACATTTTATCTCATTTTGTTAGGTACCATGTCAAAATCTCTCAGGCTGCAGCTGCCTCAGCAAAGCTGCAGGCTGCAGCCATGATTTGGTGCTTCACATGTACATTAGCACGATAAGTGGAGTACTGCTATTGTAATGTGTGCTGTAGCGTAGCATGGCTACAGCCCCTGCAGCTTGGTTGAGGGTGCTGCAGCTTGGTTGAGGCAGCTGCAGTGTAGCTATTTTGACATGGTGCCTCAACTTTTAGCTTATGCTCCAAAAGGGAAGGTATCAGTGTATTTATCAGTAAATGGTCTGTGAAATGCTTGAGTAAAAGGGATATTTTTGAAGTTTTTTTTTTATTATTATTAATTTAATAACTCAACTTTTTGTTCAAAGTTTTGTACAGTTTGTACTTGAATTTCTTTTGAAGTTCAGATTTTGTCTGAGAAAAATTTACTTCTTTAGTTGTGAATATTATTGGCTTAAATGGTGGAGTTTGTTGTTCTTTCAGTTCAATGAGTCCACTAAATTTGTTGATGAGTGCTATGAGGATACATTCCTTCAAGCTACATACAAAAATAAAGAGGTAAGATTTGCTGCAGTGTTTGTGACCCATATTTGACTTTCATTTCACTCGGGGGGGGGGGGGGGCAAATGTAGGGATACTACATTTCTCCCCTCCAGTTGTACACCTACATATCCCTCCTTATACACCTCGAAAATTTGGAAAATAAAAAGAGAAATTGTCAAAACAAGTATGAAGCATACTTAAATCTATTTAATGGGGAGATCCTGAATGATTCCCCCACCCCTCCCCTCCCCCCTTTTGGAAAGGCTTACTATGCATGGGGTCAGTGGGATTTGTTGGAAAGTAAAGTATTTGACTTGCTTTATAACCCAAAGTAACATGACTCTTGGCCTCTCATTAGGGCTAATTAAGTCATTTTTGGTTTCGATGAAAGAGATACCCATGCGGTCATGATTGCCTATGTGTGTGTGCACGCACTCACCAACATGGTCTTAGGGGGTACCGGGGCAGCCGGTGAGAGCTCCGCTCTAGCACATCTTTCCTACAGGCTAAGACAAATCCCCTCCAGACAGTCCGGGACAAGTAAAAACTTACTCGGGCAAGTGCATCGTTCAATATCACAGCCGGCCAGGCAAGTACCCTTGCGAAGTCTGCTCCACAAGGAGTTCAAAGGCATATTAAAAGTGGACAAGTGGATATTCATGCAGACAAGTAGACGAAGAGAACAGCTAGCCCAATGGACTCGTAATGAAAAAAGAAATTTGTCGAAGCCTGCTTTCCTAGCTCATGCATGGCTCGAAACTGGCGTAGCTGCCCGAAAATTTGGTCACTCACACGTGGCTGCATGTGTCTGCCTTGGAGCGCAGCCCGCCCTTAAGCACGTCTGTCTACTCGGCTCTTTCGTGGGCAACTTTGCTGCTAAGAAATTCCCTTGCATTCCCTACAGGGTCCTTTGCGTATGTGTGTGTGTGTGTGTGTGTGTGCATGTGTCTTTGTCTCTAGGTAAAACTGAGAACCTAAACAATGGATTTCTAGGTCCTTGGATGTGATTTCAATAGATTTCCAAAGTCATCGGTATTTTAACAATAGACAGTCTAAGCTTGGATAAATTTCATACTTTGTATGTAGATGCCTTATAGTGAGAGAAAGAAGCCTATTGTTTTTGGTGGAGGTCAAAGGTCATTTGGGGTCACTGGGGGTCAAACTCTGAAAGCCTTGTTAACATGATATCTCAAGGTAGGAAGCTTGAATGAATTTCATACATAGTATGTAGATGCATTATGGTAAGAGGAAGAAGCCTATTGTTTTTGGTGGTGGTCAAAGGTCATCTGGGGTCAATGGGGGTCAAAACCTGAAAACTTCGCTAACTCAGTATCTCAAGGTAGGAAGCTTGGATAAATTTCATACTTTGTATGTAGATGCCTTATAGTGAGATGAAGAATCACATTGTCTTTGGTGAAGGTCAAAGGTCATTTGGGGTCACTGGGGGTCAAATTTTGAAAACCTTGTTAACACAATATCTTGATGTAAGAAGCTTGGATGAATTTCATACTTTGTATGTAGATGCCTTATAGTGAGATGAAGAATCACGTTGTCTTTGGTGAAGGTCAAAGGTCATTTGGAGTCACTGGGGGTCAAATTTTGAAAACCTTGTTAACACGATATCTTGATGTAGGAAGGTTGGATGAATTTTATACTTAGTATGTAGATGCATATTGGTTAGGCAAGGAATCCTATTGTTTTTGGTGGAGGTCAAAGGTCATCTTGGGTCACCGGGAGTAAAAATCCTGAAAACATTGTTAACACACTATCTCGAGGTAGGAAGCTTGGATTGATTTCATACTTAGTATGCAGATGCATTATGGTGAGACTAAGAACCCTATTAGTTTTGGTGGTGGTCAAAGGTCGTCTGGGGTCACCAGGGGTCAAACACTGAAAAACCAAGATTGTCATCTGGGGTCACCAAAGGTCAAAGTGCAAAATTTCCCAAGAATTCTCAAGACCAAATATGAACACAAAAACTTTTTCTTTCCAATACTTTACAATAGCATATGACCAAGTGACTAAAAGGAATGGGACAACATGGAATTATTTGGGATAAAACATCTCATCGAAACTTCAATGCAGTTTTGCATTCTGTTCCTAATTATGTTTCAGTAGTTGAATGAATTATTCAAATAGCTTCAGTGTTACTGCTGTTATTTAATTGGAAGCCAAAAGAAAAAACATTGGGGATGTATGGTTGGAATGTTTAGTTTTGTGTGTCATAAATTTCTTAACATCGCAGTTACAGCTTCATATCATTTAATTATGGGTACACTCATATACAAATGACTTACGTATGTATGATACCTGCATTATGTGCAGCCAAATATAAACAGACCGTTGATAATTTCAGTAGTAGCAGCCATTAAAGGGACTGTTGCATATAAAGGTATATGGCAGAATACCCCTTTATGAACAATTTGTGACTACATATTGATTGATATGGATTTAAAAAAAGTTTGATTTGTCTTTTCTGACCTGTGTAGATCTTTCAGTGTAACAGGTATCTCACACAGTAATGTGTGGATATGGCCTTGAACAATTTAAACTCAGCACAGGCCATTGTTACTTTGTCCAGGAGGTACATTATAGATAGGTGTTTTTCTTATAAATTGGAAGCCCGGCTGTAAGGAGACTTAGTATTGGCATAATTTTTACTGTGTGGGGTGAGATTGTTGCCCTAAAGTAGTGAGGAAATAGGACTACCCATGTACTTTGGGAGTTTGGCTTCAAATCAAGACCAGCTGGGCTGGATGTCCAAAGAAAAAATACTCACAAAAATTTGCAAAAGTTGGACTTTAACACCACAACTTGCTCAGGCATGATTCACTAAAGGAAGTGTGTTAATTTTGTAAGCAATGTTCCACAGGCTTCAAAATTGTCCTAAGCACAAAAGGTCATAGCAATTAACACACTGAGATACACAACACCACATACTATACTTGCAGGCATGGTGTAGGTCAGGCCATGCATGCACAGGGGATCATGTGCATCTTTCCCATGCTGAGCTTCTCCCCATTAGATTTAGGTAGCTCCCAAACACCCACCGATTGCCTGCCTGGGCGGATGTTTCGCTTGATACAAGTCATTTTACAAACCAACCTTTCTTGTCGGGCTATTTCTGTTGGCATGTAGTTGCTTTGTTTGTGGTTATGCTTAACATGTTAGGGCTTACAGTACTATTGTAACAACAGTATATTTCATTCTTTATTCTGTGTTTGGCAAGTTTTAATGCTCATTTTTTAGGCAAAATAGAAAGTTGAATGAATCTTAATAATTTTATCTCATCTGGTTTATTCATCATGTGCAATGTGGTACAACAAGTGCACTTTGTTTCTTAATTGCCAGAAGAGGGTTTTTTTTTCATTTTATCTCAGTTTTGACTGGTAATAACCAGTTATTACCAGTTTCTACCGCTGTCCTGGTAAAAGCAGGTTTTTTCTGGGAAAAACCCAAACCAGTTTACTGACATGCATTAGTTCCATGCTTTTTGATTTTGCTTTTGGAGTATGATTTCATCTGTACTAATTGTTATGCATATATTTACATATCACTATTCAATAGAGACACCAAAAATATGGAAGCTGAGAAGAATGTGGGTTGGGAGAAGTACATTTTTATAACTCAGATTTTGCCAGTTTGGGGAAGAAATGTAGGTGCCAGCCCTCCAACCCTCATTTTACCAACTTTTTTGAAACATTTCACAATTAAGTTTTGATTTTCTTATGCAGAAAATGAAAGAACTACTAAAGGAGATTAAGCCACGCCATGAATCCAGGATTTGTGATGCCTTGAAGGCTGCATTTGATGCCCTGGACAAGGTACTTAATTTTCTTAAGGCACAATATGCATGTCAAAATAGCCAAGATGCAGCAGCTCCAGCCAAGCTGCAGGGTCATGCTTTGCTAATTACTGTAAGCACTACAATTATAGACTATAGCACCGTTAAAACTAATCCTGCTATTGTAATGTGTGGGTCAGCAAAGAAAAGACCCTTTTCCAAATAGCAATTACAAAGGATTGTGGGATTGGATTTTGGTGTGCGTTGTTTTTGGCCACACTAGAATGCCATTGAGAAAAACATCCCACTTCAAAAGTGTATCCCACAATCCTTTGTGACTGCTATATGGAAAAGGGTCTATGGGTGCAGCCCCTGCAGTTTTGTTGAGCCAGTCGCAGCTAAAGGTTTTGACAACATGGTCACAGAATCCATTGACACAGAATCCAAACTAAAACAGTTCTCTATGTGCTACCAGGCTTCCTGTCAGGCAAACCTGATAAAAATTAAAGTGAGCACTATTTACAGCTAGCCGTCATTGTTTACCATAAATACAACAAATTTGTGTACACTAGGAGATGTCTTATGTCATAAAGAAGCTGTGTAGGGACTTCCATTAGATGTCTGAAGTCATTCAGTGCATGGACCACAGCAAAATCACCCTGTGACCAGTGGGTCAGTTTGCTCAACCTGTGGTGTACAGGGTAACTCATTGGTTGATGGCATTACATCAGCTTTACATCAGCTTTTTGCTCCTAATACAAAGGTAACATGAGTTTAGTCAAAGGAAGTGTTTTATGTTTTTCAAATGTTATTAAATAGCCACCCATGCAAGAGCTGAAAACCTCTTTTGGGTCTGTTGATTAAAGGGTCTGTTGCATCACATCAATCATAATTAGAAATATCCTCATTTTTAGGAACAATTGGTGACTACACTTCCATCAATGGCAGCATCGTTCGGATTGATCATCGGTGCCTTGTGCTGCCCACTTTTTTTATAGCAGCATTCTAAGACTTGTAGTGTGTAAATATATGGCTTTGAGCAATTTAAACTGAGTACAGTCTGCTGTGGCTTTGGGTTGTTAGGTACAGGCAAATTTTATTTTGTTTAAATTAGATGAAGGATGGAAGTAGTGTTTGGTGAATTTTTAACTGTCTGGGAGGAGATACTATATGCTCTTTAAATTGGTACAATTATCATGACCATCCATAGGAACTTTGTTAAGCCATGTCAATGTGAAAAGGTACTTTAAACTTGCTTTGACTCTTATGAATGATTTGAATTGTGAAGGGGGCTGAATGAGATACAGACAAAGCTGAAGGGTACAAAAGGCATGATTCTCATGGCCTGGAAAAGTCTTGGGATTTTGTACAAAAATTTAGAAATTTTCTCAAATGCTTGTATGATGTATATTTTTTATCCGAGATATTTGTATTTTATATTTCTTTTTGCACTCCATTGGTGTGCTCTTTTATTATTCTTCAGGCAAGAAGTGGGCCAAGCAGTAAATGCAGTGAGTCAATCATGCTATTTACTGATGGAGTGGAACATCCTTGTGATGAGGTGTTTGAAGAAAGAAACCCAGATGGAATGGTATGTTTCCATTTCCCCTTTGTGACATAAATACAAGCCTAATGAAAAGGGGGGGGGGAGAAATCCATAATCTTCTGTACAGTTTGTGAACAGGGTGTAGTACTGATAAATACTCAGCAAAAATGTCATATTTGACTCTTGATTATGACAATTGTTTCCCATTTCAAGAGAGCCAGACTTGTGGCTAGCACTGATGTTGTGACCCCTCTGTTTGTGGAGTATGTTTAGTTGTTCTTTATCATGATTGCAATATAATTTGTGACACAATTACTGTTTTACATATGTACCATTTATGACAAAACAGCTATAAATTGAACCACACATGCAAAAAAAAGGCAATTTTGCATTAAATGTCATCATTAGTCATTCATGGTATATGTAAACACTTCTCAAAATTAAATGGGAGGCCCATGATTAATTTGTTTTCTCTATCTGTTGAAGCATTGTTAATGTATAGTTAAGTAGATGATGGGTTTCTTCTTGAAGTCCATTGCGAGTCATTTCTATCCTCTTTATCCCAGTGTAATATTCTTCCGCATCACAATTGATGTTGTTTTTTAAATTAGAAGCTTGAGTGAGCATATTTTTCATGTTCCAATGAGCAATTACTGCACTACCTTACTTCAAGTCATCATGTGTAGTCAGAAATAATTTGTTATCTTGTATTGCTGTGAATTGAATCCATTATCAAGCGATGGTTCTGTTTTCTCATACAAACGTTGTTGTTTACTCATCAGCCTGTCATATGGTGCATGATAAAACAGTTTAATTTGCAAGTCATCGGTCATGTCTCGCCTTACTCTGTCCATCACGGTATTAATGTAAATAAGGAGCTCTGGTCAACTACTCTCATGGACAGACAACCGTGTAGTAAAATACCTTAGGAATTGTTGATTGACACTGTAATTAGGGCTGGTGTAATCAGACAGCTGTAGCAGTCGACAGACTACAAACTTCCTAATCAAGGAACTCTCATTATTGGCATTCTGCAAGCTAGCTTCTGCTATTTTATGCACAACATGTTCAATTGAGCACATGGGCATACGAATCCTTTTAATTATCACTTCACTATGAGTACAGCCTCATTCAGTCTGTTTAATAAATCAAAGGCGTGGTCATCAAGTGAAAAGCTTCTAGTGTCACGAACATGACTCTGGTAAAAGAGAGTGAAGAAATATTACCAAGCGTGTCATATCGCATGTGATAGCAAGAGACTGACATTTCTGAATGCTGTCAGCATTTAAAAATTGTACATTCATTTCTTTTATTTCATTGATTTTGTTTATAATATTCTTTCATTCTTTTGTTTATTTCATTTTTTTATTCTTTGGATCTTTTTGTTCATGTTATCTTTTTTTATTTTCGCCATTTCATGTCATTCATTTTATTATTTTCATTTCATTTCTTTTGTTCTCTTCACTCGTTTTGTCCATTTCATCATTGTCACTCATTTCATTCAACTTGTTCATTTTGTTTGTTTCATTTCTTTTTTTTTTGTCCATGTTATTCTTTGTTCATTTCTTCATTTTTTTTCGTCTGTTCCATTTATTTTGTTCATTTTATTCATTTGGTTCTTTTGGTCTATTTTATTGTTTCTGTTTTTCATTTGCATCATCCATATTGTTACATTTTCTTCATTTCATTTCTTCCTTTTGTTCATGTGATTCTTTGGTTCATTTCTTCATTTTATTTCATCAATTTCATTCATTTTGTTCATTTCATTCATTTGGTTCATTTTATTGTTTTCTGTTGTTTCATTCCTGTCATTCTTATTGTTTCATTTTGTTCATTTCATTTATTTCTTTCCTTTTGTTCATGTCATTCTTTGTTCATTTCTTCATTTTATTTCATCAGTTTCATTCATTTTGTTCATTTTATTCATTTGGTTCTTTTGGTTCATTTTATTGTTTTCTGTTGTTTCATTCCTGTCATTCTTATTGTTTCATTTTGTTCATTTCATTTATTTGTTTCTTTTTGTTCATGTCATTCTTTGTTCATTTCTTCATTTTATTTCATCAATTTCATTCATTTGGTTCTTTTGGTTCATTTTATTGTTTTCTGTTGTTCCATTCCTGTCATTGTTATTGTTACATTTTGTTCATTTCATTTATTTCTTTCTTTTTGTTCATGTCATTCTTTGTTCATTTCTTCATTTTATTTCATCTGTTTCATTCATTTTGTTCCCTTTTTTTCATTTGGTTCTTTTGGTTCATTTTATTGTTTTCTGTCGTTTACTTCCTAACATTCTTATTGTTTCATTTTGTTCGTTTCATTTATCATTCATGTTTCACAACACAAGTTTGACATCATGAAAGGACTGGAAGAAAGGAATAAATTAATTGTGTGAAAGGAAGTGCACTAAAAACACTGAAATTTATACCAGAGCTAACTGTAAGGGGCAAAATAGAAGAAGTTTAAGTGCTTGAAATAAACACATGGAAAATGGTGTACTTGTGTGCTCACAACGTCAAGTACCCTTGTATTTTTATTCATGCCATAAAACACACACAGTGAGCAAATTTGCTAGCAACTTATTCCAAGGTTATATCCCAGTTACACTCTTCAGCAGTGCTTACCAACCACTTCTCATTTTGCAAGTTGAAACGCTCTCACTCTTAATTCAAATTCTTCTCATCACAAAGGTTGCTTATGGTATTGCCTCACTTCTCTTCGTCTTGAATGTTATAGTGTCTCTGTAATCAATCCATTGGCATGTGCAGGATTTCAGAAAATCCCAGGAGTGGGGGAGGAGACAATTTCCCATTTTCCCCTAACCCCATCCCGTCTGATTTCACTCAGTTTTTCTGAATTTTTCCCTACGTGCCCAGCTATGCACCAGAGGTTGTGGACGATGGTCATCCCAGCCCCCCCCCCCCCTCTTACACATGCACAGAATTGATATCTTTTCTTTGTCCCTCCTTTTTTGCAGGTCAGAGTATTTACATACCTTTTGGGAGAGTCCAATCAACATGCAGGCATTTTGAAAAGGATAGCATGCTCCAATCATGGCAAATACACTCGAATTACAGTACGATCTGATGTTCCTGAAAAAGTTGCGGTATGTCCATGACTGTCTCTATATTTTAATCATGTGGTAGTTTTCAGTCTCACTATCATTTCTCAATTTTTTAGACAACCGGAAAATAATTAAAACGATTTTAATATATCGTCTGGTAAATTTAAAAACCTATAAAAACATACAGGAATTTGATGGGGCCGGGGTGGGGGGTGGGGGGTGGGGGGGGGCGGGGGGATAGCAGGAGCTGAGATGGTACAAATTGTAGCTCATGTCTAGATTACTGCAGGTAGAACCAGGGGCTTAATCCAACAGAACCCTGTTTTTTCAACCTTGTTAACTTAAATTGTACTGTTGTGTGAGATGGAAGGCATGTCGTGTGAACTGACGAGGGACAACTTGAAATTTTAATTTAATTTTTCTGTGAGTTTTACTGTTTATTACATCAACCTTTCCTATTCATTGTTTACAGGATTACTTGCCTGTGTTGGGAAGGCCCTTGGTGAAAAGGGGCAATCACACGGTTGTGTGGTCGAACACTTACAGAGACTTTCTGGTAAAAAACATTAAAATATCATTTCATTAATTTCTCTCTGGTGTCTGGTAAACAATATGAAGAATCAAAGCTTTAGTTTAAGAGGATTCTAAAAATTAGTGGAATGTTTGCTAGCCTGCAAAGCTGGACCTGTGATCAGTCCCTTAAATGTAAAGACCCTATGGGAAGTCAAGAATGTGTCAGCAAGCCATGTAGGTTTTACTTTAATAAGTAGACAATACCTTTGCTGTTGTTTTGGGTGTTATCAGTGAACACAGGTGTTGTCGAGCTGGTTTTTCAAGCAGGTTTATGGAAATGGTTCTCAGACAGTTGTTCCCTCTCCTGATAATTCCCATCCTCCTGACAATTCCTATCCTTGACCATTTTTAATTGCCAATCTTCACATGGGAGAAATTGATGTGGATGGTTATTGTCCAGGCTGAAGTTGCACAGAGTTGGAATTGTCAGGGTTGGGGGAGGAGACTGAGGGGGAGGGGGAGCCTTTACTTATCTTTGGGGAAGCTGTAACTTTGGAATTGTCTGTTGACAGCTGTGCAGTCACAAAGAAAGCCAATAGCAGTAAACTTCTGCTTTTGGGATTTGACCCCTTTGAATGAGGTTGAGAAAAAAGTTGTGGCACCGTCTTTTAGCTCACTTATACCATGAAAGCAGTAAATTGTGAAATCTGAACAATGTCATGAACTAGAGTTTGAGCCATCCAGGGCAGTTCTTGACTTCCCCAACTTGAGAAGCACAACCCAATGCACATCACACTTAAAGGAAAATGAAAGAGATGCACAGGAACAAACCATTATTCTGTGACCATTGTTTTCTTGGAAAAATAAAAGTGTGTCAGATGTCTTGTATCCTTCTGCTGTTCTGTCTCCTGACAGAAAAAAAAATGATTTCATTGCTTGAATTCATCCTCCCTCCCCCCCCCCCCCCATGCACCCTCCCAGTGTGTGACATCCAGTGGTAAGTAAAAAAAAAATCTGTATACTTCTTTCTGAATAGTGATAGTAGTGAATAAGGCAGTATTTTCAGGCAAAGTTTGTAAGAATCTAAATATTTCATTTAAGTCCTAAATGTTGGAGGCGGTAGACTACAATCCATCATTTGGTTACTGCTTAACGAAGTGCAGAGTCATATGGGTAAGATAACAGTATCTTGGTGAGATGTGCCAACCCATACCTTTGGTATGACTCTGTCAACAATACGTGTTGATCAAGCTAGCTGATTAATATAATGTCCTCAGATTCACTGGATGAGTAATAATGGGTTCTATGAAAGAGAAAACTTCCCAAAGTAATGCCAGTAGGGCTCATCCTTAAGCACACAATTGATAACTGACCTAGCTACCTTGTGATTGTAAACACTGGAGTTCTGCTGACTCTGTGCATTCGGTGAATAGGCCTGTGGTATTAAAGTTGTACTTGTCTCTGTTTAAACTCTAAAGATAATAGGCAGTCATTAAAAAAAACTAATCTGCGCAGTCATATAGCACTCAGTAAGGCTAAACTTACTATCTTGGGTGAATATTTAATCTCCCATTTTGGTCCAAAAACGGGACTGGTGGCATTCTCTATAGGTTGAGATTTAAGTGTACCTGTTGTGTAAAAATATATCAGCATAGTTAGATGAGGTTTTACAGCTCAGTTTCTAACCATTTGGTTTAAGTCAGGCCTGCCACGGCCTTTTTTCCAAAGCTCACTGTCTTGTTTTCCCTACTCCATTGCTTATGCTGAGCACCAAGCACAATGGCAGTAGGTTCCATTTTTAAAGTCTTTGGTATGACTAGGCCAGGAGTCGAACCCCAGACCCTCCGGCTGCAAGTCAGATGCTCTAACCACTTGACCATGCAGTCGGTATATCAGTATAATACCTTTGATATTTGCATTTATCCATTTGCAAACTAGGGCAACAACAAAGTCATTTTCTTAAATACTGTTTCTAATGTCAATTGGTTCTTGTTTGTGTCCAAACAGAGCAATGAACTGGTATTCACAGTATCACAAGTAGTTCACAATACAACAAAAAATGGGGTAAGTATGATGAATATTCACATTGTGTAAATGAATGTGCACGAATATGAATATTTACTATATTTTCAGTGAAAAGAGACAAGTAGCATAGACTGTTCCATCCCCATATTTAGCTGAGGTTGACGCATGCTTGATTGTAAGAGAGCTTTTAGAAGTTCCTTTCAGGTATTAGAATCTTAAATTGTTCTTGGATAGAAAACCAATGTTACATGACAGGGATGAAAATCCAAACCTAATTGAATACTAAGGCACATTTCTTTCCTCAAATGCCACTATCCTTATCCCTTCTGTCATAGCATGTTAAATAAGTGTCCATACACCCTTTTCCAATTAACAATTACAAAGGATTGTGGGAGAGAGTTTCGTTACATGTGGTTTTAGCAACCATAAAATCCCATAATCCTTCGTAATTGCTATTTGCAAAAGGGATGTTGAGTACATTGTGCCTGACTTAACCCCCCCCCCCCCCCCCCCCCCCAAAAAAAAAAAAACAAATATCTTGAAACTGATGATCACATATATGCTGTTTGGAATAATGTTGGTTGTTTCTTGAAGTAATCTTTGTTCTACAAAGGTTTTAGTGGTCCTTTTTGTTACCAAATAAGCACTTCCAATAGACCCAAATAGCAGTTCATTACAAAGGATTGTTAGATTAAGGTTGGTGTGTGTCATTTGGTCAGTGGCATTTTACTATGGCCCAAAACTTCGGGTACCAAAACTATCCCATAATCCTTTGTAACTGCTATTTGAAAAAGGGTATATAGATAAAAAATGTGGAATCTGTAGCATCTAAGAACAATACTAGAGCACAAATACCCATGTTAATTTAGTGTTCTTCCCTCCCAGTGTGAAAAATCTCATGATTTATGAAAAAACACTTTAAAAGATACCCTGTATGAAATGTCTTTGAAATACAGATGTAAGAAACAGTTATTTAAACCTTTAATACTGTTGAGACCAGAGGTTCTCAAGTGTTTTGGGGGCAGAGAACCACATTTTCTTGAGTTTCTAAATTGCAGCAGTCATAGTAGCCAGAACTCAATTACACTTAGTTCTCTCATTTAAATTTTGGAACTTTGAATCTTATGTGAGCCATCCTAGAGCTGTCTGCAGGCCGCAGATGGCCTGCAGATCACCTGCACGTCAGAACTTAGGCTCTAGGCAGTTATGCTTTGAGCCTATGTTAAGCAGGTAATCATGATATTAAGAATTTATTTCCAAAACTGGAGACTTTGAGAAAACACATCAACACAGAAACAGATTTAGAATGGAGTAAATTAGACTGACTCATTAGGCAGTCTGGTGAAATATTCTACACCCTCCCCCTCCCCCAAAGCAAAATCCTGAGAGAAATTTTTTGTAATTCCGGTTGCCAAACTGAGCCATTCACATAGCAGCCCTACCCAAATTTCTTAAAATGCTCAAATATGTAAATGTATTACACCCCCCCCCCCTCCCTTACAACTTCCCGCTAAATATGAAAAAGCTGTGGCAAGGAGGACCTGTCTAGTCAGAACATTGCAGTATTGCATAAGTAAAACATGTTTAGAAGCCAGTGTTGGCACCAGGTCTTAGAAGTAAAGGAGGGGTGGGGGGAATTCGCCTTGAAAAATTGGGGGGGGGGAGATTTTTGTTCAAAAGGAGGGGGTTCGATAAGTTGCAACCTAAAAAGTCAACTTTATTCCAGCAAGTACCCTGGTAGGTGCAGGATATGACCCACATGGGATTTCAAAACTTGGGGGACTGTTGAGAAAAGTGTGGGAATTGCACAATCCCACTGCCTAATGTGAACACTGGTAGTAACTTATTATGAATTGAGAATGTTTTGTCTGACTGAGAGCAGTTGCTTCATCCTGTGTTGGGAACACCAGCCCTATGTGTGAAATTTCAAGTTGTGTCCTCTGCAAACATCTCTCAAGATGTTTCTGAACATAAGGACAATAGATAAAAAGGAGTTATTTGCATAAATATAACTATATTCAGTTAACAAAATTTTGGCACACGGATCCTGGGGTATACAAATTCAAATTGTGGTGAGTGGATTAAACCCTTTCCCATCGTGCAACTTGAATAAGAATTGTAGCCTTCATTTCTACTTGACCGTTTCAGAGGGACAATGGAACTGTCGCTGGAGTTGCTAGTGTTGACATACCAATACAAAGCCTGGAGAAGATAGTACCACCTTACAAGGTGAGTAGGCTATTGCAAGAAGTCTTACCACAAGTTTTTAATTTGTATGTAAGTCCCACCACCTGTGGGCTGGGGCTTGTAGAATATGCCCACGGTATTTCCTGCCTGTTGTAAGAGGCGACTAAAGGGAAGGGTTTGCGTCGTATTCGAGCTGTATTTGAAACCAAACTTGAACTGTATTTGAAACCGTATTTAAACTTTTACCTTTTTATCTAGTTGACACTGTATAACAACATTCATGTTTGTGTGTCCTTAAATCTTATCTAACTAAAAATGACAGTGGCTGCATTATTTAATAGACAAACTTGACAAAACAATTATTGTAATTCCTGTATTCCTTAAAATATTTTGTTTATTCCTTTAAATTTGTAGAGCTAAAAGCAGCCTTAATAAATTCCTTTTCCACAGTTTGGGGTTAATGGATACATGTTTATGATCACCAACAATGGGTTTATCACATATCACCCTGACCGGAAGTCCATGCACAAAGGTCAGCCAGTACAGGGCATTTCATCACAGGACATAACAGATGTGGAACAGTCTCAGCAATTTGATCAGGTATTTATCACTTCTGAGAATTGACTAATAGGATGCTATGAAATTTTAGAAGGTATCTTAGGTAGCTAAACTTTAGTGCAGGCTTATTAACCTCCCTTATAAAAAAAAAGAAAAAAAAATTCCTGTGTGAATGTGTTCCATATGCCTAGATGTTCATGTGTATCTGGTATTTTGCATAAAAACATATACTTTTGCTGGAAATTGACACAGGCTGGCTTGTTATAATACACTTTTCCACACAGGTTTGTTGCAGGTTTTACGTAAAAAAATGTGCGGCAGTTAAACCAAGGCTAGCAAAGGATTCTGAGACAAAAACTGTGGCATGAAATTTAAAAGAAAGAAATTAGCATCAACCATTTTCAAATTTGTGTCCACTGTTTTCCAGATATACTAGTTTTCCCCAAGTTTTCACCCATGAAAACCTGTGATTTCCTTAGTTTTTCATGTATGATCCTGCACAGGTACAGGCACAGGTTGACAGGCTTTTCTGCAAGAATTGGGGTTTATTGACACATAAGCCTGGAAAGGTTGAGAAACTGATCTTACCATACTCTGGAAAAGTTTATTACTAGCCCAGGGTTTCGCCTGGGTTCCAGAGAGTGTTAGCTGGTATTAGTCCATGGGGGTAATATGGAGCCAGCTTTGGCACCAACAGTGAGGGAGAAAGTTCTGTCAATGCTTCTGTAGCTAGTACAGTACAGGCAGCAATTATAGCAAATTTCTTTGAGGTGGTGGCCAAAAACTGTGAGGTGCCTGCCTCACTAAAAGAATGCCAGGGCAGACCCTGCTAACCTCCGGACCAGAAAACATACCACCCCTCGATCCCTGCTTTTCACTATTTAAATTGAAGTGTTACATTATTTTGGATGTAAAAGTACAAACAGCCTCATTATTAGCTAGATTTTGTATTTTCTGGAGGTGTCATGAATGAATTTGGGAGACTGTAGAGTGCAAGTCTTATCAGCTTTGCTTTGCTGGTGGAATAGGAACCATCTTGTGGCTCATGAAAAGGTGCCTGCACCTCCGAATTTGCTAAGCTGTGCCCTGAGTAGTCATACTTGAATGGGCCTTTAAGTTAGTTAGTTAGATGAGGTTTAACGTCCCAGTTTCCAGCCAATTGGTTCAAGTCGAGACGACCACGGCCTTTTTTCCAGTTGTGGCTCACTGGCTTGTTTTCCCTATTCCATTGCTTATGCTGAGCACCAAGCACAAAGGCAGTAGGTTCCATTTTTAAAGGGCCTTTAAGGGTGAGGATGGAACAGTGTGGTGGATTAGGGGTTGGTCTGTGGAAAAAGAGCATAGAAAACATTAATGTATTCATCTGTTTGTGTCCTTGTCCACATGGATTTTCTAGGGAGTAGAGAAAATGGGTGATCTTACAAAAATTTAAATAGCAAAAAGCTTGTGCTTTAGATTTTCAAACCATTTCTCAAGGTTCTAAGCCATCATGGGAATTGAGGAGGCCTGGTAAATGATTTTCCAGTCAGTGAAAAGTTGGGGAATGTGAGAAAAATTCCTCAAATTATTGAAAAGTAGGAGGATTTTTATTCGACCTAAAGGGAAAATTGTCGTTGTGTAATATTTTCCCTTGTATTTAGAAAGCATGAAAACATGTCATACTGGAAGAAGGTTGAAATAAGTATCCTGGAATTTTGAAAATGAAATAAGGGAAAAATCAGGAAATTTTGTTGTATTGTAATGCTGGGAACACAGGTTCTAGACTAAAGATTTGTGTATGGTGTATTGTTTGAAAGAGAGTTAGCAGTTTAGTTTTTTACTACAGTCCTAGAGTAAACATTTGTGAATGACGTTCAGATATTTCTGTTAATCATTTGCAAATACCAATGAGACATTGTTATAGCTCAATCTATTTTACTTCTTATACCTCATTTATTACACACATGGATTATTATCTTATCAACTATAGAATGTCTCAGTGTGAATCCTATAATGGTGGCGCTGTCCATACTTTAGTGCAACCATGTGACATTAATTGACATTATTCCTTGGCAATGGAAAATCAGGGCCATTACATTTGGGTGGCAGGGAAGTAGGGGTAGTGAAGAAAGGATTTTGCATTTCTGAGGAATAATGTTGATTGTTTGTCACATATTTGAAATGACTAAGAGTATTTATTGACCAGAAGCCAAGGTCTAATACATACCCTGTACAAAATTTTGGCCAAATTGAAAGCAAGAGTTAGGTCCAAAATAGTTTAGCCTCCTACAGTCAGTGGTTGCGCTCTGCGCGTCTAGTGGGCGAAACATGGCGACAACATTTTGGTGCTTTTTGTAACTTAAGAAGAGGTATATTCTCTTTTGTAATTCCCGAAGAGTAAACTTACAGCAGTAATTTTGTTGCTTTAGGAACACTATTTTACCTTTAGTTCGATTATGTAAGGGTTTACACTACAAATTAGTGGCATGTCGCCAATATCTGAGATTTATTTTCAACTTTTAGAGCCACAAAGGGAAGGTAAGAGATACTAAGTTGCCTATTGAGCCGCCTTGCTTACGCATAGACTGTGCAATCCTTAACGTCAATTTCTACATGTCTATGTTTGACACATTACTAACGCATACAGCGTTAATGTAGTTTTTAGGTAACAAAACGTTACCTTAGCAACAGGATTCACTACGAAACCCTGTGTGACAATTATGAATGAAGGCTTTAGTCGTCTAACATAGATAATATCTATAGGCACTTACCTTTGTGTGTCTCTTTGAACTGGAAATCCTAGGCTGCATATTTAATCGGCAAACGAACAGAATTTCACACTGACTGTGTAGACAGCTGCTTGTAAGATCAGCGCTTATCTGAATGCGAATGCAACTTTTGCTGTTTGACTTGTATGTAGGCTGTATGACTGGTAAAAAGGATGCCCAGGTCAGCGCGTGTTTGGGCTTTTATAGACACGTGTATATTTGTTTTGGTAAGGACGTGCACGCATGAACGCACAAACGTTATCCAAATGTTATGGGCAAGCGCGTCTACACGCTTCACATAACCAGGTAACGCTTTGCGTGCACTAAAGTACTTGTGCTGTATTTAAAAGGTGGGCTTTATTTCTTAATGATTATGAGATGCAATACGGCGTGCATCAGATACGCAGGCAAGCCCTGTGAATAGCAAAGTGTTAGAGAAAGTACACGCAAGGAAGAAATGACTGGTTGGTTGAGGCACTGCAAATTTGGTCCAAAGTTTGCCTCCATGGGTGGGACATTCCGCCATTTTGACTTTGGTCTCTAGTCAATAAATACGCTTAGTGGAATGAAGGCAATAGCACCACCTTCTGTAGAAGTCAAACATACCAAGACTAATTCAGTGATAGATGGGATTGTTTGTTTGTGTAATAGTTGAGGTTGGTAGGGCTTGTAGATTTGCAAACTGTAGGTAAGTTTGGGGATTTTTATTTAATATTTTATATTTTAAACAAGTGGTTTAGACTTCCAGTTATATAAATACTCTTTTGTTTATTAGACACAGGCTCAAAAAAAAAAAAAAAAACTGCTAGTTGTTTAAATAGTTCATGTAGACATATGGGTATAGCCTCATATGCATTTTACAGTCTACAGGGAGCCTGAGACAGGAACTGGAAAGGTGTATTTTCAGTAGATACCAGGATCTCATATTTGGATGGATTCAGTTTAATTTTTTTTTAAAGAGGGGTGGGGGGGGGGGCGATACTGCTTAGAGGGAAAACTTCAGACTGACATTTTCAGAAGTTCACAAAGTGGTATTTGCTCACATCAGGGGTTTAGAGTTATGGGAAATCGTAGACAGGTCACAAAATTTGTCAAAAGGAAATCCTGCAAAAGTCATGGAAATTAAGCTTTTCCTTGGGGGGCTTAAGAAAATTCACATTACAGGAGGAAATGTTTTTGTATCAGTAACCACAGCAACTATACTAGAAAGTTGCCACAGGCTTAATTGCCTCCTAATTATTGTAAAAATAATGTGTTTACAAAAGGTCAGTCAGCAGGAGGTATGCTCTTACCGTTCTATAAGTGATCATTAAAGAATTCAATCCTCATTATCTTTTATTATACGTGGGGATGCATAGAAATGGGATTTTCAGTCTCAGCCCGAACTGGAGTCAAGTTCGGGTGCACTCCCAATGACATCACATTTATGATAATTACCAATTTAAATATATCATCTTCTTTGACGCTTTATGTTTAGGAGATGGGCAGCTTTACATCTGAATATGATAAGTTCTTTGGTGACTTTCATGAAATGCAGGTGATTTTGGGTCTCGCTAAACTTTTTCCCCGTTTGAAGTGACTCTCATGGTATATATTTAGAATCCATCCCGTGTTTTTTTTTCTAATCTCCAATGTAGCTCCAAATGTTTGTTGCCAGAGATTAACCAAGCTTTTGCTGCTCACTAATTTTATTTCTCTCCATTTTAATTTTCATATTGAATATTTAACAATCAATAAAATGTTGGTTTGCCGTGGATTTTAACATGTACATTTTTAACCAGAGTGAAAAAAAAAAGCTCTAGAAATAACCCCTATTTGTGTTTGTTGTGCATGTTGTTATAAATATAAACAATTTTTTTTTAGAAGACAATTAATTTCTGTTTCTTTCTAGTTAAAGAAAGAGAACTAATGCATTATTTAAGAATGTTCCTTTCATATCTTGCCAGTGTTTTAAATATTTCAGTCAGGTATTAGCAGAGGAGAAAAAATCACTTTTCTTTCTCTCTCCCTCTGTCATCAAAAGGCATAAGCCATCACCTCATGGGATATACTATATCTCAAGTTAGGGTGATTACAGTTTCCTTTGAAGGAATGATAAGCAAAAATTTTTTTTTTGTGATTATGAAATAGAATTAAATTTAAGTTTTCTGGTGAAAATTTCATTCCATTCTGAAAATGTGGTTCTGGAGATGCGGGAATGAAGTAACTACCCTGGCAACCTAGAGTGAACTTGTGATCAAGCAGGAGTGATTTCATCTCCTCTGAGCAATACTTTTGTTTTCTTTGTTTTTAACTTTATACATTAATTTGACCTTGAAAGGGATAGGAATCTGAGAGTTTCCCACAGAAATGTTAAGTTAACAAAATGCCCATGTCTCTAATGCATTCACATTTTACAAAAATTGGTTGTAAATTTAAAAGAAAAAGAACACTGCGTAATGTGTGCTTGGTACAAGTTCTCTGTGGTTTGAAATTGCAAAAATTTCTTTTCTTAATAGCTTGAGAACCACAAGTAGGAATTAAATGCAAATTTCACTAGAGTGCATACATGTAGTACCCTATAAAATAGCACTAAGAGTAAGCCCTTCTTTTAATGGGTTGTTATGGGTTGTTTTACAATCAGGGTACATCAGGTGTCTCACAGAGGGCAAAAAATAAAGTTGTTTATTTTTCTTTAGTATTTATTTTGTTGTGTTGCAGACAGGTCAAATTCAAGATTTTAAGAGTATAGAGGCATCAAGTATCCACAATTTTATTTTATACCACTTTAAATATCTATGATCTAAAATTTGGCTCCTGGGACATGAAATTATCTAACTACACACATCACATTATTCTCTTGCTTAGAGTGAGTCTAGATGACATTGTTTTAAGCAAAAATGATGTGTAATGAAAATACAACTCAGTATTCTGAAGTGTGTGGCATATCTATTTGCCTACACAGAAGTTTCTGTTTGTCTGTACATGATAGGGGTGAAATGGTTTTATGAAGTTTTCAATTTTGAAACATTAGTAGTGGTAACAGCAGTTCTGTTTCAATGTGCTGATAACCATAGTCAGTCTACTTTTACACACCAATTTTCAAAACACTATGTTCAGCAGCAGTCTAGATACTTGATGTCAAACTTATCAGTCGGAGAGGACATGTGGTTTTCGGAGAGGACAATTTGTTTGACACAGAGAAGGGAGTGTGTTAACAGGGTTCTTGAGCTTAATTATTTCATAGGAATTAATGCCATGTTTGATTAGTGGAAGATGACAAATGAAACTTGTGCAATTCAAATTTCTGGGTAAAGTACATAGCCTTTTCTGTAAATGTTTTCATTTAATGTATAAGTGACTGATAACTGGTGGTACCGTAAGAAGGTTCTGAAACATCAGGATAAGTTCTAAAAGTTTTATTCCAATTACTTCAATAAACACACTGAAATTGGTTGCTTCTGAGTGCCCTCTTTTGCAAAACACTATACCTAAAAGCCAGCTATATGATGTCAATATACTGTAACCAGTCAGAGAAGATTCCTCATTGTCGGAGAGGACACTTTTTTGACATGCTCACAGTAAATCAGTAACTGCCTTTGATTTACTGTATTATTTCATAGTACCTGCAATAGTGCAATATACATAACAAGGGAAAGTTTCTCATCATATTTTCTGTAACATTACAATGTATTAATATAGTTAACAGTGTGAAAAAGCTATTTTAAGTCAACAATGGTACAGCAGACTGATTCACTCAGTACATACTGTATACTACACAGAATTGTGATAGGTAAGTCAGTACATGCGGAAGGAAATTTACACAACTGATTTATACAAATTGAGAAAAGAAAGTGTTTTGAAGTTTGTTGTTACTCCAAGATCCCCTGTTGTGAATTTTTGGAGAGGCTTTTTTTTTGACGTAAAATTTGACCAATTATTATTTTAGATTTTTTAAAAGTGTTTCTGATTCAACCTAATAACAACTTGGAAAGCAACTGTGGAAACATGTTCTAACAAGTATTGTAGCCATGCATTTTTAGCATACTGTATGCTTTCCATATGACAATATACTTCTAAAAGCAATCAAAACACTTTGGTTTGGCTGAGGTACAGTACAAAAATTTGAGAGACCATGTTATTAAAAGGTTGGTCCAACCACACATTTAACTGTGATATGTTTTAGAGTGAGTTATCCAATCATTCTAGTGAAACTTTGATAAAATTTCAATTTGTTGATTTTGAGATACTTCCAGTTAAAGATACCCCATTTTCCTCTCACAACTAAACTTGAAGCAAGCAGGATTGACATCATCCCCACACATTGATATAGCAGTTTTTGCTTTTCTGGAATTGGTACTCCCAGTTTAGTACTTCAAAATTTAATACCATCGTTAAATGCATGGGGGGGGGGGGGTAATATTTTGAAACCTTCACATACCCTGTTGTTGGGCTGACCTCTACTGATTTCAAAGTAAAAAAAAAACATTCAGGTATCCATTATAAACAAAGAAAACTAAAAAACTTTTCACCAATGTGAGGAGATGTCACTCATTGTATTAAGTTAGCCTGCCAGTGTCAATATCTCAATTGGTTAGAAACTGAGCTGTAAAACCTCATCTAACTCTAACTCAAGAACCATACAGTACATTGGATAGACCTTTTACCAAAATGGTAGGAATTAACAGTCCTAAAAACGTATCAAGGCTAAATTTGTGGCTGGACCACCCTTTTGACCTCTATTAAAAATGTCATAATGTTTAACTGCAGGTCATGAAAATCTTCCTGAACTGCCTGGAAAGCAGTTTTACTAAAGCAATAGTGTCCCTGGGTAATGGGTGTGTGTGTGTGTGGGGGGGGGGGGTTGAGGGGTTCACCAATGACAGTTGAAATCTCATCCTTGGGTAAGCAATCAATTTGATCTTTGTTTAGGCCATACTGTACAAAGCAGTAGGGCAGGATCGCTAGAGTTGACCGTTCCATTGTTTTAAGTTTCATTATCTGGATGGATTAATTGCCAGACAGGAATGCAAAAACTGCCATTTTTCAGACATCTGAAAAATATGGATTCATATCTGTATGTGCCTCATAGTTGTTGTGTGTGACATTCACAGCTCTCAGGTACTGTAGTCCCTAGGAGTTCAGTTGGGTTGGTTTGTCCATTTTTGTTAGAGAATTTTACTAGGTTCAGAATGTTAACCTAGGACCATATTGATGGAAATATCTGAATGTGTCAAAATGCTTGTCCTCTCCGACATTTAAGAAAAAGGTACTCATGGCATTGAATCTATCAACTAAGAAAGGAAGAAGGATCACTGCTGATATCAATGGTTGCCAAAATATGCACAGCTAGGCTACATAAACTAAGTAAAACGAAAACAGGGTAAACTTAGTCTTTAATACTATACACTTTTCTGTTAGTTCGAAGATGATGTATATAAGAATACCCAGAAACGTGACTGTCTCTTGGACATATCCCCCAAAGCCTATTTAATTAACCATGTTCTAGTTTAAATTACTACACCATATTCTTATAAACAGAGAACCCCAATCATACAAAGGTTAATTTTGATATAAATCTGCAAATATGTACCCCCTGGAAAACGTCATCTCTGATTTTCGGAGAGGACGTACTTTTTGACATACATAATGTATTGGGTATACATGAGTGAAGGAGATGTAATTATGCATTTATGATGGAACAATGTTAGTACTTGTAGTACCATAAGTGGGAGCTCAAGTGCTCCCGTTTCTTAAACAGAAACATAGAAATACCATTTTTGTCGGAGAGGACACTTTTTGACGGAATTGAAAGTCTCAGTGTTGAAACTGGTTCCATATCTCAACTGAAGGAGTGAACATAATATCAATACTACATGTTTGTAGGATACAAATTACTGATTTGTGAGGCAACATTTTTTTTTTACTGGGCCGTATATCTGTCAGCTTAACTTGCATGATTTCGGAGAGGACATATTTTGACGGAAAATACCACCTCCTTTTCATGCAGTTTTTCATTTATTAAATTTGTTTCAATCATTGAAAGGTGTAGGCCTTTGAACAACCTTGTTGTAGTTGTAACTTCCAAATCAGTACTTTCTGTCAAACTCTTGTCTGTATTAGTGATTCATCTGGTCGAATGTTTGCAAAATTCAAACGAGACGGTGGAATTTGCCAGAAATGACACTATGCAGAATTATTTTACCCCAAATTGTGCTTTAAATACATTTAATTTACTATTGTAGACAGGACATATACTGAACTTTTACTTAGTGTGGTTGGTCTTAATGTCAAGTGTATATATTTTTAGTATGGGGGCAATAAAGTGAATTTCTGGTCGACGTACCCTGATTGTAAAACAACCCTTATATACCAGACAAGTTTTAGAAGTCTTTTTGACAAGCCTCAGAAAATGTTTTCATCACCAAATGGCATTTCTGTTGCGGCATACTCTCCAGGTATAAACCTGTGAACATTTGATTTGTGTTCTAACTGGAGTTCAAATTTATTTATTTATTTTTTTCTTTTGGCTTTGTACAGTTGAGAAAAGATATGATTAACAGAAACACTGGTGAAAAGAACTTTTCAACAGAGAGACCCTTTGACAATATGGTAAGTGTTTGTTGTACTTGAATGTCAGGCCAAAAAGTTAAAATATGTGTAAAATGTCTTGGAAAATTGATTAAAATTTACAAAGCTGAAAGATTTTACAATTTTATCTAAAAAGAAGTAGAATATCTCTATTTATGGCAAGTTTCTTATGTACCTTTTTGAAAGAGGGCTGGACATAACTTAGGGCACTTACGGCAAAAAGCTGTCATGCCAGAACATGTTTGCCTCAGTGTCCCTCAGAAAAGGCATCCAGACAGTAAAATTTGCTATCATTGTCTCTCCTGAAGTTTCAGTTTTGGTGAAGAAACTAGAACTTGAAAACTGAAAAAAAAAAGGTTAATTGTAATGAAATACTGGTCTTAGCACTATCGTGTTTTGATATTATTAACTTGTGGGGTTAATTACCTGTTATCGAAGCTGTGTTGAGTTGTCATAAATGATCACTATAAAACCTTTTTGTGTAAATGTGAAGAATGGTGTTTTTTATCTCTTTCAGAAAAGGTTAAAAGAATTGAATCAGATGTATTATTACACTGAAATTGAAAATACATCTTTCAGGTAAGAATTTTCAAACAGTCAAGACAACATTTTGCGTTACTGTAAGTGAACACTCTCTGAAGTACTTGAATTAAAGCAGATGTAATTTTTTTTTTATATTTTCCGATTAAAAAATAAAAACTGATAAAAATGCAATGAAACTTTTCACGAAGCACACTAATTGTGCAATGAAAAATCAAAATACTTGCTAAACAATTCCTTTACCCATACACTTGATTGACTACATGGTATTAAGGAATGAATATTTCTGTTGCCATGAAGTCAAGTTCAATGCAATAAAAATGGCATGTTATAGAATCTTTGGCCTCAGAGGATTTCACATGACCTCAGCATTCTAGTACAGCATGTGACCTTAGTATGCTTTCAGTTATTATACTGTCTGTTAAAGCTCTTGTGCCAAAGGTGAATTAGTACAAGACATATCAAAATATAAACCAGGAATATGACCAGTTGTTCTCCCATAAAATTGGTCAGCAGTTAATCGCCAAAATTTTGCCTGAGGATGCACAGGTCAGGTCAAGCAGTGAGCTCAAAGACACAACTGATTGACATAAATTTATTTGGCAGAAATGCATTTCAAAGCTCCTTTCATTTGCAGTGGCCTTATTGGATGGGGTTGGTAATATAAAATACCCCACTAGACAATGAAATGGTGAGGTTTGATAAACAACTTTGTAGAGCAGTCGATGCAGCATGAAAGTTTGAAAAAATGTACAAATGGTTGACTAGAAATGCTGAATATATTTTAAGAAGAACCTTTGATTTTATAGCAAATGTTTGAAGGATTTTAAATATTTTTGCTTAGTCTTGCAGTAGTATTAACAGAGGATGGAAAAGATCAGATAAATCCAATGAAGACAGTGACTGTCAGTGGCACTACTGACAAGACAGCAGGAGATGTTAGTGAAGAACTGAAAGGCATGTACATCCTTATTTTCTTGACTGTAATTATGACTAGCTCCATCATATGACAGGGTAAATATCTAGCAGGTAACACCCGTGACTCCTGGAAGTAAATTGATGATATATGATACTGCAAGGGTGACTACGACCTCTGCCCACTTGTAATCTCAGGGTCTGACTTTAAGAGTAGTCCAGGTGCCTATGAAAACCAAAAATTGGTGAAGGTCAACTAAACCAATTTTCTCACAGAAAGAAATTCTCTGCTTTGTACCCCCTAAATAATTTTGTCAATGATAATTTCAAATTTTTAAGTGATGCAGCATATATCATGTTTCCTTATGCATAATATTTTGGGACAGAAAAGCTATTGCCACAGTGTATTGGTGAGACTGAATGGTACTATAGTGATACCTCTATTTCATGTTGATGCAATGGAAACACATTTCATTTTAATCTCTTGAGTAATAGTAATTTATATATTTGTGTGCAACTCATCCCCACCTAATTATCATTTCTTGAGAAACTTGAGAAGGGCAGAAAATCTCAAACATGCTGCAGTCTTGTGGAATTTCAGGTATTCTCAAAGTAACATTAGTGTAATATTTTGAACATGCCACTAATTTTGCCATTACTAATATGATGCATCTTCTGAGAACTCAAAATTCCGTCCTGTGCCTGTCTGGGCGTGTTTTCTGACTTAGTTTATTAGAGCATGAGTCATCCTCTCACACCTAGCTCTCCCCTCTTTTCTGCACTGAAAAGATTGTGCAGTGGTGCATGTCTATTCTCAAACAATAGTCTGTAGTATACGTTGCAAGCCAAGTAGTTCTACTAGTTGATATAAAGAAAGTTGTGGTCAATGGTGCCTTAGAAGCTTGTTTGCTCAAGAGATTAAAGTGCAGATAACAACTCTGGAGACAGGTGGAGAGAGCTGCAGAGGTGCAACGTATGGCCAGTGGGACCTCTAGCGACATGAAGCAAGTAATAGTTGAAAATGCCTCCAATATTCTGCAGTTTTCATTTCACTTATGTGTTTTTTTTTTGTTTTTGCTTTTTCTTTGACAGTTTTGATGAATTTAATGTCGAAAGACCAAGCCAAGCTAGCAGAGTGGTGAGAAATTTAAATTTTTCATTCCATATTTGTCTCTCTTTCTCCATGATACCTTGAAGAGGGTTTAAATACAAGAATATATTCCATTCTTATAGAATATTGTTATGTGTAAAGTTGCTTAATGTGCATGTTACATGTAAGAGGGTGGAGGACAACTGTATTATACAACATGCCGCCACAGGAATTATTGATTCAGACCTGCATGTTTACATTGGTGGAATTATGTATTAAGTTTACTGCCATTAAATACTTTTAGTCAGATCAGAAATGCCAAAATATCAATCGTTCATGGAAGAAAAGAGTAAACCAAAGAATTGTGTTCACTGTATTTGGTGTCGTATACAGGGTTGAGGGTTTGTAGGAAGTATTGGTCCCATATGGAGCTTTTCAGAGGCGTGTGTAATGTTTTTCTTTAAGTATTACTGTTTGTCTTATTTGCCAAAATATGAGCTTTACAGCTTTGGAATGTACAGTAATGTGAGCTTAATGCCACGTTCAACCAATTCAAGAAGTAACTGAGTATCTTCATGTAGCGGAAATCTGTCACTGCATGAGTAGTTTGAGCTATAACACCATTGTTTGGTGCTTGTAAGTTGAAGTTAAGCAAAGGCATAGCATTTAACGTAATCACATCTGGGCATGCAGACATTTTTCTGATAAGCAATGGGGAACACTAATATACACAAGGTTAGAAACTTATGACATCAGTTGGGCAAGCCTGTGGTCAACTAAAAGAAACAGTGTCATACAGAGCTCCAGACCAGCTTTCTGGGGTCAGGAGAGGGTTTGGGGGATTGATGATTAGTTAGCTAAGTAAGAGGATGGCTCCTCCTAGTGCCCACAACCCCTGTACCTGATTCAGTTTTATGCCTATGAATGTAAAGTTAACTTAGCAGTATTGCTTAAATTTTTTTTTTAATTTTTTTTTTTTTGTCCTTCTTAGGATTCCTTGTTGGATACTGAAAGCTGACGCAGATGAAAACAATTCCTCTGGTGAATATTTCAGACAGTTCTTACAAGAGATTGCCAATGACACAGATCCTGACATGGCCACAACTAAATGTAAGTTAGCTCTACATCATAAATGATGATTACAGATTATGGTGTGATGCTCTTTTCATGTCGGGCCCATGTAGATAATATTGCCAGATAGGCTGTCATGGTGAGTACAGTTTTGGAAACTCGTTTTCCAAACCTTTTTCAAAGAGTTTATTTATATACATACAGAATTCCTAACATGTATCTCTGAGCAACCATTGCATTCACAGGTGATGTATTTCAGTCCTAGGCCTGTCGCTACCTTAATTGGTTAATTTTTTAGGCTTTACAGACATTTAATATGATATAATGGAGGTTAAATTTATAGATTAAATGCATGTGACTTCACAGGGCCTTAGAAACTGAAGTGTGCCAGCCATGTCCTAACAACCTTTACATCCATAGATGATGAAGTTTGGCTCTCTGGCTCCCTAGCTTAATTTTCCAGGTTTTATAGACATTTGATCCGGTTTACTGAAAGCTTAATTAGTAGAGTTGGCTAGAGGACAGCCCTTCCAAACATTCTGTACGTGATCGAAAAGAAGACACGTGGAGTAAGGGAGGAGTGTATTATGAGTAAGAGAGTAAAAGAGAAGGGAGGTTTGGTACAGAGTTTTGACCCTACCTCACCCTTGACAGCTGATTTGATGATGAATTCATTTAGAATTGGACTACAATTCTTTATTTCCTTTACCTGTACAGATTATGAGTCTGATTTAGGATATTTCTAATGGTTCCTGGCCAAATCCTCACCCTCCCCCCCCCTGCACAATTGCCACCTGAACAATTAAACCCAAACAATTCCTACCTTGGACAATTACAAATTTTCTGGTGGGGGAATTCATCTCAGGGGTAATTGTCATGGGTGGGTTAGAGTTAGATGAAGTTTTACGGCTCAGTTTCTAACCAACTGGTTTTAGTCGGGCCGGCCACGACCTTTTTTCCAGTTGTGGCACACTGGCTTGTTTTCCCTACTCCATTGCTTATGCTGAGCACCAAGCACAATGGCAATAGGTTTTATTTTTAAAGTCTTCGGTATGACCCGGCCAGGAGTCAAACTCCAGACCTTCTAGCTGCAAGTCGGATGCTCTAACCACTTGACCATGCAGTCAGTTGTCATAAGTGGGAATTGGCAGGGAGAGAATTGCCCGAAGGTGGGAATTTTCTGGTAGGAATTGTTCCAGGGAGAGTTGCCGTGGGGTATATTGTCTGGGAGGGAATTGTCCCTGGGAGTGGGAGTTGTCCGGTAGTGATTCATTTTTATGACCCTCATCTTCAGTTCTGTATCAATTGTTTTTTCTTCTGTGATAGGTGAAATTGACTGGACAAATTTACTCCTGCTGGATTTAAGAGCTACAGCTAAGTTTAGTCAGCATTGGAATTTTCTTTACAATATAAGTAGCACGACGTAAGTACTAGGCACTTTCTAGTTTTTGCATTTTTTTTATTTTTGTTCTGGATTGTTTGTGTCTTTTCACACTCAAAGGGTTCATATTTGATACTTTAAATGAAAAAAAAAGATTCATGAAAATGTGATATACAGTGACAGACTTGTTAATATTTCATTTTCCACACCCCATTAGATCAAAAGCCTAGTGGTGTGGTATCACTAACTGTATATTGATGATTAAAAAATGAACCATTATGTCCTATTACACATAAGTTCTATCAAACAGCACAAACCTCCCTACAGGTTGCATATTCCTTAATTCAGAGTATGCCTATTTCTTATTGTCAATCAGTGGTCATGTTGGTGTTTACGAAGAGCTGTATTTTTTACGGACACAATTATTTGTTAAAGCAGTATAGTGTGTATACATCAAACATGGCACAGGTAAAAAGGTCTCCAGTCATTATTAGCGCATTGAGTCTCACCAAAAAACTCTGGCATTAGCTGTACCTTACCACAAATAGTCCACAGTACAAGAGTTATATATGTTGCTTCATTTGAAAATTTGACAGTTTGGGCTATGAAATTATTCAGGAGTAATAAAGTAATGAATTTCTTTCTCTAAAAAACCATATTTCTTAAACATAAAATTGAGTAATATAAAGTTAAGCAGCTAACTGATTTGGAAATTGTTCTTCACTCTGCACATAAAAATCATCATGCTAGGAATAATTAAGCCCTAATTAGCTACTCTTAATAATTAATATCCCCACCATAGCAGGCACAGGGCAGGTATCTTGAATTAAGCCAAGTTTGATATAGTATTGTGTGTGCAATCAACCATGAAACTGCTGAAGGAAATGTCCAGTGACCAGCACAATGGAAGCAGTGTGACAGCATTCTTCAATGAAGCTGAACACAATAACCATTGTGGCTGTCAAGATTTCCTGTTTTTCTGCTTGGGTGATTTAACTGTTTCAATTGAGCTAAGGGCTCTTTCCTCTCATGATAGTTTTGAAAGCATGAAAATGTTGAGATGGGCCCACAAGACCAGTGGTCCACTAGATGGAAAGTACCCTCTTTGCTGGAGTTGCACTAAAACTAATATATTCTCACCCTAACCCTAATTGTAACTCTAGTTTTGTTCCCAACCATCATGCTAATCCTAACCCCAGCTTTAACTCTAGGTAGATTTTTTGGTGTAGCAACTTTTGGTCTAGTGAATCTTCAGTCTTGTGAACCTTTGGTCTAGGCAATGTTCAGTCTAGGCAATGTTCAGTCTAGCAGGATTAAATTTTTGATAGCAAAATGCCATATTTTTGTTTAAATGTAATTATTAGGGAATAAGTGGAAGGTACCTCCTTTGCATAACAAAATGTCACATCATGGAACTGTCTACGTTCTTGTCATGTAGGTGTGGTCCCTTGATACAGTATCTGCCATTGCAAAATTTTAAATGAATCGCAGTTATTACAGTGTTTTTCCCAGTTGTAGGTAATTGTTTGCCCTCACGTATTGGAGCTAGTGTACTCTTTATAGCTTGTTCAGTCCTGGTGATGGAGCCAGAATTGAAATCTTGGTAAATTTGATATTGACTTTCAACATTTTTACTTTTACCATTCTAGGGAGAGTCATGAAAATCCATTTGGAGTAAATATGATAGAAGATTTTCCAAACAGTGATGAGACTACCAATGATTACAGGTAAATAAATTTAATAACTGTGCTTCCCGGGCAAATCCTGTGATGTGAATTACATGCCATATTGAATGTAGTGATAATTAATGTGAAGGACACCCTCAGAAGGACACGGCACAATATATTTACAGCTTAAAATAAGTATAAAGTTTCATAACTATCGTCGGCGTAACCATCAATATGCTGTAGATACAGGAAGAAGGTGAGCATATGTAATAATCTTGTTCTCAAAATTCCTAGATTTTATTTAGGAGGATTCCCCATTGTTCCCCCCTCCCCTCATTGACTATGGGAGTGATTTGCACACTCTCCCCCATCCTTCACTCCAGAAGAATATATCACAAATTTCAACAGTTTCTTTTAAACTATTCAGAGAATTTGGAAGACTTGTATGGCAAAACGTTTCAGCCAAACAGCAGAAATTTAAACTTGACTGCCTTTTCAGAGAAAATGTGATTGACAGTGTAATCCAAAGTATGATCAAAAGAGAAGCAACTTCCTAAAATTCCAAACTGGTAGTATTTTAAATACTTGCAAATAGCAGAAATATTTCAAGAGAAGTAATTGAAAACATATGACATGGCAAGACTTTGTGGCAAAACCTAAATTGTGAATATGTCATAACTTGAGAAGTGACTGGCAGAATGTTATAGCTTGAAATGGTGTCACCTGCAAACTCTGTGTAAATCTGTGTTGTCATTTGCTCACAGGTATGGCATGATTGCATCTTTCCTGGCAACAGTTGGTGGACTGAATCAGTACTATGACATCTCAGAAAACAGAACAGAAGGGTATGTAAGAGGTTTATCAGTTTTGCATCAAAATCATTTGCCATACATGACCTATCGCCATCAGTTTCTTAGCTTTACATTTTTAGCCCACACTTTCAAGGAACAGATTAGAAAAAAAAAAAAAAAATTGCAAAGACTTTAGATGTCCTGAAATAATTATTTGTATAGTAGTGTGATGAGAGCCAAGTGCTTTATTCATAGGGGTGGGAAGCCCGGGAAGGGGGGGGGGGATGAGGGAGTGAAACCCACCAGTCAAAAGTGTGTTGGGGGAAGTATGCTTTCAAAAATTTGCAGCAATTTTCCTTAAAATTTGTCCAGTATATCGCACCATATTGTATCTAAGGACCTTCAAATTTTAAAAAAATTTTCCAAAGACTCCCTAGACCCCTCCCCTCTGTTTACATCATAAAATTGTTCAAAGGATGTCTGGCTCTTGTGACAATGGGGCCCCAGACCGCTTTTTTTGTGGGCCACTTTGGACAGGTTGTTGAAAGACTCTTTACCTGGGCAGGTCACCAGTGATCAATTGACTTTTGCTGCAGCTGCTTCAAGCACGTCTGCCCCTGAATTTGAGTGCACGAAAACTTAGGGTTTCCACTTTGACATAGAATTATGAGATTCATAAAATATCAACAAAATTGACAAAAGGCGTTAAAATGTCGTAATAAGGTATTAAAATATATATCAAGCCATAGGCAGGAGTAGAGCAGTTCCATTCAGAAACTGTGACATACTTGAAGTAATAAATTTTGTTTTGCAAAATTATAAAATTATAGCATCTTACAGAAAATTACAAGATTTTGTAAATTGCAAAGATTGATCATGAACAGGAAGCAAAGTCAAGCAATGAAGTGGCATAAAAATTACCTGCAACAAGTCTTGAAACTTGAAAAATGGCTTGGAAATGTCTCAAAAATGTTATCAAAAAGATCATAAAAATTTCACTATGTATATTTAGGAAGAAGGCAGTTTCAAGTCTCATATAGTTATAGTGGACCTTGATCCCTTGGGGTAGTTCTTAAGTGGAGTAATGTGATGCATTTTAGGATACATTTTTGATTCCTTGACGTAGTCAGGGGAATCTATGCGATGGTGATGCCGTGTGTGTGTGTGTGTGCACTTGTATTGGTATCCAGCCGAGGACCTTGACCAGAATACACACCTACCACCTGAGGACATTTTTTTCCACCTGAGGACCTAAACCCAGGTCCTTGGGTAAATTTAGTTCCATTGCATTCTGCACACGTTTTCCATTATCTAGGTATAGGTAAGGGCAGAGTCCTCTACTGGCTATGAATTTGAAACAGGTGTGTGAAAATTTCAGAGGTCCTCAGGTGTGTAGGATACAACTGGTGGACTTATATTATATTGCCAATATAGTGGACTTAAGAGATATATGTGGCTTCCCAGTTGGTGTGTATAGCGCCCTCTAGAGGGTAGTAATACAATGCATGTGTTCATTTGTAATATCATAGTTGTATGTGCTGGTCCGCAGGTGAATATGCATACATGAAAACGTGCGCAGGTCCTCGGCTTGTGATGAATACCAGTATGTGTGTGTATGTGTGTATGTGTGTATGTGACGCTTTTCTTGTAAACACTATCTCAAGAAGGGTAACCTGTAGGGATCTCATACTTGGCATGTAGATACCCCTTATTGAGTAGATGATCCCTATTGTTTTTGGTGAAGGTCAAAGGTCATTTGGGGTCACCAGAGGTCAAATGGTAAATACCTTAAAAATTGCTTGTAAACACTCTGTCTCAAGATATGTAACATCCAGGAATTTCATACTTGGCATGTGCATGGCCCATATAAGAAAGATGATCCCTATTGTTTTTGGTACAGGTGAGAGGTCTTTTGAGGTCACCAGGGGTCAAAAGGGTCAAAATGTTTCAAGCACAATATCTGTGAATGTAACGTTTGTTCAAACTGAAATTTGCTGTGTAGCTTGCTTTTATTTAGTACATATTTGTCCTAAAATTTCATAGAGATTAAAAATCATTTGAGGTCAAAATTGGCATTTTCTTTTAAGGTCATTCTATGGTAGCCTAGATTGACCATTCAGATCCAATGATGTCATAACATCTATATTTAGTTACTACACGCGATGTAAAACTTAATCGTACCCCATTGGTATCCGTATTGTAAAGTTCAATCACAAAATATGACTAGACCACTGAACTAAAATACAGAACGGTTGGTAAACAGAAGAAAGTGTCGCTATGTAGTTGCCATTTTACTCAGCAAATATATTTGAATTGTTAGTGAGCTAGTGCTTGATCATGGTTTCATTACATTATCTGTTGCTTAGTCGAGGGGTATTGTCTAGACTCCACCTCGTGCAGTAGGTCAGTGTACGTGCGCATGTTGTACTGCATGCATTGTACACATTGAAATTGAAGTACGTAGTTGCTTTGCTATGTACGCCATCATTGGGTCGGTGTGCACCGCATTTTTTTCTGCAGAACAGATAGTTCAAAATTATGTCTACTTATCTGGGCTGCATAAAAAATAACGCTTGCGCACACCGTGCATCGACCCAATGAAAAGCTGTATAAACTTCGGGAAATCGCACGATAGGTGTGGCGTATGTACGTACGTACATTATCTTCATCCGCAAAATTAAGACTCGAGGCATGCGGAAATTCTGCGGTTTCGCCTACAGTTTGTATTTAAAAACCTTCTTGTTTGAGAACGTTCTTTGTTAAAGTTTGAAGATCCTTGATGGTTACAGATTTTTTTAACCTCACAAAGAATTGTGATCGAGGTGAGTTCCTGTTACAAAGAGCCGTTGTATGGTTTTGTTTCGTTCCGACGGTTGTGTAACGGTGCTTCTAAACTTAGCCTGGACTGAGCACATAGTGACTTAGTATAAAGTTAGTATAGCCTAGGTCCTAGCCTATATGCCGAACGTTAGCCTGGGCCTAGACTAACGGTAACCATGATAGTTAGATGAGGTTTTAACGTCCCAGTTTCCAACCGATTGGTTCAAGTCGAGACGACTACGGCTTATATCTAGCACAGGGCTTGAAATAACCGACGTCAATGGCTGCGCTGCCTCTTGTAAATTAACCTTCACTGGAAGCCAAAACTACTGCAGTGACCCATGTGTGTATGGTTATCGGTGTCCTTAAAAGAAGAATATGATTTTGCTGATTTTTCTGTCAGTTCTTCAGGTTTTTGCAAAAATATAGGCCTAGTGCCCAGCAATTCAAAAAGATTTGAAATATCATGCGTGTTCTTTACATAATTTTAAACGATGGGAGGACCATTAAACATTTTGTTGCATGTGCATCATAATTAGGCCCTAGGCCTATAGGCCTAGGCTACAGCCTAGCCTATTTACTCAGATATAGCCTAGGCTAATGCGTGTCTTGCCAAAGTGCATTCCATGTCAGGTCCACGCCGAAGATATGCCAAGAAAATCAATAGAAAACATAAGGAAATTGCCAACTCCACGCCGAAGATCTTCAGATTGAAGTGCACGAAATGTAGACTGGGTGTCTTGCAAGTGCAGTACACATAGCCTAGCCTAGTTCAAACAAGAAACTTTGCTACAAATTGAAACCAGCAGTCTAATCAAAACCATATTACTTCAAAATGGATTGAAAAATTAAGAAATGTTAAAAATACAAGCAGTGATAGTTTTGGTAATCTGTAAATTATACAAACATTAATTTTGTCATCCAAAAGGCAGAGATTTTAGACCTGAAATTCATGGTTAGGTTGCAAATGTACAGTCAGCTTTGTTCATGAAAGTCTGCACTGTTTACTGTGTTTCAGGTACTCAGTTATAGGATTGAGCATCGTAAGATCCAAAATAATGTAACTTGTCAAAAATATGGTCAAAACATGGACCTAACATGTGCAGAAGCGTCTCAAATAACAATCTGAAATATTTTCGCAAGCTTCAGTGCGAAGGTCTTTCTCAGCTGGGCAACTGTTGTCTCCAAAGAGACTTAGCACTTTTGCCATTGCCTAACATGTAGTACATATGACACCAAGAACCTAACCTAGGCCTACACATGGGCAATTCATCTACTGTGCAAGGTCTACTTCTGGTGCTAAATGACCATTCTTAAAACCTTTCAACAGTGATTCTTGCATTTTTTGCCATTAATTTTGTTCTTCGAAATTTTATTACGGACACAAAGTCTAATGAATGATATGATTTCATTGCTGCTCGTGTAAATTTTTTGTATTAAATTTTTGTTTTATTAGCCATATTTATTAGTGTTACGAAAGAGTATCAGAAAATGCAAAAATCAAGACTTAGCCCATGAGCACATACTTTAACAAATTTTAATCAAACTTGGACTCAGTATTTTTTTGATAATGGGTTATCAGTGGTGTTTAGGAAATTGGAGTCAAGGGTCATCTAGGGGTCATTTTGAGGTTATTTTATGAATTGGAAAAATGTTTTATCCCCAAGGATTATGCAGTGACAGTCTTGGGTGTTAATCATTGTGATATAACTTTGGTAACTGCTTCCTTAAGGGTGTTGGAAATTAATGTCAGTGGTCAACCAGTGGTCATTTTGGTACATGTTACCAGTGCTTATAAACATGTTCTTGCCAAAACTCACATCTTGCGGTAGAATGTTTGGACCTCGCAAAAACTGGCACTGTTGAAATTTTCTTGGGGAGTTTGAGTTGAAAATACAATTGGCTATGGGTGCCCATTTGTTTTATATTTGGCTGTGGTGCCCTTTACAATAGCTATGTTGCCCTCTAAAATTAACAAAAAGTGATAGTCATTTGGCTGTGCCCTTTTTGGCTCCTTGCTTTAGTAAAGGAACCTATGTAGTCAGGTTGGCATGTGTGTGTATGTGTGTTTGTGTGTCCGTGACACATGCTTGGGTATGCTGTAACTCAACAAGGGAAAGTTGGACTAAGCTTAAACTTGGTATATAGATCCAACATAGTAAGAAGGTGTGCCAGATGATTTTTGGTGGAGGTTAAAGGTCATCTGGGGTCACCGGGTCAAACGCTAAAAACCTTGTAATTAACACGATATCTCAAGGCAGGAAGCTTGGACAGATTTCATACTTGGTATGTGGGTGCGTAATGGTAAGAAGATGAATGGTATTGCCTTTGGTGGACGTCAAAGGTCATCTGGGGTCGCCGGGCAGTCAAACACTGAAAACATGTTGTTAACACGATATCTCAAGGTTGGAAGCTTGCAAGATTTCATACATAGTATGTGGATGCGTTATAGTAAGAAGATGAATGGTATCGCTTTTGGTGGCGGTCAAAGGTCATCTGGGGTCGCCGGGCAGTCAAACACTGAAAACATGTTGTTAACACAATATCTCAATGTAGGAGGCTTGGATAGATTTTGTACTTGGTAAGTGGATGTGTTATGGTGGGAAGATTGATCCTGTTCTTTTTGGTGGAAGTCAAAGGTCATCGAGGTCACTGGGGGTCAAACACTGAAAACCTTGTTTTTAATACAATATTTCAAGGTAGGAAGCTTGGATAGATTTCATATTTAGTATGTGAATGCCATATGGTGGGCAAAAATACTTGTATTTTTGATGGAGGTCATAGGTCATCTGGGGTCACTGGAGGTCAAAAGCTGAAAACCTCTAACACAATATCTCAATGTAGGCAGCTTGGATAGATTTGATACTTCACATGGTGTTGCACTTAATCCATCAGAAAATGCATACCAGTTTTGTCGGATGTCAGAGGTGAAATCACCAGATGCCAGAAAACAAATTCCCAAGGTCAAATATGAACACAAAACTGTATCATTCCAGCACATTAAGATCACATTCAACCAGTGACTGAAAGAAATAGGACATCTTGCCGAGATGCCAAGTATCTCGATTTTAGGTGGAATTATTACGATTTGTACTCTTAATTCTGCTATTATGAAAACCTATGTCAAATACTGCTTTTTAATGATATTTAACCCCAAAAGTGACCATCTAATATTTGTCACATTGAACCAACGTCAGTAAGGAGGATGCAACATTTCAGGAGAACATTGACGTATGTGCTCATTTATTGATCATCTCAGGTCAAATTATGGAATAAATATGATAACTTGATTGGGAAACCTCATACTTGGGGATGGGCATTTGGAGTTTATCAGAGGTCATTTTGAGGTCAAGTTGTGGACTTAGAGAAAACTTGGTAGGTGAAGTCAGCATTCACTGCCAACAACTTTAGGGGTCATGTACAGTAGCTCAGTCACCAGAGTTACAGGCAAACTTCACATTAGCTAATATTTTGTTTGTATTCTCATGGCTTAGTGTCATTACATTCAGCAAGGAACCATAGTGCCCATTGGGCCCTTGTGATTCTTATTTCGAGCTCTGCTAGCATGTGATATGGCAAAACTAAAAGCAAGAAGGGCTTCACTATGGAAAAAGTGTCAACTTCAAGCCACAGCACTCAACTGATATGACAGTGTCAAGGAATCACTAAGCCTTTTGGCTTTCTGGTTAGAATAAAAGTTGTTGATACTAAATGATGTGGTCATGGAAAAGTTCTAAAATGTGTATTTGGGAAGAGATGTACAAGATACCTGTCAAAATATCTCTCCCCCTACTCCCCAGCCCGTTTTCCATGCTGACTTTCAAATTAAGACTGACTTATCGTGAATGAACAAACTGTTCATTTGTGCGACACTCCTGCTAAAGTTTCTTCCTTTCAAACCCCAGTAGGTCATAAGGGACAGTGGGGTGATATCACTTAACACAGTCCAGTGATAATTGATAAATGGGTTAGTATATTCTCTATTGCACACAGGTTGTATGCAATAGCACACACTTCCTCACACATTGTACAGAAATTTCTTGTTTGGATCAACAGTCATGTTGGTATATTACCAGGTGGGTATGTGGAATAAGGCATCAGTGTGGCATGTCAATCATAAATTAGGCAAGAGGGTTTAGGGGGAGGGGAGGAGGTGATATCGTACCCTGTTAATGACAAGGGAGCAGATGCAATGGAATGCTGAGAAGGTGTGTGCACAATTTTTACACATTTTGAATGCTATATATATTGAGTCCCAGGGTGTTTTTTTCACACATACTGTGGTTGCTGGCCCCACCATTCATAAGGCATTGTTCACATCATGCATGATTATGTATAAAAAAATAAAAAAATGTATACAAATTTTACGTTACAGGCTTGTACATGAGTTCTCTAATACAGTGACAGAAGACTACTTTGCAAGATCAGTCAATGATGTAGAGGATAATGGATTTGTCTATTCATTTCCGCCAAAAGCCTTTGAAAGTGAGATGGACAGGGAACCTGAAAAAAACAAATCCTCAAATGTTACGAAAGGTAGGATAGCTTGGAGAACATACTTTACTGAAATCTTTGGTGGTATTTTGTTTTGTAAATTTAATTTGCTTTTTATGATAAGAGAAAATTTCACATTCATGGTGGGGTGTGTGTGTGTTTGTAAGCATATGTTGTATATAGCTTGTAAACACACTACCAAACCTCACAATTTGATATGATCATGGGTAACTCTCATACTTATGTGACTGTATGTGAATGCACTGTGTTGAAAAAAAAAAATTATTATGGGGTGGGGAACCTCCTACCCATGGGTGTTATTCAGCTTGTGAGGCCATTTGATCCAGCCTGCAAGGCAATTCATAAATGCAGTTTTACCTGGCACCACCCCTGCACCAGGGCCTATGCCTTGGGGCACCTAGGTGTGCCAGATAGAGAAAGCCGCATCTTCCTGTTGGCCCCCAGATGATATTATGACCATCAAAATGGCACTTCGATAGATAAATTTTTCCCACCCCCGGCGCTTTATTGGTTTTGATGGAAGCCAAAAGGTACTAAGATCATGAGAGGGTCACATTCTGGAATCCTTGTAAAGACAATTAATTTGAGAATCCACCTTTTAGTCAGACCTTGGTGATCCAGATGGCAATAGCTTTGAGATCATGTTTGAGGGTCAATTGTGTAAAACCTAAACCTTTGTATTAGAATATGTAATACTTCTCAAAGAGTATTAAAAGTAAGAAGCAAGGATAATTTACTTCCCATAGACCCTTTTCCAAATAGCTATTACAAAGAATTGTGGGATAGGTTTTTGGTGTGCATTGTTTTATGCCACAGTAAAATGCCATTGACAAAAATGATGCACACCAAAACTCTATCCCACAATCCTTTGTAATTGCTATTTGGAAAAGGGTCTATGGTCAAGATTTTCTGCAGTCTACTTCAAGAACCTTTCAAGTTGTCTCAGGCAGTAAAAGTGCAGATGGCAGTCTGTAAAATAAAATAATGCTCTGAAAGGTTGGGGGGTGGGGGGGGGGTGGGGGTGGAAAAGACACTTTTTGAGCTCTTGTGAAAATGATGAAAGAATGGGGGACCACATCCCCCTTCCCCAGAAGAAGCGCAGTGTATCCTGAGTGCAACCATACATTTTTTTGAGCATGAGGCTAATTAAAAGTGGCTTTCATTTTTCACAGAGGAGAAGAAAATTTACAGGGTTAGTGCAGTGACAGCCTACTCAGCTGTAAAAGTAAATGGTAAAACAGTGGCAGGTAAGACTACTCCACCATCAAATAATTTCCAACAGTGCAGGGTATTAATGTTGATGTGTGTTCAGGGCTTTTTTTTTTTTTTTTTCATTTTTTCCATTTATGTCTTTGGGTACAATTTAGAAATTGTTGCCACAGTGGAATTGAAAGTGTGTTGACAATGAAATAAGCCCATTAAATCATTACTGCCTGGGTTTATCGCTAGCCATTAGGGCTGTGAATGTGTAGCAAAATAATTAAACGTTTAACTGAAAAATTTGCGATCGTTTAGCGATGAATTGCGATTACCTTATCACAACAGAAAGACTCAGTGTATGTTGATTGACGTGATAAATAGGCCTATTCCAAATGAATTGGTAATACCTGTGAACCTCAAACACGATTCCTGTAAAGGCTTGTTCGTAGTCGAAACAGTAATCACAACATGCATGACATACTATATACTACGTACGGGCCAATATTATGCACTCTGCATTTACAGAGTATTCAGATGGATAGAAAACTGACGAAAAACAGGTTTTGGGATTAATCGCATAGTAGCTTGTACTAAATGTTTATTCTACACGCGATCGTTTAGCGATTAATTGCTACACAGTCACAGCCCTACTAGTCGTTATTTCTGTGTTGTATCAAGCACCTATGAAGACCATGAATTTGGTTCCATGTGACCCATTTATTTGTCCATCTGCCCGTCTGTCTGTCCCTCCATCCGCCCATTCATTTTTGTTCCACATTGTGACAGATTGTTCAAAATTTAGAAGGAAATAAGACATATAGAGGGAAGTGCACCTTAAAAGTCATGGAGGTTTGTCAATGTAGAATACAGCTCCTACTTAAGAACAGAAAAGACAACAATAAATACATACCTACTCACATTCATGCAAAATGGTGAGCAACTTCTTACAAGTAAAAGTTGCTCTCGCATTTCAAGCTTTTCAGGTGACTCCTGCATAACATTTGTATTACTTCTTTTAAGTAAAAATTTATTTGCAAGAGAAGAAGGGAGTATGCACTTAACTTAGTGCATTTTTCATTTAATCAGAATATTTGTAAAATATTTCTTCCGTCAGTTCCTTAGATAAAGAATGGTTGTTTTTTTCTAAATCTTTCATTTCTGTAGTTGCTGGCCATCAAATGACTGTGCAGAGCTTTGCAGATTTATTTCGGAATGCAACTTCCTCTGTAAGTGTACAGTGGAGATTGAAGTTTTACTTCTTAGAATGTTTTAAAGGGGTTGGTTTTTGATTCCTTGCCGAAGGCTGAAGGAATCTATGCGATGGTGATGTCGTGTGTGTGTGTGTGTATGTGTGTGTGTGTGTATGTGACGCTTTGCTTGTAAACACGATATCTCAAGAAGGGTAACTCCGAGGGATCTCATACTCAGCACGTAAATTGCCGGTATTGAGTAGATGACCCCTATCGTTTTTGGTGGAGGTCAAAGGTCATTTGGGGTCACAAGAGGTCAAAAGGTCAAAACCTTGTAAACACGATATCTCAAGAAGGGTAACTCCGAGGGATCTCATACTTAACAGGTAGGTTGCCCATAATGAGTAGATGATCCCTATTCTTTTTGGTGGAGGTGAAAGGTCATTTGGGGTCACAAGGGGTCAAATAGTAAATATGCTGGAAATTGCTTGTAAACACGATATCTCCAGGAGGATAAATGTGAGGGATCTCATACTTACCATGTGGACTGCCCATATTGAGTAGATGATCCCTATTGTTTTTGGTGGAGGTCAAAGGTCATTTGGGGTCACCAGAAGTCAAAAGGTCAAAATCTTGTAAACACTGTATCTCAATGAGGGTAACAGTGAGGGATCTCATACTTAGCATGAGGATTGCCCATAATGAGTAGATAATCCTTATAGTTTTTGGTGAAGTTCAAAGGTCATTTGGGGTCTCCAGAGGTCAAAAGGTCAAAACCTTGTAAACACGATATTTCAAGAATGGTAACTGTGAGGGATCTCATACTTAGCATGTGGATTGCCCATATTGAGTAGATGATCCCTATTGTTTTTGGTGGAGGTCAAAGGTCATTTGGGGTCACCAGAGGTCAAAAGGTCAAAACCTTGTAAACACTGTATCTCAATGAGGGTAACAGTGAGGGATCTCATACTTAGCATGAGGATTGCCCGTAATGAGTAGATGATACTTACAATTTTTGGTGGAGGTCAAAGGTCATTCGGGGTCACCAGAGGTCAAAAGGTCAAAACCTTGTAAACACGATATTTCAAGAAGGGTAACTGTGAGGGATCTCATACTTACCATGTGGACTGCCCATAATGAGTAGATGATCCTTATAGTTTTTGGTGGAGGTCAAAGGTCATTTGGGGTCACCAGAGGTCAAAAGGTCAAAACCTTGTAAACGCGATATCTCCAAAAGGATAAATGTGAGGGATCTCATACTTACCATGTGGACTGCCCATAATGAGTAGATGATCCCTATTGTTTTTGGTGGAGGTCAAAGGTCATTTGGGGTCACCAGAGGCCAAAGGTTTAAATCCCTTTAAACACAATATCTCCAGTAGGATAAATGTGAGGGATCTCATACTTACCATGTGGATTGCTCATAATGAGTAGATGATCCCTATAATTTTTGGTGGAGGTCAAAGGTCATTTGGAGTCACCAGAGGTCAAAAGGTCAAAACCTTGTAAACACTATATCTCAATGAGGGTAGCTGTTAGGGATCTTATACTTATCATGTGGATACTTATCATGTGGATTACCCATATTGAGTAGGTGATCCTAAGTATTTTTGGGAGGTCAAAGGTCATTTGGGGTCACCAGAGGTCAAAAGGTCAAAAAACTTGTAAACATGATATCTCAAGAAGGGTAACTGTGAGGGATCACATACTTACCTTGTATATTGACCATATTGAGAAGATGATCCCTATTATTTTTTGAGCAGGTCAAAGGTCATTTGAGGTCACAAAAGGTAAAAACCTAGTAAACATCATATTTTAAAGGAGGGTAACTATGAGGGATCTCATTCTTAGCCAGTGGATTGTTTATATTTAGCATGTAGGTCATTTTGGGTCGCAAGATTTTGAAAGCTTTTGACCTTATTAACATGATATCTCAAGTAGGATAACTATAAGGGATCACATTCTTGTCATGTGGGTGATTCATGTTTGTTACAATATATCCATATGGCAAGGAATCACTAAGCCTTTTGGCTTTCTGGTTTTTGAAGAGGAGCATTGTACAGGATCTCCTGTTTACAGTAGAAACTGGAGTATTTCTTCTAACAATGTTTTGAAGGGTGTCGGTACTATAGAGAGGCACGGCACTGGACGTGAGCTGACCTTAGCTTTACAATGGTTGAAGGTGATATCATGAACTTCAGCATTCCAAACTCTCTGTATATAGCTATATTGCAGAAATAGCTACCTGTACACAACTTTGTCACAAAAGTTTTGCATCTCCCATGCCCCAGCCCCAATGCAGAAGACAATTTGGTAAAAAAATTTAGCACTCTGAAATTCTGATTGCCACAGATCGCAACCTGAAACAAAAAATTTGTCACTTCAGTTGTGTCTACCATGCATGATGGGCTAGTAAATACTGTTGTAAATGGCACCATATCCTGGTTCATGGGGTTGAGGAGGGGGGGGGGGGCAGGTCCTTATAGGGAAGTAATTCCACATTTTGCATCCAAGAGAGCTTGAAGCAAGCATACATCATGTCACATCCTCTCATTCACTAACAGTGTTTTGTTTGTGTTTATATGGTTCAGTCTGTTGTTTTCTCTCATTGAACTGTTTCGATTGGTTTGCAAGCCTTCCTACAAGTAAAAAGCTTTTAAACCTCCAATATGTGTGGAAACATTCACACAACAAATTACATCAGAGTTTTGAGTTGCTTTGAGTGCTTGCTTCAAGTTCACATCTAATAGAAAATTTGACAATTTGAACTATTAATATCTTAAAATCTACACGCAGGATTTGAATGCAGATGTCAGCTGTCACCAGATCTGATCATGATGAAGTTTCCTTCTATGTATCAGTAAACTTTTTTTAAAGTTTTTTTCCCCCAGAAACCTTTCTTTTAAGTAAAGTGACTACAAACTCTTCTTTTCTCTCCCCCTTTCCTTTGCAGTGTGAGGGTCTCACAGAAGGATGCAACCATTGTAGCTCTAAGGTGAGTTAAGTCCTCAATAGATAATATTATTTCACTATTGTGAGTGAACTTTCAAGTCGATAGCATTATTTCACAAAAGTGAATGAACTTTATGAAAGAAGATTCTCATCACCCATATGACTTCAACCTGCCCCCTCCCCACTAAGTTTACTGTTAAAGCCCTGGGGCCCCCTTCCAGTCTCATGAACTTTCTTAAGCACCTCCCACAATTTAGTGTCATTGTCCAAGGCCATTTCTCTACTGCTTAAAGGCATTTCTGGTGGCATTTTGGAGGGGTCTTATATGAAAGAAAAAAATGTAGTATATTTGTCCAGACCTCATATCGAAACTCCATTTCTAACTCAAAATGTCTTCTTTTGAAGGTTGGTTACTTTTGTCAAGAAATCCCTCCATGTCTCTTCAAGGTCACAGAATGTGTTGCTTTGTGGGCAGATTGTCTCACATTCCTTTTGTTATTCTTTATTATATAACAACTTATTAATTTCTCTACATTTGATTGGAGGATTGGTGGTCAGATTCGGCACTATCATCATGGTCGTGTGTTATCCATTGTGCAGTAGTATAGTATAACACACGGTCATACTAGTGAAACACACGGCGGTGACATCAGCTATCACTGCGGTTCGTACAAACTATGCCGCAACTCAATAAATCAATGCAGCTTTGGGGATCGCACATTGCATATCGTATGCAATAGGTACATAAAGGCGTAGCATAGCAAACAACAAATCATGGAGCTACCGCATGGTTAAACACGAACCATAGTGACCGCCAAAACGCAAATTTACTGAATCAACCGGCGACTAGATCAAACTTATAAGGTTTTATATAAAACAAATAATGAATATTTTTCATTTGTGCGATAGTATGGATAATTTCACTCACTGAAAGATTTAACGTTCTATTCAACTCGGGTTCACCTCGTTGTATAGAACGTTCAATCTTTCAACTCATGAAATAATTCATACTATGGTACTCATAAACATTCAATTTGTATATTATTGAATACCTTGTTTGTCCTTGAATGTTTGGGCATTTTTCCTTGTAGAACTAGTTTAAAAGTGTTCGTACAGTTATACAGTCATAAAGTTATAGAAAATGTTCCATACACTGGTAAATTCGTATTATAAAGAAAAACAAAAGCTATGTCTGATCAATTTGCCCAGATGACACCACAGGTTCCCATCATGCATTGTGGGAGCTAAAAATCTGTATTCTCCACAACAACATGCTATTAAGATGGGGTCTTCACCGCCTGATACAGAAAATTTACTGCATTTTTTGAAAACATTAAACTTGGTCACCAGAATATACCTTTAAGAAGCTACAGTGGCCTCCTGACACTTTCCAAACAATCTGCTATGTGCCATTTTGTAATTAGAGAATCTGACAGAGTTGTTCTGTTGAATCTCTATGTTGAGTCATGGCAGCCATTCTTTTTGTGCAATGTACAATACATCTCACTGATCTGTACATGTCACATTGACCAATCAAATTGCTTTATTTATTTAGAGGTACAGTTTGAATAAGCCCTGTTTTTGCGTTAGTCAAAGTACTCTGACAGACGGAAATTTTTAGGTATGTCACCATGAATGTATTTTGGGATGATGAGAGTTTTCTTTTAAGTGGAAACAAGAACTGTTTATGCATCCACTTTTATGGCCAAATATTGAAAATTTGGTTTTATTGAAGCATTACAATGTGGTCATTTAGGCATGGAAAGTAGTCATTTGGCCATGAAAAAATTCTTGGCTTTAAGGAATAGGTATAGCAAAACTTGAAGTTGGCCATAATTTGTGGGAAAGATTGGTAGGAAAGTATGAAAAAAGGGTGGCAGCCTGGCATCATGCAGAGAGAACTGATCATAGGATGCATTGTCTTTATAGATCTAAACCTTCCAAATATATGCAAGTAATAGAAAATGGTCTTCTTCTTATGTAACTATGAAGAAGACCTACTATTTTACCAGTTTGGGTCAGGTTACTTGAAATCTCTTAATCAAGGCAGTCTTGGCCATATAGCTACACTAATTTGAAAGTTGAAATTGTACGTTTAACTTTTCTCTTCTCTATATCCAATTCATGTATTAATTCTTCCCACAATGCTTTAAATAAAAGGTGTGCCCCACACTCAGAAGATCCTGGGTACATCCATTGCTGCAGCTTTCATGCTAGTTTGGTCTTTAATTGCAGAGCTTTTTCTTCTGTCCAAGGGTTGTAATGACTTTTTTTAAAGTGGACCTAAAGTCTAAAAATTCAAAAATATATATTTTTGAGGTTACAAAATTAATCGTATTGGTCCAACTCCCATTGTCATAGCTTATTCCATTGCTGAGATATTAAATGTTAAGATTTATTCACTTAAATCCAAACAGTTCATTGCGCAATAATTTTTGACATTTTTGTTGTACAACTCACATTAAATGCTTTGTTTTCTTTTAAAATTAAAAATGTCTATATGACCTTGACCGCTTCCTGTTTTCTTGCATGACATGCTGTACAGAGAGGGCTTATATATTCAAGTCACCCCAAAGCAGTAAGAACGCGATCACATTTTGGCACAAGGTGCGGTGGCTTTCAGAAAAACAAAGAAATACAAAGATTGTAATTTGAGTAGTACAACAATGACATCACAAATTATTGTGCAATCTACCTTTTTCAATTGAGTGAATAAACTTCAACATTTTATATCTCAGCTTAAGAAAGTCCTGTGAAGATGGGAATTGGACCATTGGAATTCAGTTTTCATGCTCTGTAATATATATTTTTGAATTTTCAGACTTTAGGTACACTTTAAGCGTAAGAAGTAGGCTTAGGTGACGCCAATATTTTTGGAGTCTGGTACCCGTGGGGACCCGAGCCCAAGTAGTTGGGACTCTATAATATCATAGCTAACGCAGAAACATATACCTCAATAGTAGCTATTAACTGGTGACTGGTATCTTACTAATGAGTAATAATGTCCCAGTAGGCTTACACTGCATGCTTCACAAAACTGTGGTGCCTTACTGACAATCTCAGAGAATCATGGTTGCCAGGTGAAAACTTACTTTATGCAGAATAAGATAGAACAGTCAGTTGTGTAATTATAAACTTCATGAAGACAGGCTAAATAACACAGATGTTAACTCCAAAGTGTGATTTTTGTGCATATGTTTGATATTATCAGAAATCACCTGGGATCAAGTCTTGATTCCAAAGAAAGTGGAGTACGTGGCCTTTTGACTCTCTGTCAGGAATTGCGACTCTGAAATAGATTCTAGAAACCTGCCCAAGTCATAAGAAGGCCTGACATTCAGGGTAATTCTTCACACAAAGTATGCAATGGCTTCCTGATGACCATGTGATTATCTTTTTTCTTATAGGGTGTGAACTGCCTCTTAATGGACAAACATGGCTACATCTTAGCATCCTCTAAAAATGACAGTGATGTAAGTACATGCATATGTGCACTTTTGAAGGTTTTGTGGAGTGTTCGGGACCTCATTGACTTATTGCAAGGCAGCTTTTGATGAGGAGATCAGAGGCCAACCCTTATACATTTTATAGTAATGAATTAAGAGAACCTGTTACTATGGTGATATTCAGTATTACCTTGAACCCCTTCACTACGTCACAGCTGTTGCTTTCAATTCTTGCGTGTTTGATTCCACCCACCAATAATCACAATCGTTAACTGTAGAATTAAAATATTGTAACTTTCATACCACTGTGGAATTAATTTTGAACACAGTATATTACAGACTTAAATATCAGTCATATGCAGCAGCGTGAAGTTAGGACATGATGGGTATGTCCTTCATATGTAATTAACTGGTTAAAGTATTTAATTTTTTCTGAGTGGTTCAAAGAATTACTCCTGAGAAAAGAATTAGGGTTGGGTTGTAATTTATTTAAGGATGATTCATTTTGAATCACTTTCACAACAGAACAAAACATACATTGGGGGTATGGGGGCAAAGACTTATGTACATTTTTCCATAGAATAATGGTTAGTGATGATATTTTGCCAAGTATCATTTTGTTACATTTTCCGATCATGTGCATTTTGGGAGCTGGTAGAAGATCAGACAAAAGAGCAAGTTTTGTTCTCTTTTGAAAATGATGAAAACAAGGTATGACCCTCCATGCTGAATAAGAGACACTTAAAATGTTGATTTCCAAACGTCACTTTTCTATTGTCTAAGTGTGGTATATCGTATTTCCAGCCCCATCGCAGGAGGTTGTTTATGATTGCTACACCTATGTAGGGCTGTGACCGTTTAGCGATTAATCGCTTAACAATCGCATGTGTAATAAACGTTTAGTGCAAAGCTACCAGCGATTAATCGCAAAACCCATTTTTCCGTACGTAATAAAAAACAATCTGCAGTCATTACAGAAAATTAGATGTTCACTCTTTGAAAAAGTGAAATACATAATTATACAAATGGCACACACGTAAACATACGACATCAAAGTTGAGCTTCTATGAGGATCATGGAAACTATGTCCCACGGACGTCACTAACTCATTTTACATATTCGTCATGTTCAAGGGCACGTTTAAAGTCTCTGTGTTGATCATAGGTACTTGCGATTAATCGCTAAACGATCGCAAAATTTTGCGATTAAACGTTTAATAATTTTGCTCAACGTTCACAGCCCTACACCTAGGCTCTCTTCAACTCGGGTTGCAAACAGGAACACAGTGGATTAGGCAGAACTGTAAACAAAACTGATCCAAGGAACTGGTTGTTTTCCCTTTGAAAGTATTTCCAGTGTGTCAGTCAACTGGCTAGGGTTTCTTGGAGGTGAATTAAATGTCAATACATGGGATATTATTGCCTGCCTATCAGCAAAATGTGTAATTGGGCAAGCAGGGAACTCACCTGGACATTTAAATGTGACTAATTCATCATGTCAGTGTCACCTATAAAGTTGAGAATTTTTTCATTATGCTACCAGCCCAGATCTTTTTTAACTTTTGGTAACCTTAATGCACTTATCAACTGAATGACGCACCCCACTACCTGCACATGGTCATCATTGTCCACAACAGTGCTGACAAAACTTGTACAATGACGTACCCCTCAGTCATTTCTGTGACTGACAACTTAATATAAAATGACCTACATCTCAGTCACAAAATTGATGCACAGTTTGCAATTTTGACTGACATGTGGGTCACCATATATTGACTGAAAAATTGAGAGTGCCAGTTTGTATCCCTGTACAAAGTGTAACAATTGACTCACAATGATCCACCCCTTGGTCACAACAGTGACTGACAATTGAGGTAAATGTGACTCACCCCTCAGTCATGCTGGTGGCTGACAGTAGTGGTTCAATGATGGACATGTGAGTCACCAATGATGGACATGTGAGTCACACTGTCATTGGTCAATGACCCACACTTGACTGACAATGCCGGGGGGTAGTGGGGTGCGTCATTCAATTGATAAGTGCATAAAAGCAAATATGTATAGCTGGAACTTGTTTGTTGAGGAGAAACATTGCATTTATGCAGTCAAATTTAAATTATTTCAATTTTTTTTTTGCAGGTTGGTCAGCATCTGGCATTTGTTGAAACCATCGCTTTCAACCATTTTGTTACAAAAGGGTATATGTATAGGTAAAGTAAACAGACAGATTATCTTTGGGCTTCAGGCAGGGCTTGACATTAAAGATTGCTCGATTGCCTGTGGCAAGTAAAAAATTGCAGGGCAAGTTCTCTCTTGCTTCAAATTGCCTGACTGGGCAAGTGCTTCTTGTGATCTCGAAGATGAGTCTGAAAACGTTGCAAAACATTCAGAAAGCAGAGCTCACATTTGGTAAAAAAATTCATGTTTTGACGTATTACTATCCAGTAGGTAACTGCATGATTCCTGTGGTAACAGCCATCGCATAATTGATCGTTTAATGCCTGAATTGTTAGCTACTTTCTTCTGATTTGCTACTCATCCACCGTACCAACCCACCACAATGCACACTGGATTTGCAGTGTTAAACCTACAACCGATTCACTGCATGCTTGGTGACAACCTGGGTCCCACCAGAAAATCAGGATTTCTACAACTTTTTTCAAATCCTGATAACATCACTCCAAGAACTACAGTGTATGCAAGGTCGATATTTTCCAAAAGCGAACGAGTCTAGCTTTAAACCATATTATTTACTTATTTGTATAATGTATGTGTAACTTTTCATTATAAATTGAAAAAAAGTTTCAAAATAGTTTCGTTCACTGCGTATCGCAATATTTATATCCTGGTACGACCACTGATGCACAACATTTGAATGATACACTGCTATCCGACGGTCTCTGTCAGAAAAAATGAGGCTTCCTGAATGGCTAAACAACTGAGGACATATTGAAATACATAAAAACAGGACTGGGAGGGTGTCAGGCTAATGGCTATTAACAATGCTTGTACACCAGCTGTTATTCTGCTGTATCATGGCCACGTGCCGATGTGTGACTCCGGCAGAACTAATTTTGCAAGATCTAGGTGTTGACCAGTTTAAATAGCTGGAATCATCAATGGTGCATGGACATAGCTGTGTAGCACTTCAGTGCATCGCAATTCACAATTATTTCGTCAGCTATCTATGATAATACTGGAATAGGGCTGTTAGTTTATAATTTATGCAAGAACGATGTCTGAAACATGGCCTCGCCATGAGCTGTGCACGAGAAAGTTTTACACATTGACTTGATTTGTACGTACGTACCCAAGTTCGTACTAGCTTGCTTGTGCACAGCGTGCACCGAGTAGATATGTACTTACGTAGGGACATATAGTGCGTGCATGCATTATGTATTTCTGTATGAAACTCAAACACCTGTGAGCCTATACCCAGTCTATTTATACGTAACGCACGATAGGATGGTGTGAAATACCCAGGTACATGAATTGAAATATTGCAGGCTACTGAGTATTTCTGTTTTGTCGTTCGTTCTGTGAGATACTTGGGCTGCAATTAGGGAATAATTTATCCCGTATTGCATCGCAATTTGCTACGCAAGCTGGCTAAATTGCTGCACAAATGCAGAAATGTGTAGCACTTTTTTTGTGTGTGCATAACCATAGGAATTAAAGTGATTTTACACTACAGAAGGAAGAATTCTCAAAACTGCTATGCAAAATTTGAATACTAAATTATTCCCTGGCTACAAGTACGACCTAAACTGAGAAACTGAATTAATTTGAAAAGACCCATTTGGTAGTAATAAGCAGATTTGGGGTGCTGCTACGAGCAAAATAGCAAAGGCACTGCATTTTGTTTCTGAAGGGGAATATAGTAGGCCAAGTCAGGCCCTGGTGTAAGGCGGTCAGAATCAATTCAATCTTGTAACCATATGCTATGAATAAAGAGTCACAGACTGCTTCATTTGGTCATTAATTTGGCAAATAAACATCGTTTTAATGATAAGATATCAAAGGAAAACATGGGGTGGGGCAATGCTAAACTTCCTTCGTGTTTTAAAGGGAAATCCATTTAAACATTTGGCAGGTGCCGTTTAAATGGTTGATCAGTCCTTTAAATAATTTGGGAACTCGTAATTGTATGGGATAATACAAAACTCAATATTCTGCCAGTTTGTTAGGGCAAGTGAAAAATTGTAATGGCAAGTGGATTTCAGTGGCTGCTTGCCCTACTTGGCAAGTGAGTTAAGAAGTTAATGTTGAGCCCTGGCTTCAAGGGAGTCCTTACAAGAAACTATGAAAAAATAGTCTACCGAAAGATAAATTTAGCACAAAACTCATTACTAGTGCATTGCTGTTCACCTGCTGAAAAATTAGTATAGTCAGTTTGTTTTGAAAAGGACTGAGCATTTTTCATTCCTTGACGCAGTCAAAGGAATCTATGCGATGGTGATGCTGTGTGTGTATGTATGTATGTGTGTATGTGACACTTTGCTGGTCATTGACTTAAAGTTAAGTAATCAATTTTTCATTTCCAAATTTTTTTCCAATAGATCTGTCCAGTCTCTTACCTATAGCTGCCTGCTTGATTAAACATAGCCAAGTCTGAATCACTTTTCACACAAGATAGTGCACATGAGAGTAATGAAGCAAATACCCATAAATAAGTGAGTCAAGTAATGACATTATCCAGTACACTGAGTAGTACCCGCAATACTGGACAATCTTGCAGGTTAGAAGACCAAGATTCTTTCAAAACTTTCACATAATGTCGGTGCCTGGTTGGTGACGCAAATTCATGGTTGTTCCATTTTCATTCCTTGTAGATCATGTAAAGAATTGGTGCATAGAATTCATTCTGTACGTATTGCAACATTCAGTTGAGCTAAGGAAGAAAAGGATGGGGGAGGGGCAGGCAGCAGAGGAGGGCCGGAGTAGGTGATGAATTGTGAATGAAACATTACGTATGTGACTTAACAGTTACCTCTTTATATTTAATCTACAGAAGTAACTATGCTGATTTTCAGGCATTATGTGAAGTTGACACTCGACAACACCTGCAGTCGGCTTCCTCATATTTACTAAATGTAAGGACTTTTTTTGTTTCTTTCACCTGTCTAATACTAAGACAGTGACATTGTCTGAGTTAAAACTTTGGTCAGACTACTTGTTAGCTCAACAAGTTGAGCTGTTGTCATGGCAATGCGTCTGTCTGTCTGTCCGTCTGTCTGCCCGTCTGTCTGTCCGTCAACATTGGAAAAAGAGCTGCTATCTGCAGGTGCTTTGACCGTTCCTTGTCAAAGTTGGTGTGGCTATAACACATATCAAGGGCTTGATAATTATGGTAACAGGAAGTAGGTCAAAGGTCATTTGGGGTCATGAGAGGTCAAAGAGTGAAATCACGCAAAAGCCTTCAACTCCTTGTGGTTATGTTGGAATCTTTTCAAATTTGACAGGAGTGTTTAGTAAATGATGGGTCATCAAAGTTGTGTTTTTGAAGTTGGTCAGAGGTCATTTGAGGTCACCAGAGGTCAAATATTGATTTTTTGGGTAAACAGGATTAACTCTAAAAGTGAACAGTGGCTGATCTTGAAACCTACAATAAAAGTTGTTCTGATTGAGTTTTCACTCGCTTTGTGATGGCGTGGAAAATTCATGGCCATTTTCTTATGAAAAATGAAGATATAATTATAAACCTACTTTCTACGGTTACTCCCATTGACCATCATGGTGCATTGTTTGTCAGCATATTGTGCTTCCATGTAGATGCGTGATGCTCAAGCTTTAGAGATTACAGTGTTTTGCACAGGCATCCGTATACAACTTTGGTGGTTACGTTTTAGCCTGTGTAATACGCACGCACGAAATCTTCCGCAATATGCAACCTACCCGTGTATGTACCACTGATCTCTACACTAACTGGATTGGATTGGCTTCGACACATTGATTGGATAATCAGTGATGAAGTCGCCGAGCGGCCATGTTACGAGAGATCAAAACGCAGTGCAGATATATGGTGGAACAAGTACCTTGGAAGTTGAACACCTAAGTGTCCGTGCTTTTGCATAGACACGTAAAAATTAGTTATTCATGAAAAATAATCGCAATACAAATTAAAAAATTACCCTTGACCTTGACAATGAATGCGCTTTGATTCCTGCATAAATTATAAAAAAGTAGAATGAAATAAAAAAAACATTGCACCCAATAAACTGCACATTCGCCGGTTTTGATAGTCACAATATGGTGGACGCTGACTTCACAATGACACAGACATCGCCAATCCAGTTAGTATAGAGATCAGACCGGTCCTACTAATGATCAGACTCGACTCAAAGTTCGATTATTACGAGTTGCCTATGAAAAGAGCGAAGGTAATCAGATATTTTTAATTTTAGTCCTAGGCCTAATTTGCAATATAATAAGAGCGAAACAGGCGTAGCGCTTACGTTCACATTAAACGGGATATTATGAAATTGTTTTCTGTATTATCAATATCAAGATCCGTGCAATTTTTAGAATATTTCATTTCAAAGTAAATACCGCAAAAAGTAATTCGAGCCTTAGCTAGGCCCTAGCCTAGGCTAGGCTCGGCCTAGTCCGCAGTCTGCTGACCTAGTATTTGGGAAGCTTTGGGGCTTCCCATGCTAGGTCAGCAATATACCCATTGTCAAAATTGGGCTACCGCAACTTCAAAAATTTTGAATGGTCTTGATCTTTCTCAAATTCACGTATACTCCTACATAATTGACCTCTACGGGGCCTTATATGTTTAAGACTCTTCATTCTAAGATTTTTTGCACTTAGTGTCCAAAAAAAGACCAAAAATTTTGATTTACACCAACGATCCTGTTTTGTTTTTTTTTAACATTCTATGAAACTGCTAAATCGTGTAACTATGACGTTCACACCATTGTGTGCTAAATAGCACGCACTGTTGTTCAATTGTGACATAGTCTATAGCTATAGTTACGTTCATACACGCGCATACGTGTATATAGCAACAATCACTGCAGCAATGCACGCAGACGATATTACTCTCACAGTAATATGCGGTCAAAAGTTTGTGTTGCAATAGCCTAGGCCTAGTTCAGGGAACAAAGTGTACGTGAGAACTAGGCCTAGGTACCCTAGGCTAGGCTCGGCCTAGTCCGCAGTCTGCTGACCTAGGCCTAGTACTTGGGTCGCTTCCAGTCTGGAAAACATTTATGTTACGCCGAAGATCTTCGGCGTGGCACTCAAGCAGTCACGCCAAATTTCTGGCGTATTTTGTCAGCCTGGTTTCTATTCGTCGCACCTAGCCTACAGCAGATAGTGGCGTAATTTTTATCCTGCCTTTCCTTTGGTGTTAATCTTCGGCGGCGGAAAAACAAACTTTCTAATATGGGGTCGCTTGGGGCTTCGAATACTACGTAGTTCAGGGACAGGGGAACAAAGTGTATGTGAGAACTAGGCCTAGGTACCCTAGGCTAGGCTCGGCCTGGGTAGGGCTGCTATATAAGTTACTGCTACTAGCCTATTTTCAGTTTCTTCAAAGGAAACAAAACATAAATTACAAATTAGGCCTAGGCCTACCGCTGCAGTCATAGTTTCATTTGTTGTATTAAGCTATAGCCTATGCAATGGTAAGTACTTTTCTTCATGTGGTGGTATTACTGTTCTGAAAACCAAAAGAATTCACCGATTTCCCTAATACTCACTGTAGGCCTAGCCTACAACAAATCAATTAGAATTAAACTTCTCGTTATTAAATTTAAAAAGAGATTTTACGTAGGCTATACATATTCATTGGCAGGGATGTTTTGGTAGCTAAAATTAAAGTGGGGACGTTTTGCTAAAGGGACGTTTCGACTGGATACCCTTCACCCTGCACACTTTAGACAATGTCTCAATTACACAAGCAAGTTCTGTTGTTATGGCCAAAGTAAATTACCAAATTGGTGAAAAACTCCCAAATAATGAATCCTGCAAGTGCAAAAAACCCTCATACAACAACCTGAAATGTACTCGCAGCTTTCAGTTGGAAGGGTTTTGTACGGGGCAATTTTCTCCAGAGAAGCATGGCACTTTTGGCATTACCTAAACATGCAGTATCACCAAAATTTGCCAAAATAGCCCCTGTAAAGGTTTTTAGTGTGGGCAAATTTTGCCAAAAATATTTTAAAAGAGCGACCCCTGGCTGAAAAAAGTTTGTATAGATGGTGATCCACTACAAAAATAATGCAGGTTTTGAAAACAGCCATCTTGGTCTTGAAAGAATCATGAAAACGATATTAAATGTGTTACCTTAATAAAAGTGTGAACATCCTGGATGTAATGGAGTAAGTTGCACATTGTGCTGTCTTTCTTGTATTAAAATAATATTAATAAAATTCATTAATATATAGCATGCAATGCCATGCATTAAGCTATTACCGTGCAAGCCCTCTTTATCTCTACCTGTAAACAAAAGATAAAAACATCCTGACCATCCCCACACACACCTGATACATACCCATACCACTTGCCCTAGTTTAATTGTAAGACAAGGAACGGTTACCTTTGCATGACTACATTGATATTGTTTTTAACTTTCATTTCAAACAGCCTCTGAGTCAAATGAAGAATTTAGTGATGGGATTTGTCCAGAATGCCATTCTGTAAGTATCCACATTTCTGGTACCCTTTAGGAGAATCTTGCTGGGATTGAGATTTTGCTTTCACAAAGTGAAATTAGAATCATCAATTGTAATAGTTTGCATGCTAGTTTTTTGATGTTGTATGTGAAGAAACCAGGGGATCCTACAGGTATGGGTGGGACCAGTGATGTTTGCAAAGGTGGGAATGGCTGCTGGGGGACCAGCTTGGGGAGGGGGATATGTCCTTCCTTTTCTGATGCTGAGACGGTAGATTTGAAATGAAAAAAACTGGATCCCCAAATTCTTGTAATTTCCTTCATATGCCCCAAGATGGAACTGGTATCATTATAGCCACCTACTTAGGTTATTGGAGGAGAATGGCTTCTTCTGGGGAAGGGAACACTTGTGTGGGCCCAACATAGGCCTGGTGTGTAGTTGAAATTGTTATAGGGGAAAAACTTGATGGGTGTGCATATTGCATAGTGGTCGTAGTTGTGTACCCTTACCTGCCACTGCAGGGACTTAAGGGGGCTCTGAACAGAGGAATGGTGAAACTCATGAGCTGTAGTAGGAATGGAATAAAATGTAGTAATAAATTCATTATCTGTGAAAAATGTCATTAGTTAATGTGAGATGGATGGAAATTGTTTCCTTAAAATTTGCAGGCAAGTATTCCTGTAATTACTTCTATACTTATACCTGTAAAAGCATGCAGAAAAGTGTTTGTACCTATTCATCGGGGCACTGGGTTTTGTTTTTTCCAACTGCTGACTACATTAAAAGAACATTGCTTTCCAACAGTAAAGAAATGTTCATGCCTTTAGGGAAGAATGTAATTGCAATATACATTTTGCAATGGTTTAGACCAGGGATACCCAACCAGTAGGATGCAGTTTGAGTTGATTGGTTGACTCTGCACTGTTTGATCCCCCAAATTATCAGTTTTTTCTAAATAAAGATTTTATAACCATGCTTTTTTATATTATGATGTCTTAGTTGTAAAGTAAGATATCTCTTTACATGCAACTTGAACCGAATGCATGGTCAAGTGGTTAGAGCATCTGACTTGCAGCCGGAAGGTCTGGAGTTCGACTCCAGGCCGGTCATACCAAAGACTTTAAAAATGGAACCACTGCCATTGTACTTGGTGCTCAGCATGAGCAATGGAGAAGGGAAAACAAGCCAGTGAGCCACAACTGGAAAAAAGGCCGTGGCCGGCCCAACTTAAACTAGTTGGTTAGAAACTGAGCCGTAAAACCTCATGTAACTCATCTAACTCTGCATGCAACTTGAAAGATTTGAGAGTGCCATATTTGTCAGTCTGTGAGAGGATCTTTTTTAGAAAAAGTTCTTGTTCTTTGCTGTATGCACTACACAGTAGTGGCTTTTCCTTGGGTAGTAGTTCCCACCTGTAGATCTTGATGAAGTTATAAATGTTAAGAAGATCATGCTTCCAAAAAAGTTGGGCATCCATTCACGTATACCCTCACTTACTCCATGAGAAAATCAGTCATCTCTTAGCATATCTCAGGAAAGACTGCTGGACCCAGATTCCCTTGCCTACATTGTACTTTGAGTTTGCGATGATACAACATAACTCCATTTGCTGGCATTGCATGGCCAAAACCTGGAGCTGTATCTGCGTATTTTTTCAACCATGTGCACAGTGCTGGTCACTGGTATTTGGGTATTACTTGATGAAGCCTTTCCTGAAAGAACGATCTATACCGTATGATGTTTTATATAATTGTTTGCTGCTTTCAGAATGCTAACAACATTTGGTTGGTATGACTGGCTTATAATGATGGTACTCCCGTCACCATCTTCAACAAATCGCATCAGTAAGTTTTACATTTTTTTTTAAATCTTTAAGGAAGGGAACAAGCAGTTACCCCAGTCTTATTTTGAAACGTGAACTGAATCGTGCAAAACCCTTGTTTCTGTTATAAGAATTTTTCACCATGTTTCAGAACAAGTATTGCATATGGAAGGTTAATCCAAAAATTTACTCTTCTACAAATTTACCAATTTAGTTTCAAAAGTATTGATACATGATTATGAAAAAGAGTTGTACATAGTTTGGATACCATGGTATACTTGTTCCGATTGGCATTTTCCCTTTAATAGTAGGCTTTAAAAAACCTTAGGACTTAAATAGTTGCCATCTTAAGGAAAATCAAACAAAGTGTTGAGTTCAGTGGTTTACAAAGGTTTTCCCACAGTGCCACATAATAGTGTGAAAAGGTAAAATCCTGAGATTACCAAATGTAGTAGGCTTCTTGACCCAATGGTTTGCTAGAACTTTATCGATAACGAAGAACTTTCATTCCCTATATGCTTCCAGAAAACAAAATTTGGATAGGGAACCACATTTTGGAAACTACTAAATTAATTCACGTGAGGGGTGGTAAAAGAAGCATGAATACTGTGGAAGAGAATTTTAATTTGCAGTTATTCTAACAGACAAGAAAATGTTTAAAGACTCCATATTATCTTCATGAACCGGTAAAAGTCTGCTATTTAAGTTGTCTTCTAGTCCCTTCTCCAGAAAATAAAATGCCTTTGGCACCTTCTGGACAAAGGCCTAGACCAACAATTTGTTTAATCGTCCAAGGCCATTATTATTTCTAAAAGACAAAATAAATAATGTTTGAAGGCCCCATATTCTCATCATGGACTGGTAAAATTCTGCCTTCTAACTTTACTTCTAGCCCTTTTTCCAGTTATAAAACAAAAGTCTTTGGCACCTCCCGGACAAAGGCCCTAGGCCAAGGAGTACTTTAATTGTCCAAGGCCATTCTGCTGAGTACATTATTTAGAATTGTGTGTAAGATGTAAGAATCTTTCTTGACCATAAGAGGAATTGGGTACCATTTCATCTCAGTGGAAACAGATAGTAAAAGAAATAGTTAAACACATAAAAATACATAATCAAAACATAAATATACAAAAAGATGAAAGAGCTTCATAAAACTACAACACTAAATATGTAGTGCGGACAACTGAAGAATTTTAATTTGAAGGGACTTCAAGGGACTGTAAGCTTGAATGTTGGGTGGCTGTAGTCTCAGCATTTTAGAATCATGCATGCACTTGCTTACTATAATGGATCATGAAAAACTAGTTACAAGATCAAATTTACTGAAATTGCTTTATTTTGTTTGCAGTATCAAGTATATTTGGTGAATGTTTTGGCACACATTGTGTGAGACCTCATACAGTACATGTGCACAGAGTGGTCCTGTTTGAAATTGACGTCAACACTTGATGAGAAATTGGAGTACTATTGAGAAAGGGCCTTTTTTTAGAATCAGTGGATAGCAAGTTAATGTGTAGTTTTAATGGTTAAACATAGGCTAAGCTCGAAGCTACTAAAGGATGAATTGGACAAATAAGGACTAGAAATAGGAAAGGGTGAGATCTGGTACAGTTGCATCTCTGTTGGTGTTTATAGTTTAATCTAGACAGATACAATATTTTTGGTTTCGATGATAAGAGAAACCTATGCATTCATGATGGCGTGTGTGTGTATGTATGTGTGTGTGTATGTATGTGTGTGTGTGCGTGTGTGTGTGCGTTTGTAATGGGCGCCTATTGGGGACACACACCGGTCCTTGAGACGTGAACTGGGGACATGATGAAAATTGGGGATATCCCCGATTTTAGTATCACTTCAAATGTGCCTTTGGGAGTCAAAGTAGTACGCCCTCTGCTCATCATACAGTTTCAAGCAAGTTCCACAGTTCACCTGCTCACCGCACGTTCGTGTGTAAAATCTGTGTAATTTTAGCTTTGATTAAATGCCATACACTCTCTTGTGAAATTATCCCCGGTTTCTGTGTGTGGAAAACACGCCCCTTTTTCACACACGACCATGAGCTGAGCAGGTGAACTGGGGATATTTCAATAGAGAGTAATTATCCCCGGTTCCCTAACTTTCGCAGTGTGTGAAATATGCTCTCCATTTCCATAGCTGGCGGTCCAAGTAGATAGAAACATAAATTGAGTTATTTCAACACGGGATATCTACAGCTATGACGTAGCCATTGTAATTCCAACAACGTTTTGGCTCTAGCGCCCCCAGAAAGTGTATCCCCACTTCACGTCTCAAAATCCAGTATCCCCAGTAGGCGCCCTGAACGGGTATGTGTGTATGTGTGTGTGTGCGCACTTGTATTGATATCCAGCGGAGGACCTTGACCAGAATACACACCTACCACCTGAGGACATTTTTTCCACCTGAGGACATAAACCCAGATCCTCGAGTAAATTTAGTTCCATTGCATTCTACACACGTTTTCCATTATCTAGGTATAGGTAAGGGCAGAGTCCTCTACTGGCTATGAATTTGAAACAGGTGTGTGAAAATTTCAGAGGTCCTCAGGTGTGTAGGATACAACTGGTGGACTTATATTGTATTGCCAATATAGGGGACTTAGGAGATATATGTGGCTTCCCAATTGGTGTGTATAGGGCCCTCTAGAGGGTAGTAATACAATGCATGTGTTCATTCATCAATCTCATAGTTGTATGTGCTGGTCCGCAGGTGAATATGCATACATGAAAACATGTGCAGGTCCTCGGTTTGTGATGAATACCAGTATGGGTGTGGGTGTGGGTGTGTGTGTGTGTGTGTATGTGTGTTTGTGACACTTTGCTCCTTAACACGATATCTCAAGAAGGGAAACTCTGACAGTTCTCAAACTTGGTACATAGATGCCCCATTTTGAGAGGAAGAACCCTATTGTTTTTGGTGGAGGTGAAAGGTCATCTGGGGTCACCGGCAGTCAAACCCTGAAAATCTTGTTAACACAATAACTTGAGTTACAAAGCTTGGATGAATTTCTCACTTTGTATGTAGATGCATTATGGTAAGTGGAAGAAGCCTCTCATTTTTGGTGGAGGTCAAAGGTCATTTGAGGTCACCTGGGGTCAAACCCTGAAAACCTTGTTAACCTGATATCTCCAGATAGGAAGCTTGGATAAATTTCATACTTTGTATGTAGATGCCTTATAGTTGGAGAAAGAAGCCTATTATTTTTGGTGGGGTTCAAAGGTCATCTGGGGTCACCGGGGGTGAAACCCTGAAAACCTGGTTAACACTATATCTCAAACTAGGAAGCTTGAATAAGTTTCATACTTTGTATGTAGATGCGTTATAGTAAGAGGAAGAATCTTATCATTTTTGGTGGAGGTCAAAGTTCATTTGGGGTCACTGGGGATTAAACTCTGAAAATCTTGTTAACACAATATCTCCAGGTAGGAAGCTTGGATAGATTCCATACTTAGTATGTAGATGCGTTATAGTGAGAAGATGAATCCTCTTGTTTTTGGTGGAGGTCAGAGGTCATCTTGGGTCACCAGAGATCAATGTCTGAAAACCTTTTCAAGATGATATCTCCAGGTAGGAAGCTTGAATAGATTTCATACATGGTAAATTGATGTGTTATAGTGAGAAGATGTACCCCATTGTTTTTGGTGGAGTTCAAAGGTGATCTAAGGTCACCACGGGTCAAACACTTAAAACCTTGTTAACACAATATCTCAAGGGAGAAAGCTTGGATAGATTTTATACTTAGTATGTGGATGTGTTATGGTGAAAAGATGGACCCTATTGTTTTTGGTGGAGGTCAAAGGTCATTTGGGGTCACCAGAGGTCAAAGAGCAAAATTTCTCAAGAATATCACATGGGTTCACCAGAGGTCAAGGAGCAAAATTCCCAAGAATTCCCAAGATCGTCATCTGGGGTCACCAGAGGTCAAAACGCAAATTTCCCAAGAATTCCCAAGACTAAATAGGAATACAAAACTGTATTTTTCCAACATGTTAAGATAGCATTTGACCATTGACTGAAAGATATGGGACATCATGGCTTTATTTGGAATAGAACATACAGTATATCATCGAAACCTCAATGCATTTTTGCATTCTGGTTTTTAATCTTTCTAAAATTCCACCTGATTGGAATCCTGTCCAGATTGAGATTCGGTCAAGGAGTTGCCACTGCTCGGTCAAGGTGGGAAAGAGAATTCCTCAATATTGTGCAGCAGGCCCAAACCCTGCATCTGAGATGGGTGTATGTCTCAACATATTTGAGACAAAAGATAATTGATATCTAATGCAAAAAGCAGACACTTGACACCCCTTAGGCTCCTCCAGGATGACGCGAGTCCTCGATCAATTGTGCCCAGCACTCGAAAAGTGCTGCTCACACCTCTGCCTTTTAAGCCATGTGGCACCTAAGGGTCATGACTGTAAGGTGTGTTTCCTGAAATGGTTGGGGGTGGGGGCAGTTTTTGCAAGCAAATTGAAGTTTTACCTTCCTCAGTTAAATACCAGCATTGACCTCAGTTAAACCTGTGACATGTTAAAAGTAAGTTTGGTCGACTTGGGATTAGCCTCCTGGCCATTTGGCTAAGATCATGTGTAGCATCTGTTCTCTTCAGCCAGCTTGAAATGGAGCCATATATGACAGACTCAAAATGCACCGGTCTAAAGGTCGATAGGTTGGTCAGTCAGTCTGAGTGTCCCTTTTGAGAATGTAGCTCCTTTGGAGAACAGAAGCCCATTTGTGGGTACGTTTTGGTTTCACCCTTTAGCATGCAGCAGAAGGGACTTGATGAGGAAATGTAGCTTTGAGAAGTAGATTGTGGAAAGAAATCTTTTGATTCCTTCAAGGTTTTAAAATTTGGAGGGGGAGTTTGGACATTTTAAAAGTTTATTTGTTGCTCTGATGATGATGACACAGATAAGTGTTTTGCATTCAGGCTTAATAATAGCTACAGTTACCTGATTCCTTGGACCAGGTCAGCTTTGTTCACTGAAATACTTGACATCGATTGCAAAAACTAGAATTAGGCCAATGCTTGCAATCAGGGAGCTCTTAGCAAGCTGCTGCTATTCAAAACGCACCTTGATTAGTAGGGCATAAATGGACTGTGAGTTATGCTTGCCAGGTAGCAGCTGCTGTTATTAAATGCACACCTTTTTTTGACTAGGATGCACTCATCTGGTCCATTATAAACCATTACAGGACTGTGAGTGATGCCACCTAGTGAGGTAAATGCTCCTTATCAATACACACCCATGTTCACTAGGGCTTTCTGGTCCATTCATTAATCATGACTGGACTGCAAGTGACACCACCCAGTTAGGTAGCTGCTTCTATGCATTACACACCAAACACCAAATTTCAAAAAGTGCACACTGGTCCTATGATCAGTGTTCAAAGTATTCTTGGTGGTACTATGCCACAAGGCCTTGATCTTCTTGAGTCTTAAAATGTGAGCTATTAGCTATGTGGAAGAAATTTTTTTTTGTCTACTTACTTTCAGATATATCAGCATTTGTAAGAATTGGCTTTCAGTTGCTGCATTACTGGCAGCAGCACTATAAGCTGTGGATGAATAGCAATTTGACTGCATAAATATTTACTGCTGTGGAACAACTTGGGGGAGGGGAGTAAAGGGGGGGGGTAAAGGGGCAGCCAAGTGAAGGGGAAAGAGACTGAGGGGAGGGACAAATCAACCCTCCTGTGCCACCTATTCAAGCCTCCAGTCTAGCATATGTGCTTAGAATTAGTGTTGGTAACATTCAACAGGTTGTCTTGTTTCTTAATGTTTTTGCTGAAATCTTAATTTGCTGTAAGAAAAAGACTTCTATACATACCTGTTCTGTTTTCCAGATGAAGAAGAAGTAGTTTTTGAGCCTTGTGATCTAAATTATACTTACTACAAGCTGAATAGTAGTGTGCTGTCTGAGGGAGAAGATGGAGGTGTACCAACACTGTCAGCTTGTGAGGAAGGTTGCACAAAGTAAGTGTGTGTAACGGATGCTCTTGGAAGAAATAGTGTGTACTGTCATTTGCATGTGGCTTTGCGTGTGTGTGGGTGTGTGTCTGTGTGGGTGTGTGTCAGTGTAGTCAAATTTGTGAGGTGAGAGTGCACAGTATTAAAACTCTGATGACACAAAGGTGATATAGTTATGTATTTCATGTAAAAACATTAAAGACCTAAGAAGTAGCCACAATTTCCATCAAAAGCCATCAAATGTTGACCATTGTAAAGAGTAATTTCCGTATGGTACCACAAAGGAACATCCATAGGCTTTTTATGCAAATTTGGGGTGTTGTTGCAAGGACAATTGTAACATTCATGTCTTGAGGGTTTTTATGGGTGGGGTGGTAAGTCAAAGTTGTACTCATGAGAAATATCCATGTCTACTAACCACCATGTAAATTAGCTCGAAAGTGATTGAGAATTACTTTGTAAAGAGTAAGCTCAAGAAATGCTAGCAATGTGGAACACTCCCAACCACTAGTTTTGCTTAGGTAGTGAACTACTTCAGAAACAGTCAGATTTTGAAGAAGTATATATGGAGAGCAGTCAAAAAACTGAAGTGATATTCCAACAGAACTTCCTAATATTTTGTTTTTTGACTTGTGAGTAAAGAGAGCTCTTTTTGGTTCCATGTCACCGTACCTTTAAGTTAATGACCAAGATACGGAATAGTGAGGGTAGGTTTCTCATCCAGAAGCAATTTAGCTTTTAAAAGAAACCATATTCAATCTCACATATTGAATTGGATGGCCACCTGTTGTGTAGGTTTAATTATTAAGCTGTATGCATTTTCCACTTCCGTAGTTGCTTAGCATCAACTCAGTGTCATTTTATTGTTCTCTAGGGGAATGAAAAACTTGTCGCCACTCTGTGTACAACCACTATACTGTAGAAAAGATCATTTGCATTTCACTGAAGTGATTTAGGCATGCATGTTATTGACTAATCTTATTGGCTTCCATACATTTGGAGATTGAAGTTGCCCTGTACCTTTGTAAACAAAGCATGGTGACCAGTATGTATTAAAAAAGTTAAAGTACTGCAAAAGTATATAAACATGTGAGAATTCCTTGATTTATCATAATATACAAAAATGTTAATGCAGGGATGTCAAAATTTTTCAGATAGTTTCTGAATCAAAGAAATAAAAAAAAAAAGAACCCCCTCCCCCCCCCCCCCCAAAAAATATGTGCCAGGCTTGCCTGCAGGCAAAATAAAAGAAGGCAAGATGTAACCTATGGTGGTATGGGTATTGAAGATGGAAGTCACGTGTAGCATTAGTGGAAGAGCAATATCTCAGGGGTGAGAACCATTATAGGAATTTTCATTTGAGTTTTTGTTAGGGCCCTGTAGTGTGTCACTAGACTCCTGGCAGAAAGAGCACAATGTTCCACATGCCCATGGTAAATTTCCAGATTTTTCCTCTGACTCGCCTCTTTCACATGGTGCAAATTCCCTAAAACACTTTACAGCAAGCTTTGCACCTTGACCCACTCTATTAAGTTATAAGAACACATTGGTGGCCTGGGCAGGAGCCCATTGGAGTGTTATAACGTTCCAGCTGTATCTCCTAGTCAGTTTGACATTTGTCTTGAAGGATAGTTCTCTTTAATATGATACAATCCCAGGAGGAAATTCTCATTCTTCAATGAGATTGATTGGGGAAACTGAGACATTTTCTCATTCAGTCTTGTTTAATTCTCATAAGCAACCACAAATTTGGAGGAAACCTAGCTGTGTGGCTTGTAAACTTTATAACTTAATTCACGTCAGAATGCTAACCAACTTGCCAAGTTTGATCCAGTTTTGTTACTTTTGAAAGGCCTGTCCAAATTGGGAAAACTGTAGATTGCTCTTGGATGAAATAACCACCTAACTTTGACTCAGCTGGGAATTGAACCCCCAAACCTTATGGTGCTAAGCTTCATCGCTTCAAATACCACAACCTTTATCTACACGGCCACAGCACTGGTTGTCAGTTTAACATTCTTACCAGCTAATCAAGTGTGTAATGTGATTATTAGTTGCTGGGCTGCTTTGTATTTTCCAACCCAACCAGTCCCATATAATATGACAGGCTGTAACATGCTTTAAGAGTTTATGGACAAGAAGGCCTGTACTATTATTAAAGTCATGTCACTGCATTTGTAGCTCTCATACAAGTTCTCATGGCTTTGTTATTTGCAGCAATTTTGTTTTTGTAAGGGTTCCTAACACAAATCTGGCACTCGTGGTGATCACACAAGTTGGTGACTGTACTTGCCCAGGTCTAGAAGCATTTGAATATGTAAAAGAAGTAAACTACAACACCACCGAAGAAAACGTTTGTGAGGAAGCAGAGTCACCCATATATAGGATGCCCCCACCTACTGGTTGTGAAATGCCCACGCCCAAAGAGCTTGATGGGGTAAGTCCCTTAAGAAGGAGTGACTATTCTTTCTGCCCCCCCTTTTTTAGAGAGAGAGAAGTGAGGGTGATAGGCATGGGGCAAATTAAAGGTGTTTCACTAGCCTGGGTTTGATCTCATTAAGGTTGTACTGGTTGCATAGATGCTAGAGAGATAGCAGTAACCTTGAAAAGGGCTCCTTTTGGCATTCGGCTCTGTGCTGTACTATTCTGCTTGTGTCTTCACAAGTAATATTGTGATAAAATATCCAATTTGTGAGATGTAAGGCACTTTTATTAAGTAAGCATACTTTCTGCCAAAGACCATTGTGTATGAAGTCAAACACCTTGACGTACCCCTTATTTCAGAAACTGAACTGCAGAATATTTAAATTTATCCTAGTTAGTTTGAATTAAGACAGGAATCTTTTTGAATATTATACTCTCATGCAAAAGCTATCAACCTTAATTCAAGATTTCTGTGATGACAAAATAATATTTCTGTAAATGCATGTGTGGTGGCTAAGTATTGATACAACATGCTCTGGCAGTTAGTGTACATCTGTCCTTGTACTTTTGAAAGGTGTAAGTGAAGGCATTTAGAGCTGAATCTTTTCTACAGTTGTAGTGGGACAAAAAGAGTTTGCTGTCACAACTGCATAAATGGGCATGCATGGTGGCTGTACAATTTTCATAACTGTGTTTTCTTCTTATTAAGAGTAGAACTTGCATCTGGGATGATCGAGGGAGGGGGGACTCTCCTTGGCTAAGGGGGAGGGGGGTGCGTTGTAGGAGCAGGATTTATATGCATCCTTGAAAGTCTTAAATTTGGATGGATAATGTTCAAAAACTTGAAAGAGGATTTATATTTGTTTATCAAATGTTGTAGATGCACATGGAAAAATGGTTTAAATTTCATTTGTAAAATTCTATCTGGATTTCATTTAGGTATCATCTTTTCTGACATATCCTAAAGAAACATATAATTTATGCAAATTACTTTGGTAAAATGTTATTGAGAAGAAAGTTTTAAATTCTTGAAAAGGACTTAAATTTCTTGATTTTTGACCACTGAAAAGTTTACAAACCTTGCTTAGAATTCCTAAAGACACAATTTTTCTAAAAACTGTGTAGTAATGTGTTTAGTTTTTGACTGATTATAGCATAATCGGTAATTACCGATTACAGATTTTTCAATCACACAATCAGGCGTTGGCTTACTCTCTTCATAATTTTGGAGGGGTTGAGTTAATTATCCCGTACTTGCATTCCATTATTCCCTCTCCGCCAATTATGTGTGCCCATATGTCTACCATAGATTATTAAAAACTTAACCAACGGAATGTGGAAAGTGGTAAAATTTATGCAGTATAATAAGCCTCAAGTATCAAATTTCCAGTTGCTATGTGCACCAAATGTGTACAGATGATATGGTTAGCACTGAAACTTGAAAAAAACGCAGGTCAAAGTCATTGTCTTCCTGTAGTGGTGCAATTTGTATGCAGATCTGCAGCACGGTCTGTGGCATGCACACCTTGTAGGTAATTCTTTGTGCCCATTGTTGCACCTGAACTGTGCTGCACTAGAAGTTACGGAAACAGCTACAAATGATCGCTATTGTTTGGAGAGCTTTAAATTTTGCAACTTTTGTGAGTATCAGTGCTGATATTTTGGGCAGAAACTGTAAGAAATGTGTGTTTTTGAATTATGTAGTTTTTACAGAAAGTTTGAAGTGTATTTTGGACCTGTTTCCAGTTTTCAAATAACCGGTGGTGGTAATTGGTTGAATGACAAAATTTTACCAATGCTGATTATTTACCAATTGTGTAATAATTGGCCCTATGCTGATTACCTAAGAGATGATCGGTCAAACACTAAATGTGTTTAAGAAAGAGGTTTAGTCTGTGAAAAGGGCTTGTTTGTTCCTCAAAGTGTACAAACTCGTTCTCAGGAAGAAATCCTACTTTGTTCAGATTTTGTTGAATTTTGCTTTCAAATCTGCTTTACCCCTCCTTCTAATACCTCTCTGATAATGCTAACAATTCCACTGGTTAGGTCAACTTCCCATTGGAAGATTACCCCATAGTCTTAAGTTCATTTTGTTTCTTTTCACAGGAAAGCACCGAGTGTGGGTCAGCATCATTCCTGCAGCCATCTAAGTTGTTAATCATATTAGCCACATTCCACCTCTTCACCAGACATTTGTTTGCATAGCAACACAGAAAGGGGGTGCTCTTTCATTTCAATTCTTCCATTCAGAGAAAGATTATAAATTTTTCTGTGCTCTTGTTTTTCTCTCTGTCTTCTTTTTTCATTTTTTGTTGTGGATTTTGTACTTTCATTTAATGAAGGCCACAGAGATTTTGTTCAACTTGTATTTCTTGGAGAAGAGATTTTAATTGTAGTGCTTTCATGTTAAGAGAATCTGTTCCTGGTTGGGTGTGGAGAAAAGGTGCCATTGTGGTTCAGATATTCTGGATGAACTGCAGGATAAAAGCAGTCTTGGAATTTCAACTGAAATGTCCTGTTTTAATGTGGGACAAAAGTGCCATGCAGATGAGAACAAGTTTGTTGTCATTTTGTCATATGTGTGATGGGACTAAGCTTTGGTTGAAAATTTTCTGAATAATATGCTATAATTAGATAAAAAAGAAAAGAAACTATTCAGTATGAAGGTTTTACTTGATATTGAGAGAAGACAATTTGGCAGTTGAGGTGCTATAACATCCACTTAAAATTGAGAGAAATCCCACTTTCTCCATTGTACCTGATACTGAAATGCCTTTCTTTTTTTTTTTTTAAATATTTTGCCTAAACTGATTTGAAAGTGTCTTTGTTGAGATGGACATATATTTTTTTTATTCTTTTTCTTTGGTTTCTTCTTTTACTTACTGACTTTGGTGAGTATTTCTGGATGGGCAATAATTCATGTCATACATTCTTGTATGTACCTTCTTTAAAGAGAGTATACTTCTTTAAGTTCTTTCTTTATGCAGTGTGAATTTATTTTTTACCCCCCACCCCCCAAAATAAAAAAAACAAAGGGCTGATTAACAGATCAATAGAAAGTAGGACACACTGGCCTGGATTGGAAGAAGATAAATTGTGCCTACAGTTCTGTCCAAAGCTGTCTGTGTATAGGATTCTTTAAGAATATGTCGTATCAACTGGGATAAATAAGTCTACTTTTAAATATATAGTTTTTGATATGTTTAAACAAAAATTTGACACAAAAGTGTTTCCCTGAAGCCAAAGGTAAATGCTGAGCGTTAATAGATATTAAGTGCTAAGTGGTAACTTTTCTGCATAATGGATAGTAGAGAAAATCACAGAAATTGGGAGTTGAGCACAGATTTTATGACAACATGGAAACAAGTTTCCATCATGGGACACTTAAAGATATTACAAGTTTCAATCTTCTGTAGCTGTTTACCCTACTGAAAAACTTGGAGATCCTATTTGTAACAGTTGCAGTAATGGTACTGAATGTTTATATTCAGGCCTGGCATTATAAGACGGGCAATTGCCCGTGCCCGCCTAAACGCCCGTCTTGGCTCCTAAAAATAACTGTTAAAACTTGCCTAAGATGGGCAACCATTGCCCATCTGCCCCAAAACTCCTGACCAGGCCTGTTTATATTATAAACTAAATGTTATAACCACATTATTTGTAAAATAATTATTTTATCAGATAATAACATTTATTATTATAAATTAAATGTTATAATCCCTGGACATTTTTTTTTTCAAAAACATAGAACCATATACAATAAAATGATAATTTGTTTTACAATGCAAAAAATTTGAGATTTTAAACAAACTAAGAAAAACCCCCCAAACAACGTATTTTAAGACCTTATTTCCATTTTCTTTTAACCATTTTTCACAAAATGGAAAATTATGGCTTGTGCCATAAGTGAATAAGATGAGAGTTTGAAAGGATATACAGGTCTCAGTGACATGAAAAGGTCATCCTGTAGTTGACTTTTCAGTGTAAAAAGTGTTAAAAATGTAAAAAATAGTCTTAACCCTTTGGCTACTGAAGTGGGCCCATCCCCCCATACTGAGCCATATGCTGAAGAAAGTCAATATTTAGGCATGTTCTGAACTTCCCTATTTCTCTTCTGATGTGGGTATGACAGTGGCAGTTAAAAACTCCTCTACAGGCCTATACCGTCCCCAAGCACGATTAAACACCGTAGGTTTATACGGCGCTATTCCTGAATGCAATGGGTGGTACAGTTTTGCAGCGAAACCCTATGTATTACAGTGGTAAATTAGGGTTTCGCAGCGAAACCATATGTAGCGAAAGGGTTAATTCACCTCAAAGTTTATCATATATTTATCAGCAGTACAGTTTTTAGTTTAGACTGTCATGAATAAACATTAGCTAATATGCGAATTTGTGACATCCAAGGAGGGACTCAATGTTACATCTAATGTTAGTTAGCCTTTGGCTTTCATCCTTCGTTTTAAGGACATAGTGGTAACATTTTTACTTAAGCTTGTGTAGCAAAATGTTTTGAGATGGAGGATGAATCAATCTTCCAATTTGGAATACACCCCTTTCAAAGAAAACTTCAGAACTTACATGTGGGTATGTTATGGTCATTTCATGACACTGACTCATGAAATCAGAGTTGATGAAACCCATGCTGAAAGTGATTTGTAGTTGATTCACATTCTGGTTATTTCGCTTCAATCTCTATTTCTTTTGAATTCACTTTTAGCGGAAAAAGAAGACTCATTTTATTCAATGAAAAAGTAATGCAGCTGTAGGATAGGAAAAGGTTGTACTTTGTGAATGGAACCAAAGAGACCATTTGAAGTGCATGATAAACTGGGGAAATCTTGTCAAGATTTGTAAAATTTTATCTGAAAGAATTCTTCCAGAAATATTCAGGATACTCATTTTCACATTTATATTCTCATTTTGTATGTTTCTGTGAAATTTCTGCTTTCTTATTTATATTGGTGATTGGTGCTTTTTCTTTCTTTTTCTTTTTTTGCTGTTTTTTTTTTCTCAATTTAATGTCCAGACATTTTGAATTCCTGCCTCAGCCAACTATCAACAAAGTTGTGAACTATGTTTAAATATAATTGAAGGATTAACTGGTGTTTGATCAGAGAGATGTAATTACGAAAATTTTGATGGAGGATCAAAATTGTGCTAAATATTTGTGAAGCATTATTTTCTTTCATTGATGTATCAACAAGTTTGCAGCTTACATCATTTCTGTCAGCCTTCACAGCCAGAGACTTCTTACCATGAAGTGAAAGATTTCTCTTTAAGATTTTCTTTTTTTTTTTGTTTGTTCCATTTTTGGTTTTGCTAAACCTATGCATTTGTAGTCAACTGGTTTTATATGTGCATGAAGATGTTTAATAATGGCAGGCTGGTGAACCTGTTATCGCAAAGATGGTAATCATGGATACTTCTTATATGTGGTATGTGGATGAACCATAATGAGTATATGAACCCTATTGTTTTTGGCAGATGTCAAAAGTCATTACCTTGATACCAAAATGTTTCAGATGGGCACAGAATGAAAGGTTAGTGAGTACTTTAGTAACTCAGTGGAATATTCAGTTTTCCAGAGAAAGTTCAAAATTGATGAAACTTTAGACAATAGAAAACAAAGAAAAGTCCAGCTGGTTGGGCATTTTACATATAAGGAGACTTCAAATTTGTGCAAATAATGTGGAATTTTTCAGCTTTAGATGTCAAAATATATATTCTTTATACATGCTTCCAAAACTTTTGTCTTTGAAACTATTCTCTGATTGCAATGAGCTGCATTGCATTACATGTTTTGACCAAATTCAATCATCACATTTTACATTCTGGACTTGGAAAAGTCAGGGAAAAGAGGACAGGTGCAATTTAATTCCATAATTTGAATTATGTTTCCATCATATCATAGTTCATGCATGACTCTTTTTAATTTTGTGGCCATATGTTTGTTTATTGAATGGTTACATCTCCTAAGTATACCTTCAGTATGCAGTATTTATGGTTTTAACGTCATGAAAAATACTTCTAAGGGAAAAAGAGATTTTGCGAGATTCAACGTACCTTTCAAAATAAGGTTGGACAATTGCTTGCTCTCTCCAGAGGGAAGTTTGAAAATCCTGAAAATGGAAATGGACAAGCCTGTCAGCTTTTAAACGTAGGTACGTAAGCCAAAACCATAGATTGAGCTGATGAAGCCTGAAAAATTTACATTAAAATGTTATTTATAATTATCTCCAATATGCCAAAGATTTTGGTAATATAATCCTGGTAACCATGGTTACAGTGCAAGAGGACCAATCTGTTTGTTTAGCCCATGGAAATACAAATCATATCCAAGATAGTTTTAATGATATTCTTTAAGCTATTCATCTTGGTATTTAAGTAAAATGCAAAAAACAAAACAAGGAAGTTTTGCTTATATAGTGTCTTGCTGGCCTTGGGAAAGTGGGGTGGGGGCGTTGGAGGTGGGAAACTGTAATGAGTTTTGCAAGTCAAGGAGTTAGGGGGATAACATGAAGAGTGTGGGGAGGTTGACTTTAAATGAGTTCTTAAGAGAACTGATACACTATTGATGTATGACAATTCTTCAAGGGGGGGGGGGGGGGGGATGGTGGGTGTTGGTACTAGGCTGTTGTTTTTTAGTGCCACCAGTGGAAATATGAAGGAAGGAAATTTGAGTTATGTGATCTGCTGGTTGTCGTTGTAAAGTCCTGTGAGCCGTATCCCACCAGGGGTAAGCCTTAAACTTTTTCTTGGAGGTTACACATAAGGTACAACAGAATGACGATAAATATTCGTCTTTCTCTGGAGGGAAGCTGTAAATTAAAATTTTACTTGTGGGTACTGGAAAACTAGCTTTATTCCAGCATATTTTACACAAATTTTCCTAATTCATTAGTGGTTAATCAAGTAACGAACTGAATTTTAGGAAGAATTGGTTAATTTGTCTGATAGAAGAAAATATATTCCATGGTCTGAGTGACCTCTACACATGGTGTACATTGAAAGAGACTTTGTACACTGAATATTCATGTATGGACACTAAATATTCATCTTTAAGGAGTGACTGTTGGTGCTGAGTTTACATTATTCACATCTTTGAGCTTGTAAGCAGTGTATGTGTGTTCTGTTTAAAAAATACTATAAATATATTATAAAAATGTAAATTGAGAAATATTGTACAAAATGGTTTTAATTTTCCTATCATTTTTTTACTCGGAATTGCCTACTTTGGAAAGCCTTTGGCACTCTGTGCTATATTGTTTTACAGTTTGTTTTCATATTTATTAAATTTTGTTTAGGGTCATGTTTGCAATTTTTTTCAAATATGTGAAAGTTTTATTGGCTGCAATAATTTATGTCACCTGCTCATATTGTATTGGTATATAAACGACACATCTTTCTTTCCGATGGTGGCGCTGTTTGTATTTCTGCCATAATTGTAACTAAGGGAGCTTGTAGCTTCAGTATTAGTGTTGGTATTGAGGTTGTATAAAAGGGGTATAGCTTCAGTAATAATGATTTGAATCAAATTACATTGAGGTTGTAAAAAGGGTTGTAGGTTCAGGTGTAATGATACTGATGATGTTGAGTGCAAGGGATGAAGCTTCACTACCAGTGAAGCTGAAGTGTACAAGAGGCTTAGCTTCACTAATAACAACCTTTTGTAAACTCGTAAATAATGATGCAGAGATTTTATGAAAAGGGTGTATCTTAAAAAATATCAGTGCTAAAATGGGTGAAGCTTCAGGCCGATAGCCAGACAAGGTACTGAAGGGGGGGGGCAGCAAAAAAGTTTCTGGGGGGGCAAAATACTTTTCAGGGGGTGGGAGTGAGACATGCTAAAATGTATAAAGGCAATGTTAATTTTTGATCTTCTAGGGAGGTAAACCCCCTGCCCCCCTTGGCTATGGGGTTGTGTTGCTTAAATAATAGTTAATGCTGAGGGTGTGAACAAGGGGAGGGGACTTCAGCATAATGATACTGAGGTTATTTAAAGGGAATTGCTTCAGTAATAGTGGAACTGAGATTGTGTAAAAGGGATTGAACTTTAGTAGTTATGATGATGAGTTTGTGAAGCTGAAAATGTAACTTCTACAGATGTGTTGCTGAGCCATGGTAGTATGAAAGGGTTATAGTTTCAGTGTTAATGTTACTGAGGTTGTAAAAAAGGTATGCAGCTTCAGTAACATACTGCAGTTGTGTTAATGGGATATAGCTTCAGTAATAATAATACTACAGTATAAGATATGTGTGTGTGTGATCACTTTTGTTGCAAGTGGAGTCCAGCCAATAAGTCTTTTATAACCAGCCACTTCACATTATTTGTTCATCTTAATCAATGTAACATTGATTGTTGTGATACGAGTCTTGATCTAGTGTTTCTCATTGAACTTTGTTCAGTGAAAGGACACTATATACATTACCGTGCTGTAAGTATATAGCAAAAAGAAACATTCTGTTAATTTGAAATGTCGCTTCATTATCATGCACATTGGAGTTATTTAAAATGGAAGGTGCATGGGTGTGATATGTGATACCTTAAAGTACACAGATCCAGTAGGCTCAAGTCAAAATTTAGCTGTATTTTAGCAGTACGGACAAAGTTTTAACAATCTCTTGTTTATGAACTGACTTTTGGGTAAAGTGCTATGTTTACTTCTGGTCCCCGCACAAAGGGACCAGAATGTCTGAAACGGTATGTTAACCCTGAAACGGTATGTTAACCCTGCTGTTGATTAGTAAAATAACATGTTAACATTGCTCAAGGGCAGGGGTAGCTAAGTGGTTGACTTGGGGGGGGGGTGTTAGCCCACATGTCACCCCTTCCCGACCCCCAATTAAGAGTGAAAAAATGTGTAAAGTACATGATGGTTTCATATTTGAAGCCCCTCCATGAAAACGTGGAGCCCTGGCCCACACATTTTCTGACTATGCTTCTGCTCTAGGGAGCTGAAAGACTGTCTTTGAATCTCTTTGGTCTCCCTATCTGTGTGGTCCAGACCCATTGCCAAAATGTACCAGGACGGAAAGAAATTCATGATTGGAAAGAAAATAATTGTATTACATCTCTTCACCACCCAAAATAATTTGCTTCCTCCGCCAGGGGCTGAGCAGTAGAGTGGCCATTCGTCAGGCTTTTCGCCGGACAGTCCGGCTTTCGAGCACCCTGTCCTCCATTTGGGTTCACAGGGCGCCGGACGTTGAATATTCCTCCATTCTGAAAATTCTACTGTAAACCTCCCTCATGCACAAATTTTCAGAGGTGATTTCATTTTCAGACACAACATAAAAATTTCACACCTCTAATTATGCAGCTTAGAACACCGGAAAGTTCCGTTTCAGGCCATCTGAGTTTGTGAAGCCAAAAATTTTCTGGTATGCTACCCCCCAACGATGGTGGCTCTCCGCTTAGATAGTAGTTAAGGTTGTCCTTCTTTTCTGTCATTGGAAAGTGGCCACCCTACTGAGCAGGGATAACGGCATCAGCGAGAGAGGAAGGGACAGAGGGCGCCTTTGGTGCAACCGTCGCTTTAACCTTCGGTTGGTTCGCATTTCCCGTTTGGGTCAAATTTTACCTTTACAGATAAAATTTAACTATACTTTGATATCCGTCAATACATTGTTATCGAAGCAGAGTGTTTAAGAGTAGTCAACGTCTCATACGGCTGCGATCAGACTTGAAACCAGGGTACGGACAAAGACATGTCCACTAGTGCAATTAGTGTGATGTCTTTGCTTGTGCATACGAGTATACAGGTACGCTTTTTACACGAGTGTGTGCAAGCAAAGTTTTGCATCAGTTCAAAGCTTTCAAGAGCTTCAAGTATTAGTCCATACCTGATCTCACGAGTACAGTGCAAGTCTAGTTTGCATTCGAGTACAGAGTACTCACTACCATACAAATTCCGTTGTAACGTATCATACTACTGTGAAGTGTAAAATGAGTGTAAGGAGCACATATTTAAGTACAGTAACGTGAAAACAATGAAGTACATGCATGGCTATATACCGCTCAGTGATAGTTTGTATTTGTAATCAGTATGTATTAATAACGTGAGCTTTCTATAATCTACTATACATATAATGTAAAAGGTACTAAAGTAAAAAGAAACCTATGCACTTTGGTAGCAACACGAATACATTCAATGTTACCATCACAAGAAATGCGAGTCTTTCTTTTAATTTTAATCAATCATTGGCTGCACCGGAAACCATGCGGGGGAAAGTGAACTAGCAATGGGACGTCCAGCCGGTTCTTGTAAGTGCTTAAAGGAAGGGTTTAAGCAAAAAATTAATTTTCATACGTGAAAGAGGAACTAAATCTACGTAATTTGGTGAAACTTCCATTCAAATCAGACATGTAGTACTTGAGATATCAGCAAATGAAGTTACTACATTTGTGACCCAAAGTGAGCATGAGGCAAGCAGGGGTTATATCACTTCCTCACATATGATGAGAAATGCTTTGTTTTCTTTGTTTTTGATTCCTTGCCGAAGGCAGGCAAGGAATCAATGCGATGATGTCGTGTGTGTGTGTATGTGATGCTTAGCTTGTAAACACGATATCTCCACTTAGCAATGACTGAAACTTTTCATATTTGTTATATATATTCGTCATGTTGAGAGGAAAGACCCTATTGTTTTTGGTGGAGGTCAAGGGTCATTTGAGGTCACCAGCGGTAAAAAACCGAAAACCATGTAAACTTGTTATCTCAAGATAGCAATGACCGACTCTTTTGATATGTGGTATACAGATTTGTTGTGTCAACAGGAAGAACTCTGTTGTTTTTGGTAGTGGTCAAAGGTCATCTGAGGTCACCAGAGGTTAAACTGCGAAAACCTCGTAAACGGTTTGTAAATACAATATCTCAAGATAGCAATGACCAACACACTTCATATGTGGTATATAGATTTGTCATGTTGAGAGGAAGACCCCTATTGCCTATTGTCTTTGGTGAAGGTCAAAGGTCATTTGAGGTCACCGACGGTAAAAGACTGAAAACCTTGTAATCACAATTTCTCAAGGTAGGTAGTGAAGGACACTTTTAATCTTTAGTATACAGGTTAGTCATGTCAAAAGGAAGAATCCAATTGTTTGTAGTAGTAGAGGTCAAAGGTCATCTGAGGTCACTGGAGATAAAACTGCAAAAACCTTGTAAATGGCTTGTAATCAATGATATCTCAAGATAGCAATGATAGACATTTTTCATATTTGGTACGTAGATTTTTCATGTGGAAAGGAAGACCCCTATTGTTTTTGGTGAAGGTCAAAGGTCATTTGAGGTGTCTGGAGGTCAAAGACTGAAAACCTTGTAATCACGATAGCTCAAGGTAGGAATGAATGACACTTCTTCCATGGTATATTGATCTGTCATGATGAGAGAAAGAACCCATTGCTTTTGGTAGAGGTCAAAGGCCATCTGAGGTCTCCGGAGGTCAAAAGCAAAATTTCCCAACAATTTCCAAAATTGTCATATGGGGTCACCAGAGCTCAGAAAGCAAACTTTCCCAGCATTTCCCAAGATCGTGATATGGGGTCACCAGAGGTCAAAAAGCAAGAATTCCCAAGATCGTCATCTGGGGTCACCAGAGGTCAAAAAGCAAAATTTCCCAAGAATTTTCAAGATCCAAGATCCATTGGAGGTCAGAGGTCATTTGGGGTCAAAGACCAGATGCAGAGATCAAAGACCGAATGCGTTGAAAAACACGATATTTTAAAGATAGGGGGTGTTGGATACTTGTAATACTTGTAAATATGAGGGATAAACCTCAGTGCAAAAAGCATCCCCATTCGTCAAGGAATCACTAAGCCGTTGGGCTTTCTGGTTTCAGTCTCTTGTGCTGACCTTGAAGTTAATAGGGAAAGGACCACCCCATGGAAAATGTAAAGTTTGCAAAATTCCAATGCCTTTCATGCAGTCACATTCCAATAACATGGGGTTATGGAGGAGAAAAGGTTGTAAAGTTTAAAGAGAAAAAAAAGACTGCTCATTCATGTGAGGCTATTACGTCATATGTGCTTGCTTCAAGTTCACTTCATGTTGAAAATGTGACTATTTCTACTGCTAATAACTTGAGAACCACACATCGGATCTCATTGCAAATTTCACCAAAATGCTTAGAATAAGTATCGCTCTAACATCTCAAAACTTGATTGAGCTTAGACCCTTCTTGTAGTGAAATATTGGTCGCTGCTAAATGGCACTCGTCATCAGCTAGAAGGAAATGGTGGTGGAGGGGGTGCCTGGCATTATAGAGTTAGTATTTCCCTCCTTTCCACCGTCACCGTTTTGGGTCATATATTGTATTTGATATTCCCAAACAGTGGCATACGAGGAGGTGCAAGAGGACATTTACTTCGGATACCACCTAAGGGTGCCCTGCCACAGCCCCCCCCCCCCCCCATCACCAACGAACAAACATTTCCTTAAGTCCTTTACGGAACTTGTCAGTTCAAATCTTTGCCAAAGATAGCACCATTCAACATATAAAAAATTGACAAACATTTCTCACCATGGCGAGGGTAACGCTCATCCGTTAGAGTCAGCAATAGACACCCCACCACTTAGACCCAGCAAAAAAAAAAAAACAAAAAAAAAACAAAAGATCCTTCAGAAGTGAGAATTTGTGAAGAAACGATCACTTCGAACATTGCCAAGGTAGCAAAATTCTGCATTGTGGTTTAAAAAAAATTAGAAGCATTCACTACAACGTAAAGCTTTTCCAAGGATTGCACCGATTTCCATCCAAAACACTTAAAAATAATTTCTCGAGGAAGGGGGCACTCCCTCGAGGAGGGTGTCTGCAACGAGCCGATGGCGCTGTAGAAGAGTGGACGCTCGTTTGATGGCGCGGGGTCTAGGGGCCTGCCCATAAGGGCCCCTTGTTGGGTCTAGGGGAACTCCCCGTCTTGGTCACTTTGGCAAAGGTCCTGGAGGCTTTGGGGGTATTCACAAAATTTTTGGCATTAGAATGAAGCATCAAACTATTCCCAAATAGCGTTGGAGGCACACCGATTTAACAAATCGGAAGTAATGATACATTCTTCTTATAACTTGGCAAATGGTAATACAGAGGGGGTAGCTTGTGGGTTGGAGAATAGATGCTGGTAGGAGTTCCTCTGGGCTAAGTACTATAACACTACTGAAGCTGCTTAACGGAAATTCAGTAATGATACAAACTTCTCCGATAGATGCTTACGGGCCCGTAGCCGGGCTAGACAAGGTACTGAAGGCGGGGGGGGGGGGAGGGGGGAGCTTCCAGGGTCGAAAAATTTTCAGAGACGAGATATACTATGTTGCATTAAGGCATTAAGTATTTTTTTATTGTCTGGGGGTGACATTTTTCCAGGGGAGAACTGCCCCGCCCCCTTGGCTACGGGCTTTGATGCTCCTGGAGCGCGACGAAAACTAGCACTTTCAAGACAGTTGCAGAATGTTGTACTTGATTACGTAAATTTATCCGTTCCATCTAAATCACCCCCTCCCCCTTCTCATTCCTTCAACTTTGGCTTTTATAGTCCTGTAGTTTGAGCAAGCCTCCCCAGTCAACACCGTCGGGGGAGGGGGCACATTTCCAGATACGCAAATAGCTTATGGTTGGGGAGGATAGATGGCGGTAAGAGTTGCATGGGGCTTTGGAAAAATTTCACTAAGTTGTCATACAACAAGGAGAGAAATATATATGTACGATGCTTTCGCGCAAAGCGAACCAAGAAAAAGCATTCTAAGAGCGTAGAAAGCTAAAAAAACGATTTACCTTCAAGTTTACATTGCAAAAGTTTGGCTTGTTCTTAAGGTAAGCAAAATTGCAAAACTTTTTTGCCATATTCGTTAAAATCTGGAAGCTGGTGGGCGGGGGTATTTGTGTGGGTCATTTACCCTTGTACAGGCGCGGATCCAGGGGGCCTGCCCCCCCCCCCCCCGCCACGAAAAAAGAGCGAAAGGAGAAAAAAAGGAAGACAAAGAAAAAACGAAAAGGAGAAAGAAAAATTAAGAGCAAAAAATGAATAACAGTGTCTAAGAACGTATTCAAAGTATATATTTCTGTAGGGGTTGGGTGGAGCTATAGCTGGATTATCTCTTTAGATATCTTTCGAAGTGGCTGGCGACGAAAGGAGAGCTACGATGTTCGAAAACAGGTGAAGAGTTGAGTAATGATCCTTGACGTAAGATCTAAATAAGTAAACATCGTGACATATGCAGTATGGGCCCGGCTAGCTGCACTGAAATTTAGTAACAATGTTGTGTTAAAGAGTGAATTTTTTTGTAATCGAGGGATTGAGAGGCAAAGTTTTCTCCATACAGACCTTGCAGAATGAATACAGAAGACAAGCTGTCAGATGACGTGCTATTGTGCACAGTGGCACCAGCTGTTTCAGGCAAACTAGCGGCGTGCATACCCTGTTCGATTTCGAAACTGTCTGAAAAGTTTTAAAATGAACTCAAAGGCTTTTTAAGCTACAGACAGTGGCGTCGGCACAGTGGGCAATGGGTGACGTGTGTCCCCCTTCCTCATCGATTCTTGAATATTTTTAAAATGGTCCCAAATGTCGTTTAAGCTACAGATGTCTGTGAGGGGTGTAGGGTGAGATGTATTTTTGATGACTGGTTTATTTGTTCTAACCCTTTTCTTTCACAAACTGTTCTCAAACTATCATAAGTTTTGGAAATTCTTGACAAATTCCAAATTTTCGCACGCTCCGCTAGCGTCAAGCCTTGTGTCAGAGTTGTCCTTATTATCAATAGCTTTCGAAACTACTGACGGGGAACAAAGGTGCAAAAGTGCTTTATAAGAATTCTTAGTTTCTGAATAGCATAGGTTGATGGGAAAGTGACAGTGTCCGATGCAGGTTTTGTCATGGACTAATATTTTATTCAAAATTTCGGCGCGCTTCGCGCGCATACGACAGGGTTTACACCCGATTTCATATACCATTGACAAAGCTATGACGCAAGAAATTACTCCAATGCAAACATTTTTCTAAAAAGTACATCTCCTTCTCTGTAGGGCTCTCATCGTTATGGGATCTTTGACTAATCTAGTCTAGCACATGATTTGAAAGATTGAAAGTACGTAATTGCCGTTGCTTATTTTCCAAACATTTTACCGCGACGTTCAATAACGACGAAAATCTTTTCTTAAACGAATTTTGCCTGTCCATCATCCCTCTTGCTATACCTAAAAAGAAGGTGATATATATCAAATCTCCTCCCATATGGATGTCGGGTAGTGAGAATCCCGTTGGTCCCTCTTTTGTATACTGTAACTAATTCAGAGCTGCCGGGAGGCTCTATACTGTTCTCTGTCAACCTTGGATATCCTTTTAAAATGTAAAGGAAAAATTTTATTATAGTCCAAGAATGTTTCTGTGGACTCCACGCGAGTATTATTGCGTGTACGATTTTCCCATGGGCGTGGATTATGGGGGACGCGTCCCCTCGCTCTTTTGGAAGGGGGGACATCGTCAAAAAGTCCCCCTCACTTTTTCAAAAATGATGAAACAGACTGCAATTGTGCCTAGGAAAACGAAAGTTTTAGAAGAAAATATAACCTAAAAATCCTACACTTTTGTTGCACCAAATCCCATCTGAGGGCATTCAGTTCTAGAAAAATTTCCCTTAGACCCCTCCCCCATGCCGACGATCACAAAACTTATTGCCTTCCTGTGACACAAATTCTGACTACCACCACTGCTTCTTCCACCAGGACGGCGATTCACAAATGTGAAAAAGTCCCCCCCCCCCCCGCACACACACACACTTTTGGAGATGGATCCACGCCCATGAGTTTTCCTGGGACTTAAGGAGGTTTGAAGACAATATATTAACCGTCTCTTACTCCCCTTTTTCACCCGAACAAAAGTTAGAATTCACTAAATTGTGGACATTTTTTAAACATACAATCGTTTTAGAATGACCCAAAGATACCACCATTTTGCATACAGGCCTCCTAAAATTAACAAAAATTTCTCAAAGGGGAGGGTAAAACCCTTCCTAGGATTGCACTCTCATGTACTAACAAGAAAAGGCTCTCCCATTGTTGTATATAGCGTATACAAAATCCCACTGCCTAAAATGGCACGGTGTAGCAGTTATCTCTTTGAGCTTCTCTCTTTTGAGAACATCATGCTAGAACTTCATCAGTTTTCATCAATCAGAGGTAAAACTACGAAAGCTAAATTACAGACCTAGCAGGCGCGGACCAAGGGGGGGCCTGGGGGGCCCCCCCCCCCCCCCCCCCCCCCCGCCGCCACGAAAAAAAAAGCGAAAGGAGAAAAAAGGAAGAAAAAGAAAAAAAAAAGAAAAGGAAAAAGAAAAATTAAGAGCAAAAAATGAATAAAAGTGTCTAAGAACGTATTCAAAGTATATATTTCTGTAGGGGTTGGGTGAAGCTATCGCTGGATTATCTCTTTATATATCTTTCAAAGTGGTTGGCGACGAAAGGAGCGCTACAATGTTCGAAAACAGGCGAATAGCTGAGTAATGATCCTTGACTTAAGATCTAAATAAGTAAACATCGTGACATATGTGGTCTGAGCTCGGCTAGCTGCACTGAAATTTAGTAACAATTTTGTGTTAAAGAGTGAAATTTTTTGTAATCTTGAGGGATTGAGGGGCAAAGTTTTCGCCATACAGACCTTGCAGAATGAATACAGAAGACAAGCTGTCAGGTGACGTACTATTGTGCACAGTGGCACCAGCTGTTTCAGGCAAACTAGCGGCGTGCATGATACCCTATTCGATTTTGAAACTGTCTGAAAAGTTTTAAAATGAACTCAAAAGGCTTTTAAGCTACAGACAGTGGCGTCGGCACAGTGGGCAATGGGTGACGTGTGTCCCCCTCCCCCATCGATTCTTGAAAATTTTTAAAATGGTCCCAAAAGTCGTTTAAGCTACAGATTTCTGTGGAGGGTGTAGGGTGAGATGTATTTTTGATGACTGGTTTATTTGTTCTAACCATTTTCTTTCACAAACTGTTCTCAAACTATCATAAGTTTTGGAAATTCTTGACAAGTGCCAAATTTTCGCACGCTCACTTTTTCAAAAATGATGGAACAGACTGCAGTTATGCCTAGGAAAACGAAATTTTTAGAAGAAAAATAACCTAAAAATCGTACACTTTTGTTGCACCAAATCGCATCTGAGGGCATTCAGTTCTAGAAAAATTTCCCTTAGACCCCTCCCCCATGCCGAAGATTATAATACTTATTGCCTCCCCGTGACGCAAATTTTGGCTACCACCAACTGCTTCTTCCACGCTACCAGGACGGCGATTCACAAATGTGAAAAAGGTCCCCCCCCCCACACACACACACACTTTTGGAGATGGATCCACGCCCATGATTTTTCCTGGGACTTAAGGTGGTTTGAAGACAATATGTTAACCGTCTCTTACTCCCCTTTTTCACCCGAACAATAGTTAGAATTCACTAAATTGTGGACATTTTCTAAACATACAATCACTTTAGAATGACCCAAAGATACCACCATTTTGCATATAGGCCTCCTAAAATTAACAAAAATTTCTCAAAGGGGAGGGTAAACCCATTCCTGGGATTGCACTCTCATGTACTAATAAGAAAAGGCTCTCCCACTGTTGTATATAGCTTATACAAAATCCCACTGCCTAAAAAGGCACGGTGTAGCAGTTATCTGCGGTTCCCCCAATCACCAACTCCCGCCGGCACCATCGGTCATAGATTTCTGAAGGGTATACCCTTCAGAAGTCCATAAAGTAGGTGATATATCATCTCTCCTCCCATATGGATGGAAGGTTGTGAGAGTCCTGTTGGTCCCCCTATTCAGTGTACAGTTAATGCAGAGCTCCCGGGACGCACTATACCGAAAAATTTTCGGCGCGCTTCGCGCGAAATTGTTTACGATCACGGGGAGAGGTACGTTTTTATTGAGTGATGGATTTATTTTTATCACTTTTTACCAAAAATCATTTGAAATCTTTCACAATTTTTGCAAAGTCTTCTCAATATTTCTTGCCTTTTGCTTGATCTGCGCACTGTTAGCCTTGAATTGCTCCTTTTACTATCAATAAGGTCCCAAACATATTAGCATTACTCATCGGTGGGGTTCTGCCATAAGCCAATTATTCGTGTGCATAAACGTGATTTCAGAGTCAGCATTGTAAGGATGTAAAACAACTGATATTCATTTTTTCACCCTCCTCTTCTTATGAGAACTGAAAACTTAGTATCGAACCCACCTTCTAATTGATAGACACATAAAGGGAATTGACACCGTTAGTCAAAGCAATGGTTTTAATGTAAATTCAAATTTTCGGCGCGCTTCGCGCGCAATTGTTTCATCTGATGTCCTATACCCGAATACCGTATAACGAAAATAAAACACTCATTATGGCAAAAATCATTTCAAGTTACCTACACGGGCTCATAATGTTGGCGTGTAAGCTTTAAGATAACTTAGATTCTCCGTAACTTCTGCAGGTACATAAAGTAACTTAAAATGAGCCATACACATCAAATTCCATGCAACATGAAAAGGTATAAAATCTCACTGACATAAGAACTGGAGCCGATTTCTGTGCTCTTAAAATGCAATATTGCGAGAGCTTCCGGGGGCTTCGCCCCCTGAAACCCCACCGGGGCTCCGCCCCTGGACCCCGCCAGGGGCCCTAACGCGGGCCCCTGGACCCCACGCGTAGGAGTTTTAGAAGAAAACCTTCGGTGCACATGAGGTTTTCCATCTTGTGCCCCCCCCCCCCCTCAAAATTTCTGGATCCGCGCCTGAGACCTAGTATTACTATCATGTGATGTATGTGTAAACCAGCAGTGGTGTCACTCCTGGGGGATCCTCTAGATTTTTTTTTTAGTTCTTCTCTGGTTTAGGGTGTGCCTTTTTAGAATGTGCTAAGTCTAGGTTTTTACAGTCTGAAAGTTGATAACTCGAACATTTCATTGCATTTCACACTTTTCATGTGAGTAAATGTTCATCACTGAACCAGGGGCGTATAGCCAAGGGAGCGATGGGTTCAGCCCCCCCCCCCCAGCATATTTTTTGTGTTTTTTAATGATTCCTTATGATATTGCTAGTAACTCAAAACAAAAAAATGTTTAGATGTAACTTACAAGGCCTGGGAAGAGCCATTTCCAGCGATCTGGGAGGTATTTTCGGCCAAATTTTCTTGTACGCTTCGCGCCAACCTATTGTGGCGCTACGCTTAGATAGTTTGCCTACAGGCTTCACCCCTCCCCCTTGACAAATTTCTGGCTACGCGCCTGCACTGAACATGATTCTACAGTGCGCCCAACCCACGGACTTCTCATATATATGGACAGAGGATCATGGGACCAATACGGTCTCCACCGTTCGAACAAATTTATGCTTACCAAGATGGCCACCGGGCTAATACCATTTGCCCAATTTGACGATGGATCTGCAACATTTCAGACAAAATATAAGTATGAATGGAAGAACAATATCACATTCCTTCATTCTACTTGTTGAATATGACCTGAGGTTGCATTCTTTCGAAAATATTACAAGTTTCTCACACAATCTGTCGATACTGAGCCACTTGAGCAAGTCCAAACTTTTACGCACAAGGCTATAGCAGGCAGCCATATTGGTTAATCCTACTCGTGTACGTACGTACGGTGGCGACAATTTACGCACAGAACGTTAGTGCAATATGCCCTGTCCATATATATATATATATATATATATATATATATATATATATATATATATATATATATATATATATATATATATATATATATATATATATATATATATATATATATATATAATATATATATATATATATATATATATTATATATATATATATATATATATATATATATATATATATACCCTAGAATGCAGTTTCTCAGTTCATTATCTGTGACAACTCTGCAATGTGTATGCACACTTCCATCACAACGCCGCACATGCAATTTCCTAGAGCATCATGGTACAGTAGTGCATGATCATCGACTAGCACAACATACTGAAGGCGCGCTCTGCGTTTGCAGTACAGACTGAGTTCAAGCCTGCTTCTGACTCGCCAGGGATCGTGGATGACTGATGAAGCATGACAACCTGTACATATGAGTTATGGTTATGCAACAATACTAGTGTTTTCACTAACTCAGGCCCATACCTTAAAAGAAGGGTTTAAGCAAAAATTTACTTTTCATATGTGAAAGAGGGAGTAAATCTTTGTATTTTGGTGAAACTTTCATTCAAATCGGACTTGTATTACTCGAGATATCAGTAAAGGAAGTTACAACATTTTTGACCCAAAGTGAGCTTTAGGCAAGTGGAAGTTATATCAGTAGGCAGCTCCCTGATATCACTTCCTCACATTCATAAGGAATGCCTTGTTTCCTTTGTTTTTTCAGTCTGTTGTGTTGACCTTGAAATTAATAGGGATAGGACCTCCCCATGGGGAATGTGAAGTTTGTAATTTTCCCATGCCTCTCATGCAATCACATTGCGATAACATTCGTTTGTTGAGGAGACAATTGGTGATAAAGTTTAAAGAAAAACAAAAGACTGCTCATTAATGTGAGGGTATGACATCATATGAGGTTGCTTCAAGTTCACTTTGTGTTGAAAATGTGACAACTTTATCTGATGATGTCTTGAGAACCACACTCCGACGGATTTCAATGAAAATTTTACAAGATTGCTTAGAATAGGTACCCCTCTAATATATCAAAGCTTGATTTGAGCTTAGTACCTTCTACCAAAAACTTCAGTTTAAAAATATGACTTAGCCTGCGTTTTGAATATTAAAACACTGATAACATACCTCCCCCTAAATTAGAAGTGCATCACTGTAATGTTAGTTAAGTAGGCCTAATTGTTCCTGTCAGTTCAACAACCCACTTGATTGTTGAATATATGCAAGCTATCTGTCCCAAATGTGACTTTCCCTCTAGAGAGTAAACTACACAGCACCTCGTAAGGGTAAGGAACCCAGCACATTCAGTTTCCAAAATTATAAGCACACTGTTCCTGAAATACTTTTTTGCCGTTGCAAATTTTCTGCCTCCCGCATACACCTATGGTGTTATCCACCTGTTGTAATTCAGCTCTCGGATTTACGTGGCGTTACAACTGATCCGGTTTTTTTTTTTATTATTTGTAGGGGGCGTTTAGGAATCATATCTGGGATGTTTTGTTTTCACTGAGTGGCAAAGTGTTAAATTTCTTTGAGTCATTATTGACTGCAAGCTTACCTAGCAGGAGCACGTCATTCATTATTTCTTCAAAAATTAACAAAGGAATTGGTGTAATTGGTGGATTAAGACATTTGTTTCCAAAATGTATTCTCCGTACAATTAACCTTACTCTTGTGTATCCTCATCTAATGCATTGTTCCACAGTTTGGTCATGTGCAAAAACCTCATAGGGTCTACCTTCACAAGCTGCTTCTTTTGCAAAAAAGAGTTATTCGCTACATCTTTTCATCCTGACCCCGTGATCGCACCAGCGAGTTGTATAAGTCTCTTAATCTCTTGAAACTGTTCGATATGATCATCCTTAACATTGCTTCATTCACCTATCGTTTCATGCGCAGCCTTTTACCAAAATCATTTTCAGAATTCTTCACCAAAAATTCTTTAGTCCCATAGGTTAGGTTAGATGAGGTTTAACGTCCCAGTTTCCAACCAATTGGTTCAAGTCGATAGGCGTACGGGACTCTTCCAATCGGGGGTGGGGGGGGGGACAGAAAATGTTTTGCCCGAATCTCAAAAAGTTGCCCAAATTTCGTTGCAGTTCAGGTGCATAAAATAGACCACCAAACCAGTACATGCGCGCGAAGCGCGCGAAAATTTTTGCACATTTTTCGGGCATTCGATCAAAAATTCGGGAACTCAGTAGAAAATTCCGGCAATCTTTTCACTTTTACTTCATCTTTGCCGGAATTTCACCTATTCTGTGCCCGAATTTTCGTCGTCAGAAATTGGGGGGAGGGGGAGTCTGCCCCCTGTCCCCCGCCTCTTACGCCTATGTTTAATCGACAACTGTTTTACTCGCCAATCTCATTTCCTCCATACTGTTAACCGTAAATCATCTTTACACTTGACATTACGCTACAGAGCTATACAACTGTGGAACTCATTTTTACCTAATACATTATTAACAAGCCAAGTATAAATTCTTTTCGGAGAGGTTTTCACCCAGTACTACATAGCATTGTAGGCTAATACTTAAGCAGTCTACATCACCTTTTTACTGCCATATTTATTGTAACGACAGAACCTCTTGATTGACTTATCATACTGTTTGAGTGCGTTTATTGTGTTTGTCACTACACAATTTGTTTGTGGAAAGCCGTGGACTCTAGTGGGGGAGGGGGTACGGGTTGAGAGGGTTGGGGTTTGTGGGGGAAAGTTCCGGTCCTGTTATCTTAGTCTTGGCTTTTCATTTAGTTAATTGTTTTTACTGTCCTTCTTGTCTTAAAATGTTTTGTTCTTTATGCATTTTTGTGTTTCTCACTCAGCTACGTCAGTTACCATTGTTTTTGTAGTAATGGGAAGTAAAACTCTCGACAAACCCCTCGGGGTTTTTAGTTTTACTTCCATCTACTTCATTAGTATATAGGTAATTATAATATTGCGTATCGATACTCCAGGGGCGTAGCCAGGTTTTTGTGTGGGGGGCAAAGTCTACTCATCGTCCCCATTTTTGACCGCAGCCCTAGGGAAGGGGTATAAGAAGAGAGGTGTCCCCCTCCCCTTCTGAAATTTTTTTGTTGTCTCGAAGGGCTTAGATGCAAACTGGTGCTTCTTTTTATACTAGATCCCAGTGTTCTCCACAGGGGCTTTTAGAGTGGCTCAGGGGTGGCGCCAGGATTTGCCCGAAGGGGGGCAGATTCCCCAACGGGGAGGCCAGCGACCAGAAACCCCGATGCCGTCGAGGGGTTGGTGAAGGGGGATTTGAAGAAAACCTGTGTGCTATTCCATGCCATTGAATATATTGCATAAAATTTGTATATACTAGAGGAACATAGATTTGCCGTTTTTATCCGTAATCTAAACTGTGAAACTGCAAAGCGCGAGAAGAGCGCGAAAATTTTTGGGTAAGCCTACACTACAGAGAATCTGTACTTGTTTAAAACTTATATAGGTCAATGTTCGGGCAGGTGGGCCCTATCAGACATAACTTACATTTTACTTCCCTCCTCGGGTCACTAGCCGTACCTCACGGCAGACGTAAGAAAACAGTCATTAACTAGTTTTACGGAAATGAGATGACATTGTGCTATATTTAGCTATAGGTGACGGAACCGAGGAAGAGTGGGCAAAGCGTACCAAAAATTGTGGGTTTTATCACAGAAATGATCCTTTTGAAAGCCAAAATAAGTAAACCAACCATGGGTGCCCACAGAATTTTCCCGAACGGCGGCTGGGCCATGTCAGGGACCCCAAGTTCCCACAACCCACTATGTCGAGGGGGTGCAAGGTGAGAAAGGGATTTGAAGGAGCCTAACTATCCCATGCCATTGCAGGGCATATTTTGCATAATATCACTTAGACTTCAAGAGCCAAGTTGCGCACTGATATCGTTCTTTTGAATCTGAATCGTGAAACTGTAAAGCGCGCGAAGCGCGCAAAAATTATTGGTAGGCTTTCACAAAAAACATATGTGATCATTAAGAACAAAAAGAAAGAAAGAAAGAAAGAAAGAAAACTGTAGGAGTTGAAGATCGTATCGGGGATAACATACATTGTATCGAAACCACCTGGACTCGCTCACCAACTGACCGTGCAACATGACACACATTAGAGAACAGCAACTAGTAGGCATTGCGATATGGGATGAAATTTACGACCTCTACATAAGCTGTGTACTCTGCCTACATGTTACTTGGTAAGGTGGACAGGACTTGTGCTATCTAGCTATGTGGAATGGAAATATTGAAGAAAATGGATTGACCCCACAGCGCGCCGAAAATTTTGGGTTCTTATTAGGGAAGTTGTCCTCTTGAGAGCAAAAAACAGGTAAACCGGTGGGGCGACTGTCGCCTTCGGGGACTGCAATCTTTATCGTAACAACTAAGACTCCCCGACAAAACTGTAAAAATTCCCCGACGGTGGGGGGGGGCATGGCCCACCTGCTCCCTGTCCCCACCTGGCGCCACCCCTGGAAGGGCGGCCCGCCCTCCGAGTGAAAATGACATTGACAACCAATACCTTTTCGGGATTTAATTATTTTGTTTCAAAATCAGGATTAGGGTTCACAAAAGGGCTAGGATTCAGTCCCCAAGGCATGATCAGTTGAAAAAAGGAGAAAAAATCCGGAACACTGTTTCCAGACGAGATGACATCATTACTATCCAAGGTTTTGATTGACTTTTCGGGGGCTTATTGCCGATGCGTCCGCATAAAATAAATATGCAGTCCGTTCTGCTGCGGATTCTACCGTCATTATGATCCCCGAGACCTGGATCCCACCTCCTCCCACAGGCGCGTAGCCAGGGTCTTCGGCCCGGGGGGGGGGGGGGCAAAATGAAAATTTTTTCATCCCGATTCATGATTTTTCAAACTAATTGTAGAGGTGGGTCCCCCCCCCCCACCGTTTCTTTTGGGTCCAGTTTATCACCCCGGGACAAGTCCGGAAGCTTCGGAATAGAATTGGGGGCATGAGAATAAATTATCGACTTGATATTCAAATGGCCTTATAAGTATGCGAACTTATAGTCACGATGGTCACAATTTAACTATTTACCATAACTCGATTTGATGAAGCCGGGGTGAACTGTCAGTGGTAAACTCGGTGTAAGATCGAGGAGGAATCATTCTTGAGGGATCAATGCCTTTCTTCAGAGAGACCCTTTGAGACTTTATCATCGGGAAGCGCCACCACCAGTTGGCGCGAAGCGTACAGGGAATATTTTGGCCAAAATGCCTTCCCAAACTACACTGGGGAAATGATCCTTCCCGGGGTGTTGTACGTTACACCAGTGCCATGCGAAGGATTTGTGAGGTGGGGTAGACTGTGAATTCCACCGACTGGCACAGAGAAAAGTCCAACTGGCTAGACGCAAACTATTAACAGGGGCGTAGCAAAAAATGTCAAGGAAGTGGGAGGGACGCAGCTCATAGAAAGTCTCTCAGCGCTCCGCGCCAACCGATGGTGGCGCGGAGCGCAAGGAAATTTTGGTCCAAAATGCCTCCCTGGAAATGGCACTTCCCTGGCCTATTTATCGCATATAAAAAGGGGAAACACTAGCACTATTGTAAAAAGTAAACATAATAAAATACTAAAAAAAAGGTGGGCGGCTGCCCTCTTCCTCCACCCCCTGGCTTCACGCTTGCCTAATGACCAGTATAAAGGTAGTCATCTTTATAACTAGATGATTGACCGTTCTTCAGACTGCTATTTGTTAGTGATTATTGTTATAATAGAGAGACAAAAAATTGATTGTTCGCCGTCCGGGGGGGGGGGGGATTTTTGCTTTTAGAAGCTCGCTGAGATGAAAAATGGTGCTATATTTGACACATTCTGAAGCATGTTAAAACACTCATAACGGCCAATTGGGGGAGGGAGAGTGCGCCTGATGCTCGGCCAGTCTCGGTCAGACTGCTTCCGATTTCCCCCGACTATATGATTTTCCCCCGACTACTTACAACGGTGGGGGCCATGGCCCCGGCCCCCATTGCCCACGCTACTACACTCCAAAATTACTACGGTACATATTTTGGGTTTTAGGATGTTAGGAGGATTGCTGCCAAAGTCATCCACACCAGGAGGTCCCCTGAGAACAAAATAAAATGTAAGTGCATAGAGCTAAGATTTATCACTTTATATCTAGTCAGCTGGGAAAGCAAAATATGGGTGAAGCTTGCCCATGTTATATTCAAATTCATGCTTGTAGTTTCTCTTGGCAATTTTTCTTGACCACTCATTAGGGTTTCACCAAACCCCAGTAAGTGGCAACGCAACTGGATACTTTCCACTCATTGTGTGACTTTGAAAGAAAATCTGCACCGGGACATTTATTTTAAGTATCCCTTTTTGATAGTGATTAAAAATAAAAATCGGGACGGTAGCTACTATCCCTATAGCTCCCACACTGACAGCCTTGCTTTACGTCCATTTTTCTATCCCCTTATTCTGACTGCTCTGCTTCATAGTCTGTCCTTACGGACTCCCTAGTCGTCTAACGCTCTCTATTCCCTTTCCTAGTTCATCTCTTCCTCTTTCTCATGCACAATCTGCCTCGCTTCATCCCTCGTCCCGTTTCTGCCTTCTTAGCCCTTCTCTTTCTCATTCCCTTTGGTCTTTTCCACGGTCCCTAGCCCTACCTGTATCAGTATACTCACGTCCCGTCGATATTTGAACCAGTGCTCTACCTTATCAAGCCCGTTTCCTTCTCTCCATCCTTTCCTTCCATCGATAATGATTCCTATTGTTACTATTTTATTTCCCTTTTCTCCTGTTATTTTCCTTTTTTCTCTTTTTCTCCCTTCTTCCCCTTTCCTCTTCCCCTTCCCTTTTCCTTCTCCCTCTCGCCGTTTATTTTTTTTTTTGTTTTTTTTTTTTTTTTTTTTTTTTTTTTTTTGCTTTCCTTCATTTTTTCAACATCGCCCATCGCGTCCCCAAAATTTATTTTGGGGGGCACTCTGCCCCTGCCCCTCTCTGGCTACGTCACTGCCGTACTCTTCAATGCTGTAAAAAAGCAAATAAACGAAAGGAAACAAAACACTGTCCACTAATTACAATTCTTCGGTCTGTGGCGCAATTTCAGAATGATCGTCCTAGCTATCGTACAGTTGTGTACCGCTAGCACCAATATATTTACTTAGTAGTACGGTAACTCATCAATCAGAGACCAAGATTAGCCAATTCATCCCATTTTATTGGAAATATCTGGCAGTGCCACTTCATCCTCGCCATATTATCCACAACCGCTTTTGAGAATCGACTCATTCTTGACTTTACTGCCTACTCTTATCTTGACTCTTATTTCAATACAACTTTGGAATCGGATGAAGTTCTACTAGTAGGCTGTCTGAATTGTATAATTTTCCTTTTAAACTCACAAAGCTGTACAGCAGCTGACGAGGAGTGACTCTGTTCCCCCTTATGTCATGGTGTACAGTACACTTTCATGTTAGTATCATTCCGGTAAAGAAATCAGTTAAGACGCTGAACTCTGGGAAAAAATAATTAAAATGCTGACGCCTTAATCACCTTCAAATCGGATCATCAGACAATAGGTATTCTTCGGAGAGCACCATCTGAGCGTCCCAGACAGGACAATTCCATGCATTGCTCGCTTCCAGTTGATAGTCACAGAGAAGACGACATTGCTTGTTGATCACCTAATGGAGTAAGAATATCACGGTATTCCTCCAAATGTGCCTTGGCCCTAGTTTGATAACTTCCTCCACTTAGCTAAAATTTACCGAAACTACACTTAATGGGCATGGGCTACAAAAACATTCAAACAAGTTATCTTTATTTCCTACCCACTTTTAGTCATGCAAGAAGACGAGCCCGAAAAGAGCAAGCCGGGACGTGGTCGAAATTTGATCTTGGGGTTGTTTGTTTTCAGGGATTGACTTAGGTCAAGGTTTCTCAACCTTTTGTAACGTGAGGCACATTTCGGTTGTTGAAAATTATTCAAGGAACACCTTCGACCATTAACTTATAGATATGAATGGAACTCCATGTTTCAGTTAATCATACGAGACAAGTTTCAACACATGTGGCAATTACTACTGGTGAAGTAAACTCCATCCGTGGTAGGATGAGATAAATTATGTAAAAAGATAATGATAGAAAATAATGATAAATACCTTTTTGCGGGTAACTTCGCGAGGCTCTGCTGCCGCTACAAGTGGGCCTCGATCGTCCCACCTGTTGGGTGAACGCTGTCTGAACTTAATGATTAAATCCCAAACTAATAAACCTTCCGACGGCCCTGGGAAGAACCTACATTTTTATATAAAATTTGGGGTATGACTTAAATAGTTTGTTTGTGAATGATGCATGTATCTTAGTGCAGAAAGATCTGTTTCCAACGTTTTTCGTCCCTTTCGTAGCAATCACCTTGAATTTTCACATGACTGCCTTAAAAAATATGATTTTACAAGCTTTTGCATATACGAATGATCATCTTTAAAGACCTATGCATATGGGACTTCTTTTCTACGAGATAAATGTACGTGTTTCCTGTGGGCATAGGTTGAGGTTGGGGTCTGAAGGAGATAGGCCGCCCCTCACCCAGCAGCCAAAAGAGCTAACATTCATGTCATAATGATTGTTAAACAAGTAGAGAAAATTTAACGGCAAACACCCCCAACCCCTGTGAAATAAATTCCTACACACACGCATAAGATTGTGTAAGTCAGGTATTCGGTACACAACCACCATTAGAAAAATATGTATATAAGGTAATATGTTGACTAAGCTTTGGTCTTTGAAAATACCAGTGGCTATATCTGCCAAGGTGAGTGAAGGGGCATGAAAAAGAGAGCTTACCAGGGAGCCTGACGGGTTTGATCAGGAAGCTTCCCCGCAAACCGCAATCGAGCTAGAAAACGAGGTGGAGGGGTAGCAGACCTTATAGACTGACGTCACTCGGGGGTCATTGTGGGGGGGGGGGGAAACAATGAAGCACACTGTAGGCACGACGTAGACTTCACACCCGCGCATAGTATATAGGTACACAAATCAGCTGTCTGCATTTGTGTTGGTGTCAGTTGTAATGATATATACGTTACGCGCTTACCTCGGCCTGTGTTCTGTGACGTCAAATTGCATAAGGCCTATAGGTGAAATAGTGAAAGCATTACAAGATGGATATTGATATAATGGATAAATCTTACAAATGCAAAATGAAGTAAAACATTGTTTAAATGCCTTTAAGAATTTATTTTTTCGCTTGCGTCATTATAACTTCCTTTGGAACAGCCTACTTGCTACGACCATTTCTATGGCTACGACTTACCGGCAAGATAGTTATAGAAAAGAAATTGTCTTAGTTGATAAAGTGAAGTTTTGAGGATCAATTTCTTTTTTGTCGAAAAAGGGAGGGGGATTCCTTCCTATGAACCCCTAACCATAAGCACAGATCACCGTAACTTAGTTATTTTGGTCCCCTTCCAACCCTGGATCCGTAAGTGCCAGCTAATTTCATGCGGTTATTTTAGTCAGTTACGAACATTCGGACAAGGTTTCAAAATTCAGGCGAAAAAGAATGAGGCCAACTCCACTCTTTTATCCCCATTCTAGTCCTTACCTGTAACTTATTTTCATAAGATCTATTGAATTGTCTGACCGTACTCGTCGCCAATCCAGGGTATAACAAATACACGGCCCTCCGCGATACTACGGAAGTTTATAAACAACAATCTCATTTAGCACACTTCTTTCCTCGGGCGCACGGGGCAAAGAAATAATGTAATATTGGAGGAATAAAAATGCTGGCACTTTGAAAATAGCGAAAATTTTAGGGCATGTCTTCCTGTAGTGTAAGCCTTCGATTCTTTCAAACACTGAATTTTTTGCCTGCTAGACAAATGAAAACTTTTATTGAGTAACGTACTCCCCCAGGTAGGACTGTAAAAGATCCATTGGGAACAGTGGCGTAACTTTTTGGGACCGCGCAGAGCTCAAGGCCCAAATCCACAGGGACCAAGGCCCCACCTTTAGAGTGAAAAGAGAAGTTAGTCATGTGTCAGGAGGATCCAGTTTTTAATGTGGAATCCAAAAAGTATGCACGAGCAATATAATATTCATGTGAATACGTGCAGTACGATTATGGACCCTTTGGGTATTAATAAGGAATGTGCCGGGTACGTGGGGCTGTCCCATTCGGCCTAAAAGTGATTAAGACCGCTATAAGCCCTGATTGAAGTTTTAGCCCTACCCTACTGCATAGCTGTCCTTGAACCAAGGAGCCGTAGACCCCTACACTGGCTTGGAACTACAAACCTCTTAGCAAGAGATGCGCACACATGTTTTGTGTGTGTCCTGTACGTACTATTGTTAACAGTTTACAGGCAGGCAAACACTGCACCGTCCCGACTGCACACCTGGCGCAACTCAACCAGACTATGAGTTGTTGACAGTCGTGCACAGTCGAGTCGGGTCGCAGGTTTACCACACACCAGCACACTGCGCAAACACGACTGCTACTCAATTCACTTACTTTGGTTGCCGCGTCCACATGGGGGCCGCCATTTTGACTTTCTACAACCATCACCTGGTTCCATAGCCAGTGGCGTCGCCAGACTTTTCGAAGCGGGGGAGGGGACACTTCATGGGAACCAAGCTTTCCTTAGGAGGGGCACACCAAATGAAGGACTGAACCCCCCTGGAAGCGTCGTAGTGACGTGTGGTTCTCCCCTGTAGGCGTTGGACCCCAGAGGCCCAAAATAGGGCCTCTGGTTGGGTCCAGGGGTAACACTCCATTGGGTAATGCCACGGAGGCTCTAGGATATATATATATATATATATATATATATATATATATATATATATATATATATATATATATATATATATATATATATATATATAGTGACCATCAGAATGAAGCATTTCCTCAAGATGGTAGTGGATGTGCACTCAACAGGCCACGAAAATGGCAACCATAATTTGACCATTTTTGTTAGCCTTACTCGCACTAACGATGTTATGATGGGTGGGTGGGGGGGTAGGCTAGGTGAGTGGGGACGACGAATCACGTTAAGGTTGCATTGAGCACAAAAATAAATCCACTCATGATGCCCAATAGGAATCGACTTTGAGACAACTAGTTTCCAGGTATGTCACTGAGGGGAAGCCAAGCGACTGCATGGTCAAGTGGTTAGAGCATCCGACTTGCAGCCGGAAGGTCTGGGGTTCGACTCCTGGCCGGGTCACACGAAAGACTTTAAAAATGGAACCTTTTGCCATTTTGCTTGGTGCGCAGCATAAGCAATGGAGTAGGGAAAACAAGCCAGTGAGCCACAACTGGAAAAAGGCCGTGGCCGGCCCGACTTAAACCAATTGCTTAGAAACTGAGCCGTAAAACCTCATCTAACTCTAACTCTGAGGGAAAGCCTTCACATTGGAGCATGGAAGGTGCATATACGGCCGTGAGTAGCCTGGAAAATATGGACAAAGAAACCCTTGAATGTCGTTGAATGGGTTTTCGATGCCTTATTATAGTTATGACAGGTATAATTCCTGCATTTTCTCTAGCAATAAGTGAAAAGGGGTGGCTGACGCCCGATGAGACCACCCCTGATGCTCGCGCCAGGCAAAATTTTGTGCAAGTTCTTGTGGGCCTTTCGGAGGTATCACCACTTTATGATCCCTAGTGTGGTGTTTGGCTCCGCCTCGGTGAGGAATCAGGAGAGCAAAGTTTCCCCTTGCAAATTTAAAGGCACTGGTATTTAAAATAAACGAACATTAACCAGGGGTGAAGCTATTTAATTATCCTTACATTTACTAGATATACGCGTTGAAAAGGGTAACGTAAATAGCAATTCTTAGGTTTCGAACATAAAATTTGACTAAAGGACAATGTGGGAATTGTATTGAAGAGAGAGGACTCACAGCCGCCATACCAAATCGAATGAAAAGAAATGTTGAAACAATAGCTGTGGATTACATCTCCCAGCTGGAAGTCCTTCAGATACTTAAACAAATAGTTGCGCGCAAAGAGCGCCGCAAAATTGCAGTTGTGAGAACATTTTGTGCAGTTTTAGCCTCATGCTTGACTGATAATGACCAGTGGGTCCTCTTTTTCATATGGACATATACGTGAACTGTTTCTTGTGCTTGTTTTTATACCCAAAATCTCATTGGGGTCACACTTGGGGGCACAGCCAACGTTTGGGGGTAAGTACCCCTTCCTGCCCCCGGCGACGCCACTGTCCAAAGCAGGCGCGGATCCAGACATTTCGAAAAGGGGGGCTGAAAGCCCCCTTGAATATTCTCCTAGATTAACATTATGCTAATTTTCCCGTATTTGTTATTGTTGATGTGGAGAAAAAGGGGGGCTGAGCCCGAGGAAGCCCCCCCCCCCTTGGATCCGCGCCTGCAAAGTGACTTCCCATTTGCTATCCCAAAGAATCGGGTCGCAGTCGGGTCGATGACAGCCGCACATTGCCACGACCCGACTCAACTGCGACGCAACTCCTCCCGACTCCACAACGAATATCAAACATATTTGATATTCCCTGGTTTGATCACGATGACGACCGACTGTCCAATCTAGTAGGTTCAGTAACAAATTTTGGCGTACACTGCACCGATCCAACTGCTACCCGACTGGTTTTCAGTCTCGTCGCAGTCGGGTCGATGCGGTGTGCGCCCACGATGAACATGAATAAAGGATAGACTGATAGTGGTATAGGTATCAGGTACCAGAGTTTGAATCAGCAGATGGTTGGGACTGAGAGTAGACATATGTTTTTAAACAGCCTCAGGTGAAACATTTTTTTTTGTATGCAAAAGGAATCTATGCAATCACGTGGACGATTGTGTGGGTTAGGTTAGGTTAGGTTAGGTTAGATGAGGTTTAACGTCCCAGTTTCCAACCAATTGGTTCAAGTCGGGACGACCACGGCCTTTTTTCCAGTTGTGGCTCACTGGACGATTGTGTGTGTATGCGTGTGTATGTTTGTGACGCTTGGCTTGTAAACACGATATCGATATCTCAAGATAGTAATGATGGATAATTTTCATACTTTGAGATATAGACTTACTATATTAAGAGGAAAATGCCTATTGTTTTTGATGAAGGTCAAACGTCATGTGAGGTCACCAGAGGTCAAAATCCGAAACTTGTAAATACGATATCTCTTAGTAGAAAGCATGGATGCTTTTCATACTTGGCATGTGGATGCGTTTAAGTAAAAAAATAAACCTTATTGACTATGGTAAAGGTCACAGGTTATCTGAGGTCACCGGAGGTGAAAATACGAAACTTTAAAATACGGCTTGTAAACACGATATCTCAAGATGATGGACAATCTTCATACCTGGTATATAAATTTATCATATTGAAAAGAAGAAACCTATTGTTTTCAGTGGAGGTCAGAGGTCACTTGAGGTCATCAGAGGTCAAAAACGGAAAACCTTGAAAACCACAATATTTAAAGACAGGCCTTTTCATACTTGGCATATAGATGTGTTACTTTAAGAGAGAGGGAACCCCATGAGTTTGTTGGAGGTCGAAGGTCATATGAGGTCATCAGAGGTGCAACTACGAAAACCTCGTAAACCACATAGACAGTGGGCGGTACCTCCAAATTGTGTCCTTCGTTTCGTGACCAACGAAAAATTAGAGCTGAATTTTTCTACCATTCCAAAGATAAAGTTAAGTAGAGAACAACATTTATTCTTTCACAAGCATAACTTTTACAGTAAAAAAAATAATTTAAATTACCTAAAATAAATACGTGAAAAAGATGTTGTAACTACAACATGATTAGAAATACCATACGCTGAACCAGTTCTTTGATGTAGTAGTAGATAAGAGCTCGGTTTCTCACGCAGACGGTCCGGGGATTCATTAAGACAAGTTTTTTTTTAATTTTTTGTTATTCACTTTTTGGTGGCGTTCAAAAGTCATATGAGGTCAGCAGAGGTCAAGTTGTAAAAACATCGTAAAAATGATACAGTCAAGAAGTATAAATTTGAGGGATAAAACCTCAGTGCAACAAATCGATTACCCCCTTTCAGCAAGGAATCACTAACCTTTTGGATTTCCTGCTTTTATTTATTATTTTTTAGTAAGATTGTGTAACATTATAGGGGGTTGTAAACGGACGCTTCCCCTACCCAGAGATCCCTCATTTGCAAGCTCGTAAAACCAGAAACACTCATTTTACCCATAGGCATAATGGAAGAAACTTACTCCTACCCAAGACAGTGCTGTAAGGGCGAAATTTGTAATCAGCGGGCTCTGTAAAACATAAGTCGATTTTATTTCTCCAAGTAAAGATGACATGAATGGAAGCTTCATATTTGATGCAAAGTTATACATACCTTCAAGTAGGCCTAATGTTTGTAGGGGGGTAAATCCCTCGAACTCGAAGGACTAAAGCAAAGAGGAATATATAGCGATAAACATAACAGGCATATAACTATGATGTAAGGAGCTTTTTGAAAACGGCTGTTGACTGAGCTTTGCTTATTTTTCATAAGTTTGTGTTCATAGGCATACTAACTTAATTGGGTGGTTGGTGTAGAGACGTCTGAACACTTTTATGCCCCAAATTGAATGCGTTTGCCCAAAAATTGCTTTTTGCTCGAATATGGCAATCATTCTCCATAAATGATGCAGCCCCATCGGCTTGCCTCATAAAAAATATCAGTGCGTTACAACATGAAGGTACCTGCGACAGAGAAAGCCCAGGTGATGACCCAGATGGGGTTTTTCGGCTTCATCCCCCTTTTTCGCCACAATTTGCTTTTTTTTTAATACTAACGATCCTAATGCTGTACAACAAGTTTATGTGTACCTATCTTGGTTGCCAGATGCCGAGAAATACGATTTAACAGTGTCTAATTTCAAACTTTTCTCCAGCCCGGCTTCCCCATCGAGGCTTCGCACATGTTCGCACTCGTTGGTTCGGAATTCGCCCTAACAAATTTAGCCGCACTGTTTTGTAAAAAGCTGGATCCGCCCCTGAAGCCATATTATCTTAGTCCATCTTTTACTTGCTGGAATTTGGAGAAGATTCGTGTTAGCACCAGACCTCTCAAGTGGACAACAGAAAACTCAACGATTTTTTTAGGACAGAGTCGTGTTGACAGTTAGGACAGCATTTGTCAAGAATCCGCAGTTCCACGAACAGTTCATACCTTGAGTCCGTTTGAATGCCATTACAAAATAACTTTAAGTCATCGTAAACTGAGCTTAGTCAAATGCTGTAACAAACGTGTATATGTTGTTTTTCTACTCGAAAATTAGTCTTGTCAGGAACTGGTGAAAAACGCGTTAAAAGTTACCAAACTTTTCCAGCCTAGAGTGGCAAGGGACTGAGTCGGTATATATATATATATATATATATATATATATATATATAATATATATATATATATATATATATATATATATATATAATATATATATATATTGTCGTATAGGCCCGGACCGTGATAAAGTCGTATATTGTCATAGGCGTAGGAAGCTGTTCGAGACGGGGTGGGGGGGGGGGGGGGCTGAACGTTGTTTCCAGGGTTGTGCCCGTTACATTTTGAAAGTAACCCGTCATAGTTACAGTTATTTCCATAAGCTTGTAACTCTTTCCAGGTACTAGTTACAATGTTGAAAAAGTAACCAGTTACAGTTACTTTTGCCTGAAACGTAACTAGTTACCTTTCAAAAGCAACTATAGTTACTTTCACTTGAAGATACAGTCACCCTTTCCAAGATGGGGGGGGGGGGGCTGATAACAGATACCATGGGCGGCGATCCGTCTTTGAAAGGGGGGATATAGTCAGTGGCACTATCTGAGCGGCGCGCCACCATCAGTTCGCAGGGCGAGCACAAAGACATTTTGGCCAAAAAGCCCGAGATCACCGGCAATGGCCCTTTCCAGGCTTTGCAAAGTGATGCTATGATAATTGTCAGATCTTATAATTTTTCTGTTCTTTTAAGAAATTTTCTTAATAACTAACTTAACTTTTTTACATGGTTTCCGAATCTGTCGGGTTGATTTCATGGGGGAATATACCGGTGGTTCACAGTATTCCCCATCCAATTTCGTGGGTGGATATATCCCCCATCAACCCCGGAAGATTAAGTAAAGGTCCAAATCGGAAATCGGAATTTGCTTGGACTCCGATTAGACGGTGGCTTGTGGTACAGTCCTTAAGTCACAAGAGGTGATGATTAAAACAAGCCAGCATAGTGTTTAGCTGTGTTAGTCTGAAGTTAAACCATTCTCATGTGTAATGTTAACATTACTCTGTCCTCTGAAGGTCTGGAAAATCTTGCAAAATCAGGTCACTGACCCAGGGAAAAAACTTACCGAAGGATCTTTGAGTATCTTACAACGAATTTCACAATATGAAATACACCTCATGGACAGAAAATACGGTTTTGTTGTATTAATGACTTGGCGCACAAACCAAGTTTTAACTGAGTTACAAGAATTACTATACTTTGTATGGAGAAAGACGCATGTCCAGTACCTCACCAATGGCAAATCAAGTGACCGTGCAAGCCTGTACATATCAGCTTGTGATCATAGATCGTGAAGAAAATTCAATTTTGGTGGGGATGAAGACGATAAGAGATAAATGATAAATGTATCGGACAAAATGTCACCATCAAACTGCCATCAGTCTGAAAGTTTTCTTTTACTGTTACAAGGAAAATGTAATTTGTGGTCATTGCGACTATTTGTAACGAAAAAGTAACGGAACCAAAGTGTAACCCCTTTACAGTTAGTTTGACCCAGAACTGTAAATAGTTACGGTACTTGCTCCGTTACAGAGATGTAAATGTAACTCGTTACACGGTTCCGTTACACAAAATGTAACTCGTTATAGTAACGGCGTTATTTGCATAATTCGTTACTTCCCAACCCTGGTCGTTTCGGATCGCCGTCCTGGGGAAGGGTCTAAGGGGAGGGGTTCCCCCTTTCCTTTGGAAATTTTGAAAATTTCAGGGTCCTTAGATGCAATATGGTGCAACATATTGGACAAATTTTATGTATATTACTGTAAATTTTGACATTTCTTACAGAGGAAACAAAAATGGAATTTTCGTCCTTGGATTTAGCTGGGAGGGCGGAAGCATAGTTCCGCCCCACCACATTTTTGACTAGGAGACTAAAGCCCCCAGCGCCCACTTCCATCACCTATGTATAGCATGAAAGGTTCTATCAAAATAATGTGAACCAAATGACTCGCATTCACTCGAAAATTCAAGGGACTGAACTGAGAAGAAACAACTCCACTATGGACACCAACCATCAAGATCATCTGCGCAGCTGACCGTCCTTCTCCCTGACAAAGTCAAATACCCGTATAGGTGCACAGTCTTGGATAACATAAATGGCGGGTGTGTGGGCAAATGCAGCTTGCTCTGAAGACACGGGCTTCTGACACAATCTTTGAAACGCTATAGGCGAGCATGATGACATATTGGTAGGTTGATGCAGGGAGTTGCTATTTGACACTCCTGCATGGCTGATGGTGTAGAGTACCATTATTGGCAAAGTATAGTAAAGCTTCTGCCAATTCGTAAAATTTGTTTTGAAAATGACCAATTAACAATATGACCTTGACCCAGCCTGTGTCAGAAGCCGAGAAACTGTGCTCGTTACCCATGGGATGGGGTACAGTTTGGTGTTATCACCCGATGCACTGATGCAGGCCCGTAGTCAAGGGGAGGGGCACATGTGCGCCCCTTGAAATCCGCCCCCCTATAAAAGTAACTAATGTTATTGGCTTAATGTATTTTCAAAAGCAATTTTCAGTAGCATATTTCGTTCCCAAAATATTTCTCCTGTGGAAGCTATCTCGCCCCCCCCCTTGTTACCTTGTCTGGCTACTGGTCTGCCCCAAGGGATTCTCTCGCATGCCTTTTTGCGGGCTATCCTGAAGTCTCCCTCGTATGTCAAGACCTGATTTTTTTTTACAGAGGAGTAGGCCTGTACAGTCGGGCATATTTCTTTTTGTAAAGACTAACATCCCAGAGCCCTCGTCCATAATAAGATGCAATCTTTTCAACCTCGTTCTGAAATAAACATAAGTCCATATAATTCCTATCAAATCTCGGACTGAACAATTCGAGTAGGCATCAAATCCCCGGTAATACTCCCCTAGAGTCGTTGTTGAGTTTACTGCTGTTCAATGGGCTGTAGAAAGGGCTTCTTAAAGACACAGTTGTTATATAACTGACATAACTGAATAATTACTGAGAAAAGTCGGCTCCCATGGGAATAGTGATTGCTTTAAGCTCCTTGAAACGCTTCTATAAACTTCAAATTACAGTATTTGGTTCCACTTTTTAACAAAGAATGTAAAAAAAAGAAAGAAAAGAAAAGAAAATAACTTTAACTGCTGAAACACAATTCTCGTTCTAGGTGAAAAGCTGTAATCACCCAAGTTTTAAAAGAGGGGTATGTACAGTAATGTCAAGTAGAGTCAATTAGAATTCGATGAATCGAGTGACACAACTTCCATTCAAAAGAATTTAAAAGTTCTCTAAACAAATTTGTTTATCTTTGAATATGTCCAGTATGCAGCTGTAGATCTGGAAGGAGCCATGACCAAGGGCCTGCGCTTGCGGGCTCCCCCAACGTCCTTAAAGTTAGTAAATTTAAACATTATTTACGATCATCAGAAGCCTACAGTCTTTGACTAATACACCACTGCATGCTTTTAAAGATGTTCGCAAGTCGAACACTGAAGACACTAGGCAGGCATTGTTGTATGTTCTAACACCTGTTACATTGTATGCAATTTAGTCTAGGACTTAGTGGCCATACAATGGAACTGAAAGCGGAGTGAACATTCCGATGGGGAAAAATAGCAGTTACAAAGGATTATGGGATAGAGTGTTTTGGTACTATCTATTTTTGTGCACAGTAAAATGCCAGTGACTTAAACGAATCACTCCAAAACTCCAAGAGACTATCCCACAATTCTTTGTAACTGCTGTTTGGAAAGGTCTATTGAACAGGTAAATACGAATTTTGCATTCCCACCGGCCTTGGGTCCAACGTCACGGTGTACCAACGGGCCTTTGTCAGCATGGCGTTGTTAAGGGGTACTTGTCTCCCTTTGAATAATATTTGGTAAATCAAGGGGGCTGAGTGTCTAGAGATGTATCTTCTGGCTGGGAGCACAGGCTGAATTTGATAGGCCCAATTCATCTCGATATTTAGCTTTTTCAATGAAGAGGTTCTATTTTATGAAAAGGGGACTGTTAGGATGTGGCAGTGTCTAAGCGTAACGCCACCATCAGCTGGCGCGGAGCGTACCAAGAAAATATTTGTCCAAACTGCATCTTAGGTTGTCGGATACGGCACTTCACAGGCTTTGCAAGTTGACACTTCTGTTATATTCTCTATTTTGGGATCATATGTGTTAGAAATTTTCACCCCCTCGTATAAGAAGGTAGATCAGAAAACATTTATTAAGTCAAATCACCGAAACCTCTGGTGAACGCGAAATTCCTTTTTGTTATGCATGTTTACTTTTGAAAGTACGGACGTGCCCGGCAAATGTGAAAATAAATGTAAAATGTGGTAATAATTCGAAGCTTTATGTACATGTCCGATCAGTCATTGATCAAGCAGATTTCATATAGAAATAGTCCATAGGAAAACGGACCAATATTTCTGGGGGTGGGGATATAGTCAATTTTATCCGGAAGTTTGAATTTTGAATCAGGTTGCCGTATCAGTTGTTTTAAAGTAAAAATTGAATAGGGCTTCTCGATCAAAGCCGTGGTGAGGTATTTGACACACCTATGTGCTCAAAAGGCTGCGATTTTGTCTTGCAGCAAATGCCATTCGAGGGCAAATAACTCAGTATTGGAGTGTCCATTGTGTGAAACTGACGTAAAGAATCCGTCTTAGCTCCATCAGGGAGGTGTTATTAGCTGGAGATCCATCGAAAACTTTAATTTATGCTAATCCAATTAGATTGCCCTCAGACGTCAGAGTGGAGACTAAATCCTCTAATTGGGGACTATTGAACTAAAGGGCATTGAATTTCATTGTCTATATCTAGGCAACCTCATTCATACCTACAGCGACCCCAACAAAAAGGATTATTTGGAATAATGGTTTAATGTCTAACAAGTTGCCGGCGGTCAAGTACAAAACACTGTTCTGACATTCAAAAGGACTGTGTATTGCCAGAGAACCTAATGATGCTGGCAATAAACCAGTGCTCAAGATTTATGCAAATGAGCAAAAGAAGTGTAAGAGTAAACTTCGCTGTCGGATTTTGCCCAATCTCCCCATTCCCTCCCATGATTTAAAAGACCCATATTAAGCAAGTTATAGGAAACTACTAAAGTGTGTTGTAAATAGCATCGAAACGACGAAAACGTCAAAACCCTGAAATTAATTTACATCTTAAACGACAGGCAATTTTAGGGCAGGGGACAAATTTCCCGATCTGCTCTTCGCGATGTATAGCAGACGACGTGCCCCACTTTTACTTAGTTTCTAACAGCTCTAAAGGCTTTACACCCCCATTAATTCTCCCATTGACTTACACACTAAATCAGCTCCGTTTCGAGGCCCCTGCAGCCTTGTCAAAGTTCACATCTATTTCGAGCTACCCCTCATATGAAAGCTGAGAATCCGGGCACAACAAAATTTCTATACCATGACAGTTTACATTTTGAGCTATAGAAGGAGTTAAAGTTTTGGTAGGGTACATCCACCCCTAATTCTCTTCAACATAACAGAAAACATCACTGTTTGATATGAATTTAAAAAGCAGTCTAAATCACCTTCAGTTCACCCCAAATTTTCAACATCTACACTTTTGTATGTTCTCTTTGAGATTCATGGAGTTTTATTACCCTTTACCCAATGGACAGGTTATCATGACAAAAGTTGGTCTAAACCGGAGTTAATGGTACTACTTTTTTGAGGGTGGACATTTGACGCTCAAAAACATTACTCTATTGGAATCGTGAGGCCTTAAGCCTATTGAATCAGCAAGAACAACACACAAAAGAGATTATCGTCGGCAACTGACAACTAGTAGGGTTCAAAGAAAGAGTTTTCGATGAATCTCAAGCTAATAACACCTCCCTGGCTCCATAGATCCCCCAAAGGCCAGTGGACCAAAATATGTGCCATGGGATATGTGTTTGTCTATGCCTACTGTTTCACACCCTAAATGTATTAAATGCAAGAAATTTTTTCAACCACTATTTTCTACACAAGCAAACTCTTGTTGCACAGTTACATTGTCAGCAACCTTATGAGGAATTATTCATCAATGCCGAAGCATTAGCTTATTAAAACCTAGCCCTCCTTAAATGTATTGATGGTTATGATGAAATAACTCACTTCTGCGGCACGCTTATTAAAAACGCATTGTATTGGCGGACAACCCAACGTTTGAACAGATCCATAAATATGTAAACATCCCAGAGCTTGGGGATCTGTTCCATTTGACCTCCACCGGAACCTTGCCCATGGACCTCACCAAGAGCATGCACCAGGCTGTTAGGTGGGCCTCTGGACCCAAAGCCTCTGAATCATTCCCTAAACTCCAGCCATCCCGGTCCCGGTGAAAAATCGCACCCCTGGGAATCCCCGAGTCCTTTTTGTTCTAGCCAGCTGCCCCCTGTATAGGACAAATGTCTAAATTTACACTTCTTTGGAAGGGGTGCCGCCAGTTGGCATAAAGGGCGTGCCGCCCTCGTCTGGGATTTTTTCCAGTTTAGTGGGTGTGATAACGTGTGAAATCCCTGAGTGAACAGTCGCCTCGACGGTTTACTTGTTTTTACTTTCAATGAGGTCGGATTTTTTTAACAGGGAGTCCAAAACTTTCGGCGCACTTTGCGCGCTGTATAATTTCGATCTAACCGCCTAGTTTCGTTCCATACAGCCAAAATAGATTATCACTTTAAGGGACATGGGGCCTATTGCGTTTATATCGCATTACTGGTTCAGACGGAAAATAGCTTAGTATCATTATTACACCATTCAGTATCAATCAACTATCCTGGCAATAGCTTTAATTACTTCCTTAAAATATTGTGCGCTACATGAATGTTGCATCAAATATTTTTTTAAGTTTGGGCCAACAAATTATTCATACAAATTCTATCACTCTATATCTTTAAACCATAGTTTTGAAGGAATTAGATATTTTGTATTTCAAACACCTTATTTTCCTTTACCTGCATCCAGACCTAACACTAGACCCACTCAAGCCGGGTACAGGGTTTCGAGAACGAGGGCGGAGGTCCAGTGCTTTCAATCTAGAAGGGGGGGGGGGGACTTAGCGCAAATTTCGAGGGAGGTGCTTATCCCTCTGACCACCTCTGAATGCGCCATTGCTACTAGGTAGAGAACAGTTTTCTGTGAATTTCGGGAATTTCATTGATATGATCGCATAGTTATCTCAGGCGTGTATATTCGGGGGGGGGGGGGGGCTCAGTTGTTTGCCAGGCGCCCCCAAAATTGTGCGAGTCCTAATAAAATGTGTTAGAATTAAGGACGGCGATCGATGCCGTGACCCCATTTGATAGGTTACACCACCCTAAAAATTTCATCCTAGCTACGCCCCTGAGTTATCTATCTTTTTTATTGTCGTACGGTACGGCGGTAAGCGGGCCTATCGATATTTTATCGGGGAGACGAGTTGGATACGATGCAGTGCATGTTATCCCCGACATGGGTCATCCTCCCCTACAGTTGATCATATTTACATCTCAGTGAGTATAGATGCATCTATTTATATCCCTATGCAATTCCACATGTCAGATTGTTAGGCAAAATACTATATGGTCGTTTGCCTCGGTACATTAGCTACTTAAGTCTACATGTATTGTGCAAAACATAATTTGCCATGGAATAGCAATATAGGCTATAACATGTTTTCTTCAAATACGGTATGCCCCCCCCCCCCCAACCACCACCACCACCAGCCATCGCCATTGTTCACGCAAGCCGTCCCCCTGTCGTGGTTTCAGGTAATCCGTCAAGCAGTTTGGCCTCCGTCAGGAACATCTTGGCCACACCCTTTTCTTCGGAATTCAATCAGGGAGTTGTCATTGATAGAACTACAAATAATTATCCGCTTCAATCAGGGAGTTAGCAACTCCCTGCTTCAATTAGTGGACAATACCATCGCGAAAGCAGCGATCTCTTGAAAAGACATGACAATGGCATCTACAAGCTACCGTCACTTCTGCGACTCTAATGATGAACGTCTTACGTAGCCCTGTGTTGTGTACGCTGTACACTACACAGCCACTTGTTTGATCAATCGTACGCATAGTCACTGAGTGCCTCAGCTGTATGATCAGCTGTGCTGAATGCATTCTCGACATACTATTTCATGTGCATTCCTCAGGCCGCGCTGCTGCTGAAGACTGATTTTGTTCGATCTGCCAGTTTTCGAGCATAAAATCGCGAGTAAGTGACGTTGGATTATTATACGACCTGTTGAAGTGCATTTTCCTGCTAACAGAGAGGTCCAACGAAAACAGCCAACATGCCTATGAAAAAGAGCAGGGTGAGTTATTTATTTGTGCAGGGCATTGAACACCTTAGATTTGGAGCGTATTTCAAACTGATAATCATAGTATAGTGTTAGTGATCATTTGCATTTTGATATATGTGCAGCTCAACAGCTGTCGAAATGTTTCGTGTATGATCTTCATAGCACTACAGGTTGCTGGGGACGCTCACTTGTTCAGCGGGGTAGATCACTATTCAGCAAAGACATGTTGAATGATTGCTGTGGCCAAGTTTATGAGGCCAGAAATATGTGCAGGTCTATTGAGTTACGCCTATCGCTAACTTTGGATCAGATCTTTGAAAATTCTGAACTCGTAGAAATTCGAAGCCACACATTGGAAATGAGGGTTAGAGTAAGTGTTTGCGATACACTGAAAGAAGAATGAGTATCAATATGTCACATTCGCATCCGTACGTAGACGCAGGTAGCTGATATGATTATAAATAAATTTATGATTATAAATAAAATACGATGTGAAGTTACTCTTAAGAATATTGGCCACAGGCCTGTTTTCATGAATTGTACAGATCAAGTGTGCGGCTGAAAGAATTTCAGTTGTATCTCATCCTATTAGCGGCGCGAGGTACACTGGGCAAAAAATTAAAAGACACGGCATGAAATATTCGTGAATTTTTATATGTTGAATGCCAATCAGTTCTTTCGACTGTGCGAGCCTGACACATATTCACACTGAACGACAGGTTTACCTGCAACATGTCTCTCGAATCGAAATTGCGTGCTATATAAATACTAAAAGGTGTAATAATAACAAATTGATCGGGATATGGATGGACAATACTCGACTTAAAGCCTACAAGAGTTTGTTGACATTTTCACATTTTTCATCATATTCAATGTACGCGGAGCTCCACCGACTAGCATTCAATAGAATGACAAGCATCCTGCAACTAGCAATTGTAGAAACCGACTTAGTACAATTAGCAGCTCAAAGCCTCGAATGTGACCCACGCCATGAGTTAAGTTTTTTACAATGAGTTAGCCTTGTGGCTGAATTCTTGTAAACACAGAAAGGAATCAAGGCTTAGTTTTAATCCCATAATATGGCTCTCATTTGTTCCTTTTGCCTTTTTAAGGTTAAGTTACGCCTTTCTATTCCATGCAGCTTAAAGCTTCGATGTGTTTCTTTTGAATGCAAATAAATCAATAACGATCGTGTATTTAGCATCAGGTGCAACTGTATTACAAGTGTAGAATTGAATTGGCCATGGAGACTAGAGAACAGTAGACGCAGTCACTTGTGTACATACATGAATGATTAGTCGCTCTTGTGAAGCAGAACAGAACAGAATACACACAAAAAAGACTATTAAAAGGATTTGGTGAGCAACTTTGCTAATCCTGTCTACAGAGGGCGGATCCTTGCCAATCGCAGCCTGTAGGCCACATGTACTTACAATATGCTCCATCACTTTTATTAAAGAGGGGATGAGCAAGCAATTGGGAGAGGGGAGAGGGTACCTGAGGACAGAGGTACTGATAGGTGATGAGCGATTTTATTTTGGCTTAAAGAAATATGGGGGTGGGGGGGGGGGAGGGCAAGGCTTAAGCCAGAGAGCAGTCCAGGAGTCATTTGGACTCCCAAAATTTTGCATTGACCCATATGTATAATACATTTTAATACACAAACTTGACTAGAATTTACTGTTTGGACTCCCTGATCTCACCATGCTGGCTAAAGTCCTGGGGGTGGGGAGGGGGATGTGAGGGACCACGAATGAATGGGACCAGGCCTGTCAGTTTCATTTTCAAGGGTGGTGCAGGGGGTTGAGCATGTTTACCCAAGATTTAAAGCACATATACATTTTCCAGCAGCTTGAAATAGTATCATTGCACTAAAATCAGCAAATTTTCTTCCAAAATTTTCCCAGCCTTCACCTTGCAAGCATGTGGGAGGGGCAGGCCCATAAAGCCAGACAAGGTATTGAAGGGGGCAAGCTAGCTCATGGGGGGGGGGGAGGGCAAAAAATGATCAGGGCAAGATATACTAAAATGCAATAAGGCAATGGATTATGGTAATTTTGATCCATTGGAGGGCCATATTTTTTCCAGGGGGCTATTCCCCCTGCCCCCAGGCTATGCACTTGGCAAGGGGATGTGGCACTGAAGGTGACACTTGATTAGGAGCAGGTCTAGGAGAGGGGAATGGAGGCTTGACACCCCTTCAATTTTTTTCTGAACAATACCAACACACACCACAATGTCCTAATATTTGGTTCATTGGCCAGTTTTTTTTTCCATCCCAGTCCCTTTGAGGAACCTGGACCAGCTACTGTGTACCAAAAGAGAGTTCTGTTATCTTGTTCTCCCTCTTGAGTCCCTGTTTTGAGTACATTACCATATTTGTACTAAGTATGGTACCAAAAGGGATCATAATATAGTGCCAAGGTCTGATGAATCTCCATGCTACGTACTCCAACCCCCAAACTTTATTGTACCCACATTTTACAGCTTGCTGTCCGATCTGAAAAAAAAAAACTTTTCTCCTTTGTAAAAGAAATGCTTTGCAGTTTGCTTACTTCAGGGGCAGAAAACTACCATGGCCGTGCAAAGAAATTTTGAAGGCAGGGGCTACAGTGTCAATATGCCGAGTGGGACCCACATGCGGAGAACCTGTGGGTATGAGCCCAATGAAGTATTAGCCATGGTGCCCTTGTGGGTCCAACATTGGAACCCTTGCCCGTTAAAAATACACCATAAGCCCACATGGGCCCCTAAGTACTCAACCCAAGTCCATGAAAAGCCCACCATGCCCCTAAATAACTCACATTGGCATACTGATTGGGAGACTAAGCACAGCACCATTATCAGTTGGCCTTGAGTGCACCAAGAAAAAAATTGCCATAAAAGCTTCCCATATAACAGGAAATGGCTCGTTCCCTTCCTGGATTCAAACAAACTTTTAACATTTGTAATATCCAAAGATTTCAAAAATCGATATGATAAATATTTACAAAGATTTCTTTTGGGGGCCGGGGGGGGGGGTTCAACTGCCCCTGCTACCTCCCACTTTGTACGGCCATGGAAGCTATACATATAGGCACATGAAGGACCCTTTTCCCTAAGTTTCAAGTCGAGGTACCACTTACCGTCCGCACTGAGTTTACTTGAAGGAGAAGCGCCCCACAGTTTGTTTTGGGAGTTTGGGGACATGGTTGATGTGCTATGGTATGGAAATCTGCAACTGTGCTTCAAACAGTGAGTTTCTATATAGCAACTCCCTGCTTCAAAGACGCTTGATTCACGTTTCCGCAAGTTTTGTAATAATTTCTTTAGTACTGAAGCATTGATACCTGTCAGTCTATTCTACAACTGGTCAGGCTTGACATGGAAGTACTACGCCCGAGGTAGTACTTTCTATACTCTAAACAGGGAGTTGCTGTCAAATAGCAACTCCCTGCTCTAAAGAATTAATCGCTACCACATTGAATGGACGAAGAAATGCCAGCTCTAGATTAAATTGCAAGTATAAGGAAAGGCCCGTTTTACACTTCCAAATTTCCACACGCTATAAAGCTATTAGAACCTTATATGGCCACCCCATGCTCCTGACCAATCGCGGACATTGCTCAGGGTTGAACAGTGTTCAACTTTCATAACTTTATATTATAGCACTATACTGAGCTATAAATCGGCCTTAAAACATTGAAATATGACCTCGGCTTGAACGCCGTAATTATTGAATTTCATTGATTGGTAAATTGTGTGGTCCGTACAATTACATGGCGCGCATAGTGTGTCTATATACTCAGCCATTATAGTTCTGTGCATGGTTGCAAGGCACTAGTTCAACAGTTTCACATACCAGAGTTTTAATCACATTTGATTACTGTTTGATTAGGGTTAGTAAGGGTGTTATGAGCAAACTTTAAAGTCTACCTCGTCCCAAACTATGTATTTTAACCTTCAGTCTTCAGCCGAAGCTGTGACTTTTTTAAGTGTCTGAGTGGGTTCAACGTGTATACGTGTTAGAAAGTACCGTAATGCCCATACGGTGTAAATAAACAGATCTACCCATACACGTTATGTAATGAGCATCCGAGAAGATTCTTTGCTCCATTTTATATACCAAGTGCAAACGCTCTCTAATGTTTGCCCAAACCCTTTGCTTGAACTGAAATTCAAATTTGATCAGTTGCACGGTGTCAGTACTAGACTCGGACATAATAGACCATAAGTCAACAGTTGCGTGCCGTTAAAGGTTGTAAAGTTAGGTTTGAAGACCGTGTGAGGGTGGATAAAACAGCTCCTGAGAGCTGACCATTTGTACAAGATTGAAGTCATTAGCTAGTTTGACATTTACCAGAGTTGATCTTTCACAGAAGATTAAAGTCCGTTAGAGAGGGAGTGTTTTCTACTGTGACAGGTTTGGTTTGCACTTTCGTAGGAACAAGCACGAGACTTACAAACTTTTGAACTAGACAAGGAGTAGTGGTTCATACCAGTGGCCAGGGACGGCGTCAGGATTTGACCGAAGAGGGGGCAAAGCTTCCTGGCGGGGGTTTGGGGAAGCAATTCGACGCCCCGTAAAAGGCGCACGAGGCGCTTGGAAAATTTTGAGGTTTTTTTAGAAAATTTTGGGTTTCTTTTGAAGAAAATTTAAAAAATTTCCCATTTCAATGAACATTTGAAAATTTTGGGCTTGGGAGGATTACCTCTACTTGGGAGAGAGAGAGAAAAAAGTAATCCGTCGGGGATTGCATAGGCTACTTTCCCTTCTGTTATTTTATATCCACTGAGGCTGCCTGATGAAACTGGAAAATTTCCCTAAAGGACAAAGGCAGTCAGCTTGCCCGACGTGGGAAGGGGGGGGGGGGGCGTCACTCCCGACAGTGGCGTGGCCGAAACAATTTTCATGGGAGAATAAGGGCATGCACCATTTCAAAATTTCATTGGTGCATCAAATACTAGCGATTTTTGTCACTCTTGAGTTTTTCATGGAGAGGGTTGTGGTGGGGGTGCGACTTATGAAGGGCGCCAGTCCCCACTCGTCATTTAGCGACATCACTGGTTCTAACCCCGCCTCTTTGCCGTCGGTGTCCGTGACGCCTGTTGTAGATTAGTCATCGGAAGACAAAATGAAAATTGTTGAATTTGACCAATAAATGCGAGTTACCATAATTCGTTGATCCTTATATTTGTAAAAGCGTGAACCACTTTCAAATTACGGAAAATTTGTTGATTTGGTGGGTGGTTGCAAGGTATAACAACATATGGTTGCTACATTTGCTAACGCTTGAAAAGATCACTTTGGGGTACTTACGGTGCTAGAACTTAACGAGTTTGGTTCCAAGAGTGTACATGACAGACTCTGACACGCCCATGACATAATGGTTTGGTCTTTGTGAAATTGTGACGTCAAACATGAAAATGAAAGATTAAGATACATTGACTTTTTTATCAGCCAATAACTGTAGTGCTATTGTTAATTCATGTGGAATGTGTATACGTAGGCGTTAATATGTTCCTCTTGGTGATGTTTGGTGATTGCTATGGGATGAAAACAAGAAAATGAAAGGAGACTGGAAAGTATACATAAACTTTGAGCTCGGTATTGGCACTGGTCACGGCATCATACTGCCAATGTGTAAAACCTTTACGATTAAAAAGTTAACCGATAGCCTGTTTGACTGCGTGTGGTTTCGACTATCCCCATACACGTTTACGACACAAGTACTACGCCTTATCCAAAGTTTTGCACATTGTGGCAGTTGGCTATGTACTCCTTTTTCTTTTCCTTTTTTTTTAAATTAGAAAAAAGGACGACAGAAAATGAAGACAAAACATGCCTGGCCCAGTAGACTATGCTACCTTTGTACAGGTGTATAGCTGCTCTCTGGACCGTAAAACATATTTTGAACTGAGACTGCAGTATTCACAAGTTTGTCAACATTGAACTCGACCAAAGTTCAGCGACAGTCGCAGCGTACTTTTTTAGTCTCTTGAGTAGTGTCCTGCCGAGAGATAGGCCAGTTTTTTGTGGTAAATAGTTATAGCCGGGTCAGTTTCATTTACTGACCCCAGTCATGCAAATCATTTCGGTGTTAAATTGTATACAGGGATTAACAGTTTAAGGTCTTCACGGGGTTTCTTTCAACCGTGTAGTGTTACGAAGGTGGTAAAAATTCTCGTAAAAACCCACGAATCATCAAAAATTGCCATGGCAACTGCCTTGAACTCCGAATTGGAAGGTCACTCACTCAATGTGATATATACGTCACGTATACAAACAGTAACCAAGCACAGGTTAACTCACGATTGTGTTTTTGATTTTGATGTTTTGTGTACAGCAACTGCTTTTAGGCTTCAGCACTTCTTTCACTTCGGGGTAGTCAACTGCAATGTTCTACATTTTAGAAATGAAGTTTCCAAATCTCGCCGAAATCTTGTTGAAATCTTGTCACCATGTCTCGTAATTTGCTGGTGTAAACGGTTTGTAGTCCTAACTGCTGTAGAGATGCAGGCGTATAGGCCTGTAAGCTTATTGAATGCGATCCGCCCCACACCGCTCCACACCGTTGTTACAACCCTATAGAGCTATACAGCCAAGTTTTGTCCTAAGCAGCATGCCCATATTGGGCCCATATGGTCAAATGCGGCTGCTGAGATTTGGCCCTCGTGGGTCCCACATGGGGAGAATTTGCCCATTGAAAATGCACCGCAGTTAGTCAACATGGGCCCGAACATGCTCAACCCATCATTTACCCAAGACCCACATGGACAACATAATAACCGCACATTGTACACACATAGCCCATGCTCATATATAAGCCCACAATGTCCCACCTTGGCATGTGATATGTGTAAAGGGATGTTGGTGTGAGACATTTTCTTAATTTTGCGACTGGTCATTGCCAAAACCATGGGACATGGTGTCGAACTTTCGACTTTCGAACTTAACGGGCACTCCCAGACAGACTGACATGAAACTTTTCATCAAAACCATTGTATCTTCATGTTTTAGTGAACAAAGTATAGCTGCCACGGAGTTCCCCATTAAACCAGTTGCATGTGGCTGGGTGATTGTGTCCATGCAGTGTGGGAGGTCTCGAGGCGGTTCTCGGCCTCAGAAATCGAGCCGGGGCCAGTTCCAGTCCAATCCGAGGCGACCTGTTAAATGTTGCCGAAAAGTCCCAAAGATCCCATGCAAAAGAGACGATTTTTTTCCTCTTAGAAATCAGAATCATTTTCATGTCAAGAAATATGTGTCACGTTTGTCGTATAGTATCGCGGTGATATCTAATATGACGTCTACATATACATGGATGGGCAGGGGTTTGGAGTAAAGCCCAAATTGTGGGAGTCATTTAAACTGGCAAAGTCAAAATGGGATCGAGAGGGCGGATTTTTTCGCCGAGAAGGACTGAGCAAACGATTTCAGTGTCGATGTGGCCAGTGCTGTGGGCATGCATGCATGATAACCGCCAGACCACCACCTCAAAATAAAAAAAATAAATGAGTGAATGAATAAAATAAAAATAAAAAATGGTGGGGTAAGGAGGGGACATAATACAAGGGGGTCGTCTTGGGGAGAGGTAGAAGGGGGAGGGTGTTGAGAAATTTTTGCTGTTGTAGGGACTAAGATGCCAAATGTGCAACGTTTTACATAGTTTTTCCCTGAACGGACATTCCATTTCTCAATATTTTTATGTTAAAATCTATTTATTGGACTTTTCTTTGTTGGGGAGGGGAGGGCACGGTTCCCCTCATGCCCCCTTCGACTACGCGCATGATCCACAAGCACGGTATCATACAGCATGTACCCTAATGCGTACACCTGCTCAAGCGTATAGGCGCGTTATGTTGGCCATCAGCAAGCAATGATGAAGTTACGCCGAAGATCTCTGAATGCGTTCATTGCTAACTCCACACAACTGCAATTAGCAGCTTCTTGTTCTCATCTCTGTGTGTTTGTTTTTGTAATCACTCATTTTCGTAAGCTACGTTTAGAACAACTGTCTTATAAGCAATACTCCAGATAATTAAAAAGTGGAGGTTATCAAACCTATTAAAATTGTATAAGGATGAACTTGTTGAAGAGTATAATATTTCCCCATCGCGTCTGGATGTTTCATACGACTCACGTACAAAATTAAATTTTTCGTTTGCTGTGAAAGAAAACAATATCGTGTCGGGAGTTTTTCAAGATTTAAAGTGAAAGTTTTTGTGCGCGTTAAATTTTACTTTGCTGTAATGAAAAGTCATGTTTATACTCCAGATAAACTATACACCTCATGCCTTCTACCGTCCAAGGGCAGTTTACTATTAGTTGCTAGGCAACCTTCATTTGTCGCGAAACCACGCCTTGCGTGTGAAATATTTGGGTTAACTGTCTGCGAGGAAACGTGTGATGGTGTAATGTTATTTTACCCCTTGAGACTAATTATGATGTTCACACAAAAAAACTCTCCGTTCAAGTTTTTGTTCATTAAAGAATTATTCGATGTCCTGGGAAAATTGTGAAAGAGAATCGTTTTCGCTGAAACGAGAAAGTGTATTAATAAATGGCTCTTGCATTTGACATCTTGCACGGCGTGTATATAGTAGTTCCTTTCAGTGGGTTTGTAATCAAAAGTTGGTTGCGATTTGTTAAACGGAAAGAGGGAAATGGTGGGGGAGCTGTTTATAAAATGAAACGATGATGTATTTATAAAACATGTATTTATTATCATTTATCAGTCAAGATTGTCATTGTCATTGTCCGTCTAGCAACGTCACACATGAGTCTAGAAACTGTTACAGTAGTATTGTCCCGTAATGATGACACAATTAGCAACATTTCTTCAAGTTTCATACCTGTAACTTCTGTGGGGGTTGCCCACTAAACCTAAGGGTTCACAAGACCGGTTTGGTCTAGCGGACCTTCGATCTAGTGAACGTTCTGTCTAGTGAACCCTGCTCACTTCTGTGAGGCTTCATCCGTCATGAACTCCAAAGATTTATGTACCATTCGTTAACCTTGGATTGTGTGATAGTAATTTTGTGTAGGTGTGCTTGTAAGTAGAGATTTTAATTTATTTTGTAGTTGATTTATCTTCAGTTAATCACAATCGACAATTTGATAGGAGATTGTGGAATCAGAGAGGGCGGGGTGGGGGAGGACTTACTGTGTAGTACTGTGCAAGTCATTAAAACAATTTCAGTACCAGTTGTGCTTTGTGCAGTGGAGGATACCCTGGAAATGTGAGTGTAGCGACTATCTACAGTGATCAGCCACTCATGAATGTACGTAACTAGTGAGTACGTTATAGTTCACGTTTTGATCTTAACACCAGGGCTTTATCGTAACTGGGGTTTGTGCTCATACTCGCTTTTCAACTTTGCACTCCCTTTTCAATTTTTGTACTCGTTTTTTTTTTGCAAATTTTCTCGCAACTGTGACACTCGTTAATTTTTTCGTTCTCGTCGAAATCATAACCAGATACTGAGGTACGCTATACTCGGCAGTGGTAGACTTGAATCATTGCTAAATACACCCAAGGCATCATGGGAACTGGGAGTTTAAAAGATGGGCTAGCAGAGTTAGTCTATTGTTTGCACTCCCTGTTGCTATGATCCCTTGGGTGCATTTAACAATGATTAAAGTCTGCTGTCGCACTCCGTGACATTGTACTCGCATGATTTGTAGGATAGTATTTATGCAACATTTTGTGGTTGGCCCCAAAATTAAATAACGAGTAGCATCGACATGGAATCCATGAATGTTGTTCTGTGTCTAATAGGATTAAATCCTGGAGGGTAACTTTACTGGTACCGTGTGTGCAAAAAAGTGAAAGGCACGTCAAGGTTGTACCCATGACCTCACGACAAAAAGGCTGCGAATCTATTCTCACATAATTATGATCCTTTGCAAAAGGGGTCAGGCTTAGTGTGTGTCTCTGCTCAACAAGGCACATTCCCTTTGCTGCAAAGCATGTTTTTCGTAGCACAGAATACAATAAATATTTTCATACAACATGTAGACTACCACGCAGACCTCCGAAATTTGTTTATATATTAAAAAATCCGAATGTTTTTGATGACAATGTTACACAAACACTGTGGGAGATTCTATTCTCTAGCACTCAAAATGTCGCGACAGAATTAGGCAGCTTCTCACAGTGGAAGTACATTACCTCTAAGACTCTCCACCTGTGAGTCTATAGAAGAGTTTTTCAATGAAGCGAATCTTTTGTGTGATCAACGTATATTGTCAATATGACCGTACTTGCATGAAATGCCCCATTTGTCTTTGCATTAATCTTCGATCGCAATAGATGGGATGTGACAAAATAGTGCATTTGACGCTCGTGTAAATTTGAGAGTCAAGACCGGTTTGTAAAGTGTTTGTGTTGGGGCGAACAATGAGAAACGTTCGAATCGTGCAGGCTCTTTATTTCTCTTCAAGGCAAAATATTGTAACTGATGAAGTTAACGCACTTGGCGTATCAGATTTCCATCGAAACCAATGAATGTTCCGGGATTGGGAAGATGACATTTGATCAATGACTTGTCGACTTACAGTGGGAGATCTTTAGCTAAAGGGTTGGGGACGGGTGACTGCAGGGGGATAGGGGAGGTCTCTCCAAGTTTTTTTTTTTTTAACTTGCCTAACTTTTGAAAAGAAAAGCGTGGTAAGAAATTTTATTGAACCAAAGATTTGCCATATTTTGAACATTACTGGATGTAATTAACTGATTATAATGTCAATATTTTGACTTGAGCATAACGAGCTTCCTTCAGATTGAAATCGGCCTGCTAGCCCCCAAGACCCTCTTCACGTCTATAACGCTGCCTAAAATGATTTGTATATCACTCAGCTGAAAGGAAAACCGAATGATTTAAATTAGATATTAAATGGTGGACAAAAGAAAGACAAAATTCATGGTTTTGTGAGGCCTTGAACTCGGGATAGCATTTAACGCACGTGACCATTTGCGACCTCACTTGTCCATAATAACGCTCATCGCTGTGGCTACGGAGGGAGGGGGTAGGGCACTAGGGGCACAGGAGCGCATTATTCCCCAGAATGTTCCAATTTTAATATTGCAAACATACTAACGGGCCGTAGAAAAGGGCGTGTCCCCCAATGATCTGAAGTATCCCTCAATTAATTTACCATGGCAACGTCGCCGGTAGAGCTCACCTCTAGCTGTCAAGATGCATCTTGCAGTAGGGGCCTATTACACTACAACCGCATACTGAAATTTTGCATTCTGGCAAAGGACAGACACACAGTCAGGTATAGAGACAGATTGGCAGACAGTTTTAGATAGAAAATAGGTGCAAAAAAAAAGTCAAAAGAGAAGTGGTATATGGCTCATTATATATGGTGACCGGGGTATATGAATCGAAAGAAACAAGCTCATTGAGCCACCCAGACACGCAAATGTACGCGTACTCGTACAGAAAGGAAAGCCGGTCATAACCGGTCACACATCCTATTATAAAATAATAATAATAACAACGACGACGATGACGATTTATTTGCTGTACCCCTGTGGTAAAATCGACATAGAGATCGTGCCTTACCATGACTGTTACTACATAGCCTATAGTTCCAGAGGACGATGCATTGTAACTTACAGCTCCATGGTACAACGTACAGTACAATGGATCTTACACCCTTCGGAAGGGCAGTCCCATAGCCGGGGCAGAGGTGGCACCTCCTAAAAAAAGTTTTGCCCCCTAACATATCTCGCCCTCTAAAAATATTTCGCCCCTGGAAGCAATCTGATGCCCCTCGTTACCTTGCGTGGCCACAGGCTTGCAGAAGGGTATTATTTGCCACACTTGGGATGAACTAATAGGCCCATGGAACCCCTAATCTACTAAGGGCTTTAACTCCATATAGGCGGAAGCTGATTTTATCATATAGGCCTAGTCTACCTTATGTAGCATTCATGTCCTCATGTAAAAGAGCATTAAAAAAGTTTCGATGTTTCTCTTCAAAGTGGTACACGGGAGTGAGCCGACCTCCAACATGGACCAGTCCTGTGAGACCAAGCGTGTGTCGGTCGCGGGTGCTAATTAAGTTAAAACATTTTATCAACTGCAAAACATTACGAGATCGAACGTAATTAGTTATGTTTACATACTAGGTACAACTTGATAAACCTTTCCCGTTGGGTTTGAGAAGCACACTAACCTCCCACGGGTTTCTTACAACCGTCCGTACATCGATTGAAATGTGGTTTAGTATCCTTCTACGGTGTGACAAATAAAGCGCGGGAAAGCGCAGTCAATCTAATCCAACTCGTTACAAGAACATAGAAATAAATGATGTGGTCTACGTATACAGTGCAGTGCTTTTGTATACTTCTTCTGTTGTTCCGGCCTCAAGCGCTTCATTTCATTTCCCATTTATCAGGCAAAGATAACGACTCACTGTGGAAAGCCATGCCGTGTTAAGACGGACATGAAACAACGCATACACTTAGCTCGTCTAACGTAAATTAGCCTGCGTAACTGACCTTAATGTTGCTCATTAAATCAATGAGATCTTTGACAGTAAGTTTGCGGAGCTGGAAATGTATTATGAAAGTTGGCCACAGCTCTGCATGCAGAGTTTTTGCAAATGGGCAACAGATTCAGGAAATATTAAGCTTAGGGATTTCGTCATAAAGAACCTTTAAACCAAACAAAACACATTGCGCCCTCTATTACCAATTCCATAACAATATGGCATTCGCAATATAATTCGTAAACTCATAGTTAATAATAACAAAAGAATACTCCGTACTCGCATTTTGATTTCATCGCACTGTAGTAATCTTTGATACCGGTGCAGTGTTAGACTCATGTTGACCCCAGCCCTCACGGGCAGAGTCTCACTCAGTCCTGCCTTTCGCCAGTCGGACATGACTTCTAGTTGTGAATTATGTGAGACACAACCAGACGGCTTAGACGGCAGTGCGCGTTCGAATAACACTTCTGCCCTTTTTCATCGGAATAACAGCAACTTACCAATCGAACAAAGGTACTACGCGTCTCGCAGAATTTCAGCTGTGTTGTTAAACCATTTAAATGTTGAAGTGGGTAGTGGCAAGTTCCTCAAGGTGTCTCGTATATCACATTGAAGTGTTGTTTCCATAAGGGTAAGGGACTATTCACACACGGGCATCAGCAGCTCGCCATAGGGGCAAGGGGACAAGTGCCCCCAAAAGTTTGCAAAGCATGGTCTCAATCTTGAAAAAAATAATAAAGATAGTAATAATAATAATAACAATAACATGTTGTCTGGTTATACGAGATGGTATAGATAGAAAGTATTTCTAATTTTGGACGAATTCATCCCTTCCATCTCACAAATGTCTTATATTTATTTATGAAGTTGTATATACTATTGCAAAATTTCTCCGTGATTGTCGAGTATCTATTTCGCGATAATTTCAAGGTTCATCCAAGGTTTACTGGGTCATTCGACCATTGGTTATTAAATTTAGTATTCTAGGCGTCGTGGTTTCAGTTTATTTTCAGGCACGTATGCAGTTTCTTCAATGGAGGGAGGAGTTTCCAGTTTATGATAAAGAAGATGATAAAATCATTAAAATGTCACACTCTCTAATAGACTCTTTTCCCAATAGGAATTACAAAGGATTGTGGGATAGAATTTTGGTGTGAATCGTTTTTTGCCACAGCAAAATGCCATTGACAACAACATCGCCTACCAGAACTCCGTCCCACAATCCATTGCAATTCCTATTTGGAAAAGGGTCTATAGAGGAGCCATCATCAGTTGGCGCGTAGAGCTAACAAGAAATTTCTTTAGCTAAAAATGTCTCCAAAGTGCGTTGCCGGAAACAAAAGTTGTAACTTGCTTCAAGGCATTTGTTTTACTTTGAGTTTTCATGTGCTCAAAATTTTTTACTTCCCAAAAAGGGTGAATAGGAAGACTTTTATTTTGTGAAATCACTGAAACCTTAAAGGGGATATGGCGTTACCCAAACCAGGGAGCTGCTGGCAACTCCCTGTCCAAATATATTTAGGAATAGCCGTATAGTTCTAAATACAGTAAGTGACTGCACTTTGATTAACGTTCATTCAAACAATACAGCTCCACTTTGGTTGGTCAACGATGACTTGTACAGTCAGTTGTGTACCCAATTAAGCCCACACACAGTCACTGTGTGTTAATATATATGGCCCCGAACAAATTTAAGTCAGTGAAGGCTAGGTAGTTTGAAGGTGTACTAGACAGATGCTTTTTGTTTAAAATGGAGGCGGGGCTAAAAAAAAACAAAAAAACAAAAAAAAACAAAAAACAAAAAAAAAAAAAAAAACTTCTAAGGGAGAATTTTAATATCTGGGGTGAGATTGCAGAGCCTTTAACCACCAATGATCGCGAAAGTCGCTCTGCTGCGTGCTTAGTCTTCTAAAGCCATACGTGCTCGGCATGTGTGAGGATTAATGTAAAATGCGATTATTTTTAATTCGCAGCTGTATCAAACTTGAATTGGTTGAAAGTTCTCAAGGCATCCTCTTTTAGTGTTCAAGTTAATGCAGTAGAAGCAGTGCATTGGAGAATACGGATGGGCAAAAGTCATGTTTCGCCCGAGTTTTGAACCGAGTTGCGAGAATGTTTTAAACAGCCGTTTCATTTGTTTTAAAAGAACATCAGATGGTTGAGCAAAGCTGTAGTGAAGCTTCTCTGACTGACCAGTTCGACTGGTGAATTGCCGTTCTTAAAAAATGTACCGGGAGGTGCTGAGATTCCATATAGTGCTGTGTCATAGTTTTCAAGTGCCTTTATCTTTTCGTTATTTTAAGAGACGATGCAGGAAACCAACATGTTTATGGCTCCTTGGTAAAGGTGAAACGTATTGTTACACAAGGAAAGAAACAAAATGTTTAAGGGTGGAACTGACTTGGTAGTTGAGTGAAAACTGCTTTGCATTCTAAAGGTCAAGTCCCGTGGCACCTCCTGGAAATTTTCGGGGGGGGGGGCGGGGAGGGGGAAACTGCCTGTGATGCGGTTTCTGGTCGTGAGACACAGGAAGTTATCTGATTCAGACCTTCACTGAGTCGGTTCAGCTGTGAGCCTGTCGAGCAGTGATGTTGAACAAGGACTCTCCATCCCTTTCAGCTTTTGAGAAAGTAGTTAGAAGGGATTGAGTATACACTCTGTCAGTTGCATGGGGAGGCTAAGGGAGCAGGGTTGGCAGACATTAGTACACTCTTGCCTCATTTCCCTCAGAGCTCTAGCCGAATTTTGCTGGTGTTTGTCCACTATCGAATTAGTGTAGGGTCTGCTTTGAGCTCAAGTGTCCAGTACCTTAAAGTGGTTAACTTAAACATTGGTAATGTGCATAATTTAGGCTGTCTTAGGGCTCGATTTTAACAGAAGTCCGGTCGCCCGTGACGACCAAAATTTGTGACGGACAACACACAAATTGAAAAAAAAAAAAAAACAGACTGCTTCTAGGGTTACTGCAAATGTCTTTGTGGTCTACTAAATTTTACTTTGGACAACCAAAAAAGGCAGACAGGTTGTCCAATGGACGACCATAAAATTTTCTTAAAATCGAGGCCTTTGTCTCATTTTATCCAAATGGATGAAACCATTTTATCTGTTTCCCCTATCTCTTATACGCCTATGCAGTAGCAATTACCTGTTATGATTGTATATATTATTGAAGATAGTAAAGCGCATGACTGACTGCCTGCCTGAGATGGTTTCCGAAGAGCTTTTTAATGGGACATCGATAAACGAAAAGTAATCACCATACTGCTACTTCACTATCCGGAGCAGATCATTGATATTGCCGGAGGGGGGGGGGGGGAGTCGTCCGAACCTCTTTGAGTACGGACCTGATTTTGTCCTCCCCCTCCAACAAATTTTCCTTGAGCCGTCTATGCACACGAAATTGTAATGCGAAAAGTGGGAATAGTTGGGTCGAAAAATAGCGTATGGGTGATTCCGTAAATAGGGGGGTCAACTTGTGACATTTGGGTAAAATTTCCAATTTCATAATTAAAAATCAAACTAGAAATTTTTTCTTTTCATATTATGTTTGGGAACAGGAAAAGTGCAAATCATGTGAAAAGTTTGAAAAGAGTTCTTCGTAACAATAGTTACCGCTCAAAATAGGCTCATTTTTCCCAGTGTAAACGGGACACCAAACACAGAATTTCTAAATAATACTACAAACATAACTTTAGTCTTCTAAAAAAAGGTGTGCAACCTTTTAGATGGTATGTTTTATGATCATCTATGAAATGGAAATGCATAAAATGGGGAGATTGGGTTGAGCGTGTGGAAAATGTACTCCTTACAAGCGGGACACCATTTGGTGTCCCGCGGTGTCCCAGTTTACTAAGTGCAACTTTCTTCTCAAAACTTAACTATACAGATCTGTGTGAATGGAGCAAACTTGGCATTTTTTTACTAACTTTACATAGTACCGGTACTTGGAAATGCATCAGGAGACTTTAAATTATTTCAAGTAAAATTGTAGTAAAATGACAAATTAAAAATTTGCCGTGGGACACCAAAATTTTACACTGGTTTTACACTGGGAATTTGTACTCTATTCACAGTGTTATTCCATCTTGCACATACAGAATTAGTAGAGATGTATATATTCCAAAGTACTACACAGTTGCTTCCTAAAAATACATCTTTGAACTTATTTAAGATTTTGGGGTTTTATACAGATCATTATATTAACAGAAAATGCTTCACTAAATTTGTAAATGTCACGCTCTTGGTGCCTATTTACATTGGGGATAAAATCAGTTTTTGGCATATAATATCATCACCAGTTATTGATATGTTTAGTTCTTTGTAGGATATATGAGGCACCACTAAAGCTTGTGACTGAGACTGTCTCCCTTTACTTCAATGCTTTAATGCACTGCCAGTTTGAAGATGAAATATATCACTTAGTAAAGTGGGACACCAAATCTACTGACTCCCTTATTTCCGGAATCACCCGTATATATAATCTGCCTGGGAGCTGCATGCCCCACTTCCCCTTCTCGTATGGTTATCCCATTAGTATAGGCCTGTCTGTAGTCAATGTCTGTAGTCAAAGTCAGCGATTGCCCGCTCGGCGGACGTGTATTACACATGCGCCTCTGTTGGCTGTACTTATAACATCAAAAGTATTTACGTGAAACTTGAAGAGGCGAACATATTCGACACCTACTACGAAGGACGATGACTTTCTGTCCGGCTCGATATGTCAAGGCTTACACTCTGACCTTTCTATTGGGCTAACCTGCAAATGTTTTCACTTCTTATCATGGGCCCTACTTTTCTGGACGGGTGAATCTGAAAGTTAGACCGTATGTATAGTGTGACGTGTCACCTCACCATGTATTAACCTGCAAAACGTCTATAGGAACTTATCTACTTGCATCTTATCATTTTCGTGATTGGTATTCCAGGAGTGTACTTAAACATTACGCCGACAAGTTTCAGTTCAAAGGTCACATCGTGCCGTTCACGTACAGGTGCAAAGTGTGCACTGCTTCTGGCACAAGGAGGTTTACTTGAACAGTGAGGTCTGTCCTACGGGGCGGATGATTGATACCCAAATCGTAGGTAGTCGCCCTCGTAGGCATTGCACTGATTGGTATGAGAAATATTGGGGTATCATAAGAATGATGGAGATGCATTGATAAGTCAGTCCCGTGTGCAGGTGTGAGGTAACTTACACAAAGTCAAGAGGACTCCCAAACCTTTGTAATTCATAAAATTGTTTGAATTCTATATCAAGGCATTCTTTAAGTCAACCAACATGAAGAGAATCATTAGATTTACTCGTACAGGGCGAGTCAACCGGGACAAGTGGATCACTTTGAGAACGGCCAACACGTATACTTGGGGGCTAGAAACAGGTCAACAGGTTCTGTGAATGAAGGCAAACTATAGAGAGTGGCAGTCCCCTGGGCAGTCAGAGGAGAATTGGGCTGTATCTGAATTCTGACAGAAGAAAAGACTATCATTTCTTCTCTTGCCTACCTTCCACCAGAAATGGTTCGTAGAACGTTTTATGGTGGTGGTATTTTGGTTAGGTTGGAATAATTCTACAGCTTTTTAGTGGGCACTTATAGACCTCGGTTGTGTTTAAATTGTGAACTTTTACGTTCTGTAGATCATAATCACGGCTAATTGCATACATGGATCTTACTACGGGTTTAGCATCGACGTGGTGTTGCATAGAATTTCGGAATTTGGAAGGGGTGGCTACAAGATATTAATTTCACCAACTGGTACCGCCTTTATTTCGATTTTTCATTTTCTAAAATCTCCCAATTCCCAGGAGGTTTGACACATGACCCAGCCCCCACTGGCATACGCGGTCTTGGTAAAGCCTAGGAAGTCGAATATGTTTGGTAGAAAAAGATGATTCGACCCGTGGTCTTATCTCGGTAACATTTGTCGAAGAAATGTGTGGGGTACCCGCAGATCGAAAGAAGTTTTACGTTAAGCTTATCTCCACGAAAAACAAAACATCGTTGAGACAGCGCATTGAGCCTCTACGAAGGATAGTGTGGTGGTCGGAGGGATGGATGAGGTGGGCTATTTTTTCTACTATTGGAAATATGGTATCCTTGACCCTCTACATATCTTAACGTGAAGATTACTGTGCCATAAAAGAAAAGGAAAATTCTTAAGACCTTGCAAAATAACCAGTTCGGACGACCCCACCCCCGGCGATTGGGAGAATCTTGTTTCGCCCAATCGGGAGAAAAATTGATCATTGGCGCTACCATTTTACCTATTCTAGCCACAATTCCAAATGTAGATTGTTTACAATTTCATTGGCGAATGGTTCTTAGAAACCCCTTATTAAGTTCACCTGGCTAATGTAATGGGATTAAATGTATATTCGGTCGGTGTTTTGTCATAGCTTTACCGAAAGCTACGTCCTATCCGGTTGTTCATCGCGCCGTTTTTGAGAAAAAGGCAAGTTCTTGGTTTTTTCCCAAACGGGAGAATCTCCCAGACTGATATCATCTTTTATATCATTTGGTGACTGGAATATTGCCATTCTCATCATCCACAAGGGCGTCGCACTGCACACTTGTGGAAGGTCTCTTGTGATGTCAGAAGCTCGCTTTCTTTTTGCAGATGCTATGTTTGGCTTTAATATTTATTTTTGCAATATTCTGGAGATCCAATGACCAATCCGAAAATGATTTCAGGAATCAATAGACAGAGAAGAACAAAACAAAATAGATCTCAGACAAAAAGTGACCAGTAAAGGTCAAAACAGACTTGTTTCAAGCCAATCTGTTTGGTTAATGGCAGCTTCCTCCTTGAATATTATTAGAATGACAGTTTAATGTGACTGGTCTGTCACCTTTAAAGTATTTTGAGGGCTTCGATCAGATTTACATGAGCGAGCCTTACTTTTGTTCTAAAGTTCAACTGTTCCGTCGTGGGTATATTTACATCGTGAACTTAGGATGGAATGCAGTGAGACTGATTAATCTGAAGTGCAAATTTCTCATATTTACACAGGGTCATGCACTTCCCAAATCTCAACAAGTTGTTCTCTTTTTCAAAACAGTTTGATAAATAGTGGTATGCGTTTCGTCGGTTTGTCATCGTAACCCGGTGAAAAGTGAAGTAATAAACAAACCCTCACCTCGATCAAACCAGACTTTAGAGGCATTATATGCTCTGCAGACCTTGTAACTTTGCAGTGAGTTTTTGTCTGTTTGGATGTATTATTGCTGTAACCTTCCTTGGCAAGACGTTATTAATATTGTAGTGTTTTACAAGTATAAACTGGAAAAGTGACAGGGTTATGTTGCGGTTAAAAAGTCATTATGATTTTACTACCGTGTGCTGTCTGTTTATAGCGTTCATTTATGCCCTTTATTGGTGTGTCCTGCACAAATTCAAAAGGTTTTACAATCCTCTTAAACCAACTTTGCGCTCAACCCACCTTTTTCATATCAATAATTTCGAGTGGCCAACCATACGGTCGAATCATGGGCTATTGCATGCAGTAAAGTCTATAGCGCGTGTCTGGTAGTGCGTCTTGTCAAGTGGGCGTATAGGTCTATCACAACCAGTTATTTCTGTGCCATATCGATAGCTTCAGTAGGAATCAGTTCTTCATGCTGGTAAGGAGGAAAATTTCACGTCTTCTCCGTACCGGTCTTTGGCTTTCCGCAACTCGGGAGTCGGGACTCATGTTTGTAGAGACGAGCTGAAAGAAAAACCAGGGAGGTGTTATTAGCACCTCCCAGGAAAAAACGTCGTCCGCTCCGTGGATTAGATCAGGGAGGTGATATTAGCTATGTTATAAGCTAATAACACCTCCCTGATTAGATCTCACCGAACCCCGATGAAAAGAAAGACAAAGGAAGGCATATTTCGCTGAAATTTTCCCGGAGTGGCATAAAAGCAGTGGCGGGAAGGCACTGGAACTTAGGATCCAGTATCACATTTTGTTTCCTATAGTGCGACATCTCTTGTAGCCCTGATTTGGGTACCGAAGTATCTAATAGAGGCAGTCGGGTAGTTTGGCCTAGGTTTTAAGCACTGTTCAGTGTTCTTCTAGTTGTGTCAGCTAAAATATTACAATGAAAAATAGAACCCAGTGGCATGCGTACTGTTCGCCTCTCCGAGCTTTTACAATGGGATGGACAGGTCATCCCCTCCCACGTGACACATCTCATTCCCCACATGAAATTCTCAATAGGATAAGCCAACGGGTTATGTTGGTATGTGGACGAATTAATACCCGTCGGAAGGTGTCTAAGATAAGTAAGATAAAGGGGGGGGGGGGTAAATCGTTCCATTCCAAAGCTTTGACATATTCTTAGATAATTTACGACCTTTTAAGGCAAGATAACTTCCAGACTGATTTTTAGAGGGTGGGGGAGGGCTGTAGTCCACAGATCCCCACGATTCCGATGGCCGTGGAATTGAGTACTTCTTAAGTAGAAGCTTATCATATATTGCATCTTTGTAAGAACCGTACCATGGAGCAATAAAGCATAGGCAAAAGAGCAACTAATTTAACTGTAAAATGTGAGGAAAATGTAAAGTTATAGGATGAAAAAATGGAACTGGTACCACTCATCGGCTGTAATTGCGTGAAGTTGTCTTCGACCGTATGTAGCCATAGTAGGTTGCTGCTACATAAGTGGCATGAATGACAGTTGCCCGCCCGGCGAAGGTGTATTACTTTTGTGCCCATCTTGGCCACACTTGTAATGATATGCACGTTAGAATAGGTTCATTTTCGAAACCTGCTGCGAAGGAAAGGCGACCGCTTAATAGGCCTAGGCCTTCAGTATATAATTGTACAATGTCTGCTTCCGCAATTGACTTTACCATCGTAGCAGGCGTCGAATACGTACGTATACGCCTCTTTTTAACGTACATACACTATTACGCTAGGTGCAGGAGGAACACACGTCCGCCGGGCGGGCAACATTTTTTGAGTTTGCATCGCCTACCCGTACCCCATCGGTCTCATCGTCATGTAAACGAAACGCTGTCGAAATGTTGTAGGCCTATGAATTCTTTGATCACGATAACAAGATGTGCTGGTTACAAATCAAGTGAATATATATCACTACACACTTTTCTCGATATAACATACAGTCAACGCCTCACGGCGGGGCACTGTTTACTGAATAGTTGATAAGGGAAGAGGTCACGGGATCGTTACTTACAGATACCGTCTGAACATATATGGCGGTTTTAAGTCGATCCACCCACAAGATGCCCCACTGATATTGTAGACGGAAAGACCTTTTAATCGGGTGATCACCCTTTTTACTCTCGATATTTTAAGGAGGAGAATTTTATGCCAGTATATCTGCCTGCCATCTTTTGAAATTAACTTCTCGTGCGTGAGAGGTCAAAAGGAGGCTATGGAGGGATGTCCTGGGCTTATAAATCAGTGAAATCCAGGTTTTTGGTTCACACGGTGTATTGACTGATTGTATACAAATTGTCGAAAGCTAGGTTGTACAAATCCTGCAGCAATACACAAAGGCAACGCTTCTGTCATTGCTGCAGTTTCTTCATGCATTATGCAGATAGGCACAGGTAGATGACATAATCGCAAAAATAGACTGCTACGCTGATCGCTCCTGGACATTCCCATGTATCAACACAGCATATTCCAATTATTTCAATTAAATCCACAAGTTTTTAATTTTTTTAACCCACTAAGTTGGTTTTGCCTTGCTTGGGTTGGTAAGTAGCCTCCTACAATTCTCAGAATGAATGCTTTCTAGGCGTTAGTCTTTTCTTCGACGTTCTTTTTATTCTGCATGTTTCCATGACTAATGCAAACTTCACACTTCAGTATTCAAGCCCAGTCCCTATTTGGTTTCTGCATAACAAAGTTGTGAATTTCGTGTAGCGCCCTCTATTGTTCGACTTGACTTATCACACTCATTTGTCTTTTCGAAGCTTTGCCCCCCTACATTGTTTCTTTCGTGGGATATATATGGTTACCATGTCAACAAGGTCGATAACTTGTCAAACACATAACCGCAAAAACGTTACTAGGTTATGTGAGTTTTGTTATTGTGGTAAATCTCCCTTTGACTCACTAAAATTCTCAGTTTTTTTAACAATGACTGCTCGAGGATGGATACGCTGAAATGACGATTTATTAAAGTGTACCTTAAATCGGAAATTTGAACAAAATATGTTACATAGCTTGAATTAATTAATCCAAATGAACCCAGTGGTCCAACTTCCATCATCTTCGCAGGATATTTGTGAGCTGAGATATATAATGAAGTTTATTCACTCAATTGAAAATGGTAGATTGTGCAATAATTTGTAATGTCATTCTTGTTCTGCTCAAATTTAAGTCTCTCTCTTTCTTTGTTTTTCTGTAAGCCACTGCACCTTGTGCCAAAATGTGATCACTTTCTTGCTGTTATAGGGTGCCTCGCGGTGCAACATGCTATGCAAGAAAACGGGAAGCTTTTCAAGGTCATACAAACATTTCAATTTCAAAATGAAACAAAAGCAGGTAATGTGAGTCTAGTGGCAGCTCCCTGGTTGTACAAGAAGGACATCACAAACTATTGCGCAATTGACATTTCAAATTAACTGAATAAATTTCAACATTTTATATCTCAGCAATGGAACAAGGTATGACAATGGGAGTTGGATAAATAAGATTTATTTTGATATTTTCCAACCTCTGAAATATGTATTCTTGAAATTCTAGACTTAAGGTATATATTAAGTCTGGCACAGTTCAACTTACACTGTCATTCATAATGTCATAAGAATGTGGGATTAATTGATTGGACGTCTTACGTCTTTCATTGTGACTGTTGGCTATCCTCTTATCTCAATTTTTTTGGTGAAAAACTAACGATTAGATGCTGCCTTCATTTGCATGTGAATAATTTCTTATAGGAATTCGCAACAAAAAGCGGGTCGTGTCACCCCAGAGACTTGTTGTTGTTCCAGAGGGTATTCATGATTACGTCACGATGGAAAGTCATTCATAATAAGTTGCCATCATGGTGATCGACTTCATTGCGATCAGTCGTTCTTTTTGCAGAGAGCATGAGGCAGTCCTTTCATTGGCAGGAATTCCAAATTAAGTTAAATTTTCAATTGAAGTTGTACAGTCCTACGTCATGAAATATCAAGAAGGCGTCGAAGAAAAATAAATTTAACGCTTGGCGTCATAAGTTTGTTCTTCATGCACCTTGTCAGGTGGGCATAGTACGTTTACAAACACATTGCGACGCTGCAATTTGTACCGTGTGCTAAGTTAATTTTCGTTACGTTGGAATCACCGGCCGCTCAGATTTTATGTAAAATGGTAGCTACGCGAGAATTGTTTTCCTTTATGTTTAGTACGTTAGTTCCTGCACATTTTATTTAATATGCTCACTGTATGAACTCTCATGTTCCCCACCCCGTTGGGATGGATCCATAGCCCTGTATGTATGTCTGTTTGAAGACTCCGTCACTATAGTTAGACACAGAGGCTTACTATGAAAGCGCCCTCTTATGAAGTACATCAGCGTAGCCCTAGTCTGTTAATAACAATCAGAATTTTGAGCTTCCACAGTTTACCATGCGCCCTTATTAATAGGAACATGAGAAATGTACAAACTACTGTATATTTGCCAACATCTTGACGAAGACTTTATAATTGTATGTATTATACCGACTGTAACGTAGTTTCCTTTAGAGATCAAAGAGCTCCAATCGGACATAGCCTACATATATGGCTAGATACAAGGCAAAAGATTTGAGGAAAAGACAGTAACTTAAACATTGCCAGCAAATGATTAATGGCTTTGTCTAAAACATTGCCAAACTTAATCGAAGGAATATAAAACGGGCTTGCAAAACGGCAATGTTCTCGGGGCACAATGTCGTCATAGGAAATGATCATTTCCTGGTTTGGGTAGGCCTTGGCATGATTTAGTTTGGGATTAATACTGGTTTGATTATGTGTAAGAACATGGAGAAGGTTAGAAACCCTTGCGAAGGTCGTAGCCTAGCCAGACTCGCGGGGGTGGGGAGGGGGCCGGGTCACATTTTGCGGAGGCAATGATTAATAGTGCAAACTATAACTTGAACAATCACACTATTTCTGTCGTCTCAGGGGGGTCGACAACGGGGGAGGGGATGGCCCTTGCAGGGTCAAATTCCCCTCCCCCTGTGGCTACCCTTCTGTATGAAGGTTAGATGGATGTGCAGACTAGCCGTTATGCAAAAGCAGAATGTTGGAGTTCAAAAAGTTGGACGATCTTAACACTGAGTACAATTTTCCCCGCTGAAAGATCTTCCATATACGGGTAACAGTTTCAGGTTGAACTGTACAAATAAACCCAAATTTCGTGCTTTTAACCCGGCGTACATCTTTTAGCCAGTGAGCTAGTTTCTGCATGATTTCTTCAAACTTATTTTGTGCAAGTGATGAAGAGAACCTATAGTCGGCCCATTCTTATTATTGTGTGTCACCAAAGGATTCCTACATGTGTCAGTCAGTTAGTGCATATTTCTGGTAATATTTACGTGATATGTGTGAAAATACTTTAAACGAGCCATCCGCATTATTTTTGTAAGCTTTACTTGCATAATTTGTCTTACGATACCTTTTTGTTGTGACTTAGAGCTATTTCGCTATCCTAATGTGTATTATGTATTGTCTGAGTGATCAGCCAATACCGATGTACAAGTTTCGTGGAACTTTGGAAGCAATCACATCCTCGCGAAATGCGCATACTACGTTTATATTAAGCTTTCGTTACAACAAGGTTTAAAGCACTTTGTTTCCATGAGATGAGGATGCATAGTCGGGATTGTTGCTTTATGTGATATACGAAGATGAAATAAATGGACCTGGGCTATGTGCAGGTACAGCTAGCCATGGGCCTATCCTAGATAATAAAGTGCAAGTGTAAATAAAAAAAAATGGTTAAGACCTACCTAGGTTTATTAATATCAGAAATCGTAGGGTATTTGCGCAGTTTTTTTAACTGAAGAGTAAAGGTCAATGTGATTTTGAGGCTGTTGATGTGAGAAAATGCCAAGAGCTCCTTGGGGCTTGGCCCGTAGACCCCTAATGTAATATGCAACAGCATTGCTCCCGGATCACACAAGTTTGCAGTACCTAACGTGGACCACTAATTCGTCTTTCAAAAATTCCTTTACTTTCATGAGTTATCACTCACATACCTGATAAAATATACACTTGAGACGTCGCTGCGGTAACCTTAAAAAGAAGGATCTAAGCTCAAATCAAGTTCTGATATGTTAAAGGGGTACTTATTCGAAGCATCCTGGTGAAATTTGCATTGAAATCCGACGTGTGGTTCTCAAGATATTAGCGTTAAAGTTGTCACAGTTTGAACACATATTTAACTTGAAGCAAGCACATATGACATCATAGCCTCACATGATTAATGGGTGAATCACATCAGTGTAATATCGATTGCACAACAAAGTGGTGGACAGTGAGACAGTACATACGGCACAGATTGTCAAATAACAACGTGGGTTATAAAGTGGATTGTTTGGAAAGGGCAGATACATCGTCGTAAGGAATGGTATTGCATCGTGGACGGTGCAAAAAGAGTTGTTTAGATTGGAGCAGGAACATGTAAAATGCGTCGGGAGAATTGGAACCATTTGGGAAGAAGAACATATGTCTATAGTAGTAGAAACGATGTTTCAGAATTTTTCCTTGATAAACATTTTGGGCTTACTAAAATGCTCTCTCCCACTTTCGTTGTGGAAACTGCGAACCAATCCATGGCTCACCATACTAAAAGGGAAGCTTGGCTTATACTGTCAGACTTGGATTTATTGTTATATATATATATATATACTTTCAATGCATGGTGTAATTTTCATCCAATTCTCTATGCTTTTGCTCACCAATTTCATGTGTGTGTGGCGACGGTGGGGGGGGGGGGGTAGAGAGGGTGAGCAAGACATTTGACAGCCTCTTCTCTTTCAAGTTATGCCACTGCCCTGCACTAATGTGGCATTCATGTACTATGTCTAGTTTCTGATTCCTATCCCTGGCTGTTGGTAGTGTGATTTATCTCTGCTGCAAAATGTAATTGCTAGGTCAATAGTGTTACACGTGCTGGCCAGCCCAACAAGAGTTTGTGTATGTACTATGTATGGACCGTCATTGTGTTCAAAATTAATTTAAAACTGGACACAACATCAGAAAGGGTGAACGACTGCAGCGCTGCTGGTCTAGTATATCGTTGCGATCACTAAAGTTTGAAACTTCCATTAATTTGACTTCATCCGAAGGTTTTGTATTATAAAAGTCATAAAGCCGATCTAACTTTACGTTGTCCAAGATTAAATGGTTGCTCCCAGCAAGCCAAGTCAATTTAGCTGTAAATTTTCGCCCAGTCAGCAGATGAATTATAATTTGTCATTTCACTTTTGAAAGAAGACCGGCAGATTTGGATAGTACCCTCATTTTCGTTTCGTATTCCAAGCCATCACCGGGTAACATGTTTTCGCTACCAAAATCCCTCGGGAGAAATACTGTTTGCAGCTACATTTTATGGTACTTGTAAAGTGTTGTAGCAATTATTAATGCGTTTCACAGTGGTTCTATAGCTGACTCCAAAATTGCCTTATCATAGTTTTTTAGCGTGTTAAGTGTTCATATAGACCTGTAGAAATACTCGTCAGTAACACTGCAATGGGTAAATTCTCATTTAGCTTAAAGGGAAATTGTAGTCGTCCCCAATTTGAATTTGTGTACCCCGTCATTCTAATTCAGGAAAGGCTCCTATCAATCATGTGACAACATTTTTGTTACTTATTTGTTAAATTCATGCAGAATAACCCCTGGTTTACTTCAATATATAGAACTTTTATACAGAAACTTTATGAAAGATATACTTGCTAGTGAGTTTAATAAGAGGAGATATGTAGGATTTAGCAGATTTTTGAAAATAAACTTGAGGTGACCGCTTTCTCCCTTTAATGCCTCTACTCAGGGAGTGTCTTCCAGCTCCCTGCTCTACTACGTAGGCCTATACGGTTGCGACAAGCTCCTCAAGAGAGACATCCAAGAAAGAACACTTGATTTTGCGTACACTGTACTTTATACCCTGACATTCGCTTCGAATTTCCTCACCAAGACATAAAATTGCTACTGGATTCTCAGGAGAGGAATAATTTTTCTATCGACTGTTTTACATCCAGTTTTGCTATTGTATACTTTCGTTATGTTTCTAAAATGACGCCAAGACGGCCTCTTCTGAGTTTTATGCTAGCTTGCACACAAAAAGCGTGTGCTGATATTGCAGTGAAACATTCAGTTTGGTCCATGGTAACATGCATGAGTAAATGCACCTTTGATTCACCATGAGAGGAATCGTGTGATATAGCTCCTGGGAAAAGTTGTAACAGGGGTAGCATTCCCTCTCGAAGGGTTCGCCATACTTCTTTGTCAGATGTGTCAGACCTATGTGAGCAGTTAGTGTCGGGATTATTCTTCGACTCTCTTCAGGCTTTCAAGTTTACATCAACTGTTATACAGAGTTGCACAGTACCCGACTTTTGCCTGCCTGTGGGCGGGTTTAGAAGCGTGAGACCAGGGAGGCAACTCCCTGGTAAGACTGCACGGAGTCAGTATTGAAAACTTGGGACTATTTTCAGGACATTTTGTTTATCTAGTTTCATGCACTTGCATCATAAGTGGTGGTTGTTGCTATGAGGTGGTAACAAGAGTTGTTTATGTAAGGAAGAAGAATGCAGTTTCATTCTCATAAAAGCGGCTCGGACCTTAAAAAAAGAATATATGTTTCATAGTATAACTTAAATTAAAGGTAACAACCAATTGAACCGCAGTATACGAAGTCACTTATTTCAAGGTACATAATTAAAGAGTTCGGTAAATGTGATTAAGTTTGAGTTAAAATTTGCTTCTTTCATCAGACCAACTCCTTTACGATTGGATTTTTGCATTTACTTCATGACACGACGACCTGTGACTTACAAAGTTACAGTGGTAGTTATCTATGCTGGCGTCGTCAGACCAGGGAGGTGTTATTAGCTAATAAAACCTCCCTGGTCAGACAGAAAACATGTTTTAGTGGAACACGACACGGACGGAGTTCATATTTGTGTATTTGTCAGATTTGTGAGGCTCTTGTAAAATGATGGCTTATCTGGAAATCTGAATGTTAGTAATAACAACAAAGAAGTAAAGATTGTTAGTCGTTATCAAAAGAATAAAATTGTCAGTTGTAAATAAGCCAAAATAAAAAAGAAAGCTTGTTTGCATCGAGTAGTAAAAACCTACCCCGTAACAATTGTGGATACCGCCTCCATATACATTGGGTATAAGGTATATTTATAAATGTCGCCCTCTATAAGCCTTTGCGCCCTAATTGATCAACACACTGATTTAGCTCATGCATGTGGTATCTTTCAAGTTTGCATCGAGTAGTAAAACTTACCCTACCCTGTAGCAATTGTGGATACCGCCTCCATATACATTGGGTATAAGGTATATTTATAAATGTCGCCCTCGATAAGCCTTTGCGCCCTAATTGATCAACACACTGATTTAGCTCATGCATGTGGTATCCTTCAAGTATAAAAATTAAGTGAACAATGAACATGCGAATTTTTGTCATGTTTTTCGAGGAAGTGCAGATAAATTGATAGCAGAATGTGAATTTACAGCAGAATGGTTGCATGTATTCGTGTGTATAAAGACTTTTGAGGTCAAAACTTGAGCAGTCATAAATAATGGAGACAAATAGTCCATGTTGCATTCACTGTAGATTATCCGACGTACTGCAGAACATAGTAACATCATAACCGACTGTATAGCATTACAACAATTATAAAATAGGCCGATCCTTCTACATCACATACACACTTCCAACCCCCCAAACCGCCCACCCTTACCCCGCCTCCCGAAAAAGCTCCCGATGACGCTGCTGCTTTACTTGTTTCGCTGTTGACTTCGGACTTGCTAGCTGAAGTGAAATTCCAGTCTGAGTAATAAATCTATGTGTATGTTGTATGTTTGATATTTATTATAATAAACTCACTACGGATTTCAGCTGAATCTAAGTGGTGTCAACTAAGTTAGAAGTTGAGACACTTGCAACTTGGTCAGTTGCTTTAGTATGGAGACAGGAAAATGTAGTTTCATTACTTAGTTAAGCATGCAGTTCATCCTAGTTGAGAGTGGGGTAATCCAGTTCAACCGGGATGGTTTGGTAATGAAATTGGAACACACGTTTCAATTCAACTGAACCCACTTTCTTTCTTTCAACTTGGCCCAGCTCGCAATTTGACCGGCTATGGAACCAATTGAATTTTGATTGTTTAAAGCTGTCACCAGCTGTACCGTCAGATGGGACACCCACATACTTTTTGGCCGCAGGGTGCACCTACATTTTGGTTGGGGACCCGTCTTATACTTCATTTAGTGACGGTGGTCAAGGCAGCCCGCAAACCAAGACGTTCCGTCGTCACCACGCAAGTGACCATATAATACAGGTGCACCTTTAGTTACTGTATAATCGATAGTGTGAATGCTTTGAGATAAAAACCATTCGGTAGGCTACACGAGCCCTGATAGGGCAAACACCCCTATCTGTTGATTCCAGATTTCAAATGATATGCAAACCTAGTATCTTGGAGTCTCCAGCATCTCCATATTTATACCATGACACTGTTTGTTTTTAGGCCATCCATCTGGAAAGACCTGTTGACTGCATCCTTCGTGTGACTGGGTCAAAATGCGTAGAGGCCTAACTGCACACCGGGAAAAAAATGTGGAATTCGGGAAGCTCATTCCCGGGAAATTTGGCGTGAATGCCGTCACTCGCGGGAAATTTCCACTGACCAAAAAAAAAAAAAAAAATTATCATTAAAAAAATGACCAAGTCATAGCGCCAGAAGCCATACCAGCAACAAGGTCTGGTCTAAGAGCAATGACTTTGTTTCAATACACGATAATGTGTTTCATAACTGGTAGCACTAATACAACAGTATGTAGAATCGGCATCTTGGAGCGACACGATCTGCAACTTTCTGTGGTAGTCAATAGTGTGGGGAGTGCATTGAAAAAAATTGATCGGAATAAATATCCACCATTTTTTTAAATTGTGATAAAAAAAATCTTCCACAACCTATAGGGCACAGAAAATAACAATTTCCTAAGAGAGAACACTTCAGGCTTAATAATCATGCTATTTGTGTCTACAGTTATACGCGATACTGACAGAGAGTAATTATGAACTGCAAATTTATAAAAGAACAGTTTCATCGTCCGCTCGAAAGATTCACTCAATATTAAAATGCATGTTGTGTGCTGAGAACAGGCATTGGACTTGTAATTAAACACGTGTCAAACGTTTGGCTTCCGCATTCATTTGTAGTGCATGAAACCATTTATTTCTGACTTCGTCACAAAAATGATAATTTGTAGTGCATGCATGTAAATAATGAAAAAGACGGCACCATTTTATATGTAAGTCCCCTCCTAAGAGCAATTTTTTTTCAAACGGGGAGAGGAGACGCCCTCCCCGTGTCCTCCTTCCCTTATATCCCTACCCCTCAGAACGGTGATCAGTAACTGTTCTTGCGGGAAATCTGAGTTGCAGTCCAGGGAAATTTGCATTTATTCTGGCCCTGCCTAACTGTGTAGTTTCATGAGACGGCTCGACTTGAACCGGTTGGTTGGAAACTGGGCCAGTAAACCTCATCTGACTGTATAGTGTAATGAGGTAAAAGTCCAAACGGAGGTCAAAGTAAGCCAAGTTGGAAAAATATTCTGATCATAAAAATGTCACTTAGCAAGTTGAAGCTCAAAATTTCGACTAAAGTTGTATGAAACATTGGCTACCTTTAAAAGTTAGAGAGGTCAAAGGTCACATCCCACGGTCAAAGGTCTTATTAAGCGAAAATGTAATAAAATAGCCTGACAGTATAATGTTGATCTCAGTTGAAAGTTAAACATCAAGTTTAACCAAAGGTGGATCATAAATGCAACATGGATACCATTGATTGTTAATTTGGTAATAGTTCAAACACGAAGGTCAAAGGTCATGTGAGGCTAAGTGGTTTGAAAGTAAGGATGACTCGTCTCGGCCCGTGACTGTTGGGTAACAGTTTTATTTCTTTTCGTGTAATGATCTACGTCTTATCCTGAAGAAAAGTTCCGGTGACATGCCCCTAAGTATATCCCTGGAGACGGGTAAACAGCTTTGGCGAAGGGGACCCTGTCGGTGTCTTATTGGGGGAATCTCTGGCATTGTATCTGCACAATCGATCTTTTCGACTGCAAAATGCGGAAGATTGGATGGACTTTAAAGAAACAACCCAGACCTATATTTATTTTAGATAGTTTAAAAGGGAACTTACTCTGAACATTCTGGGGAAGCTTCCATCTTATAACTGTGTTCAATCTTCGATATTTCACCAACTGAAGTTATCACATTTTCTGCCACAAGTTAACTTTCAGCAAACAAGTGAGAAGTCATGGATTCACATTGAAGACCAATGTTTTTCTTTGAAATTTACTTTCCATTTTAATCCAGAAAAATCTGATGCATTCATACTATGGATCTATCCTTGGCATTGAAATGTTGTAAACTGTACAGTACAGGCCTTTAGGACAAACTAGTAACCCTAGCCAATTGAAGTTCAAAACACTGGATTGAAAAAAATAAGCATTCATGAGAAATTTGACTGCATGAAATCCAATCTGCCTCCTTCAAGCTCACTGTTGGTGAAACTGAAAACGTCTGACTTTAAGCGTTTGATATCTTGAGAACTGAGCATAGTAGTTACATGGAAGTTTCAGAATGTGTACTGTAGATTATGTTCATCTTAAACGTATCAAAATAAGTTTTTGATTTTGTTAACACCTGCTCTTGAGGGCCCGGGGATATGGTAGGGTAAATACCCTATTGTAACCTCCAGGTGTTCTTATTGTCACCACATGTGCATATACTGCTAAGGAGTCGTATTTCAATTTTGGTAAATTTATTAAATGATATCTTTGGGATTGCTGTCTACAATATGGAGTAAATGTTTTGCCATTTAGTACAGGGCCTAATTTTAATTGTTAGGAGAGAGAAGTCATATTGGCTGTCAATCTGTACTTGGTTAATGTAATGGTGCAGAATGGTGTTACAAGTTTAACATCATGAGAGAACTTGTGTGTATACCAGACTTGTATTGAGTACGTACTCATACTGACAGTTTTGCACAGTTGCTTGTACTCGTACTCGTGTGAATGGTTTTGTACTCGTGCTCGTTCTCACAGATTTTGGAAGTTATGCATTGAGGCTAATGCAAAATTTTATACTTGTACTCGTACTCATGACAACGTACCCCACCCTACAAATCTGGTGTATGGTGATTTGCGGGCAAAAATTCATTGGAAAGGCAAAATTAAATAAAGCAGATCACATGTGGCCCGACGATGTCACTAGCTATCGACAAAAGATATGATTTTTAGTTTTTACAATGAATAGTTCACAGAATGCAGTTTCCACAAATCATCAATGAAATTGTGCGGAAGTCCCCCTTTCTTCGCTACCATCGCCACCCACTCGTCCTACAGGCTACAACTTCGTTGATCATTCGATCCTCGCAGAAAAGCAGAGTTGTTGAGACTAATTTACCTCTCAGTACTTAATGCTCAACTCTCAGTGTGTTGTCGCTCACCAACGTAACAATCCGCACATTTCATAGCGATGATAAAACCCCGCGCCTTCAGGCGCTTGGTGTCGTCTGTCCTCATCGTCACCAAACGGTGAACTCCTCGTGGCCTGCATATGATGCCCAAATTTGGTTCCCACGGAGGATGGATTGGTTTTGAGAGGAGCATTCGATGTATGCCGGTTGGTAATAACACCCGACTTTCGTATCTCTCTTCGCGCTAATGCATTAGCCTGCAATATCAGCCTGCTTGTATATAGCTTAGTAGTAAAACTCGTGTGTGACTATCGGGGTAAGATAGCACGGGTGCACGTCAGTAAGGGCATAACTGATGGATGTGGTGTATTCCCATAGGAAAATATCGTTATTTCATACTTTAAAGGGATAACAGCGCGTTGGCTATAAACGTATAGGATAGTCTAAGAAGCCAAGCATCATCACGACAAAAGAACACTGACGCCGTGTACAGGTGTAGTGTAGTGTATGGTTTCAGCAGTGCAAGCCCCCTTAATATGTCATTTATGTTTTCAGACTTACGAAAAACAAACGTAAGATGTCAACGTGCTTTACACTGATGTGATCTTTGCCATCTGCCTTCCACCGATTATTGCACTATACTGCATGCTTACACCAAAATACTTCGCTGAAACAAATTATGAATTTCTTTGGAATTAAGCGATTCCAGAACACCCTCTTTGGTAGCTCGACAGTTCAGCAATCTTATAGTGCGCCCGTGGGTTTTGCCAGTACAATACCTTAGGCTCAATCTCTAAAGAGAAAGCCTTCTGCGATGGTCTTTTTTAAATCGATAATGTGGGTCTGTTGTTTGCCTTATTCAGGATCTGTGTGAAGAGGGCCATAGAGCGATAGGCAACTCAACAAAGGATAGCTTGGTAACTTTTTTTCAGAGTGCAAGGTTCCCAGAGAAAGACGTCCACTGTTTTTGCAAGTTACGAATAATTTGTTTGCCTGAACTTTTAAAGTTTGCAACATTAATAACTCTTCTATTGTGTTATAATTTTAGGAAGTGAATCTATAGACGTTATGCATTGATGTCACACGGCTTCAGTTGTAGGCTAAACAATGAGAACACTGCACGCACGACAAAGACTTCGAACGCGCGCGTAGTAGACTTACACGTGTATCCGAACGATACACGAATCAACTGTCTGTATTTATTGGTGGAGGTTGCAGTTGAGGGCGCAGTTTCTGTTCTGTGACGTCATATGCTTAAGGTCTATTGGCAGAGTTTGTTGGTGAGACTTGATGATTTAGGAATGATAAAAGATAAGCGCCATGTTCCTTAAACAACAACAGGATTATTTGCTAATAACATTGACTTACATCAATTGAATTCTAATGACAATCAAAATCCTTTCGGATCAAACTATGTCTTACTTGGTGTAGATGCCTTGTTCGTCTCAGTGAAAAATCGTTACCATCCTTCTGGTCCTCAGTGGAAGAGCTTAAACCAAACTCTCCATTGTCAAAAATCTCCCACCAGAGACTTCAATTGCGTTAAGAGGGCAGGTAACACATGCTTGTTCAGTGGTAGTGGAAATGCGTTGGTGGAACTGTACTCCCGTTGTTAATTTATAGTGGACGATGCCAAAAACACGAAAAAGAGTCAGCCCGACGCTGTAAAACCCAGTGTGTTGGGAAAGCTTACTTAATTTGCGGTATAGATGTGTTCAAGTTCTGTCAATTGACATCCAGTTGACATAACGTAGAAAGGGTCCATCCAGCAAATTATCTCAATTTTTCTACGTTACCCTAGTACGTTGGAGTTTGTCAGTGCAGTACGTTTGTTGTTCTGTAGATGGTCTTTATGCAATGTCTTATATGTGATGTCTGACAATAAATGTTTTCGGAAGTATTAAAGTTCCGAATTTCTCGAAATGTTTTCATCTTTATTGTATACATCGCAAGAAGTAAATAACTGCCGTCATCTTTTAGATATCAAAAGTCATCCTTTCTATTCTAAAACTACCTGGTCTATTGGAATTATTAATTTTCATGAGTTCATAGGTATACGGGTCTTTTGCGCGAAAAGATCCTGATCTTTTCACTCTAAAACAAAGTGAAAGATAGAATCCTACCTTATGATTGTTGAATTGGCCATGATGAAAGCAAGTGACGTCACTAGGAAACAAACACGTGTTGGAGACTTCGATTTGGTGAAGGGTAACGCAAAGTTGGGAAACGTAAAATTTGTTTTCATAATGTGATATGTGAGAGGTTAATATTGGTCTTACTTGTCAATTTGTTGGACACCAAGGCGACATCAGCCCTGCTACTCAAACTGGATTTGGACCATTTGTGGGTAAAATGAGGAAAATCCCCTTAAGGTTGCAAAAAATCCCCTAAGGTAAAAAAAAAGTGCCATATGTGTCAACAAATTGCCTCAAATCGTCCCCAGCTAGGCAAGAATCCCACCTTGCTCACCTCTGGCGACACGACGCCCCTGGATAGACATTCCGTTAATAGGCTAGTAGATCAACTTCTATTCATGCTACAGACATCACTTTCATCCTTATCATCGTTTATGAGTTGATTGGGCTATAACGATCAAATCACACACACAACTGGGTGTCGGGTCTGCCACGATACCTGCCAGCTATAGATTCAAATGATAAAACTAAGAATTCCTGCCTGATGGATTACTATCGTGGCACTTTGTAATGAAACTTACCCTCTTTCATGAAAGGTTTCTTTATCCTCGTTAAAATTTTCAAATGGTCTGTATTATTTTTGGGGGGTGGGGGCGGTTGCTGGCTGCAACTCATGTTGGGCAGAAAATGTGCTATGTTCTGGGTTAAGTGTGCATTGCACACTTAACCCGAAATATAGCACATTTTCTGTGCAGCCTTGCCAATTGAAAGTACTCCTGTACGCTTTTGTCAGAGAATGCATGTCAGTAGTGAAATCATCCATGCAGTAACCATGTACACTACACCACCAAGACGTTTTATGTTTAGAAGTGCTTTCGATAGTTATTCGACCAGTTGCTTGTTTGTTAGAAAGACGTTTTCACAGTTTGCAGATTTGAGTGACTTTCTGCTAATTTTTTTTTTATCCAAATTCGATTGCAATCGGAAGATTGTGTCTGTGCCTCTACATTGTTATGAAGTCGGATTGTATATGGATTATGAACCTTATTTTAAGCGAACTTCAAGCCCTCCCTTTCTGTGTGATTCGATGAAGAATACACCGTGAATTTTAATGGACAGTCATTCATGACACGAAGCGACCACAAATGTATAAGCAGCGTTCGGTATGACTGAAAAATAGCAATTTCAGTTCCGATGACTAATTGGCTAACCAATCCAACAGTGTTGGCGACATGTGGAATTTTCTTAATTGGCAAAACTGTAAATGTCACCTAGGTGAAAACCTCCCTATCAACCTAACGGGCATCGATCAGCGAAATCTGACCTACCCAGTCGCTGACCCTCATCGCTTCAAATGTCGCCTGCATTATCCGAACGACTATAGCTCTAGTATACTCGCCTTGGCTTTGTCGTCTCGGTTTTGAGCTTTCAACACTTGGCTGATGCAGAATACCTTTAATGGCTACATGCATAAGACATGAATTAGGTACATCTAAGTATAGTCTTATGGACGCATCTATGTGCACAATGATATCGCTTCTGGCAACAATATTAAACTTCGCAGTCGTTTTAAGTTTGCGATTCTGTAATTGAATGTGCTCTACCCGCCGCCATCTGCTTTGTGTCCGTAGGGTTTCCATTGAATTTTATCACCCATCTTACGACGACCAAGATCGGTAACATTGAATGTGATTTATGACATCACGATGACAGGTATACCTTCTCGCTGATCGATCCACTGAAGATAAAAGCATGCATGTGCTTTCATATGCTAGCCATTTAGCCTAGTGTTAAACAGCTAAGGCTGAGTCCCCAACCCCAAAGCGTTGTATAGATTTTTAGGCGAACGTGCACCACAAATGTCGTATTCACGATTGCTGTGAGTACTGAAGTATATGAACTGCCGGAAACCAACAGAATCACATTCCTTAACCTCCCGTTGATCTTTTATAGGATGCTTGGCAAACCACTGTACAGGCCTAATCTTTCTTTGTAAGGTATCTCGTAAAACATATCTGGGAGGCCACGCGTCTAGCCTACATTCTTACCGTTCATTAGAGGCCTTGCTAAATGGAGTTTGTAAATCATTCCTTTGGCGTGACATTTTGTAATTAAACCTAATGTGACTTGCTGTTAGGCCCTTAGGTGGAAATGTTGAGGCATGCTTTCTTCCCTTGTTATTTAGTCGCCATACTGCTGTATGTTACGTGTGATTGATACAATTTACCTGATATTGAAGATAAAATGACAGCAACATTAACAATCTGTGTACGTTTGTAGATCCCGGGTTATATGTTTAACCTTTAGCACAGTTTGTAAATTATATGGGTCTTTCTCAAAATTAGGGTACCAGTGGTGGAACATGAGGTCAAAATTTAAAAATCACCTTTATAGATTGAAAGGATACTCATGATGGAGTATTATCAATATTTGTTGAAATTACAAATATTTTTACATACAGGATTGTGTACGCATGAGGGGAGTCATTCAAACATAGATACCAGTAAATTAACCAACATAACAGGGACACTAAAACATCCTTTAAGCTCCGCATATAACAGTGGTTCTTAACCGGTGGGTATTTACCCCCTGGGGGGTAATTTTGGTATCTCAGGTGGGTAATTATTGACCGCCGATCCTGTCCAGTATCTTTTTTTAATTATTCCAGTTCTGTAAGATTACTCTCGAGTCCGACGATCTGACACTGTGGTGAATGGAAGTACTGAACAGTAGTACGATAACGGTACCAGACCCATTTTAGTGTACTCACATATTTGGGAGATGATTGGGTTCTTAGGACCGCTTTATGGAAAAGTAAAGGACTATTCATTGGAATATTGTCTCCAAATTAAAGTTAGGGTACTTTAGGAAAACAGGTTAGGGTCTGTTTTCCAGGGATATTGGGCATGTTCTTTCAGTGTCGTCAAGTTATTACCAGGTTATGACCATAAAGCGGTCCTAAAGGTCATTGTCATTGTCCACAGGCATTCTCTTTGCTGTGAATGTGAACTATGGAGAAAACCACTTTTGATATATGTTAGGAGGGGGAATACATAGGGTGGCTGATTGGAAAGGGGGAATGGGACGAAAAAGGTTAAGAACCACTGGCATAGAAGAATGAAGAAATTATTCAAGGGGAATTTTCATGATCCCAGACAGTTCCAACTCTGCCAACTATGCAACTTCTAGCTCCTCCCGTAACTGTATAAAGCTCTTCCTTGGGCAGGAATAAACCTGTTTTATTGCTTAAGGCCATGTCCTGGTGAGCTTACAAGGCTATAAAATGTAATAAAAGCACTCTCTCTGCCTTATGTGGAATGTGAGCTACTCTGCATCTTCAAATTTTCAAACTTTGATGTCAATCAAAGACCAGTCACCAACTGAGAATTTTGATACCCCCACACTAAAAATATACTTCGGGTGATGACTGTCTGTCTTTAAATGGTTGAAAATTCAAAGTTGAGTGAGAACTATGACCCTTTGTAAAAGAACATGGAAAAAGTTTGAAAGAATTCTCAAAAACTTAAAAAAGTCAGCTTTATTTTTCTTAACACTTTCAAATGTCAAAAGGTCCACACTTTTACATATTTTGTACAATACTGACTGTTTGTAACAAGTAAATGGTATTGAACTATTCTAATTTTCCTGTTTGACACCCTTAGATTGTTTGACTTGCCATTTGATTGGTATATTATTTTCCGTCACTTTATGGACATGTGTGATATTTGCAAGCTATTTTACTCCATTCAGACTGTTGCGAGTAACAGGGACACGAAGAATTGGTGTCCTTGTTACACCTAAAATGTAAATTTTCAAATGATAACAGTTTAATATTTAAATGTTGAGTTGACCTCGAATTTTCAAATGCAATTAAACCACTCTTTGCAATAACTGATTAATAAAGATACTGTCAAAAGCCCCAGTTTCATTGAATTTTTTTTTGTTCATGCATCGAAAATGACCAACATAACTACGGTATGGCAGCAATGAGCATGGGGGATACGGACACACACACACACACAAAATCAAATGTCCATCAGCATGAAATACTTGGTTTAAAAAAACACGTGACCATGTTTTCTGGTAAATTCTGGTATCTACCTTCCATGTGACTTAATTCACTAAAATGTTCAGCGGTTTGTGTAAATGATGAAGCATCAAAGTTTACCAACATAACTCACTGAGGGGGACACCAAAATTCTGCCGATTATTAATGATGCTTCGAACAATATTTGTTTAGTTTACTTGTTTTTCTTCAAATGTTCTCTTTTCTGAAAGAATTTGACCTAATTTGTATATTAAGTGAACTTCTGCCACCTGAGAATGACCATATTTGTAAAAATGGTGAAATATATATTAGAAAACCAACATAAGTAGAGGGACATTAAAAAGTTATGTCGGTTAGGTAGTTTTCTGTGGTGCTGTGTGAAAAATTGGGTGAAACAATAATACTGATATTTTAGAAGTGTTGACTCTTGGTGATATCCTTACCATGATGAGTGAGTAAAGCTATTCAGTTCAAGATAAATATGTTTTACAGATAAATCAAAAGTTGTGTGCTTGCATGTTTCAGCCGTTACCCCAAAATCATGTGGGATACGAACCCAAACCAGGCTATTTTCTAGAAAATACTAAGTGTTGAAAATTCAATTTATGTATCATAAGGTAGCCATGTTGGTAAGGTATAGTAAAATACCTGATATGCTGGTTTGTGGTATTTCATGTCTTTAAAATTTTGCATATTTTGGCAAAGTCAGTGAAAACACCCCTGGTACCCTAATTTAGAGAATTACCCATGTACACTGTAACACCCAACAGATGAGATAAGTAAGACGAGTCACCCCAATTATGAAATGAATATTCGGAAAAACTCAGTTGATTCATGCAGTAAGTTACCCCAATTTGATGAAGTTGTCCCAAGACATTAGGTTTTACGGTGTACCTACAACGAATACAGATGAATTTGAACCATACGGACTTTAGGGTAGGCTGTTATACCTACTTTGTGAAAAAGAACCGTTCACAGAGTCCTATTATATTGTCCTATACACAAAGACTCTCGAGTCAAGGTGCGCTGACGCAATATCAGTGAGGGTGTACGAGCCCTTCCAGCTTTTCGACATGGTGCTATTTGGAAGAAGTCTTCACAGCTTAAAAACCACCGTCCCTCTTGTGCGATCTAATCTTTGCTTCAATGATACAATCTATTTCCGTCATTCACGGCAGAATTTTCCCAACTGAATTGAACGAACTTCGTTTGTTATTACCTGTGTACTCTATCATTAGTGATAAAAATAGAAAAGCACATTGCTTTCCTTTGAAGTTACTCTGCGGCTTGATCACTTAAGTGAAAAGTCCTCAACTTCACCCATTCAGCGGCGTTGCTAGGGTAAGTTAAGTGGGGTATTAAAGTGCGAAGGTCCAAAGGGGCCAGTCTTTGGGGACACATGCTCTATTAACATAATTATGAATGAAAGGGAACGATATGACCCATAACATCTTTAAAATGGGGGAAACTTCCCTTCTATTGTAAACTGAAAACACCATTAAAGAAGTATAGTTGAGAAAAGGTCACATGCACCAAATATTTATATCCACCTGTTTCAAACATTGTTGCATAATTAAAGAAGGGTTCTTTCTTGATCTATTATTATTTGTTGATTTCCTCTTTGTAAATACAGTGACGTCAGAATGAAGAAAGATGCAGGCATACGCAGGGTAGTAGAAGTGCAATAAATGTTCTTTAGAGCCATATCAACCTTAGTAGGGAAGAGAAGAAGAAAAATGATCGATGATATCAAAAAGGAGATGAGTGGAAAAACAAACGCGAAACGTTTACAGTTTTAACCAGCAGGTGTACAAAAAGAGTGACTGTGCATAAAATATCCATTAGATATTTCCACATTTATTGTGACATTTTTGCGTGCATGGTATTGATGGATTCTTAGCACTTTGCCTTAATTTTATTCCTGAACCTGTATATATTTTTGTGTTTGAATTCAATAAACTCCAAACTAAAAAAAATCACATTGTTAGCATCTGGAGCCGTGACGGAGTGGTGAGTCAAGTGTACACGTGATTGTCTCGGAATATAAAAGACATTCAGATTCTTGTATTCCTAGAATAAAAGTGTGACCGTGATCGCTGTGGGATAACGTAGCGTCTGATCGAGTTTGTTTGCCATTAAGTTGAGTTGAACAAGGCAAATCAAAGTGTGATGGTTTTACTCACTTTCGCAGTACTGAATGTTTTTAAAACGATGACACTGTTTATATGACGTCAACTGGGATTATCTTCGCTGATTCGAAAAGTAAAACATCTTTGGGGAATGTAGTACTGCCACTGAGACGCAATATCTTCGTGTCTCAACTCTTAAGCCGGCTTTATCACGTTCGATCATGTAAACCGACTGTCGTTTTATGCATAAAATCAATCAGCGTATTGCCATCTCGTCGATCGTTTAGCATGAAGGCTATCCATTAAGTTCCCATGATGCAGTGCGGTTTATATTGTAAACATGCGACTGAGCAAAGTCATGAAAACCAACGATGCATTGCTATAATTGTGGTACTAAGACACTTTGTTATTATGTACATTTCTGCAGGGTACCGTATCACGGTATGTAGGATGCAATACAGCCCGGTTTACAATGTGTAAGACTATGAGAGGAAAATGACTAAAATGGAAGATAGACCCTCGCTTTGGATCCATCTTCCTCTTAAATTTACCTAAAGTTGTAAGAAAATGTATTTCACATCAGATCATAAAATCAGTATCATTGGTGCAACTCCCACATTTGTTGGTTATTCAGTAGCCGAGATGCAAAATGTTGAATTTATTTCCGGTACATTGTGAAATACACGTAGGAAGTAACAATACTTAAAGACAGATTTGCATCACCCCAAGTATGACTTTTACATAGGGGTAAGCAAAAGTCTCAATTGCTGACTACTCTTTGATTGACATCAGAGTTGCAAAATTCAAAAGATGCAGAGCAGCTCATATTACACAACACACACAGAGAATGTTTTGATTACACATGGGGTCTTTTATGCTCATTAGGATGTGGCCTTGAGTAGTGAACTATGTTTGTGTCTGCACAAGGAGAAGCAGTAAAGACAATTATGGGCGGGGCTTACCACCAAGTAAAAGTCATACTTGGGGTAATGCAAATCCGTCTTTAATTTTCAAAAATTCACACGGGAAAAGTCAGGACATTTTTCTTTCATGAAATGATGGAGGCCCTAGACGAATATTCCAGGTCGGTTTTCCTTCCAGTTTGATCTGTATCGTTGTTATCTCGCTTTTGAGGTTTATTCTATTGAGTCATCTTCTGAAGACAGTAACTCTTGATTTTCGCTTTGAATGATTAGAACGATGTTTTGGGCTTAATTTGGAGTCCGAAAACAACGTTAAAGCAAACCTGACCTTTAGGTAACAACTTATCAAGGTAACTTGGAACTGCCTTTGTTTGAAGCAGCGCCCTCTTCATCATTCTGTTAATGCCTTTGTTCGTGTTTATGGTTCCTAATAGTTTTGTAGAACATCGAAATAGTATGGGTCAACTGACCCATATTGATTTACATCAAAAAAAAAAAAAAAAACAGTATCTAATCAAACCTTGAAACTTACGTTGGAGGAGAACGAAAATTTCAACGCAAGTATCACCTTTTATGTTTTCTGTGATACTTTTCACCTGGCACGTAATAGTGTGTCATACCAATGTATCATGTAGCATTTTAGCATCTGTTGATCAAATTAGCTAATGTATAGCCTGCGGTCCTGTAGTGGAGAAGAAGGTAACGTCCGCTTAGCAGACAACCTGAAATATTGCGCACAGGTAGCAATGAAGAGTAGACTTCAATATATTTGAAAACCCCCTCCAGACATTCTGTTACGTAACCTTTGATCATGAAAACGTTTCAGCACAATGACCTAAGACGCTCTTCTGTTTTGTTTGTCTACATAGTGAATAAGCACAATGGCTGCTGGAAAAAAAATAAAAGAAAAAACAACAGAGAAACCTAGTACTCTTCCATTCTTAAACGTTTCGTCATTTCCGTTGACTTATTCTAGAACCTTAGACAAAACACATCATGATAAACTCGTACTTTTTCATTGAATATGTGTGGTTGCAGTCTCAGTTTGCCGCTAATTGCAATCCTCTACTCCCAGTCACCGCAGCTCCAATATGTTTATGGCCGTAAACTGTGGTGTACAGGCTCCATAATGCTCGCTGACTTTATCTGTATGGAATTCCAATTTACACTTTAGCGTATGGACCTGCTTAGGTGCAACATGTAGGCCTATATATTGTTCCGGCAGTCCGGGTATTGTGGTCAGATTATGCCAGACCATATTAGGGTTTCGGGACGCGGAACCTGACGAACTACAGACCCGTTGCAAAGGTACTACTCTACGAGCAAGGACGTTAGTAACTTTGACAACTTAGGCCTAATATGAACTTGACCCTTAAATCACTTTAACCACGTTTAAAAACTTGTATTTAATTTTACGTATCAAAGTATGGCCTTAACTTCGGTGAACGTTAAGCGACTGTAGCATTAGATCCTATTTGGGCATGTATGAGGTAGGTATTACCATTGGCATCAAGTCTTCATACTATGTGTACTCGGTGATTGGAAGACGAAGTCAGGTGTGAAAAAGTCATTTGAGGTCATAGTTGTCACGACAGTCATTACGGGTCGATGCAAGCTGTGCATACTTTTTCATGTCATTCTTTCATCAGTATCTCGTATTTTAATGTTCTGTTGTTATTTTCTTTGTTCTGTAGAGTATGCAATCTCGTACTGCGAAGTTGGTAAGTCAGTCTTGAAGACACATTCTTGTCATGGTGTATTGAACCTCTGATCATTGAGTGTAACCCGTTCTCTCTCTAGACTGTTCTCACACTTGATATCGTGCAAAAGGGTTGTTCCCGTGGGTGGGGTCCGCCCCTTTTCTATTGGATCATGTTTGTGTAAAAGATAACGCTTAACACTATTCTTAATTCAGTATGAACAGACCTGTAATCGCGTCAACGGATCTCGTAATTAAGTCGTGATCCAATGACGCGTAGTCGCGCACGATATCAAGTGTGAACGCAGTCCTCTTTTCACTTTTAAAGAAATGCTCACGCATACGCGTAAAAAAGAAATGGAAATACGATCACATTTTGCATACTCTCGAGTCTTTTCTTTGCCATCACCTGACAAAAATATCAATTTTGTGAACATTCTTTCCGATTTTTTTTTTTTTTTGCGCCAAAAGACACTTATTTCTTTGCACAACACCCATTTCCACTTTCTGTATATACCGATTAATCAACCATGAAATTCTCTTCTTGATTGCAGTTTTTTCACCAGAGCTATACATTCGGCACAAACCACTTGAACACCACTTGCTCAAAGTTCATGCAGTTTATTATCTCTTATCTAGGGTTTGGGGTGGGGCTCATTTATACCACAAAAAAAAATAATGAAAAAAAAAAAGCATAACTGAAACGCTTTCACAGATTTTATTCTGTCTTGAGCTATTGGTTTGCTTTTGTGATCGTTTTGCGTGTATCTGTAAAAATAATTGTTGCAAAGTTACCCAATTAATGCATACTTGGAGTCTTCGACATATTTTCATGAAAATTGGACATAATGATGGTTGGGTAATGGGTCATCAGCGGTGGTCAAAAGTTTGGGGTCAAAGATTATGTAGGGGTCTTTTGGGGTCAGTCGTTGGTGTTTGTTATTACGATAGTTTGAAAGTGCTCCATTTGGAGTGTTTACAGATTTCGGGTCACTTGTCATCTAGAGGTCATTTTGTGAAAAGACTGCAACAGTTCTTTTCATGCAGATCGTGTGACAGCCTTGAATATTCAGATCCCGTAATGATACTGTGGTAGTATTTCATTGGGGCTGTTAGGAATTTGGTTATCATGTGGTCATTTAAACAAAACTCTATTAAAGGGCTGTGGCATCCCCCAATTATGTTCAGGAACTGTCCAATAGTTCTAAAGAAAATTGGTGACTAAACCTTGATTAACATTAAGTCAAACAAAAGCTCCAGTCTGGTTGATCAATGAAGACTTGTAAAGACAGTTGTGTTCCCAGTTTAGCTCACACACAGTTGTGTCTCAATATGACCTTGAGCAATTTCAACTCAGTGGAGGCTACTGTGGCTCTGTGTTGGAGATGTACTAGACATTTTTTTTTGTTTAAATTGTAGGAGGAGCTAAAAGTAAACTTAGAAGGGAGAATTTGTAACATCTGGGGTGAGACTTGAGATGGCACAGTTAATGTTTGTCCTGATAATAGACCTACTTATGTAGTGTGTCCAAAGGTCATTTGAGGTCGTGTTGTGAAAGCACTGAAATGCTCCTTATTCTACATTTACTTAAAAACGGTCATGAGTTATTGCGATAATTATTCATTAAAAGCGTTTCATTGGTGTACAGGGATTTGAATCAATGGTCATAGGGGTATTTTTATGGAAAGACTAAAACATTTCTTTTCCCTCATATTTGGTTGCAGTATTGGATACGTGTCATAGTGATACTTTGGTTGCGTTTCATTGAGTATGTTCAGACACTGAAAATGCTCATACAGATTTAATGGCACACTTTTGAGAGTCACAAGAATATTTTGGTAGTTGGGTTGTTCAGGACTTTAAGACCAGTGATCGTTTTGGCTTCATCTGAGTGTTTTGTTTAAACCATGCTAGGTTACTTTCGTGCCATGAGCCATGCACAATTGGTTCTTAAGATGACACGATTTCTTCTGCAAATTCTTGCCATGTCATCATTTAATGCAAGTTGTTCATGAAAGAAAATGCTACTTGGATGTGTGCGAAGCATAAGTGAAATAAAAGCAAGCTTCTTCAGTTGCTCAGAAATCGACCATATTAGTCCATCACATATATCCATACAGTTTCACAGTACATACTTCTATATCATATACACACTCACCACAATTGAACTATGGCGCATTTATGCATCAATAATTGTACCAACTGGTGTTATAGTAAATTACAGATCCCTGACTGGTCAGTTAGTAACACCAATATGAAACTAGCGGGGAGTTTTCAACTTCGTGATGAAACTGTAAGACACCGTATGGCCCGCATATATATATAAAACCTATATCATACACATTTAGTAATGAAGCCTGGGTAATTGCACATATGGCGTACAATTCTACTTGTAATAGTGTCGCTTTTAATGTAAAACAGCGGGTAGTCAGACACTCAATAATGTCATAACAGATTCAGTCTGAACATGAAGGTCATTGAACATTGCCAGGCTTCGATTTCGGCGGTAAATGTGGTTTATGTTACATTTTACGATAGTGTAATTGGTAATGAATTTGTTATGTTAATCTATAGTCTATGGAATTCATTGTTGTTCTATTGACTGCCTGCATGTTCTCGTGTTGTCTCTATGGAATGTCGTTGCTATTGTTTTGACGTTGTAAATTACTAATCCCGTTGTTTAACTGCCCTTGCATGCATTTCAGTCCAACTTCTTGGAAAGGTTTGCTTCTCGTAGGTCTTCAGTTTCAGTCATAGTCCGACACACTTTCTCGTGATTAAGAGTTCAAGTCCATGTCAGGACTGAGGCATGTGATCTGAATCCGAGGCACTTGCAAATACAGTAGGCTATACCCTGAAGTATACATGACAAAGATTTCTCAATACCTTACGACATCACCCAAAATTCCAATTAGGTAATTAATATTCGTGCCTAATAACTCAACATTGGGAATCTTGACTCTCACCATTTACCGTGTAATTTGTGTAAACAAACTATCGTGCTGTGCCTATTGCCAAGTTTGAATACAACGGGGCATATTGGATAGGAATGCACAACATGCAGCCGACCAAAAACATACTTATAAAAGTGCCTAAGTACATCAAAAACACCAAGAAAAGTGTAAACGATCCTTATCCTATAATGTAGAACTTCATTGAACTAAATCTGCATGTGGGGCTTTCTTACCAAAGATTTTGTGAAGACTTGTTATACGTGCGTCACAGGGGCGGATCTAGGGTCTTTTCTGAGGGGGGGTCCAACACAAAAAGGGCACATTCATTTTTTTTAAATTTTGGTTCCCATGAACGTCAGCGGTTACACAACTTACCGCATATTGACAAAGAAAGGACAAACCAAGAGACATGCAAAAACTGGAATCAAAACCTGGAATCTAAACGGTGAAATTGGAAAGCGCGCGAAGCGCGCGAAAATTTTTTGGGTAAGCCTATACTTACAAGAATTTGTACTAATTTAAAGCTTATATAGAACAATTGAGCGGACAGTTGGGCCCTGTCGGGCATAACTTTATTGTACTTCCCTCCTCGAGTCACTAGTCGTACCGTACGACAGACACAAGTGAACGTTAGCCAGGTTTAGCGAAATGAGATTCAATTCCCGACATTTACATAAATCCATGTATTCTACTTATTAACTTGGAAAGGTGGAAAGCGTTTGCACTATATTTAGCTATAAGTACAACTGAACTGAAGAAGAGTGGACAAAGCGTACCGAAAATTTTGGGTTTTATCCCAGAAATTACCCTTAAGAAAGCCAAAATAAGTAAACTGACCATGGGTGGCGGCAGAATTTTTCCAACAGGGGGCCGGGCCATGTCAGCTACCCCAAGTTCCGACATTCCCTATTTCGAGGGTATGATGAGAAGGGCAAATGTGGGAGCCTCTTTATCCCATGCAATTGCAGGCATATTTTGCATTGTATAACTTAATACTTCATGATCCGAGTTGCGCACTGTTAGTGTTCTTTGAATCTGGATCGTGAAATTGAAAAGCGCACGAAGCGGGCGAAATCTTTTGATAGGCTTACACATAAAACATATGACGAAACGAAAAAAGAACTGTAGGGTTTGTAGACCGTATCGGGTGTAACAGACATTGTATCGAAACCACCTGGACTACACGATGAAATAGCCAAACTTTGCTCCGTAAGTCGCTCACCAACTGACTGTACCGCATGACACACACAAGAGAAGACCAACTAGGCTTTGCGATATGGGATGAAAGTTACGACCTTTACATAAACTATGTATTCTGCCCATATGTTACTTGGTAAGGTGGACAGGACTTGTGCTATCCTGCTATGTGGAATGGAACTGTTGAAAAAATAGAGTGACTCTACAGCGCGCGTAGCGCGCCGAAAATTTTGGGTTCTTATTACAGAAATTAATCCTCTTGAGAGCAAAAAACAGGTAAACCGTCGATTAGTTGTCGTCAGGGACTGCGTACCTTCGACTAAGACTCCCCTACGAAACTGTCAAACTTCTCCAATAGGGGGCCATCCTTCCCCGACGGGGGCATGAACCCTTCCCCCACCTGGCACTACCGCTATCTCGACTGGGGGAAGAGGTTAAAATACTGTATGTTGTGTTCCCTATATAGTTGCGGCGCGACTGTCAAAAACACTCTGTCAGAACAGATGACTGAAGTCGAATGTTTGCTTTCCATTTGCGACAGCAGACCGGTCATCGGTCCAAAGACGTCAAAAAATTGAACCGACTGACATTGCGCTATTTGACCCGGTGGTGATTTTATATAGTAATTTTAAAATGAAACAAACACCGATTTGTCTATTGTGACTTCTGGTCAACTCTTGGCTATGGACTTTACCAGTAAGACTGGCTTTTTATTCCCATCACTTGGGCAACACTATAAAAGAAGAGAGTAATTCCAGACTATAAATATCATAGCGAAACGTATTTAGCCTACCTACTCTCTCTTGTTCACGAGCGGATGGATACTAGAGGGTGGAGGGAAGGTTTCGTAGATGTAGCGTTTATGGAGTGTGAACAGATCATTATTTTGTAAGACCAAAAGACTAGCAGTGACCTTTTGGAATCAATATTAAAACCCAATAGTAATATGTTGCATATCGCTAGTGAGTATGACGTAATATCTGCATGTTTTGTCTTACTCTGAATGCCCAAGCACGCCACACGTAGTTCCAAGCGAAAAGTGATTAGAATGCCTGATTGTCACGCAGACATACCGTAGTCACATTCTCTGTAAAACGATTGCACTGTTCGGGTTTCGGGGCGGCCAATATAGGCTACCGTAGTCAAATATATTGCCGAAAGTTTCTGCGATAACTTTTACGAGTGGACTGATCGATACTGGATGGGGGTAACCAAAATCTCCTCGGAATTGGACAACACAGTCATTACCTGTGAAACTGTCTGTTTTTTTTTTTTTTTTGTTGCTAGTGTGAAAAAAACATTTTTTGAAAAAGGGCACATTGGAAAATTTGAGGGGGGGGGGGTCCGGACGTCGGCGACCCCCCCCCCTTGGATCCGCCACTGCGTCAACCATCCTAACGTGGTAGGCACCTGAAACCATGTAAGTACTACCTCGTAGGTAGGACATCCATGTTGGAACCTATATCGTCGAAATACATACGATATCCTGGTATGTGACAACTTCCTGTTGATCTTGAGTAGGATTAGAACAGCGTCCGGCGCGTTATCGGGAAATATATCGGAGTGCTCGTATTACTGTATTAAATCTTGTCAACTGGCGTTTTAGCCAACGTATCATGTCAATACGAGAACGACCTCCAAATTTACAACCTCGCTCCTTAGTTCGAGGTTGAAGTATGCATAACGTCATACCAGGGAGTTTGCTATTTGACAATACAAACTCCCTGGTCATACACATTCGAATGGCTTTACAGACATACACTGCAAGCATACTGCCTTGAAATTGGGACTGGGTAGTTTAAGTTCTCTAGGAAGAGGTTTTAAATATGAAATGAATATTACGAGCTGTTCGTTTGACTGGCTGGCAGGCATGCTTATGTGCTTACAGTAGCCTACCACGTGAGAACAAAATAGCCTTTATTTTCAACTGTACTTTTTTACTACTGACCTACCTGTTACACACTTTTTATCTTGAATGCTATCCGTTAAGTTAAGCGCAGCTTTAAAATTTAACTCAGCCTTCCTCGAAGGAATACATACATGTTCTATAAGTCCATCACAGTTTTCAATTCAGTCGGAAAATTCTGCTATAAGCTTATCTGTTTTACTGTTGGAGCTAATTGCTTGTACTACACAACTTTTGTCACTGAAACGAAAACACGGCAGTCAACAATTAGGGCAAGTGTCATCATTGACACATTGGACTGGGGGTGGGGTGGGGGGGGGGGCTCTGGAGTAATACTTCAGGTCAGGTTGGTGTTCATCTGTAACAGTTTGAGACAATACGCGTAGATCATATACACAGCTCTACGAATGAAGTCTTTGATTGACGAGTACATGTGGTATCATTTACCTTCTGCGCATTCGCGATTGCATGCGCGACGCATTTGTCATCGGATGACATCTGTGCATGTATAAAAGACCTCTGCTCCTACCACCTTCTAATGTTTTCGGGTCCAAAGCTCATTTCTTCGTGCGATTTTTCTCCCAATGATAACCATTGGAACAAGTACATGCTTTTTATGTTAGCTAAAATATACCCAGGGCGGTGTTAACGCCGGTTCATACTTTATCATTCGTCGCTGTTGTAAAATATAAACGAACTTTACATGGCATGAACCATGTATGGCCCTTTTACATTGTATAGTGACGACCAGTTATCTACTTTTAACTGGCCACCCTGTTTAAGGCCGGTTCACATTTCCAAATTTTCACGCGCAATAAAGCTTTAAGAACCATTTATGGGATTCCTTGCTCATCCCGGCCAATCACTGACATAACTCAGAGTTGTGTTCAACTTTCATAGGTCTATAGCGCATACTGAAGTATGAACCGGCCTTAAGTCTCCTGAGATAGCGGGCCTTAAGTCACTTGTTCAATAGGTTGTTTTATACGAAAGAAAAAATGGGAGTTATTGCCAAGCTTCTTTACGACTGTAATAAGGAAAGTTGCAGTTGAGAAGGTAAAAAATAGTTTTCAATTGAAAGCCAGTTTATTGTGTGTATTTTAAAAAAGCCGTACGGTCTATCTCCTATTGCAGGGGAAACCTGTAACTTAACTCCCAACTGATGTGTGATCTGTCCATGCTGTTGCTCCGTCAATGTGTGTTTCCTACCGTTCGCAAATGATTATTGGTATAAATCTTGTCTGCTTTTATATCTGAAATCTTATCACCATCGAACCCTCTAAACTGTTTTGCGGCCTCGAAATCTTATCGACGGCTCTCCGTCTAAACAGAAATCCGTAACGCAGTGGTAGGTGACGAAATGCGATGAAAAATAGTGAGTGATGTCATAGAGATTATTATGATATCAACTGTTGATCGCTGTCAAGTTATAGCCAGTTAATTGTTTATTACCTTATTGTCATCTTCTTATTCGACCTATGTGACTCACCGATTGGTCAGTCTAGTAACCTACTCGATTGTTACATCCAATCCGCAACCTCGACGTATTCATGTCACCGATTGAGAATCTTTTTTGAGGAGACGGGTGATTCCCTCAATAAGACACTCTCCTACAAATTTATCAAATGAATAATTTATGAGTGACGTCACACCGACCTGACCTACGTGGGACGACTCCGTGCGGTCATTTGCTAAAATTGGCGAGACGGAGATTCCAGAGAAGCCGAAGTCGCCCCCTGCGACGCTATCCGTCGAAAATCCCGTTTGTCACACACGGCTTCGTAAACTCTGCGCTCTTGTTAGCTGCAATTTGGCCTTCGTCGAAGCCGTGCAGCTCGTAAGTGCGGCGTAGTTAGTACTCCGGGCTTTTAGTCGATATCGGTGGTGGACCTCTGTTGATGTTGGTCACTTTTCTCTCTATCGGCGATTTGAGCTGTGGTCTTGAGGATTATACCCTCCGAGTTGGACGTATTTTGTGGTCGTTACTTCCAGGTTCCAATCGGAATTCTAACTTTTTTCGGTGAGTATTTCGTACTTCCTCTATTCAATATCGGTTCCGATGCTATGTTCACACTTCTTACCATTCATACAAATTTCAAGTATTGCCATTTATCATTACAAACACATCGCTTTTCTTCTCATAATTTTATAAATTTCAATGATTTTTAAAATGAACGGCACACTTTCATATCCGTACAAACATGTTCCGCATTTCTTGCATTCCGTACATACCAACCGTTCATTTTTTTCCCCGTGTTGAAACCATGTGTGTACAACGCGCAGTAACACACTGTATACACTGTATGATCTACACCCTGTCACACAGTTTTTCTGTGTTTATTTGATTAGGTATTTTCGGGGTCTCTTTCCCCTTCTTCATGTGGTCGAACACCTTGAAGTGAAACATTAATTTCTCCCGACGTGAGAAACCTTGGAAAGTACGCTGTCTTTGATTACATCTGTCTTGATTTTGAATTTTTAAAAATATAATTCCAATTAAAATACGGGCTAAATGTAACGCTGACCTTTGTCCTTTGGCCGTGACATTTGCTTCTAGTATAATTACATATTAAAATAGTTACATTATTTAATATAGGCTAATTACATATTAACGAATGTTACTATGTATTCTATGCACTGTTAGAGCTTTTACTGTACAAGCTAGACTCGTATTTTTGTGGGTATTTGGTAAATACCATTGAAATCTTTTAAAGTAACCATTGAATAGATATGAACCATTATGATCACTGCAAGTGTAGTCATCTGAAGACCATGAAACACGATTGGGTTAATTCTTTGCACAAAAGTAAAGAAAGTCCTTACGGATCCAACCCCGCCCCCATCTCAAAAAAAAAAAAAACAGACAAACAAAAAAACAAAAGAAAGTCCCAAGGTTTATTATATTGCTCCACAGGCGCTGTTAATTTCTGGTGTGGCAATTTATCAGATTACTAATAAACAAACTTTAATCACGTGATACGTAAATTTGAAGCACCCTGTTTCGTCAACTGAAACTTTTTTTTTTCACTCGTTGAAGACGAAGAATTTTCGAGCAGCGATTGTTCAACAATTCCCTTCTGAAATCTTTTAGCATGGTCCATTTACAAGCGTGTGAGGGCCCGAAAGGCCTTTTAGATACTAGAAAACGATGAAATATATGGTGTTTTGAATGTTTTCCTTTCAAACGATTAAAATCGTCCAAACTGAAACAGCGAAAATAGGCTTTCTTTCGCGCAGGACGCCTTGTCATTTCCGGGTGATTTCCTGGGAGGAATTTATAATTACCGCCCTCTAATTGTGGATAAGTTCTCTCCTATCATCCAAAGCTGCATTACTTTCACGGGCTGTGCCGCATTTGTGAAATACGATTCAAGCAACATTAATGATATGGGAAGGAAGTTGTTGCTCCCTGTATCTACCCGTTTCTTGTGGGGTTTGTTTTATTACAAGGAATGTTAGTTTTGAAAGTGAAAGTAGTCTAGCTTACAACTGACAGGAAAGCATGCAGGGAGGAAATTCTGTAAACGCACCAGTAACATGTTAATGTCAAAGACTCAGCAATACGAAAGTAACTCGGATGCGGTTTACTGTTAAGAACGTATCAAGCAGTGTAAACTAGCGACAATTTCCATTCAAAGAGGAGAGTTCATATAATCTATGAATAAACATATGCCACATAATATGTAAATTAAATAGCATGGTAAGACGAACTGACACGATAGGCTTCTCCTTTTATTCGACCTCCATTACACTGTTACAAACAGCGGAATACAGTTTGAAAAATACGATAGCCTAGTCTGATTGAAAACGAAAATATCACCCTGTCATATAAGCTTCAAGTGCCTTCAACCCAGTCGAAAAGTAGGTTAGGGGACATAAAAGATGTAACATGACGAAATAGTTTAGGAGTGTTTGTAGAATTTGCAATCAGCTTTCAAAACGTTAGGAGCATCATGTACCCCTGTCCACTATGATTGAAACCCATCATACCTTCTCAAACGAATATTTGCGCCGGAAGATAATTTATAGCATGTACTGTTTATTGATATGGCGTTAAAAGGTATGTTTATTGCGCGGTCTATAGTCAACATACCAGTAAGTCTAGTGTGGAACATGAAGGACGCATGGGACCAACGAGTTGTTGGTAACACCTTAATGTGACGTGGCCCAGCATGGAGCTACTTGGCCTCTTCATCGCCATCTTTTTGGTAAAGCTGATGGTGTGTCTCATTTAGGCTATGTGGAGATATTATGCACCTGTACATTCACCTGTACACCCCCATCCACCACATACTTGTCCGCTCTGGTACCTCCAAGTGTTCAGAAGACGGCCAAACGCAATAAAGCAAATATGGGTCGTAAACTGGTTCCCGAAGCGCTTCAATCCGATACGCAATCGAGATCGTCGGTAGGCAACCGATTTTCATGGCAAGCCTTGCCAAGTGGGAGGAAAGCTGGTGTACCTAGAAAAAAATCCACTTATTTGGAGCGGGCCCCGACCCCATACACTTGTGAAACACATTGCTGCACAGAGGCGTAACCCACTCTCTCACCTGATGACCCCAGAAGACGACCGACTTCCAGAGCGTCATATAACGCTCTGCAGACTTCTAGTGCAGGGCGCCCTCTGTTGTCGTACCCTCTTCTAGCCCACTCCACATTGTTTACCAGTGTGAGGATATGACATCACTACCGCTTGCTTCAAGTTTACTTTGAGAAAAAATGTAGTAAACTCTACCCATCGTGATTATTTCACCCAAAAATTGGACATAAGAACTGATAACAAGTTTCATGAAATACTGAGACGGAGTTCTGTCATAAAGTGAAAAAGAAACTTTTCTTTTAACTATTCTTTTAACTGTATAAACTTTTGAGAGAATGGACGCTATTTCGGTGGCCTATCAAAAGTGTTGTAGGGAGTATTACTACATGAATTCCTCATACATTAGGGACACCACATGCATCCACAATCATCTTCCTCATATTTTGTTGCTAATTAAAATATTTGCGTTATCCTCTGTGGGGAACCTTTTTCCATTCCCTTGGTACTAGAAAACAATACAAGGATGATAGAAGTTAACGTGAGATTCGTATTAACATTATCAAGCCTTCACCTGATAGCTTTACACATTACGCCTGAAACATTTATACATGCCAAAAAGAAATGTTTGTATGTACAAAAACAAGGTGGAGAGGGGAAATAGAAAAAAAAAATCCCATATGAATCAAACAGATGTTAAATCCCTGTCGTAGCCTCTCAGAGTGTTGTAATTAAGAGATTAACACGGTCTTATGAACACCGACGTTTGCTGGACCCAGCATGTTTGGAGGCTCACTATTGGTCATGCAGTGAGTCTTCCATACTACAACAATTTGAAGGAATTTAATGGTCAACAAGGCAATTAAGGGAGCCACGCCGGTGTTGTAGGATCATTACCATTCCCGTGCCTCATGTATGGGTGCGTGATCTTCTTTATCCACTGTGAGCGTGGATTTATCATAAAGGCCCCACAGCATAAAGAAGAATTTCGATGCTCACCAAATAAGTTCACGCATCAGTTCTGTCCACACTCCCACTTGCAGTGTGTTTATCTCCGTCAGCGAGTAACTGAGGTCCCTGGATATGTGAGGGCAGTATTTATTATCTAACCACAAAACAGGAGTTCCTTATCCTGCCTGTTCTGCGAACAAAAATTCCGCGTTGCTGCTTTCAGTCTGCTCACCTCCAGTAGTATAGTCTTGCCAAGTAATACATAGGCCTAATTCTCTTTAAAAGACGTGGTAAATTGGCTGGGCCGTCGTATTTTTCTTCCTTTCTTACGTTGCATGCGTTCAAAAAAAAAAACGCTTGAGAATCCAATTTATGTTCATGTAACTATTTCCTGATGAAATTTGTCAAACCAAATATAATACATATAACCCGAATTCTTAAGCGCTGATTGTATTTGTGTAAGTCAGTATCATGTCCTTAGTTCTACTGGGTCAATGACCTGACAGACACACTGGTATTAAAAGCCAATGATCTCGAAAGCAGAACAGTAAAGCGGTAGGCGCTGTTTGTGAGAAATTTAGTTTCTGTCAAATCTTGGTTGGCAGGTAATTTGATAGGATTGCCAAAATTTAGGCTTAGAAAAATGGAAATTCTCCCTTTTTCCATAGAATACCAGTCCAGTCTGGGACAATTAGCATTGCAGTGATTTCATGGGCTGCGAAGTTTGTTGTAGCGATGAGCCGACTGATGAACTCAGCCCATTTCGCGGGGTAGTCGGCTCACTGGGTATGGGTCGTCTTGGGTTTTAGCTTCCAAAGAGCAGGTCACGGTGGGGAACATTCGAGAGCCAATTGTTTTGGTAGTGCACTACTAATTAATGCCCGAGGAACCATGCAGATGTTTTCAACAAGTACAAACTATTCACTCAAATGAAAGCTTACAAATAGGCCTTTCATATTATTTTCAAATTTGTGGATTGTGAACGTTAAGATGTTGAACTGGCAAATCTTTTTCAAAAGGATGGTGTTCACTCTTTGACGCTTCATTCAAAGTGCCATTTTGCACAGTGGATGGTTATTATGCCAAAAAGTGCCTTCAATATCTTCAGTTTACATCATTTTTGTGTATTGAATACTTTGGGACGTTGCTGTTACATAAACATCAGAAATCGAGCACATGGCTTGAACAACATCCCAAAGGGTTTAAGGGGTATACCTGTGACTTAACATTTGGGGGGGGGGGGACTTTTAAATTGGTGGCGCGGTATCCTAGGACTGACGCTTTGTGACAATCGGCAAGTTACCTGTCATAAATACAGTCATTGTGCCGTGGAATAGGTTTTGCAAGGTAATATTATCAGACAAGAGGCTAAATTTACCAGCATCGCCATCAGCCCATACATTCACCGTTGCTGTAAAAAAGAAGGAAAGTTGGACTCCAAAGTTGGAAATACGGTTGGAATTTGCAAACACTGAAGGACTCTTTTGTTTTTTCAATACAGGTTCGAGTGCTTCCACAGCTCCTTGTAGTGCTTTTAGTACTTTGCAATCGAAGAACCTAGTGTTGTACCAATATTACGAATAACCGATAATACCGATAACCGATATGTCAATTTTCAATATCGGCCATACCGATCCGATACCGATAGTTAAGGAATGAGCGAAGTGTACGTAAAACTGCAAGCTATTGTGCACTCCCTCGACGTGTTATTTCAGTAACATGAGGTAAAAGATTAGTACTTATGGGCAGACATAAAAGAACAAGGTAACTTTTGTGTGAACTATAAGCCAGTAATATCGTTTGGATAGTAGTCAGCATTTTAGGTCACCGATATCATAAAGATAGGGAATATCGACCGATGTCGAAATTCAATAATACCAATATTTGGTCCAACACTGATAAAGCATTTGTTTGCGGTGCAATCCTTTCAGCCTATGAAAAGATGTGTAATGGTTGTCTCACAAAATTGGGTCACTTCTGTGCCGCCACTGTGAGGGGTGGGGGTGGGTGTTCGGATGACTTCCTTTTCTATGCTTTCCCTTGGTTGCAGAATTTTAGTGTGTGACAAACTGTAGGTGTGATTTCTCGGATGGCATCCAAACTAACAATGTTGCCTCCGTCGTTGTGTTTCACACCAATCACTGTTTTGAAAATCAAAATTCGGTAGTTATAGCTGTACAGCGAACAAAAATGTTGGTTTTTGTCATGCATGCATGGAGTTTCGGTGGCATTGAACATTCATAAAATTTACAACTTTAAGTGGATGTTTAAACAAAAAGCAACTAAAATAACCTTTATTTAGTGGACGGTAGGTTTGAGGTTATAGATAGGCTAAACCTAAAACTTAAAATGAACAGTCTGTTAGAACATGCATAAAGGATTAACAGGTAAAAGACGGGCAGGGAGTATGGGTGGGGGAAATTAACCCCGTAGAAGACAGCCATGGGGTACTTCAGTCAAATGTGTTTCGGTCAGGTTTAATTTGTATCCATTAATATGAGGTCAACATTTATGTATTATTACCGTGTCTATGTACCATTTCCTGGTTACCGCCTGTAATTACAACGTTTGGCCGTATTGATGTTTCCTGTATTGGACATTGTAGCGCTGCTAAATAGGCCTATAGAGTAAGGGAACATCAAACTGTGATGATTGCAGTTTTACGAATACCGCACGAAGTATCGAACGTCTGAACAAGTTCACATGCACATTGCAAAGAACTAGTAGACTTATCTGTAGGCTATGACTACCTTTATTGGAGAGCTGAACCATGCATGCGCGAAAAGGCTGCCAGTTTGGTAACCTTTTGAGGACTTAGCTCCCCCTAGGGAACAGAACACCTTCTTGGGTTACGTGCCTGGTGTTCTCCCTTTTTCCTTGGCCACTAGGACTCTATTCAGGCCGAACGATATCGCCCACTCAGTAAAAATTCTCCCTACTTAGTTTACTTTGAGCCCCGCCTACTCAAAATCCGTCTATCTATCCGTCCGTCCGTCCGTCCATCCATCAATAAAAAAGAAAAAAAGTTACATAAAAACCCTGTCTAGCACGGTACTCACTACCGACAAAGCTAACGTAGTTTGCACTGAGTTTCGACTGCTCAAGGCCATATTCACTCACTACTGTGTGCGAGTTGTCCGGCCGGATGTGTATTTGTATCACAACTGACTACACAAGTCATCATTAACCAGTCAGAGTCGAATTATTGCTTGAATTAATCTTACTATGAAGATATTCCTAAATATGTTTCGATTGATGCAACTTCCCCTTTAAATGAAACATAAAGGCTGTCAGCCTGTCATGTATATGAAAGGAACTGGGGAATTTTTATCCATCTTTTTCTAACACAAATACAGGCTCGTGAGCACGCGTATATAGCTTCTATACTTCCGTTTTCCCACGTATATGAATTATAATTTCTCAAGGTTATAACCCTATTTACAGCCCTATTAGGTTATGAAAGAAACACGATCTTTTCGAAAACCTTAATCTCCTGACCTGATGCTTCTATCTACCCTAAAAATATTTCTAAGAGAAATATCAGATGTTCAACGTGCATTATTGATTGCCATACCAACAAGGAGCAACATCCCAGATCAGAATTTCTCAAGGCTTGTTCAGTCGCCTACCCCACCTCACCCCGACACGTAACCAACCGACCTGTTTTTCCCGTGTCTCTCCGAGAGTACCACTCAGTGTCACATCGTTCGGGCCATCATTTGCTTCAGTTATTTAGCTTTCCGTATCAGAGGTACTATGCCTGAATGGGCGTCAGAACTTCCTATGTCCTATGTATACCTAAGATATTTATGGTTTTCATTCGGAACTGTTCTATGACGTCACATGCCACCACTTACCCAATCTACAAACTTTGTTGTTTTCTTTGTTTGTAGCTTTAACCTATATAGCCGGTTAAACTCACCAACAACGCCCTTAATAATGTCGGAATCAATTTCCAGTGTTGTATACGGTAGAAATTATCTTTAAGGAATTTCCGTTACCAGTTTTTGATTCCTTTGCCGAAGGCGAAAGGAATCTCTGCAGTCACGCGGGCGATTGTGTGTGTATGTATGTGTGTTTGTGACGCTTGGCTTGTAAATACGATATCTCAAGATAGCAATTATGGATAATTTTCATACATTGTAACCGTCAATAACCCAGTACAAACACACACACGCTTGCACACACCCCTACATGCACACCCACCCACACACACACACACATATATATATATTAACATGTATACATGTATATATATATATATATATATATATATACATGTATATATATATATATATATATATATATATATATATATATATATATATATATATATATATATAATATATATATATATATATATATATATATATATATATATATATATATATATATATATATATATATATATATATATACATGTATACACACATATATATATATATATATATATAGGTCGAAGAAAAGTACTGTAATTAATAGCGCTTGAACTCTCTGCAGCGTTTCGGGTATCCATCATCAGTCTGCAAAAAAATATGATTTCATTTCAAAGCTGGTCCTCAATACATGATCTGGAAGGCGTGTATTTCATTTGTATATTGAAGAAGCTCTCTCATAAGTTTCTAAAATTAGCGGTAGTTATGCCCGCAGTCTGTAGCTACTGAAGCTTAGACGTCAAACTATCTCTTTTATTAACAATACCGATTGTCCCGTATTAAAAAGTGTAAATGGAAATGCATTCTTTTCAATTTTAACACAATTTGTCCGAGTAAAGCCTTGTGCGGCGAAACTATATCTAACTTATTCAAGAATTGATAGGCCTAAACTATTCCTGCTGTGGCAATCTCTGTTAAAAAGATTCGAGAACATTTATAATGTTCGGTTAAAATAAAATGAAATTGTTGAAGTTTGTAGTTGTTCCCGTTGTATTGAATCACAGTTATCACGTATAAGCGTGCACGGTACTCTTTTATTTGTGACAAGGCGGCATTTTGTTTGACCCCCGTGTTAGGAGAAATGAAATATTAGTTTTGTCGTTGAATTGGGTCATCTGAAATTTCCTTTATACCGTAGACGTGAGTTATCAAAAGTTTTAATGAGGGGCCTTCGCGAGTTTAAGATTGTCCCTTAGCCTTATACGAGTGCAGGCGGCTGAAAGTAGTTTGTAAGTTTTTAAACGCTAGAAAGTATTTCTGAAAATCGGATTCACAATTCAGACAGTGTTCACATTGCTATTCATTGTCCTGTTGACCATTTTGCTATGTATTTTGAGAAGTTTATGTTTCATGTGGACGGTGATAAACCAGTAGGCAGCTTCCAGGTAAGGAAGTAATGGTATAAACTCTGTTTGCAATTACTTCCTTCCGATAGACTGGTTTAAGGAGGTTATTTAGGAACCCGACCAGTATTACGTTCCACGGAAGTTGCAATATCGGAATCTCTCTATATAATATGGCAAGTTTTTGTAGCATAAAAGCTTTGCTGTGTTGTTTGAAACATGACACTTTCAGAGAACTTAATTGAAGTGGAAGACCTTTTATGTAGGAACAATTTAAAATCGCCCCAAACTGAATGGGAAACTGGTCTGATTAAGCCGTTAGGGCCCTGTAGTGTGTCTCTTTACAAATCACAGCAGTGGGATTGTTTATAGAGAGAAGAAAATCAGAGTTATATATGAATGCCTTGGCAGTCTATTGCGACAAACCTTGGTCACTCCTTCACATTCTTCTACATAGTGACATTCGATGCCCCTTAAAAGATGTTTCCAGTAACGTTTGTCTTGTCTTGATCAAAGTTGACCTAACATGAAAGGGGTTTAATTCAAGGTAATCATATTTTCGTAAAAAGGGTACCGAAAAGTAGCCGTTTTGGTATTTTTTTTTGAAGTGTATGTGTGTGTTTGTGAGGGGGCGGGGGGGGGGGGGTCCTGCTCTCCTATATGGATATGAGGATTTCGCCACACATTTGAATTCGTTACATCGCGGTGTACAACGTTTCTTACTTTGTTTACATCGCGGTGTGTGAAGTTTTTTACTTTATTTTCCGTATTTAACTTTGTTTCACTGTGTCTGAGTTTTATTTCATGCGTATCAGACTTAAACCACGTAAACCAATTCGTCATACACTAACTTTCATCAGTCACCACTGTAACGTTGTTGAAGTGTGAGACGTAAAATAAATTGGCAGAACGTTAAAAAGATAGCTGAAATAGAACAACTACCAAACCAAGTATATTTAGCGTCATTAAACAGCAAAATTACTTCAAATATGCTTCTTAATTCATCCGTGGATTCCATGCGTCATCCGAACCTCAAATTACAAGTTAAACTTTTGAAACATGATATCCTGGTGCGTTGCATGTTGTGGTCTACCATCTGTTGTCTTAATAACATCCAGTTATAACACTTGCCACATGAGTCCCTATACAATCGACACAAGTCATCGAAAGGGGATTGTCCTTGTATTACGATCCCCATTTATTTCAAATATCCGAATGTAATGACTAGCTGCATAAACCCGTAGCCAGTCAAATTGTTGAGGGGGGGGGGGTAGCTACTACGTGGGAGAGCTGTTAGTTTTCGGGGGAGAGATATGTTAAGATGTATTAGGTCAACAGTAATTTTGTAATTAAAAATGCACAAAGGAGTGAAACCTTTTCTAGGGTTCACTCCCCCTGCCCTACTTACTACAGTACTGGCTTTGCTGCATTTCAAGCGAAATGAACTTGCGAACATTTTCGTCAGCTTTGTGGTATAGGCTTTAATTTGTGGGTTTATTAATTAAGGGCCATCTTGCTTGTACCGAATGGCTGAGATTGTTCAAGCAAAGTTTACTTTTAGCCCGTCCTTCGATCGCAAGAACTGTCTGAGCATCTCCTGCTGAGCAGTTTCATCGCCGAAAGTCAGTCTTGTCTCCCTGAAGGCATTACAATAGCTTGTCAGGTCTTCTAATCCAAAGACTCTCCTTTATACCTCAACGTGGCTTACATACATTCTAAGGTGCCGTTTAAATTCCCCTTTCCATAGACTCTTTTCCCAACAGGAATTACAAAGGATTGTGGGATAGAATTTTGGTGTGCATCACTTTTTGCCGCAACAAAATGCCATTGACAACAACATCACCTACCAGAACTCTATCCCACAATCCATTGCAATTGCTATTTGGAAAAGGGTCTATGTTAATAAACGTAGGGTGAGCAATCAATTGTACCCGGAGATGTTTGGGAATATGCGCTGGGGCGATAGGGATCTGCCTTTAATCAGGGAGTTGCTATTTGACAAATAGCAACTCCCTGCTTTAATGAAGCAAAGGTTTGTCTAATTCTTGCAGCTCTTTAGGAAACGACTCCTGTGTTTGGTCTGTCTTCGCTTCCTTGCACGGAGAGTGATGGCAGTGCCAATTGTACAGTCAAGGGTTGATTTATTGTTGGTTCTCTTCAGTTGACATATTCACCAAACGTTTCAGCGTTTTCTAGGATAGAAATACCCACTGTCTGATGAGTTGTAATATTGTATTAACTAGTAACCTAATGTTCTTTCATGTGACCCCCCATGTAGCTCACCCTGCTTGACCTTGGTTTATCCTTTCATTGACCCACCGGGAACTTGTAGTACTGTGCAATATTCAGCAGGAAACGCAGGATGATCGGACATGATACAGTGTACCCTTTCACACAGTGCGCGATAACATCGCGATTTGGTATAAGTTTTGGGTCATGAGACTCGCGAACATATACTCCCTTGGTGGAATTTAGTTCTATTCAAGTCAGACTTGAATTTCACCCCAGACCGCGAAGTGAACTTTCCTTTTGTCTTTGATCGGTCCAGTGCGTTGTTACACATAAGCTGATCATAGGTGGGATTCCGCCCACGGGGAGTATTCCGTTAGTTCTGCTCAAAACAGGAACCTAACAGCGGATATATTCAGTGACAGTACGTAAACATGTATAGCCGCGTGTTCCGGTAGTCCGTATGTGGTTAACATGTGGTATGTAGATGCCTTTCCTTACTTGCGTGTACGCTTTCAGTTTTCACCCGTTAATTAAAGGCTCTTACCAACATCATCGATTACACGTAAGAATTCTTACTTTTACCATACTGACTCCCCGCGCCATGATGACCAAAACTAACATAAGTGCACGTTTGCAAGTTGGCATATCACGCTGTTCCACCGCCAAATTTTCCTCATCCAAATGGTTCCACTAATACTCCTATGGAGCTAACACACGGATGTCACTTTAAAGGGGCTACAGCATTCCCTAAACATATTTAGAAACCACATCGCGCGCGAAACACGGTGACTGCACTTTGGTTGACATTAATTTAAACAGTATTCACTCTCGGGAAGTGAGACTCTGCCTTTAACCTCCATGTAAGATACATATGAACAGGACAACAATTTTTTCATGGAGCTATGAGGGAAACTGCATCTAGTTATGAGGTGATGACAGATTGCCTTCAAAACTTCAGAATTGGCAATTCGATTAGTCAAAACCCTAAATTCCTACCAGCGAATAGATCTTTATGGGTTACGTACCTGCCAAATTTTGGTCAAATACTGATCGAACGAAGTTTTGCCAAATGGTTGACCTGTTTGATATACTGAACCCTCCATTTTAACCCCCGCGATAAATGCTACTTTGAATCTTATAATAATCTGTAGATATCCTCTTGGCTGACCGGAAGTGACCCACGCTCTGACGTTGTGTAAATCATATCGTGATTACATATCTCCAGACGAGTAAACATTGTAAACACAAAAGATAAATAGTCTGTCCGACACGTCCGGTCAGCGTCTGTTGAACCTATTTGGGCAGTTGGGATTGACCCGCGTGTTTTGATTATGACCTAGATTGGAATGTGGAAAGTCTGCCTGGAAATTCCAACTCCTGTTCTACACTGTTCTACCCCTCCCGAACTCTACCCCGCATGATCGAGGGCGTGAAGCTGTCAACAAAGCTGCAAGTTCTATCTGTCCAGACAGGTACATCAGGGAGCTGTAAGCAAAGGAGAAACATCGACTAAATCTGTCAGACAATGCGTACTTGAGAATGACTTGATCCTTTTCAGGTGCCAAAATTTGATTGACAGGTCTCTTTGTTCCTATTGCTGAAACACTGTTTACTTTCCTGCTTAATAAAGATTCCATCCTTTCTAAACCCAGTAATCTTGAAACAAAGACCATTGTCAAGATAATGCTTTGAAGATATCTGTGCAGCCGACATATGTGAAACGTTTTCACCGTTTTATATCAAAACGACTGTACATACACACACTTAAGTTGCACAATTCAATTATTATTCTAATTGATTCATCAAGTAAGGAGTATATCCTTTTGATGAACTATTTGGAGTCTAAATTTTGATGATGACATTCCAAACGATTCCGAATTGCTCAGGAATTAGCGAAACATATATCTATGTTAAAAAAGTAACATGAAACTACACTGTACTATTTTAAAACGTGGGACCTGACGGCACAAGATGAAAAAATTTTTACTTTCCTTGACGACTGGCAATGTTATATCAATAGGTGAAATCACCCTACGAGCTCTCTCAGGAGTAGCAGACGACAATGACTTTTGTCTTCATTGCTTGAGCCCTCTCACTTTTAGAGGAAAGCACCTAGTTCAAAAGAAGAACGAGCGTTGTTTCTCTTTCCCTCACAGCTCCCTGGGTACATGGACACAGCTCTCAAACTTAGGTGCGTGAGCCAGCGGTTGAAAACAAGGAGAAGAGTGTCGGATTGTATTGATTCGCCGAAAAGATTTGAAGAGAAATATTGCGTTTGTGCTTCAAAAAATCTTCATACTTTTAAAACCATTATATAATTGTATAGAATGACAGGCAAGTCATAATTATGTAGCTGGTTACGGTAACTTTTATTTTCAAGAAATAAGTTTCCTGCTTTGTTGCTCGTGAAAAATTTGTTCAAATTTCAAAGTGATGCAACATTCATACCGGTATATAATACATAATATTTCGTGGAAGAAAAACTACTGCCCAAATAAACCTTTGAGACGGCATGGTTTAATATTATAAAAGGTATTTTCTTTCTGTGCCATGTTGAAGCAATGTTAAGACAATATTCCTCTTGAACAAAGCGTAGGTTTTGATGTAAGGTCTGTGTCAGTCTTGTTTGTCTTGTGTCCTACCTTATTGTATTGTGGAAGCACTTCTTCATGATTGTAATGCAACAGACTGTACTGCTTCTTACGATATGGCTTTTAATGTTTTCCTGTATGTCTTCTCAACATCCGATGTCTCTGACGCATGAATTTCGTCTGAATCCGTGAACGACCATTAGCCGTGAATGGCGCCATAATCCGTGGCATGGCAGATTGGTCGCGTACAAACAACACTAGACCTTTGGAATTTTGGGGGTCGCATTCCGTCGCAGCTTTCACGGTTCGCAGGCGTCCTATGCACTGATCTATATGTATGACCTATAGGTCAGTGGTCCTATGTCATAACCTTTCTCCGTCTTTTGTCTGCGTTTTGGTAACTTCATTTTTAGTGCTACCAGAGTGGGCTGGGTGTTCAAAGTGGCCGAGCAAAGTTAATGGACCGGCATGGGGGAAGGGGACACACAGTGGCGGCACCAGGATTTTGAAAATGGGGGGAAAATGGAGGGCAAAAGAAAATGTTGGGGGGGGGCAAAACATTTTTCGCGCCTAGCGCAAAATCGAGCGCGAAGCGTGAGCTTTGGCGGGTGGGGTCCAGGGGCCCGTCCTAGGGCCCCAGATGGGGTCCAGGGGCAAAGCCCCCGGAAGCTCTGAGGTTTTAGCATATCACTGGGTGAAAAATTGTCTCAGGAAGGATAATTTTGGTTCGTAATGCATCATCAAATGCAAAGATTCCAAATAATTTTAATGTATTAGGCTGTTCTTCCTGTCAGACTACTGTACCTTTAAGCGGGTGGGGTCCAGGGGGGTCCACGGGGCGAAGCCCCCGGAAGCTCTGAGGTTTTAGCATATCTGTGGGTGAAAAATTAAGTCTCAGGATGGACTCGACATTTTGGTTCATAATGCATCATCAAATGCAAAGATTCCAAATAGTTTTAATGTATTAGGCTATTCCTACCGCCATACCACTATACCTTTAAGCTGTTGGGATCCAGGGGTCCACCTTAGAGCCCCTAATGGGGGTCCAGGGGGCGAAGCCCCGGGAAGCTCTGAGGTTTTAGCATATCTCTTGGTAAAAAATTAAGCCTCAGGATAGGTATATTTTGGTTTATAATACATCATCCAATGCAAAGATTCCAAATAATTTCAATGTATTAGGCTATTCATCCCGTCAGGTCACTTTACTTCTGGAGCGGAGTGGGGGTCAGAGCTTTTGACTGGGGGAAAATTCCCCTCATGCCCCCCTTGGTGCCGCCCCTGGGGACACATCCATGGCACTTTCTAAACCGGTGGTCTTAGACCAAGCGACCCGGCTAGCGAGCGTCACGTCGCCACCGCGGCTAGTCTCTGTGTAACACAAGTCTACATTTGATGAGATACAGTCTCTTCTACAGTTGAACACTTGTTCAACAGGCGCGTAGCCAGACAAGGTAATCAAGAGGAGGAGGGGTAGGGGACGAGATAGCTTCCAGGGGCGAACAAATTAGGGGCGAAATATAGTCTTCTCAAATGTAGTGATAGTTTTTCACACGGGGCCAACATTTTCCGAGAGGCGCACTGCCCCCTAGCCCACTTGGCTACGAGCTTGCTGAGCGGGCTGTTCGGGCCAATGACAGAAAAAATGGAACCGATCGATTGATTTTCAAGTGGTGCACTTTGTGCAGAGTTCATGAATGTAGTCAGGGTAACCCTGCCGCGAGGTAACGTGTTTGCATTTGGCCTTTTCATTTATACCTCGACTTCAGGGAGCATTTTGTACTGATTTTCACTTCCAGTGAAGGTGAAGCTTCGAGTCTAAATACAATATTTATGAGGAACGCTATCGCTAGTGGTCACTTGAAGCGTTCAACCAATAACACTGACTCGTACAAGGTTTGAGTCGCAGTGAACAGTGACATCAAGCGTTGCCGTAACAAACTAATCCGGAATATTTTCAATGTTTATCCAAGATGATGTAGGCGTGAGGCTTTCAGAAAGGTATGGAGCAAATGCTATCATCATTTCATGTGCTTGACATCTCGGTAAGGGCTGGGTTCAACGAAAGAGATACGTCGTTGTGTTACAAAATGTGTTACAAAAGAAGCCTGCGTTCCATCCACGTTTTCCATGGACTTCAGACTAGCAATTAAATGGATATTCATATCAGATCAGCCTTCTTCTTATCCCTGACTGGCCCTCGGCCACTTTTTTTTAAACGGGGGTTACCCTTACTATCATGAATGGTGCATAATATCATAAAAGTAATCTGGTCGCAAGGTAACATGGTGTATATCATTGTAAGCTAGGGTCATTGTTTTGTGCTGGACGAGAGAGTTCATTAACCAACGATCATTAAATCATTTCAGGAAATCTACGGTAAATGCTGCGTGTGTAGTAGTGCGGTTAGTATAATATTCTACGAACTGGCAAATCATATGCGAAAGAGCGGATATCTCGTTGAGTCAGGTGACATTTTCATTAAGCTTGGAGATTAATTGCTAGTATCAGCTTTTTGGAAGTTTCTTGTATTACCTGTGGCGTATATATTGAAGGGGTTGGGTTTCAGAACACTCAAGGGCTTACCGAACAAAATAAAAGAACAAAAATAGTATAATATTAATAATCAAAAGAACTGACAAAGACATACAGAAAGTGAGTTGAAGTAGGAACTTTTTCAATCTATGCATGCCAAGTTTTCATAGCGAGAGATTTGCGCGGAAAACTTCTGTATTGCTTTAAGGTGCGTTCAAACCAAAACCGAAATCTGCTGCGTTTTGCGGGCGGGAGTCGCAAAGCAAATAGTTTGTACGTATTTCTATGGAACCGTTTACACAGAAATCGCGTTGTGAAAACGTTTCTGTGTGAACGGTTCCATAGAAATACGTACAAGTCATTTGCTTTGCGGCTCCCGCCCGCAAAACGCAGCAGATTTCGGTTTCGGTGCGAACGCACCCTTAAGCTGGTTTTGCTCGCATTTGCTAAGATCCCGACGGTGTCATTATTTTCGACAGCCAGGATTCCAAGTATAATGTGTGTACAGAAGAATCCAGCAACTTCGTGAATACGAATGTCATAATAGAAAGTGAGAAACATACGGTAGAGAAAAATAGACTTGTCCTTTCTGGCTGAAAATTGTGTTGCCAGCATTCAACTAAATATTTCCATTTCGGAGTCTCGCCTCAAACTTCATTTACGGCCCAAAATATTTCTTCAACTACATCAATCGCCATTCTCAACCAGAGGCACTCATCGTGCACTTAAAGGCACTCATCGTGCACTTAAAGGCAATAGGCAGTCGCCCCAAAATTTTCTTTGAAAAATCGGCAAACTCTTGCAAATCTCCTCTTATTGCATTACAAACACCTCTAAAGATGTTTTGAAACATAACTATTACAAACAATAGGTAAAGCAAGGAGAAATTCTCCTTGAATTTCACAATTTACCAAAAAAAAAAAAATATTGTCACATGATCAAAATAGGCTAATCATGAACTAGAGTGACAGGATACACTCAGTCTGATTGGGGTGACTGCATACTGCCTTTAACTGGTCCATGCATGTATACGACCCGCTAAACATAAGCCCGCCCTCTAAAAAATCCGAGCTGTCAGCTATACCTCCAAGATCCCTTGTCAGCTCGGCCTACACGAAGGCACTATAGCCTATGATGACTCGTTTTATCAGCTTTCGCGAAGCAAAAGTGATAAAACTTGAGAATATGTTCGAAATTTTTTATGTACAAGTCGTACAGTGGCGGAGCTAGGGAATTCGGTCAGAGGGGCGAGAATGGCCTATAGGGGTGCTTTGAAATAGGTTAATACCCTATGCCACAATACGGTAAAAACCTAAAAAGGGCGCGACAGGCGATTTGAGTCCGTCGGGGCGGGGGGCCAACGACTCCCCTGACTGTATGGATGCTCCGCCACTATGTCGTAACTTGTAATAGGAGGATATTAACCGGAGTCTGACTGTTGATTGTCATCATGTGAAAAAGGTTCTGGTCATGGAAAAATGACACCTGGTTCTGCCGAAATCTACAGGAGCAGGAGCCAAAGCGTGGGTTGGGTTGGTGCTTGGTCCATGTCAATTTTTTGTAAGGTTTGGTCCTGTACGTGGTTAGTTTATGGACAAAGTTTGGCCTACGATGTAGCAGACTGTACGGCGGCGTATTCCTTGATGCCCTTCTGCCATCTCCTTGCTTTCTGTTCTTCAGAAATTCTAGTCAGATCACGCCGCCAGCATTCACTCTTCACTTTGTTAAAACAGAACGCCAAATTGGGAGACAAAGGTATGCTAAAGCATTTAGAGCTTGAATGGTCCATTCATAAGCTGTTTGTCATCTACTAATTAAGGTTCAAACACAAACAACTTTTAGTTCTTTAATTAGGTCTAGTTACTTTATTTTAAGTCATTATTGGTGCCCTGACAATAATATTACCACGCGACGAGTGAAAAGAACTACCCACAGATGGAACAGCGAAAGAAAATTATCGGAAATTTCATGGAGCGGTTTGAGCTGGAATGATTCGCTTTGTTTTCGGATGAATTGTTAGCATCTAGAAAGGTTTATTCCTTTTGGGTCAAATTTTCGTGGAGTGGGGGTGCGAGTCTCATGGTGCATAGCTCCTTTTTAATTTGCAGGGGCGTAGCTAGTGGAAATTTTTAGGGGGGCCTAGGTACCAAATGGGGGTCACGACATTGATCGCGGTCCTGAATTCGTACTAATTTTATTAGGACACACACGATTACGGGTGGGGGGGGGGGGCTGGCAAACATCCCCCCTCGTGGCTGCGCGCCTGAACAGAAAATGTATACATGACATTGGAAAACGGTTGCTCTCTTTCAGAACTTGTGAGGAAAGGGCTTGTATAGTCGAGTCACATTAAAACTTTCTAAAGGTGGTGACATTTTGATTCAAAGTGTAGTAGCTTTAGGTCATAGACGTAGAAAGCTGTTCTCGACTGGGAGGGGGCGTTGTTTCGGACCTCCGTCCTGGGGGACGGGTGTTTCCCTCCCCTTTGGAAAATTTTTGAGGGTCCTTAATTGCAGTTCGGTGCACCATATGGGGCAAATTTTGAGGAAAATTTCGGCAAAATTTTGACATTTTGTACAGAGGGAACAAATTAGGGGTTTTCTTCTTTTAATTGAGGGGCGGAGGAATACATCCGCCCATCACATTTTTCACTGGAGGGGGCGAACCCCCACCCCGCCCTTCCTACGCCTATGCTTTAGGCCAAATAAAGTAAAATATAGAACTGCGTAATTTAAGTAGTGCAAGAGTGACATCACAAATGTTACTCCATGATTGCACATTGTATCATATTCACACTGTAAACACAAATTAGTCAAAACAATGTCTGAATCGACTAACCACGTTAGTCACAATGTTTGACTAGTTTCTGATGATATCTGACTAATTTCACGATGATGGACTAACAATTGTAAGTCCAAAAGTAGTCAAAAATTAGTCAAAGAGGCTTAAAATGGGTCAGAAACTAAGTCAATTGGTCAAAAATTAGTCAAATGTTATTGACCAAAGTGATTAGTCGATTCAGACACCGTTTTGACTAATTTGTGTTTACAGTGCAGTTGAGTGAATGATTTTATTATGCATCCCAGCACTAGAGTGTCCTATTAGATGAGAGTTGGACCAATTTCGATTAAGTTTTCAGTCTTTGTAACATGTGTATTATTGTAATTTTAGACGTTATAGGTACTACACTTAACTTTAAGCAACCCATGAACCAAACTTGCCATATCCCCTAAAGGCTGAGTAGATGATATAGACAAGCAAGTGGCAGTCTACACTTTAAAAACAAGAGCGAAATTCACTCCAAAAAATTGTGCTCAGTTACCACTCCTTATAAGAGAGAATTTCGCTCCAAGTAGAGTGCACAAATCACTCAGAGGAGTGATACCTCACACAGTTGGAATGAAATGTCCCTGCTCTATATGGAGTGAATTTTCACTCCGGGTGAAATTCACTCTTACTAGGAGTACACTGTACACTCTTTTTGGAGTGAATTTCGTTCTTTGTTTTTAGGGTGTAAGTTCATCGAACTCATTTGGTTCTCAGTCGCCTTGTGCAAATCCTTGTCGTATGGTGCCCTGTAACCAAGGATGGAGCCTCCAAATTCCACATAGCCCACTGACTCGTTGCTCTCAAAGCATAGATAATATCCGTACAATGCGATTTAAATAACCTAGAGTAGCTGTTTTAGAACTCGTAGAAAAACCGACAGAAGCGCCCAATCGTCGGAAGATACCAACTTGAAAAATGTCATTGGCCAGTCATTTCCCCTTTTGTGTTTGTATTTAAATTGTTTAATGTTAGATCACTTTTAATTCTTTCAACTCTACGCTCGAAACCACACATTTGGACTGATTTGTCACCATTTCATTTCTTTTGTCACTCCCACAAAGTGTTAGTGTGTATTAAGTATTATCCATGACGTCACGGAACGTCAGTTTTCATGGTAATTATTACACACATAGGCTATACCAATGCCTTTCTTTTACCAAAAGCTTTTCGGAAGTTGCATAGATTAACGGCACAGGTATATTGAACAAAGAAACTTGGGTTGGTTGCCATTGGAAACTACATAAAAACAAACCAAAGCGGACGCCGGATGAATCACGGCTTTATAGTTTACACTAACCACTGATCTAGCCAACTGTTACTGAACCAGAAATCGTAACGAGCCCATACAATGTGCTTCTGAGAATGTTGTTGAAGAAAATGTTGCACATATTTTACCGAAGAGGAAGGAAGAAGGGAACACACTTGTATTTGAGTATATATGCATATTCATCATTATGACTGACGTGTCCTGTGGTTTAGTTGCCCAACTCACTAAATGAATGAACATGTGGGCTATACAGTGCATACATTAGTAATAATGCGTCTTGCAGTAAAATGCGAAACAATTGCAAGAATGAGCCATTTGCCTTTACAGGTTTCACGGATTGGAATACCTGAAATTTCGAGGTCATCAAAATATTGGCAATAGGATTAACTAACCCGATCTGACTGGGCTAGTGAAATTCTTTATTTGCCATAAGTGTCAGCTGCATAATATGTCTCCTGTCTCCATATTTGCTTATCGTGGCACCGTTTGGTGAAATCAGTTTTACTCAAGGATCCATCTCATTTGACGACTAGTATATTCTTAAGGCCCGTCTACACGATCATACATTTGCCCATGAACATCATCATACCAATATTTGAACACTAGTTGAGAAGATGAAATATGCAGTTAAAAGCAGGGGCGTAGCTAGGATGAAATTTTTAGGGGGGCCTAGGTATCAAATGGGGGACTCAAGACATTGATCGCCGTCCTTAATTCTTACACATGTTATCAAGACACAAACAATGGGGGGGGGGGGGGGGGCTAGCAAACATCGGGGGGGGGGGGAAGCCCCCAGGCCCCGTGGCTATGCGCCTGGCTCAAGTTTGAACACCTTTATACATGTTATACATTCAAATTTGTTGGGAATGCAGTCCACACGATCATACTTTTGTCCATTAGCATCGTCACACAAATATATGACAAAGATTATAGCTAAATATATGATTGTGTAGACGGGGCGTTAGTTTTAACCGATAAATTTCTAACGATTAGCCTATATATATATATATATATATATATATATATATATATATATATATATATATATATATATATATATATATATATATATATATATATATATATATATATATATATATATATATATATATATATATATATAATATATATATAATATATATATATATATATATATATATATATATATATATATATATTATATATATATATAATAGACGTTAAGAAGTCCAACAGGCCTGTTGACATTTTGAAGCACGTATTCGATCTGTTGCAAATATATAGCAAATATGTACAATATATGGTGATCCGAAATTTTCGAACACACCTGTGTTCTTCATCAGCGTATAACGACAGATGACTGAGAATATATATATATATATATATATATATATATATATATATATATATATATATATATATATTATATATACACACTTATGCGAAAGGCAGGGGTGGGGTCTGGGGCCCAGACCTCCGCCCTACAGTTAGCATAGCTGTTAGAATAATTTATGGTTCCAAGGGATTATCAAAGTTAAATTTTTGGTATGTTTTGGGACCAATCCATTGCCGTATATTGGGACTTTTGCTGCTTTGTAAGGAGTCATATATTTATGCATAGAAGTTCCCCATGGACCCCATTAAGGTTCCTAGGGTGCAGTGGCTCCACCAAGGGGGACATGCGGGCAATCTCCCTCGTCAAGGCCTCTTCCCCCTCTTCCCCCTTTGTTAGCTCCTGTACAAAGGTCTTAAGTTTATAGGAGCGATGGGCAAAAACACACAACTTCTGCCCCCATTTTTGCTTCCCACACAGTTCCACCGCTGCTTAGGGTGAATAGTTGATGGAATTCCCACGGAGCCTCCGTCACAAACTTTCATGTGTAAATTTGACCTTATCGCTCCCCCTCCTTCAAAAGAATATTTTTTGCCCTTGAACAAATCTTTGCAGTGCGTTCCCGACAGTCACGTTTCCCCAATAGTCACTTTGCCCACGAAAACCTTTTTTTAGGTCAGACCTGACAAATCATGTCGTTGCATGAAGGACCACATGTTATGAAATCATGGCTCAGAATTAATTTTTCCATATAGGCTATAGTGGTATGATTTTCTCGCTGTCCCCATTTTTCACCATAAATGTCATTTACTTTTCTTTGAGTTTATTGACAAATCTCCAATACAGTATACAATGACATCGGATTGTTACAAAAATGGTAAAATAGAAAAGGATAAAGTAAATGTCGGTTACTACAGTTCATTTTAAGGTAAACCATTAACCAGAGCCTTGGTCCTTCAAGTAACCTCCCTGACCGAGAGTGCAAACTCAACACTGGTATCTTTTACCAGTGAACCCTGTTGTGCCCACGATGTTTGCAATTGGGATCAAAAATTCTTGGAACTTGCAAAAGTAGTTCCCATGAATGGTTTTCACTTTAACGTTGAAGTTATATGCATTCTTCCAGCACTTCATATATTGTCTTGTGTTGATTCAACCAGATAAAAAACTTCCGACTATACCGACCGGTGTGACGTCATCTCTTCCCTTTGTGCAACTTGTTGATTGAACTTTGAAGTCTTTTCTTTTCCTTCGGAAAACCCATTCACTTGATATATTATTCAACAAAAAGTTCACTGTGATATAAATATTCATAGAAATGCATATTCATTTCTATTCTCGCTTTCTGATAGGCTTTTCGCTACGGTGCAAAGGGCGGAATCATGTCGGGTGCTGATACATATCAAGCTGCGGCCGGGGATGACCCCGAACAGAAGCGTGAATTGGAAGACGAAGAAGAGATGCCTTTAGCCGAAAGAGACCTCGCGGACGACGCTCCGTGGAAAAAAATCCAACAGAACACCTTTACAAGATGGTGTAACGAGCACTTGAAGACAGTCAAAAAGCACATAGGGAATTTAGAGACGGATTTAAGCGATGGGTTGCGACTGGTCGCCTTGGTCGAAGTTCTCGCACATGACAAAATCTCACACAACAAACGACCGACATTCCTGTCTATGAAACTTGAAAATGTATCCATCGCACTGAACTATTTGGAGAGTAGGAATATTAAAATTGTCAATATTGGTAAGTATAGGTTTTTTTTCTTAATTAAGGTAACTAGCAGGCTTTACATACAGAAAATCGACGTTAGTAATGAAAAACAGGTGGTTTTTGCCATGACGAATGAATAGCATACTAAAACGGCAACGTTACGGTAGGACCTTCCCAGGCAGTCGAGTTAACCCGATCAGCGATTGCATGAACCAATTTCTGAAGTATTTTGTAAAATTCAAAGAGAAGAGTACGAAAAATCCTTCATGAAACGAAGACCTGGGCTCCATCCCATAGTATTTTACCCTTTTGAAAAATGCCATTCATATATCGCCTTTGAGTTTGACTGTGGCTATACACATCGTTCCGTCGGTATTGCACATAGTATATCAGTGTGGGCTACTCCATACACATTTTATTGTACACGTTTTCGTTACTGAAAAGCTAAGTATAGTACGGTAGTGACACAGACACTCAATACCCCAGTACAATGCTATGTTGTTTGTATAAGGTGAGGTAAGGTCACACGTACGTGAGAGAATTCGGGTTGACAGGCGGACTTTCCACTGTTGTGCCTGCCTTGAGTTTTCGTGCAGAACATGGCTTTTTGAGCCAAAATTATCATAAGACTGATTTTACGTGACGTTTGCAACTTGCAGAATTTGTTCCATAAATTGGGGAATATTGGCCTATGTAGTGTAGTATGTATGTATACACCAATTAATAGTGTGTACCTAAACAAGGTAAGACAGATCCATTGCCCTCATGCTATACCACCAATATATGGTAATTGGTCAGGACTGTCGATCGGGGGGGGGGGGGGGAGGAGGAGGGGGTGGAGGGGGAGGAGGAGGAGGGGGAGGAGGAGGAGGGGGAGGAGGGGGAGGAGGAGGAGGGGGAGGAGGAGGAGAGTGGGCAGTTGCCCCTCCAAAGAAAATATTGGGGAGGCAAACATCATTTTGCACCCATCAATTCAGGCAGAGTAAAAAAACAGCAGGCAGAGTAAAAAAAATATAATATTGTGGTGTACAGATAACTTTAGGGCTTCGAGAAAACGCCAATTGGAGCCTATTAAAGTAGTAATGTGAATCTTCCATCTAACCCTTTCAACGTAGTGCATATCCCCACATCCCATATGCTATTTTTTCAACAATTCAGATAACTGTTCATACATTTTCTATTGAAATTAGGGTTGTCAGAAAATTCGTCCCCCCCCCCCCCCACAATCCCCAAACCCGATCTACGGATTCTATGCCCCTGGAACTGGCGTACATTGAAGATCCAAATTATACACCTAAAAATCAATTGCAGTTCAGTGGGATTTCAGAAATTATTTGACAAAATCAGTGATTACACCATTGGCTCACAAGCAGGATTGTCAACTCTTGACTCAGATTGTTTTAAATATAATAAATATATTGAATACCAAATTCTTGCCCCCAAATGCTAAATTGAACATTTCACTGCCAATTGAAAAAAGGTTATACATGTTAAAATTTTCCTTTTGGATTCTTAATTTGTTGCCAAGTGAGAATTCTTTCAATGTAAAATGAGCTTTTACTGCCAGATTTGGCAGTGAAAAATGCTAGTTCGCAGTCATGCTATAGTCCTATAGCACTTAGCACTCAGTTCCTGCCCTAGGAGTAAGCCATGATGGGTACTTTTTATATTTTGTGTATAGATTTATCATATTGAGAAGATGGTTCCTGAAGTTTCTTATGGATGTCAAAGGTCATTTTAGGTCACCTGAGGTAGAAACGTGAAGACCTTTTGAATGTATATATTTCAAATGGGAATAATGGTTACTTTTCATATTCACTTTATGAATTTATCATATTGAGAGAAAGGACCCTAGCTGTTGTAGTGGAGTCAGAGGTCATTTGAGGTCACCAGGAAACTGAAAACTGAAAACCTTGTGAACATGATATCTCAAGGTAGGTATGGATGCTCTTTCTACTATGCACGTAGATGCATTAATTTATGGTCAGTAGATGTCAACCTACTATTTCTGGGAGAGATCAAATGTTATGTGAGGTCACTGAAGGTTCTGTAAAACTATGAAAAGCTTGGAAATTGCTTGCAAACATGATATTAAACATCAGAATGGCAAATATATATATATATATATATATATATATATATATATATATATATAATATATATATATATATATATATATATATTCGAACTTGGTGAAAGGATGCTTCATATTGTGAAAAAACATCTTTTGAAAGAGGTCGGGGAGGTGGGGGGGGGGGTAAAGGTTTGGCTTTTTGCCCTTTGGCATCCAGCTGAAAGAACTGCAAGAAGACCATTTAGACTAGTGCTCTGTTGGAGCCGTGAAGGTCAGTTCTTGCTGTTACTAACCCAAGGCAGTGTTTTTTTTCAGCCAGTCTAGAGTAGAGTCATGCATGATTTAAGAGACAGTCTGATGGCTGAGAGAAGGTCATTTTATGTCATTCCATCAGGGGAAAAAGCAAAAGCTCCTTTGAGGAGCAGAGCCTCCTTTGGGGTAATGTTTGGTTTTTGCCCACCGCATCTAAACCATGATTTAGACTGGTTTTGAGGGAAACTTAGAAGTAAAATTCATTTCAGGGGTAACTTTGGTTTCTCACATTTATATTACAAAAAGGTCCAAAATACACCTTGTACTGTGTTAAAGCCAGGCAAGTCACTTTTGCTCTCACTACATGAAAGAATCATGTCTGGGTGGGTTATTGGCAAGTCTCGTGTCATGTTACGGTTAGGGTAGCTTTAGCTTTTTGCCTGTGTAAGATAGCCTGCAGGACTTTTCTTAAAGAGAAATAAGTGATCAAACTTGATTTGAAAGTCAGATTATTACATATTTTGAGAGGCAAGGAAACCCTTTCAAACCTTTTGGTTTTCTTGTAAAACTTGACATGGGGAGCTATTAACCTAAGGTATAGTTAATATTAGTTATGATAATTTCTTTACACTGGTGTTTGGCTTAAAAGAGGCTTTTGCAAGAGGCAGTGCTACAAATCCATTGAAAGACTGGGCTGAGGGGGGGGGGGGGGGCAAAATTTACTAGGCCTGCGTGAAAAATGTCATTTTAATTGGATCATCTCAATACACCATCAACTCCCTTTTTGGTGGTGAATTTTACGTATGGTGAAGAGGGATTACGCAATGTACAGTAACCTGGCCAGTAGGACATTATATGACAGCTTATCTGTAGTGCATAAACCAGGTATATTGTAAGGTGGGAGGTGCCCTTTCACCCATTCCCTACCCCCTCTTCGACCACTTTGCTCACCCATACCTGCAACCCTACACCTACTGTAACACAGGCATGCAATTGTGTCATTAAACTTATATATTACAGCAGCTACTGTACAATAGAAAAAGGCCTAATAATGGCAATTTCGCTTTGAACCTAACCTTGGTATTTGGTATTCAAGAATTCTCTTTTTAAAAATTGAAAATTAATCAAGGCAGTGTTTACCAAATTTCTGTCAGACATAACACCAAGCCCCTATGCCTTAACTAAGCTACAATCCTGGACAAAATTATCTGGGACAAATCCCCGCGCCCCACCGCAATGTTGGTTTTGAGGGTGAATTAAAGTAGAGCGCTGAAGAAAAGAGCGCGCTTTTCGTTTCTTCTCAACATTGAACAAGGGGTGGAGGGGAAGGTCCGGAAGTGTCCCAATAATTTTGTCCAGGATTGTCTGAACGCCTGGGCTGTACAAAGGTATAGGGACAGCGGAATACGACAGAGAACAGTATGCTTATCATAATAATGGTTAAAGTTCCAAGCGCTCTGTTCAAAGACAAGACAGTAGGATGGGGGAAGGGAAGAATGGAAGGTACCACTGAATTATTATGAACAATTAACGAACGTATTAATTAAATTTCAATGTAAATGTAGGAAACACCGGGGTTATTTGAGTTACGAAAGGGTCAAACATGGGGAAATTAGTGAATTTATCGAGAATATAACCACTTCCTCGTGTGGCTATCAAAATTTGGTTTTCACTTGGGCAGGGAGGGGCATAAAATACTGTAGAGACATATGAGGGATGGATAAAGGGAAGAGTGTGAGACAATTAGCAACAGCTAGTGATATATGATGGAGAATATTGCAGCTGTTTACTGTCCGTCGGAAAGAAATGCCGCACGAAATAGGACCTTGAAATAAGTCGTAAATGTCCCACCAGAGCAGCCTATAATGTATCTAATAGGTAACAGTATGAGTGTACAGGAAGGTTAGCTATCATAAGTCTGAGGTTGCAACATGGCTATTCTTCTTACTAAAAGCGACTGTCAAACTCACAGTATAATTTGCTACTACACAGCATGCACTAGGGTAAAAGTCTGTCTGCATGGCATTCATTTACAAGTGAAGGTGCAAGTCCCCTTACCTTAAGTACTCTTTGTACATCTTTCTTGTTCTGACAAAACGTAAGATTTATTAGAATCTGAATGGCACCACGGTTGACCAGTGACTGAAACGGTTGACCGTTGACCACTACACAGTAATTCAATGGGAATAAACGGTTCACCGTCAATTTTAACATTTAAAAGACAAGCAAGTCAAGATTTTTCTGTTCGCTTAATGGTCAACCGTTGCGAATTTGTTCTTTCCGTCAAAATTTTCCGTCCTGCTTTTCACGACAGTTTTCACATGATCTTGTCTGTATAAATTCATCCTTAAATCCCCTTTTAGGCAACCAAGTGATTATATTTGGACGAAAAAGTGATGGTAAACCGTGGGGTAAACCGTTCGACCTGTAGTGGGAGGAGGCCTGACTAGTAGAAATAACGCCATCAACTTCACGACACAACCGCTCACTTATCGTTTATGTTTATTGATACCGTACTCAATTGTTGGAACCTCTTCTCTTGTAACTGTCTGCTGGTTACGCTATAGATCATAAATATATTTATCCGTATAGTTGTTTTGAGGCACAAATACATTCAACTGATAGCCTCTATACACCTTTCTCCCCCGAAGTTCCCGAGCCAGACTGGCCAATTACTCCTAAATAGCATCGTTCTTTTGTGTAATAAATAACCACTGTCCTCTGGTACTGCATTATTTACATCCAAGTTACTCCTGCTTAAGTAGAAATTCAGTAATTTTCTCATGAAACAATCCAAAAGACCTCACATCACTTTTTTCCCAACACCGGTAAACTTAACCAGCTACCAGATTTGTCGCTTGCCGTTGGCTAAATTTCTCCTATATTCAACATGAGACTTCTCCTATACCTTTGTACAGGCGGTCAGACAATCCTGGACAAAATTATCTGGGACAAATCCCCGCGCCCCACCTCAATGTTGGTTTTGAGGGTGAATTAAAGTAGAGCGCTGAAGAAAAGAGCGCGCTTTTCGTTTCTTCTCAACATTGAACAAGGGGTGGAGGGGAAGGTCCGGAAGTGTCCCAATAATTTTGTCCAGGATTGTAGACGTATAATTGGTGCCTGGAATGGGTGCTACAGGCAGTTAATGGAAATTTATAAATTTAATATCAGAATTGTCAAGCCTTATTGATGTAAATGGCTGATTATCATCAATACTCTTAGGCATATCTTCCTGGGATGTGCTACGTGTAAGGACTGTTAAGGGCAGTGGCATGGCACACAGATGTTGATCCACAGAAAACTTTTTCTTTTGTACTGTTATATAGAAATGTATGGAAGCTGTTCGAGTAACATGAGATCACATTTTGGAAACAGTGACTAGGTCACCTTTTACTCATGTCTTTGCAAATTTATCTTCACAGTTTCTACAGCTGTTTATTCAAGATGTGCTTATCATTGCCAGAAATGAAACCTAAGTAGGGTGTGTTACGTCCTAACTTCCCTCGCCTCATATGCAGATGTAGTAATTAGTAAGTAATGAGTAGAAAAGGAAATGGTTTGAAATTACATCCCTAAGTTGTAAACGAAAATGTGATAATGAGCTTATAATGAAATGCTTCATGCCAGTGTTCGTGATTTACAGGTTAGTGTGATCAACTTGGCAATGAAAGAGCTTACATTTCAAAACCCATGCCCATGCCTATTTTATTTCTTTAACGGAATTTTTTAGTTTTTGATTAAGCCCTGGCAGTCCTACTCTACTTTAGTCTTTACATTACTGTACTTTCAAGTTTGTTACCATGTCTAACTTCCCTTCTAGTGCTGTCATTGTACTCCATGTGGCTTATTACATGCTATTGTGGTACGTAATTTTTGTAGGACATGCAGGAAATTAAATTGGGACAGGATTCTGCAGGTTTCATGTATGTGTTGAATACTTTGCACTGTCCTTCTATGTTCAAAGCAGAATGACGTTGTGCACTTGGCCTACATTGCTGACCATAGCACTAGGCTCATTCTGCTCTCTCCACTAAGTGAGTGAGTACCCTACTAGCATTGTGGAATTGTAATTGGTCATTAGATCTATGAGAATCTAACTGTAACACATACCTTTTCAGTGAGGCAGGTGGAGGAGCATCCCCTGCAGGGGACATGGGAAGCCCAATTGTAGTAAAGATAAAAATCAGTGCTTTCCACAAGTCATTTGATGGGGGGGGGGGGGAAGGGGGGCATGACCATGAGAACTCAGGCAGTATGGAGTACACATATGGTCCAAATCCAGTTGAAACATCCATTGTGGAGTACTACACTGTTAATGAGGCCCTATGACTCGGTTTGTTATCAGAAGTGTCAAGTCAGTGTGATTTTGAATTGCTCATGAGCTTCCTGTCATAGCTCATGCACTGGAAGTGGTTCAACAGTTATCTGAATACAGAGTAGGACCCTTGACACATGTGGAATTATGTGCATTACACTGTCTCAGTACACTTGAACCAGGGCCATAGCCAGGAAGGAGGTGATTAGCATGCAGTCATTGCTCCCTTGCCGAGGGTTACCCCCTCCCCCAAATGAGATGACACAATGACGTGTTATTTGCTCAAAGTTACAGCTCCCACTGTTAATTTTGCCCCCATAAAATAATGAAAACCTGACCCACTCCCCCCCACCAGTATATAGCAGTGTTACAACTCTCATTCACTAAGAAGTGAGAAATGCATGACAAAGTGACATTTGTGAAAGACTAAGATTCTGTACATAGATTCCAGTTTATAGTCTAGGGCTAGAGAACTGTAAACTTAAAGGGCAATTTTCGTCATCCCAGACAATTCCAATTCTCCCAACTAAGCAACTTGTAGCCCCTCCCATAACTATAAATCTTCTCCTTGTGCAGACACAAGCCTATTTTATTGCTTTGGGACATGTCCTGGTGAGCATACAAGGTTATAATGTGTAATTCCATCAGTCTCTCTGCATTGTGTGGAATGTGAGGTACTCTGCATCATTTGAATTTTCAAACTTTGATGTCAATCAAAGAGCAGACTTAACCAACTGATAATTTTGATACCCCCACATCAAAAATGTACTTTGGGGTGATGACTGCTTGTCTTTAAAGACAGATTTGCATCACCCCAAGTATAAGTTTTAAATAGGGGTAAGCAAAAGTCTCAGTTGGTGACTGCTCTTTGATTGACATCAGAATTACAAAATTCAAAAGATGCAGAGCAGCTCTTATTACATGTAGCATGCACAGAGAGCGTTTTGATTACACATTAGGGCCCTGTATACTCACCAGGATATGGCCTTAATCAATAAACTGTGTTTGTGTCTGCACAAGGAGAAGCTAAAGACAGCTATGGGTGGGAGAATTGGAACTGTCTGGGATGAGAAGATTTCCCCTTTAAGTCAGCTTTAACAACTTTATGGTGTAGGCCTAGCCTACTGTTGTTTCTGCCAACCCTTACTTTATGCTATTAAAGTACATGTACATGCATGTGGTGCCATTCTGTACACATGAAATATTATGCACATTACAACAAATTGCTAGACCTGTGTCGATATAAATCCCAGAATTTTTAATGCCATCTGAGGTTGTAAACAGTGACAGTCTGCCAGCATAATTGTAATGGTGACCTAAAATCCGACAAGTTTTATTGCATATATTTGGCTACTTAGTAGATTTCCCTACCTACTGTTAGTTCAGCCTGCATTCGTAGTGGTTAGCAGATGTGTAGTATTTGCACATATGTCTGTTAATTTTCAGACATGTACGGTACGTGTAGTGTAGATGGTTAAATGAAGGTACACTGATGGAGTATTTGTTGGGAACCGGAGCCATTACTGCAAATTGTGTATGGTGCAGAATTTTTCTTTAGACATGAAGGAATTATATCCTCAGATATATTGGGTCTAGGGTAGGACTGGATAGATGAACTTTCCACTTTTCTACTAATTGGTGAAATGAGTTAATTCTACCGGTACGTGTAGGTCTACAATGTAAAGAACAAAAAGAATTTTTCTTTAGACATGAAGGAATTATATCCTCAGATATATTGGGTCTAGGGTAGGACTGGATAGATGAACTTTCCACTTTTCTACTAATTGGTGAAATGAGTTAATTCTACCGGTACGTGTAGGTCTACAATGTAAAGAACAAAAAGAATTTTTCTTTAGACATGAAGGAATTATATCCTCAGATATATTGGGTCTAGGGTAGGACTGGATAGATGAACTTTCCACTTTTCTACTAATTGGTGAAATGAGTTAATTCTACCGGTACGTGTAGGTCTACAATGTAAAGAACAAAAAGAAAAAAGAAAAATGGTTTTACCCAATTTGTAAATCATCCAGTGTTAGCAAATTCCATCAGTCAAACTATTGCTATGATTTGTTCACCATACATACATACATGCATAGCTTTGATTACAATGCTTTCAGTGATAAACTATCACACTCCTGTCAAGTTTTTGACAGTAGACATAAGTATCACACTGTAGCTAGAATTGGATTAACGGCTTTGCAGAATCAGGTCATGTGGAAATTGCAGTATACATCTTACATTGAGTTACACTTGCGAGGGCTCTCAGCCTATATCCTTTGTATGCCTCATATGGTACTCGTTCAGAGAGTTCAGTCAATCTAACAAATTGAGTTTCAGCTTATTAAAGGTGTTCATGTGGAATATTTATGATTGAAATATATGTTTGTTCAGGTTTTCAGACGATGTTTATCTCGCTTGTCCTTTGTACCATACGCTGTGGATCATTTAAATTTCTTATAGTCTGGATCAATTAAAGTGAACAACCTGCTTACTGTATGCGGTAGAACTGAGCACATAGTTCAGAACTTCCATAATGTGAATAATGTTGAACTTGGAATATGTATTTAAGAAACATGAAAGTACTTTACGACTCGGAGCATAAGCATAACTGTAGGCATTGTATGATGTGCTGGGTGAAATTCTCATTTGTGGCTGGGTGTTACCTGCAGAGTTGAAGGCTTTGTTTAATTAGTGAGTCCCTTGTAAGGCTTCTTAAAAACAAACTGAACAAAGGATCAATTAAACATGTACAGGCTGCTAGATTGGCAAGACTGCATCAAGCTTCATCTCAGGATTTGTGTGGGGAAGTTTTTCTAGGTGTTGTGACCTTGTACTTTGTTGTGTGAAATGGGTTTCCACTTTATTTTGGGAAATAAGCAAAAATTTGGAACTCTGGAATGTGCTGTCCAAACATTATACTGTACCCTTACAACCATAGGTGAGAATAAGCCCTAGCAGTCTGGTAGCATTGCAATTCAAAGCACATACAGCCTCACTCCTGTAGAAGCAAGGAGTCCGCCCCTTTAGCTGTAAAGACCCTTTTATTTATTCAGGGAATGTGAACTTCAGTTCACATCATAGCCATGTAATTCCACATAGCAATCATTATGATTTAACACAATATTTGATGATGATATTTCATAGTGTGAAACTAGCCATACTGTAGCAGATATAAATGTTAGCTCTTATTTGAACCCTAATTACTGTGTTTCAAATTATGCTGAGTGTTGTATTCTTTCATTTAGTGTGTACATGGTATATTAAATGTTGAGATAATGCCAAGTTCTGCAATTTTATTAAACAACAAGGGAAAAAAATTGCAAGGTCTTTTTGAGGTAGGTATTTAGTTACTTTTGAAATGCATAAACTGCTTCCCCACCTTGTGATACTGATAGACAGTGGCGGTATGCATTGAATGAACAGAGTGTGATTACTTCGCAGTAATTAATGCGGTAGAGCTAAATTGGAAATTCATGAAATTTGTTGAATGCTAGTTTCACAAGGCTCAAATTTCTTATCTTTGACAACATCCTGGTTAAGTGCATTCCTGTGGAATTTTAATCTGCTGTTTATGTTGTTTTCACAAAATAAGTACGGTGTTTAGCAATACCACTCACAATTTGTAATATTTACTGTACATGTCATAAAATTCATAAATTGTATTAGGATACACCCTAGAAGCTTAGGCTTCATGTTACTAACCAACCATAGCATAGGAAGTTTGCATTGTGGCTGAGTGAAGCAATCACACTGGTCTCTTTGGCAGAATTTGTCAAAATTCAAAGAATTTGCTGTCTATAGGTTGTGGAATTTGAGAAATGCCATACTCATTACAGTAAGGTCAGTGAAGCGAAACCCACTATTCAACAGACAGTCATTATGAGTTGTACACAGGGTCATTTCTGGTGAAACCACAGCCTGGTAGACACAACCCAGTCCACTTTTTGTGCTGCTCTCTCAAGCACAGTTCAACCATTAAACTTGGTATGAAATCCTGCAGTTTTGACGCTATTTTGTCTGTTTTAGGTGTATGTTCCACTGTTACCAGATAGCTTGTCCTGGTCTCACTGGCTCAATTAGAAAAGAAACAACTATTTTTAGAGCAGTCAAGTTCAATCTTTGTCTAAGTAATATCCTCTTTGATCAGATTACTCAACAGTCCCTTAAGGATGTGAAACCAATCAGTCACCCTTAAAACTTGCAGGTGGAGATTGTCATGGCAACAGGATATCATTTTGCTCAAATAATTAAATATATTACCTCAAGAAAAGTTAAAGTCTGTGAACAAACTGACCAAAGTTTTACAAAACAGAAAAGGGAAGGTATTTTGTGAATTTGCTTTTGTGGCCTGTCATTAGGATTGGTGCAACAGATCACAGGCCAGATTATAAGGGAACTGACTTTAGTACTGAACTTACTCTTCCTGGATACTACACTAGATAGAAACAATATTCAAACTTTCAAATACAGAACTCAAGAACAGTGTTGGACACAGTGAACCTGTTGTAGAATTCACAACAGATGTAACTGTCATCCTTTCTTGTCTTAATTTTTATGGTTCAAAATTGAATCAACTACAGAGCTGAATCAACTTTAAATTACATTTAGTCTTTCCCTTGCTACAGCTAATATGAATTTCTCCCAAGCTCTGCGCTCTACCGGGAGTACAGTTGTATATAAGCGCTGCACCCCCAGTGTCTGTCATCTCGGTCTAACGTTTGTCCTCACTCTTCAGTCTTCATCTATGCAATTCTTGCTGCTTCACAGGTTTGTTTGAGTCCATGGAAGTTTGCCATGTGTCTTTTATAATGACTTAGAACAATCCAGTCATTGTAATAATCTTGGTCCAGTTTGAAATTTAGGCCATGTATCAAACATACTCCTCCCTCATCCCTCCTCTCTAATTGTATCATGGAAAGAATGTTTTTTTAGATTAAATCAACATTTTCATTAAAATTATAATTGAACCTTTCACTTTCGAAGTGTTTCCTTCTAATCAAGTTGTACTATTGTAAAGAGACAAATTTCAGTTTAAATGTATTTCAGATATTTCTTCCCTAAATTTCATATCATTCCAGCCAAGTCTGAACATCATAAAAAGTGTTTCAACGGCCCTCTTAGGAAAACAAATTTGTCATAGTGTAGACTTTACAGAAAGTTTTACATGAAGCTTATGTAGGAAATGACTGGCTTTAGTCGGTCAGCAAACCCTGCTTCTCCTGCTGAGGCCTTCCCTGTAGGTACATAGTTATACAGTACTTGCAAAAGTAAACTAATTATCACTGATGAATTTCAGAGGGAAATGGTTTCATCTTTCACTTTGTGCAAATTTGGGGAGGAATGATGAATGCTGAGTCACACATTCATACATGTTGCCAAGTTCTGAACAGAATTTCAGTTTACATTAAAACATGAAAAAGTAAAGTATTCAAAGTGAGGGAAGCCCAGTTGTTCTTCTCAAGTGCTGGTTTTTCAGGTGGTGGGCCTATTTGTGCAACTTGGATAAGTAAAGGCAGTATTCTAACTGACATGCTTTTCAAAGCTTATAGCTTTAACTTGTTATTTTGTTGAAATCTGTTTCATTCTGTACAATATTTTTTGTTTAATTTCACATGCCTTAAGTCACAAGTTCTAATAAGCTTGAACCTTATAATGTGGGTCAAAGCAGCTGAAGAAAGGTGTTTGTCAAAAGTTGGAAAAAGTATTGGGCAAGTTCAAGTTATACTTGATTGCCCCATAAGGCAATCAGTTAAAAGGTTCTTACTTGCCTTTAGATATGTGTACACTGCTTGTGTAGGCCTTTAGTCTTTTAGGTAGGACTTGTAGCAAACCAGATTACATGGTTCCATGTAGTCATCAGCCATTTCACTTTTCAAGTTTCTTAAGGGCCCTGGTTAGGACTGTGAAATCCAATTTGCTAGCTTGAACTTCGCAGGGTTGGTCTTTTAAACATTAGACACATAGGCATCTTTGACAGTGTAGCTACCTGTAAAAGCTCTTGGTGTCAAGTTTGAGCAGGATACAGTAGGAAGCAGGTCACAATATATCCATGCCACCCTGGTTTGTATGCCCCATTGATTGCTTGTATCAATACCTACTTTTACAGTGGGAGAAAGATTTTAATTTGATGTCCACCTTTTTTTCCAGCTTTGAGAGTAGATGGACTGGTACAGTAGGTCTGACATTAACTTTCATAAGCATTCAGCTTTAAAGTGCCATTGATGATTTCTTTTACCCCAAGGAGACTTAAAACAGACAGAAAATTTTAATCTCTCTTCTGAACATGAAGGAATGTTGAGCTGTCTATCTTGTTTACAATAGTTGGTGACACTCCTACATCTTTTATTGTTGTTGAGTCATCCTCTCTGTGTTTGTCAGCACATGATAAAATTTTTCCTTCAATTTACTATCTTGAAACGTTTCAGCCTACATTTGCTATTGAGGGATCAGAGCTTACTCTGGGTTGATAAATCATGGTGGGTGTTAAATATTGTGCAGGCTGCAGGTAGGTTTAAGGTAAAAATCACCAACTGTGACTATAGACAGTGTCAAAAGCCTGTGACATCAATTCATATCACAAACAACCATCATGCCAGATTGTCACTAAGGTAGAGATATAGGCCTGGGTGAGATAGATAGTATTTTAGCTCATGTACTCCCCATTTTCGGAATACTATAGGCCTTCATGCATTAAGCCTATGTACAGGTAGTGACATACCTGAGTGGAGGGTGGGCCTGTATAAGCCTGTATGGACCTATGGGCCATGTCCAGGTTAGTGTAGACGGGTGCAGAGTGTTAAATAATTTGTGGTTAACTTAGGACTATTTTATTCCTTTTATTGGATAATTTGACTTGTCCAAAAATGTGTGAGAATAGATCAGTTGAAGGGATTGAAGGAAAAATTATTCATTGAATACTGTTCATTTGGTGTACAGTTGTACTTAATCTGATAAGTTTGTGATACCATGGTGTGATGCATCTTGGGATACCTGCATATAAAACCAAGTGGGCATGTATGTACAAATAAGGAAGGTGATGGATTTTGCCTGTAGGTGCTATTGATACTGTTCATTATACGGTGGTATTTAAGTAGGTTTGGTGGCTTGCCTGTTCGAAACTCCTTCTCTCCTGCCTATGAAAATTTCTTACCATTTTCAAAAATGTATAAATAAGATTTACAAGACATGCCAGCATGCTAACTGTACTATATGCACAGGACAATTAAGTAGGCCTGTATTATATGACTCTCTTGAGCACGCACACTTGCAAGTAATTCTAAGTTAATATTTAAAATGTAATAAACAGTGATAATCAATGGTCGTGATAAAGGGAGTCAATTATTAACTGTTCAGTTAAGCTGGCTTATGCAGTTAAAGCATTAACAGTGCATTCCTCTTTTAATGTACTTTGTTGTTTTGTGAGTTATGTTACCATAGCAACTAAATTATACCAGTCTGCAGAAGTGGCAGCCAGCTTCATGCATATTTTACAGTTAGAGTCAGTTCCTCATCAAAGTAAATAACTAGACAACGAAGGTAAACATGTCAGCAATTGTGTAGCATTGATGATTGGTAGCTAACATCACAGCTAAGGCACTCTAACCTCTAACAGATAAATTTAGCTTTCCAAAAATGTGAAATATTTCTATGTTCTTTTATATGGTGAAATGAAATCATACATGTGCACTATTTGCCCACTAGGTGAATGTGTATTTCTCTTGCACTTACTGTGAAGAGGTACACGTTTCAGTTTGACATCACTTTGTAGGCTAGTGCAGGGTTGACCTTATGCATTCATGCCACAGTCTCACAGAAAGTGTGCCCCCAGACAGTGGTACAGTATTTGCATATGATTACAACTAAATACACAATCACAGATGAAGACAGCTGAATTGTGTACTGGTCGGATAGTCTTGCATATAAGTCTACTGTGCGAAGTCTGTGTCGTGCGGACAGTGTGCTACATTGTTAGCCCTCTAAGATGACATCGCATGATGTCAGTGCATAAGGTCTATCATAAAGACTGTGGAGGTTTTGGTTCTACATGCTGCATTATTTAAAAGTACAGGATTTACTGTACTTTCGTGAAGTCCTTTCCTGTATACATTAGAATCTGTAGTCAGCCCAATGATAATGAAGAAACTGGAGTGTCGAAACAATACCCTGTTTCTGTCTCTGATGAAAATGTTTGTCCTTGAAAAGGTTTGTGTTTTACTGGATGTTCCTTTTGTGCTGGCAGTACTTGTGACTAAAATGTGTTTTGAGCCAGTTTTAAAGGGGAATGGCAAAGTATTGTAATTTAAAAGTACATTCAACTACCTTAAATGATTTTAATCTATTGTAGCTCCATTGCCATTTACAATTATTACCAGTGTGGTGGAGGTAAAGTATTTAATAGTCTTTGCGGAGGTGTAGAAGTTTGCATCACGTGTGACTGCTTTCTGCCTGTGCTTGAAAGGGATTGCAGAAGTCGACTTCCACTTGCAAGTTAATAATGTATACATAGGCCTATATACAAGAAGAGATGTCCCAACAGTATTAAGTTTGTATTATTTTCTCAGGCAGAAAAAAGTAGTTACATATAATTTAAATGAAATTATTGACAGCCTTTTTGTTTTTATTTTTGAAATTTTCAGAAAATTGCCTCTTGCAGTTACGAATCAAATGCATAGTGATCACCAGGGTTATAGTTACAGTAAAAACCAATTTTAGTGGAAGGCTCCAATGAGTTAAATTACATAAATGAATTATACGGTCTAAAGTATGGAAAAAAAATCAGCAAATGTACATATTTTGTCCGTAGTCCAAATGTAGACGGTGTACATTTCATCAATTGTTTGAAACTTTGTATTGTATCCTGCAAGGAATGTAACATATCCTCACACCAAAGAGTATGCCTACAGTGCTTGTACTGATGGCCTGCATTTAGTGCAGGTGCTGTTTCATTTTTATTGGCATGGTAAGTGGAGTTTTTCAGATTTTCAGCCTTAGCAGAAAAAAAATCTTTGATTTTTTTGAAATTGTAGCTTAAAACAAACTTTATGGAAGCACAAATTTAAAGTTAAACTGGACACCAGATTTTGAACATTTGCATGCATAGTGCATACTGCTGTCGTGGGTCTGTATAGTGAAGGGTATTTTTTAATGTGCCCGTGGATAATATTATGTGTAGGCGTAGGCCTTGAACACTGCATTTATAGACATATTGTGTTAGGTTTTGAACTTGATTCCGTCTGTAAACAGAATTATGGTGAACTGTTTGTATGTAAAAGTGTGAACAAAAGTTGTCGTGAATGCAGTCTGTCAGGGAGGTCACGCTTAAGATCATAATGCTCTTTTGTTAATATTGATCTAATAAACACCTATTCAGCAGTGGCAATGCTGGCCTGGGAAAGATCTAGACTGCCCTGTGGATGTGTTAGCATCAGACAGCTCTTTTTTTAAAACTTATTTCATGCTTCAAATGTTTTAGGCATTTTTATCATTGAGACCTACACTAATCACAAGCACTGGAAACCCCACAGGTACAGTACTATATACTCAGAAAGTCATTACAGTAGGCCATACAAGCTGGGTATCTTAATTGGCTTTAAAGGGAAATAGGAAATACTGCATTTGTTGTACAGAAACTTTTCATTTTTAAAACCAATATTTGTAGATACAAAGTGATAGGTAGGCAGCGGCCTTTAAAATAAGTTGCTGTTGTAGCTTTCTATTAAGTAAAATAGTTCTCTCAGACACAGAAAGAAATTTGGTTATTTGTTGCTGAAGAATAAGTTTTTGTTGACGCAAACTTAAAAAATTTCAAATGATGACAACATCCTTAACTCTTGCAGTGCATATATTTTGAGGAGATAAAGCTGTTACTTAATGGTTTAATAATGGTTGCAGCTTCCCTCGCTGTATAGGCTGCTTTGTTGGTGCATGTTGAATGCAGTTTTTCCCTTTGAATATCTATCAACTTGTGTCTGTGTACCCTCTACCCAAGAGAATGTAGTGTATTTGAAGGTTACACCAGGGAGCTGCCACTCTAACGAGTGGCAACTCCCTGGTTACACAGTGGTCCTACCTAGCAAATTCAAGTTGTGTATTGATCAGTACATGAAATTTCATAGTAAATGATTTTTCCACCTAGTCGGTCATGGAACTAACTCAATGCATAGCTAGTATTATTCACAAGTGCAGGAAATTAAGTATTCCTATCATTCTGTAGGTAAAAGTGTTGAAGCATGAATGGAATATTCCATTGCTGTAGTGTGCCTATACAGTTGTTCACAGCTTGAAGTATAAAATTATATCCTGTAACTGGAAGTGTCAATCTTTTCAGTTTGTATTTAAAACCAGTGAGTTGTTGACACCTCCCTTACAGTATTTAAAAGGGTTATGGCACTTCAGACAACTCAATACCCCCCTCAGGCAAAACTCTGTCTTTATTTACTGGGATAGTCATCTGTTCACCAGGCACCCAGACACCTTGCTTTTATTAACAGGACCTGCCAAGTACTGGGCTTCCTGGAAAGTTGATTAGATTATTCCAGGGCAAACCTTCACTCAAGCTGAGGTCACAGTGTAGGATACAATATAAAACCTTGTCAAACTGCCCTGTAGTACATGTTAAGCCTTGCCTTGATGGACTATGACCACAGGAATCCTTTACACTGCACTTGACCAACCTTGGTTGCAAGATTTTGAATAGGTGGTGTTACAATTGATTTCATTGCCCCAGGCTCAAAGAGATTTCTTATAACTGGTGGATTTGGAATATTACCTCTTCATAACATACGTTCCTCTATGTTAAAATTACAGTACAGTCAATTATGTTATGAAGTAAAATTCCAGTAAGTATAGAACTGTTTCAGCACCCCAGGCTAACTTTTTTTTTTCATTTGTGGCATACAGATACCTGTAGTCTTAGAAACAGATAGGTTGCTCAGGTGCTGTAGTACTATGACTGGGAGACAAGCTTGTGATGACTTTATGAACTGCTTTCTAGTTTCTATGCACAGTAGCAGCTACATACGGCAGTAAATTTTGCAGGGCTTTGTAGACCAAGGCCATCTTTTTTTTTTTTTTGGCGGGGGGGGGGGGGAGGGTCTTGTTGCCCTTCTGAACAAAATACTGTATACTGTAGCAAAGTATATACTGTATGCCTACCAGCTAGATTTCATTGAATGTTTTGCTTGGCCTTGGCGCCTTTTGAGATGCATAAATATCCCCTGACAACTAGAATGAAAAAAATAGCAACAAAAAAAAAAAAGAAAAAAATGGCCTTGCCTCATGATGACCTATATCCAACACCGACTGTTTTTGGAATTTAGACCAGTAGCCTATACGTGTTGACCACAGACTGGGTGGAGGTTAAGGTTAGGAACAACATGGGAGTGGGGAGGTAGAAAAGGCATGAGTTCCAGTTATTGGTGTTCAGGCCCGTGGTATGAACATTTACTTATACAGACCATGGAATTGCAGATTGGAAGAAATTGATTTTAAAACGGACTGTAATGTACGCCAAGTTGAATGTGATAAAATCAACCCTAACATACCAGCATTGTAGTATATGATTTCATTGAAAGTGTTTGCCCGAATCCAATGTTATTCCTTGATATGAATGATACAGTATATGCCTATAGATAATGATAGCACTCTCTATAGCTAGAACAAGACCCAAGTTGTTAATCTTGTCACAATGTCTCAAGTTACAAATTAGTAGGAAAGCGGAGCTAGTCCCAGGGATTGATTCTTAGAGACAGCAGGTTGAAGGACCTTAGTTTTCAACTATGAATTAGCGGAATTTTATTTTGTATTTTCCTTTTTACTTAACAATAGTAAAAGGTATTGTATTTCGAGGTATGTTTAAAGTAAGGTTCAGGCGTTTGGCTCGAACTGTTTTACAGTGGTGCATGACTTATAAATTGAAATAGGAAAGTCACAAAGGTATGTTGTAATGGTTTTGATTAAAAATAAATTAGCTAGCTGCCTTGGCTGCTAGCTGTAGTCTGTAACATTTTGTCAGCTAATACAGGCTTTTTACTTTCAAATTTAACTTTGGAAATTTATGTGCTAAGAGAAAAACTGCAATTACCTGAAAATGATTACGTTTTCTAACATCAAACATTCATTCAATTTTAATGAAAGTTCCTTGTTCATGTACATACTTATGTTTATGGCATGTGTGTGTATGTATGTGTGTGTCATTTTTCTCTCTTTGTGTAGCGTAATATTACCGTTTATATCAGTGTTTGCATTATATGCACTTATCAATTGAATGACGCACCCCACTTCCCCCGGATATGGTTCGTCATTGTCCACAACAGTGTTGACAAAACTTGGACAGTGATGGACCTGTCCTGAAGTCACTTCTGTGACTGACAACTTAATGTAAAATGACTCACATCTCAGTCACAGAATTGATGCACAATTTTGACTGAGATGTGGGTCACCATACATTGACTGCAAAATTGAGAATGGCAATTGGTATCCCTGTACAAAGTGTAACAGTTGACTCACAATGATCCACCCCTTGGTCACAACAGTGACTGACAATTTGAGGTAATGTGACTCACCCCTCAGTCATGTTGGTGGTTGACAAGTCACAATAGTGGTTCAATGACGGACATGTGCGTCACACTGACATTGGTCAATGACCCATATTTGACTGACAATGCCAGGGGTAGTGTGGTGTGTCATTCAATTGATATTAAGTCTATTATGCAGCAGGCTTGTGCAGTTGCTGTACTCTTCTCAGCAGTCCTGCAAGTCCCACACCTGTTGGAAAAATCTGATGGGGATAAGTTGCCTTTTTTCGTTGCAATTTATTGAGATCCCCCCCTTCCCTCACCTTCCTTTGAACCAAATCCCCCACTAAATATTTTGTACACTCATTAGTCTCACCAGTAAACTTTGGTAATAGCTATTCTTCCTGAGAATATTTTGCCTTTGTAATTACCAAAGTTATAAAATGCACTTGAAATTTGAAAATGTGAAGTTCTGGTGTATAGTGGTTACCAAATATGAGTGCAAAGCAGAGAATTTCTTTGTGTGAGAACCTAATTTGTTATTTTTTAAAAAATAAATTGACCCAGATACCTCATTTTAAATTGCCTGTCTAAAATCATGGAAGCTTGGTACAGTATGAAATTTTCTTCATGATATAAAACACAGTATTTCCCTTTAAGCCATACATACTAGAAGTAAGGGACTTTAAACAATAGAACCCTTGAGTGCTGTCAAGTGACCTTAACATACTGTAAATTATGTCACCTTCTAAGAGAAAAAAAAGATTGTTTCACCTTAGAATTTGAAACAAAACCAAACAAAACCCTATTTTCAAGTTTTATTCCCACTCATTGTTTGTTAGAAACCAAAGCTGTATATGTTTTGATTGGCCTGCTTAATAACAGTTTAACAATGCCCAGCACAATTGTTGTAAATCTTGTAAAACTCTTGTCACAAAACCTCCTTTACAGAATGAATGGTTGTTTAGAAAGGAAACAATGGCAAGTTAACAAGGATTACTACATTTTATTACAGCTTAAAGTGGTTATTGCATTTGATGGCTATTTAGAACTTTTTTCACAAGGTCATTTATACACTTGTTTGATTGAAGGTTATACTGAATCATGAATTGGACTTATCAGACCTTATTGTTCTCTTTGTGTCAACTTCAGTGATGCCCTTAGATAATTCAAATGATACTGAAACAGGCAAGTGATTTAGCCATTGTCCAACTTAAAACACTAATGAGTTGACCAATTTTTTCTAGGGCATTGAAGAAAATTTTAAATATATTGCAAGACAGGTCTCATTCAGTTCATTGGTGGTAGCAACTACATAAATCTGACCTGTAAATATACTGTAGTGGTATGAGAACTTTAAAGGTACATTACAAATGATCACATGTTGGGAGTCACATATGGATAACTTGTAATGTGGTAGAAAATATGACATTTCATCTTCGGTAATTATTGCACTGAAACCCAAAGGCCTTCTTAGTATGTGGAGAGAACTTGATAGTAAGCCAAACTGCCAGTATGGAGGTCTCTTTATGCTGTTATGACTGGTAGCTATTACTGTACGATTGCTCGGTACTGTACATTTCCATAGTAACAGTATCAGCTAGTGAGACCTGTGCTGGCTCTATATATCATGCAGAACAGATAGAAAAGGGTGTGACAGTTTTATTATGTCACTAGCCTCCATGGTATATTGTGGCCTATATGAAATGGAAAAATACTGCACAGCATGGTTTTAACTTAACCATTTAAGTATGACTTGTAGTTATTAAATATTATTAAATATTGATCACAGGAATTATCAGTTGTCTTGGGACTGACATTAAGTATACTGCACATCTTGTACCTGTACAGTAGCACAGAAATTTAAAGAGCACTTGGTAATTACTGTTAAAGAAAATTTGAGGTTAAGTAGCACCTTCTTGCTTAATAAAGTTAGGAGAGGCTGTCAAGAGGTTAAGGACACTGGGGTAACTGTCTCTGGTCTCATACTAATGAACCAGCCCTGTTGGCACTGCAAATTATGTTTTTAAGTTTTTTTATGACCAGGACCACACCAGGGCCATTTTTCAAAACATCCTTGGACCTCCCTGAACCTCTCAGTTACGTAGCAGATGTGAATACTGTACACAGATCATACAATGTATGCCCAGCATGGTATACAGAAGTTAGTGCAGTGTCGGTGACATTTTACATGGTTGCATTGTAAGTTTTTAAGCAGGGCTGGAAAAAAATGTTTATTTCCAGGGAAGGGAGTACAGTTTTGCACTATTCTTCCTGTATTTTCAAGTACAAAAAACTGAAATTTCCTTCCAATTGCCAAAATTTCCCTCCAAATGCAAATTTCTTCGGAAGGAGCCCCCAGCTTTCCAACTTTTTCCACCCATGTTCTTACGTAGCAAGCTTAAGGGAGCTCTCTAAATTGCTTTTCCAATCAAAACCTCAGAATCTGCAAAGTTGTGAGATGAGTTTTCATGATGCCAGCATACACGTTAACATTACATTGAAATCAAATTAGTTTGAGGTTGTTAAACTTTGCGGTAAGGTTTATCTTGTTTCCCACAAGGCTTGCTATTGTACTTGGTACTTACTTAGTACTTTATGGCTACTGGATATTACATTTAGTACCTTCTGTACCATAACTCACAATGCAGTTTAGAACAGGAGTGCCCAACCAGTCTAACTGCGTTCTATTGGTAGATCACGGACTGATCTCAAGTCGACTGCAATGGTTGTAGGAAAAATGAAAAATATTAAGTTTTTCTATGTGTAACTGTATGACACTGTATATTTTGTAGATCTCTGGGAGGGGGGGGGGGGTGACTACTTGAAAAGTAGACCTTGGGTCAAAAAAGGTCGGGCACCCCTGGTTTAGAGTATATTATGTACAAACACGTACAAGGCTTTTATGCAAATTTTTCTGTACAGCTGAGAATTGCAATGTGTAAGCCAGTAGGAAGGTCACAGATGACAGTTTACTGGCAAGTATTTACTTCAAGTGCAATAAGATATGCACATAAATCTGATACCTGCAAGCAACTCATCCGAATATTTTAAATCTTTCACCCAATTCTCCATGTTAGACTTGCAGGTAATATTTATAGTAGTTATTACAATTTACAAACTTGTGGAATCCTGGCAGTCCATGTCAAAAATTCCAGGCCTGTAACCAGGAGAATTTGTTATATTTCTTGGTGGCTGTTTGCATCGTTCATGACCGTCCTTGATTTTGTAATCGTGAGCTAGTACTCAGATATGAACGTGATGTACACGATTGTTATATCCTGATGTAAATCCTTCAATGATTATTTGCTGGTATCAAAGCTTTTCATTTATTTTATGCAGCTGATCAGTGTTTCTGAGAATAAATCTGTTTGTGACTTACAAGTTTAATCTTTCACATGTGTATGGTGCACACTACTACAATATTTCCTATTTCCTTTCATTTACTGTATCTCATGCTGAATGATACTATACTGATTTCTGATAAAAATTCATATTTTGTGGCTTGCTTCTGGTTGGTCACTACAGTAGGTCACTTTCAGTGTGGGCCTCTTTGCTCCTGCATACATTCCACCATGCAATTTCAGCCATGTTGTAGTCTACCCTTTTGCTTCACCACTGTCTTGGCTCGTATGTTACAAACCAGGAAGTTACAACTCCCTGCTAATACGGATCAGGGATTTGCCAGCAGATGGCACATTAAGTCACCTCTAGATCAATGGATATCCTCCAAAGGCTCTCCTGCAGAGAGGCTTGCAGAGTACAGTCGTTTGCTCACCTACTGTAGCTTTCATTGGATCCCATTGGGGTAGAGAGGAACCATCATGGTCAGCTAAGCAGGCTACATCAGGATAGGTTCATACATGACCCTCCTGTTAAAAAATTTTTGCAACAGAGTTTGTTAAGTTTGTTATGAAATTTATACAAAAATGCAGAATGTCTATTGTACTGATAGGATTACATCATTAAAATAAACTCCCGTGTTTTAACTATACATTACTGTGGTTTAACTTTCAATTTCCATCACCCTAGGTAACTGTTGTCCCTAGAATAGACACATATTCATGACCGCCTATGTATTGCTACATGTAAGCTGATAGTTTTTCAACGGAAACCACTTTGACACCCTAACCTTTGACCTCTTGACATATTTGACTGTATGTGATAGATCAGGGAGTTGACACTCCCTGATCTGAGAATGTTTGTTCACTGTGGTTGGGGTTGGTTAATGTATTTTGTAAGGATTTAAAAAAATGTTAGGCTGAACTGTACAGAGATGCAGTAACACATTGAGTTAACATTGTAATTGATTGTTAGTTACATGTCAGGGCTGGTCATGAAAATTTTTCAGGAGGGCAAGCAACTGCCCGCCTTACTTGAGATGTTGTGCTTCTAGGCGGGCAATTAGTTGCCCACCTAAGATTTCAGGCGGGCAGTTGTGTAAATATACAAGTTTCATTTAAATTTATCATTCTTTTCGGTTTACGCTTTGTCCCCCCCCCCCCCCCGTGTCCCTCCCTGTGTTCTACCCAGTTCCCAACAGGGCATATATGCCACACACTGCCAACAAACAGTGGGGCCATATGTTTTCTGACATCATATAAAATCAGTGAAGAAATGAAAATGACTGCATCTCAACTTGCCACAAAACCCCCATCAGCAACATCATGGCGCCCTTCAGGGTAGAGTTGGCGCTCTATTCCCTTCTACCATATGCACCACTGTGGACACAAAGCAGGCCAAGTCCAGGGTAACATATGGCGGAGCCACTCCATGGATGCATGCCAATATGGGTCCAAGGAACCATTAACTGACATCCATGTACCAATATTCCTTCTTCCATGGCACATAGTTGGGCCGAAGCCTACAGTCGGGAAAATGGCAGTGACAAGTTAAATCTCAAAGCTTTTTTTTGTCCTTCTGTTGAGTTATGCCTCAGGGTCTGAATTTAAGTATTGGGCATCAGGGGTAAAATAAAAAAAAAATGCCACTCCAGGCCCACAGGATTTTGCTGGTGAGCCATATTTTGAAGGACCCAGATTTTGAATTGGTGAATTGCAGTTTGTTTGCCTAATATAAAACTTGTGTTTGCAAGGTACAAAAACGTAGGAACCCGGTGACCCGATCACCATATCCATTAGATACCGATAACCGATATAATAAGGTAAAGCAGCAATTTTGTAAGAGCACGTAATGACAATTCCTGATTTTTGACCTGTCTCGGAGTGGTAGTTACCACATGTTCAAGAAGACTAAAATTCTCACAACGAAATCGTGTCGTTTCAAATAGAAAAAAATTAACAATATGAGAAACCTGATAAAAATAGCCAATTAATAAATGCAGTACTTCGTAAGGCCTCTATCTATCTACTGCATTGAATTTTGGGGCGTTTTCCGACTCAAAAACAAGCTTAACTCGAAGCTGTCTAGGTTATACCAATTTAAACATGTCAACCAATCAGAGTCTTCAGAAGTAAGTATTCTCTTACACGTCCGAAGAATGTACACAAATGACGTCACGCTAGTGAAATTTGCTACTTACAGGGTGTACACATTATCACTGACAGCTTCGCGCGTTCTTACGTAGCTATCCTTGTGTTGACATCCGGGCTACTCACATTAGCTTGCACATGGAGTTTTGCAATTTTTACGATCGTCATTTTGGTGCAAACTAACGTTAGATACAATAGCACAGTTAATTTTGAAACTTTTCTTTAATATTTACAGCGTTATTATAGTCGTATCTAGGTAGTTTACACATGGCGGGAAGATGCTGCACAATAGTGACACGTTTGAACGTTGGGCGAGGTTTTTTATTTTCTTTTTGGCATACTCAAGGAGGCATGCAGTATTGAACTGAAGGAACAGCATTGCGTAGTATAATATGTACTGTACATGCAGGGCTTTGTAGCACGCCGAACATTATCGCAACTTGCAATGGGTCGGGGCGGCGTGTCTAGTATGCGAGCTACTGTAGCCTGCTAATACGTAATTTACTGTGTACAGTACAAGGATCGTAAGAAACAACGTTACTTCGAACTCGACGGTTCGTGTTCATGGGGCTGTCAGTGCAGCACGCGCTAAGTTGCCGAATATTATCGGGGAAAAAATTCTTAATTTTTGGAGGTCTTTTAAATGTACTAATGTAAATATATTCGGATGTTTTTAGCAATGCTCTTTCACACGGGCGATCTATTTCTCAAGGTGGGCTATTTGTTGCCCACCACACAATTTAAGGCGGGCATTTTGATGCCCGCCTTGGGAAGTATTTTTGCTTCCAAGCCGGGCGATAAGGCGGGCCCGGGCGATCGCCCGGGTCATATGACCAGCCCTGTTACATGTACTGTGAAATGTCTGTGGAAACCTTAGAATGGCAGCAGGTTTTAACAGAATCATTGTATGGCATCTACAGACAAAAGTTTTGCATTTTCAGTATAGACATGCAGTTGCTAGGAGTTAATAGTATTTACTCTACATACCACACTTTTTAAAACCGGCTATTACTGCGGTCTAGACTAGTATGTGTGAATTGAAACAGGCAAAACTTGTGAGGCACATCTGCAAATAGTGTGTGTTTAATCTTTGAAATAACGTGTTATAACCGCTACAGACAGCTCATCTAACTATTGCCAAGTGTCTTGGACACCACGTATTTAGTATTTACCTAGCGATATAAAAACCAAAAAGCAAATCTGCATATGTGTGCAAGAATGTTATATGTGACCTAACTTATTGTATTCAGAGTTAATGAATGAACATGTGCATAGCTTGCACTTTGAAAAATGAGGGCCTTAAGATGTACAGCTTTCTTCTGAAATTGTGTGGGTGGATAGTTTGAATATCTTGGTGTGAACAAAGTGTGATTTACAATAGGTATGTATTTTATGGAGCACTTCGTGTATTGCTTTCTGTTATCTACATGTTTTTTAGGAAGATTGAAGGTCGAGTTGACAGCAAATAATACGCTATCAGTGTGTATTATGCTGTAGCCTAGGAAGCAGACAAGCCTGCAAAGCTGGCCATGACTTTATATTGTTCTCACATTCCGTCAGCGCAGGGAGTTGACCCTGACAACTCCCTGGTCAGTGAGATTTCTGGGTTGGACCAGGGAGCTGCCACTCTAACTGGCAGCTCCCTGGTTGGACTTAAGATGGAATGTGGAAACCAGCCAACTTCCACTTTGCAAATTTATAACCAATTCTTGAACTTTTATGAATCATCACCATGGTGAACAGAAAGTTACCTGTGGTGTTGGCCAACCCTTATATGCTACTGATATGGCCTTTATTGTAAACCATATTTGAATGACATGGATGAGGTACAGGTATGCATGGGCAGACTATCAGAAAAGCCTTTTGGGCAGGATGGGGGAGGGGAAGGGGGAAGAGTGGGGTTCAGTCCATCCAGTCTAGTGCAGTCTAGTTACAATACTTGCAACTCCCAACTAGGTACTGTACATAAGAGGTGCAGGTCTTCATAAGACTATGACTCCATAAATTTGCACTAATTTGCTTGAGAACAATACTGCTCTTAGTTCTTTACTTAGTCATCAGGACTGCAGACAGCATTCCTTTGATCATGCACAGACAGACCTCTTCCTAATATAATTGTCCTCATGTCCCTAACAATTACTCATTCAAAAATCTGGTTCATAATAAACTCAAATGGGGTCTTAGCATGGAAGTAACTATTCACCTTCCTGCAGCGGCTTTTTCGTTAAGACCTACAGTAGCAGGGAAGTGCCATTGAGATGACTCACTGTGGTTTTGTTTAAACAGGGGCATTGTGGTTTTGTTTAAATAGGGGCATTATCTCAAGCTGTGTGTGATTAGAATGTGTACATTTGCCTTCTGTTCTGTTAATTTAATTCTTGTGTGAAGAAATGTGAAAGTTTGAACTAAGAAATGAACAAATTTTAGTCAGGTACTTATAGCACATAATGACGCTGTATACATACTCCAGCTGTATACATACTCCAGCACTTTCGCAATTGTCAACAGTTCAAAGGTTTTCCCCAGGCTTGTATGTTAAAGTCATGTTAATATTATAGGTGCAGTCACATATTTTGCTATGCTGGGCGGCACTGGGCAGCCTAGTCACTGATTTCCACTCAGTTTTAAAACTGTGAATCTTATCTGGGTCTAGACTATGTATCCATCTGGTACATGCAAACCTTCAACAAATTCCCTCCTTGTAGATGCTTCCTTCAGGATTGGCAATCAGTGTGTCAGATGTGAATTCCTGGTTGTCCTATCTAATTTTCTAATATTGGACATTTGGGGTACCATGTCAAAACCTCAGGCTGCAGCTTCCTCAGTAAAGCTGCAGGGGCAGCAGCCATGCTTAGTCGATACCTACAATTACAATGGGAGGATCAGTTAAATACTGCTACTGTAATGTGTACTGTGACAAAGCATGGCTTCAGCCCCTCAGCTTAGCTGAGGCAGCAGCAGCTTGCTATTTTCGCATTGTGCCTTAAATAGATCAAAGAACTGTGTATCTTGCATACATGTACAAAACAATTAAATTTACTGTAAGTATTGTCATGTGATTAAGAAGCACACATGAATTAGCATGATGGGGGTGGGAGGGGGAGGGGAGAGTGGAGGAAAGGTGGCTGTATTTGCCATAAAGAAACTAGACTGGATAATTGTGGGATGACAAAAGTGTGTAGCTGTTTTCCTTCTTCATTTCACATGGGTGCTGCGAGTACACAAAGTTTGCATTGAGTTCTCATGTGAGAATCTTGTGACATTCTTCTTTCAGACTCCAGTGACATTGTTGAAGGAAAACTGAAACTGATCCTGGGTCTGATATGGCTTCTTATTTTGCACTACTCCATCTCGATGCCTATGTGGGACGACGAGGGTTTCATGGACGAGGAGACCCAGAAGAAGAGCCCCAAGGACAAACTGCTCATGTGGATCCAGAGCAAAGTACCGGATCTTCCCATCACCAACTTCACCTCAGACTGGAACGATGGTCGCGCCATCGGTGCCCTTGTTGATGCCATGGCCCCAGGTAAGCTGTCTTAATGGCAGGGTTTCCCCTGGCATTCTTTTTATAAGGCGGCCACCACCTCACAGAAATTTGCTATAATTGCCACCTGTACTGTATTAGCTATGGAAGTAGTCAGTTATCACTCACTGATGGTGCCAAAGCTGGCATCATATTACCCCCATAGGCTCATACCACCTCACACTCTCTAAAATCCAGGGGAAACCCTGTAATGGGACTATATCCCTGTCCAGTGCTCATGATGTAGTGCATTGTGTCAGAATGGTTATTGATTGATGGATACGTCTTTAGTAGTAAATTTTTTCATTGCTTAAAATTATTGTCAGTGCAGTTTCAAAAAAGGGTTAGGGAGGTCAAACTTGTGAGGTGGAATGGGGAAGGGGAGAGGGTTAGTGAGAGGTTGGGAAGAGGGGATACAATGGACAACCCAAACAAGTTTGGTTTTCATGTAGGGTAATTTTTTGAAGTTAATATTTGAAAACATGCAAGCACTTCACTTTGTAAACCAGTTAGGGATACTAAATTGTACTTTTAGGTCATTTATTACCTGCTTAAATTTTAAATTAAGGTTTTGTCTTCTCTTTATAGGACTGTGCCCTGACTGGGAAGATTGGAACCCAAAAGATAACTTGAAGAATGCAACAGAGGCCATGAAACTTGCAGAGGATTGGCTGGATGTACCACAGGTAAAAATGATACCTTATTTTGTATGTTCTTCCCATTATGGGAGAGAGGGGGACAGGAAGGGGATATTGAAGGAGTGGAAAGGGGGGGGGGGGAGGTGCAGGGTTGTACAGAGCTTTCTAATCATTGTCTTAGGTTTTAAAGCTTGGGGAATTCTGTGTTGAAGGTATGAAATTCATGAAAAATTTCATGAATCACATAATGTCCTAGATGGGAGTCTGAACCAGAGTTTGCATGCTCTCTTCCCCTCTCCCAAGTGGTCTTATCTTTTCAAGGGGGAGTTGAACTTTGGGTCACAACATGCTAGAGCTAGATATAATTGGTTTTAAGTATGTAATTCAGGCAGTGAAAGACTCCCATCTTAGCATGATGTGCAAAACCTTGGTCTGATGGACAGGCATGAATAGTTGCCCTCCTCAGTACGTAGTTTGATTATGCATTGGGGCATATTATGGATTATAGTCATTGAAATATGTATGGACCCTGGGGTTAGATAAGTTGGGATCACAGAGAAAGATAGTAGGGTAGGGAATCATATACGTGTGGTTACCCTGAGGGGTATAGACTAAATTGAAAGCTTCCTCTGTAATCCACTGAACTTGGAAGACGGCAATTAATGGAAGGGAGAAAAACAAGGTTCTGTGTGTCCATGGTAACAGATAAGTGTACCGTCAAGCAGCATAGTAACGAAATCCTTTTAGAGTGTACACTGTAACCAGCTAGCTTAATAGTTCACTTGTAAGTGCTAGTGTTCATTCTTGAATATTGCTGTGCTACTAGATTTCAAGCCCTTTCACACGGTGTTTGACACTGTATAAAGCAATGCGTGATACAGCCTAATGAAAATGGCGGCTTGTCCTTTCACACAAAAGATGGCTTTTTTCATTGTTTACTTGATTTTTGAATGCTGAATTAGCCATGTGATCTAACAAAATGGTAGTTCTATTTCCTTAATAGTGACATGAAAATACTGCTTTGTAGTGACAAGCGATAAAAGTTGAAAATTTTTCATCACAGTTTCATTGTGTTTTGTTGTGCCATATCATGTTGTGTGACATCACATTACACCTAGGGTGTGATAGGGTTTTAGTAATAACTTCATGTCAACTTTTATCGCATCTCATCACATTGTGTTGTAGCCTACTGGTGTGATAGGATATTCCTTACTCTTGTGTCTTGCCAAATGACATGTGTCTGTCTTGCTGCAAACTGCAACACTAGAAATTTAAAGCAACTTTGACATTCTAACCTGTCTGAAAAGGTGTGTCTGGTATCCAATACCCTGTGGCCTTTTGGTCTAGTAATATAGACCTACTTACCCACATGTTCTCAACTGGACAGTTAACCATCAATATTACAGAAACTTTCAATGGATATCCCTTGATTTCCTGAAAGCTTGAACCCAATATCCATAAAAGTGGGCCAAGTGGTTTTAATTGGCAGCTACGAAAATCTATACCACCAAAGAAAAAAATGCCTAGATACATATTATTACTTTGAATATTTTTCAAATGCCAATGGCAAGACTCAGGGGATGTATAAAAAATTCCTTTGGACTGCCTGTTTATTGTAACAGTATCCTACAGTAACACTAATGCAGGTGTTTTGTGAACTTGTGCATGGGTATTTTTTTTTTTTTGTGGCCAAGTTTCTGGGAACTCCTAGGAGACCAAAATAGAGCAGTAGAGGGCAAGTTGGTGACCCTTAGGGGTCATATTAGAATAAGGCAAACATAGCTAACATTCCTGTAAGGGTTATTTGTAGTTTAACATAAATGGGTCTAAGATTCCCACACTGAATGAGGTGTGGAAATAATGAAACAGCTGATGTATGTTCAGCAAGCCAGCCACCCGCAGGACACTTTAATATAGTTGCTTCTAGGCCTTTCAGCCAAGATCATGTGTAGTATATATTCATCTCAGCCAGTGTATAAAACTAAGCATCGAGAGACCCATGTTGTAGTGTGAGGAATTGGCCATTTACAGTTAGATGTCCCCACGCCTGCAAAAAGCTGGACGCAAAGACGCATTGCATCCGCGAAAATCACTGCAGCTAGAAATTTTCATCTTAGTCCCAAATTAAGTAGACCAGGTGAGCTAGAAATTTTGGTTTTCAAAGTATGTGCGCCCAAGAAGTTTTGCAAGTTTTGCAGACATGGATGCCCCCTCAGATAGGTATCCCATAGGTGTATTAACTCTTTTATTTGTATGTACACATGTAAGCGAAAAAACAATGAAATGAAACTCCTAGGCAGTAGTAGGCATACCTATTTGTTTGAGCTGAGGCACAAATTTGAGCCCTTTAGATTGGTTTTGTTTGAATATTTTTTATAGATTTTGCTGGATTTTTTGGTTGTCCTGAAATTTGGTAGGAGTGGGCCGACGGTGGGTGGGGACGCAGTGCCCCCTGCCTCCCCACTTAACTCATACTCCTATGGAATTAATTCTTTGGTTTTTCCCGTTGGATTTGGACACTGGAATTTCAAAAAAAAATAAAAATAATTAATTCAATTTGTAGACCAACAGGCCTATACCCTTGCTACATAAAAACAATTTGTATAAAGACTGTAGCAATGGTGAGTATAGTTGCTTGTGAATACCCAAACCAGTCTTTTCGTTTGGGGGTTTCAATTTTTCCCCATTTTTAGAGGTAAGAAACTTCCACTTAGTTTAAATGAAATCATTTATAGTAAAATGTCTACAATTGACATTGAGACCTTCAAAAATATCTGAAAACATATTTGCAGGCCACATATCTCTACAAATGTGGGGAATAGCACCAAAAGTAGAGACAGTTGCAAAGGGAGTAGTTTGTTGACAAAACCCAATTTTGGACAAAAAGTTGTTCAAAGAATGCCACAGATGTCTTTGTAGACTGCAGGTAACACAATACATGCTGCACAACAGTCTCGCAAAGTCTACTGAAGTGATCGCCAGTGTTTAACGTAAACAAAGTTTTATAAATGGATGTGATCTAAAAGTAGGTTCCATGCTGGAACTGGGATGCTGTGCAGAAGCTATGCATTTTGATGTTCAACTATAGGCCCTACAATATTGTTTCCATTCATTATGTCATTATTTGTAAATTTTTTGCCTTTTTTCCCCATGTATTTTCTTTAGGTTGTGAAACCAGAAGAGATGACAAATCCCCACATTGATGACCTTAGTATGATGACCTACCTTTCACAGTACCCCAAATGCAAGGTCAAACCAGGTGCCCCACTCCGACCCAAATCCAATGCAAAGAAGGTATGTAAAACTTGTGTTGTTCAATATTATAAGTTTTCTCAGAATGGTTAAAAAAAGATGAAAACAAGAATGAGAGCAAAACTTTCAAAAACTTGAATGGTTCTTTTATTTTAGAGATACCTTTAAAGGGCTTGAAGCAAGTCCAGAAAGTCATTAAAATGCCACATTACACGAAAAAATTGCTTTCGCCTTTGTGAAATTATGATCATATATGCCTTCGATAGAAAACAAAACTGAGAATCCTTCATAGAAATTTTAAATGTGAGTGTACATTTGGAACAAGTGTTAGTCTTAATTAAGGAAATATTTAACACCCTTTAACAGTAAATAATTGAAAAAAATTCAAGCTGTTTCCCATGTCCCAGTTCTTTTGGGAAAGTGTTGGAAATGTTTTCAGAATTACATTGTTTTCAAAAAAGCTTGCGTTCTTAAAATCCTCTTCTCTAAAACAGAACCATTTTGAAAACAATGTGGACAGATTGTTGGTTTCTTTTGCATATGTTCTTAAAGGTATTTTCCAATGGCTTTTCATTAGGATCCTGTGTGAAAGACAAAAATATTCCAGTTAATGCCCTTCAAACCCCGTAGCAATACTCTTTTCCTAACTCGAGATATCTGACGTTAAAGATTGCTTATTTTTCTCCAAAAATACCTCCTCTTCTTATCAAGGTCACAGAATGTTATGTAAAGTGGGCACATTGCTTCAGATTTCTTTTGTTTTTCTTTATAATTGAATGTCCTGTTGTCCTTGAAATTTGATACTGCTGGAATGTTTGAATATCTTTCCATGTAGATTTAGCATAAATCTACAACATATGTAGGGCACAGTAAACAAAGTTGATAAATATTCCCTACAGCAGTGTCAATATCATAAAGAAATTCAAGGTTTTGTCAAATTAGTGTGCCGCGATGACATCACAGTTTCCCATGATGCACTTCGTCTTGAGAAAAAAATTGCATTTCTTTGAAAATGTATGTATCTTCCAAAAGCTACAAGCTATTGAGATGCGGTTTTCACCTCCTAGATGAGAAAAATTTTCTGCATTTTTTGAAGGTATTGATTTTTGTCACTGACAAATCCCTTTAAGTATGTTGGTGCATATATGTATTCATGTGATGTGACTAAGTTACCTACCAGAGGAACCTATATACATCTTTCCATTTGATCAACTGGTTTAAACATCTTTTCCCTAGGTTCGTGCCTATGGACCTGGCTTGGAGGACGGCAACCTGGTGTCACAGCCGACATCATTCACAGTTGAAACATTTGGTGCGGGAAGTGGCAAAGTTGAAGTTGTCATCATGGCCCCTGATGGGAAACCACTACCATTTAACCAGAGGTTCAACAAAGACAGAAATAAGACCCACTCTGTAGAATACACCCCCATGCTCCCTGGAAAATACACGGTACATGTCCAAATCTCCTTTTCCCCCATTACATTGTAAATGCACCCTCAGGGGTTAATGGAGGGAATTATTGGTAACTTTTGTGGACTTTGGAAAAGTGGGGGTTAATGAAAAGGAAGAGTATGGTTAGGTCCATAAGCCAACATGTTGTGTAATGGTGCCAGTTAAATGAAACACAAGGTTTCTCTTACGGAAGTGTAAGTGGGGAAGTCTTAAATTTTGGTATGGTCTAGAGAAGCAGTTTACAAGTGTTTGGAGCTGAGGGCCACTTTTACTTGAGACTTTACTTTAAAATAATTGCAGTAGCCAGTACATCATTAATCAGCTAGTTTTCACACTGAAATTTTGGGGAAATCGAATTGTATGCAGGCCGTTTAAGTGCACGTCACAGTCCGCAAATGGTCTGAGGGCCATCATTTGAGAACCTGGGCCTTGAAAGACCTTGAATATTAGGGTGTCCAGAGGAATTTCTGTATGTTCTCGAAAGCTGAAATCTTAACATGTACTGTATTTGAGATGAAGTTGTTTTGTGTGTTCACAGTGGTTTAATGCTCGAAAACAAGTGATTTTTTTCCTCCCAAAATAATGATTTACTTTAGAATTTCAGTATCTTACAATTTTTAGAACCCTGCGTGCATCATCATTGCAAGTAACAAATACCATATAATGGTGAAGTTTTTGTCAATGTCAGTCAGCCATGGGAATCAGCATACTTTTTCATGCTGAAGTAGTGGGAATAATTAAATATGACTATTTTTTTAATTGTCTTTTCAGATCACAATTAACTTCAATGGGGTACCGATACCAAAGAGTCCATTCACTGTTAATGTCAGCAATGTAACAGTGGATGCAGGCAAATGTTCCGTTACTGGTCCTGGCATTCAACCCACAGGAGTAATCCTCAACCAACCAACCTACTTTGAAATTCACACAGCAGGTAGGGAAGACTTATTTGAGTTGAAAAATGGATGGGGAGGGAGGGGGGGGGGAAGCTGGTTCTGGGCTCAGGCTGGATTGGGCAGGGAGGGGGAGGTATGCATTGTAAGAGGGAGCCAAAACTGGCAGTAGTCCCAGGGGCCTGATGTGGACACTGCTGTTCTTATGGTGTCATGGTATAAGTCAGTGAGATATTATATAAAAGGAGATTAGATTTATATGTTGCCAACTTGGCTGATAAATTTCTGGTGATAAAACTCTGTGGTAAAAATAGCCCAAAATATTCATGTGGTGGAAAATAGGTCTTTTTGACCAAGAAATGTACTTAATGACAAGAGTTAGGGAAGAGAGCTCATGAGAAGAGTGGTCCAAGGTAACTATCCTCAAATGGAAGGGTTGGAGGGAGGAGGCTGTAAAAAGATGTTAGAATTAATGTAGCTTGTGCTCTCTTGATGGCATTGAGGCATTTGGATTAAAGTTGTAACCATTTGATGGAAAAAGGAAGAGTAGTGCACTACCTTCCCTCCCTTCCTCTCAACCCTGGTCCCCCTCCCCCTTCATTTGCAGATTTCACATTTGTAGATTCGTATTGATAAGAAATAAGAAAGATATCAGTTTTTATGTCTGAACTCACCTTACCTGCACAGGTGCCGGAAATAGCACCCCAACAGTACTGCTGAAAGATCCCAATGGCCAGGCTGTACCCGTGGAACTCCAGAACCAAGGAAAGGGTGTCTACAAAGTGGAGTACACAGCTACCATCTCTGGAACTTACCTGATAGAAGTCAAGTTTGGAGGCAACCATGTCCCAGGAAGTGTATTCAATGTATCGGTTGCTCATGGTAATGTGTACCTCTTTAAAACAAATTCTTGTTTTTATAACTGACACAGATAAAATTTAAAGAGGGAACATTATCCAAATTCTGTAAAATGATTGTGAGTCCATGCATGAAAGGGAAAGATTGCATTTGTTGTTCAGAAAATTCACATATTTTTAAAAACCAGAATTTATAGATACAGAATACCTGTTTCAAAGTAAGGCAGCATGGTAGCTTTCTTTTCAAGAAATAAGGTTCTTACAGACAGAAATTCAGTTATTTGTTGCTTGAGAATAATCTGTTGACCCAAACTTTTCAAAAATTCAAATGATGCAACTTAGAACCTCTTGTAATGCAGCTATTTCTTTGTCAGCCATGTTTGTGCTTTTTTAAATGAAATATTTCTCTTTAAGTGCTACTTTGTGGTATGTTGTTTGTTACCTTTAGTCTGCATAGCTTTTAAAAAAAGTTTAGTCTTGCCCACAATTTCAGTGGTGGGTGAATTGGCCCACCCTGCCCTGCCCCTATCCTTTAAATTTTGGAAACTCATTGTGTGCAAATTGAGGATTTTAATCCAATTTCTGGAGATTAGTTGGAATGATTGCTAATGATCAAACTAGGTTTAACACAAAGTCATTTGTATTAATTGATCAAAGTCATGTCTGCGATGCAGACTTAAAATGTTGTAGTAGCATTTAGCATCCACACATGTGCCAAGGTAATTATTCTCCACCCATCCCCTTTTCAGTATGTAGCTTCAGGATCAAAGAAGTTGTATGATATCAAATTGGATTTGGAAATACCTCTGACACTGAGCCTATTTTAAGCATGTATGACCCAGCCTATATCCCCATTCCACTTGCCTTCCCCCATGAAAAGACTATGATGCCATTCTTTTTGCTATCACAGTTCAAGGATGACAGTGATCTGTGTGAAACAAGCAGTGGGGGTAATGAAAGCAAGAGCTCCAAGTTCACATATTTCAATTTTCAAAACAAGACATTTCATTTGCATTTTGGGAGTGTCCAGAATGGATAATTGGGTTTGTGGTTTGGGTTTTATTGTATCTAATTGGAAGATAGAAACTATGGCTGGAAAAAGATTTATTTGCTAAGTACAAAGAATCACATTCTGTGGTATTAGCCTCTCCACATCCCACATAAGGTTTCTCTCTGTTTTGTTTTTTCAGCTTTCAACCCCAACGCAGCATTTGCATGGGGCAGAGGGCTCCAACCAAAGGGACTCCGGGTCAGAGAGAACTGCGAGTTTTATGTGGATGCTAAAGAAGCTGGTCACTCTGAACTGAAAGTGCAGATCATTGCACCTGGTGAGACTTTGGTTCAGGACTTAAGACGGGACTTGCGGTGATGCCTGATCCGGATAAGTGGAAACTTATGCATGCGGTTATGGTGTGCTGTGGTACATTAACACATTGTGAGGGTCCCTTTGAGGCCAAAAAGTAGGGATGCATGGGGTTACAATAAGGGAAAAGACTTGAAAACCCTGTAATATAAAATTTGTGGAAAGATTTAACTTGAAGACTTGTGAATTTTCATCTGTCTAGAGCTAGTTCAGGGGTATCCTACTATGACTTAAAATCATGAATTTTCAAGTAAATCTGACAAAGGCATAAAATAAACTAAAAAGGGTAAAAATTAAAATGATAAAAGTATGGACATCAAGTAGCCTAAACCTTTTGCATCCTGGTAGTATATTGCAAAATAATGTATTCAAAGTTACACATCTGAATTTTCACTTCCATTGTCATAAAAGCATAAGAATATTTTACACAAGAAATTGTAATAAATTGGAACTTGACTGTCCCATGTGTTTTTAAGATTGAATTGTATCAAACCTATCCATCACAAATAGGATACCCACGTATTACTTTTCTACTGGGCATTTCAAAAAAAAAAAAAAATACGAAGCAATTCTTTGAACCTTCTGCCTGAAGTGCAAGTTATATCGAGTCTTGCAAAGTGTTCAATAAGGACATGTATGTTTATCAATGGCTGATTAATTGTGAACCATATTAATTTAAAATTTGTACATTATTATCCAGAGTGTATTCAAAACAAATACTTTGTGTCATCTAATTGTTTTCATGCAGAATGTAAATGCTACCCTCTAATTCTTTCACTTTCACTTCGATTTGTTATAACTGTAGTATGTTTCTCTGGCTATATATATCATCAAGCCATTGAAATATTTTCCACTCAATAGTTAGATTCTTCCATTTTTTGTATGTCATTATGATACTTTTTAGTCATTTTTGGTCAGTTGGTAGGGAAATCAAAAAGTATAAAACTTTGGCTTGTTCAAAAGAAATATTTACCCAAATATCAACTAGCTTAATCACCTATCCCATTGTCATATATCCCCACTGTAGCAGTGAAAGTTATAGTCTTTTGTCACCATCAAACTAAAACCGCATGCATTGTAGTCCAAGACCCCCGGTGGTCATCATTCGTCTTGTCACCAGTCAGTAGTCCAGAGTGAAAGCCTTGCTGCGTGTGACGATCCGCACTTCAGGTTCATTGTGACCTGCTGTCACCGTTTTTGTCTGTTTTTTCCTCTACAGGGGTGCCAACTTCCTGTTTGGCTGTTATTAGATCTGTTTATTATCATATTTTTTACAGTGACAGCTTGAATTGTCATGTGCTTGTGGTTGTGATAGTTAAACTAAGAAATATTATATGTTCATAAGTTATTTGCTGTGACTTGTAATTTTATGACCTTATCAAAAAAAAAAGGTTTTTGTCTGCTCAGGAAAGTATTGCATGAATGTGGGCCAGTATTACCATTGCAATCATGTCCTTGATGTATTAATTTCTGTGGAATTTAGCCTTAATGGTTTTAATTAGCACACTGCATGAGGGTTCTCAAGTTGACAGTGAATTTGCATGGTATTTAATTCTTCTACCCTTTTGCAATGTTACATGATTTATCCAAGCATACGTGACAGTTAAGCAAAGAATTTTAAACCCGAAAGTTGTTGACATGGTTCTTTCACTGTGCACTTTGATTTTGTTCCCGTCCTTTTTTGTAATGGTCGGATGAAATTGCAGGGTGTATATTTACGACTGGTGGAAGTTATTAATAAAACCATTAATAGAAGCTTCCTTGCTGTGTCGTGAAACTTGAAGACTCTACTCATGGTTAAATGGAATGAATTAAATTGCAATGAAATTAAGGAATACTCAGAAGCAAGTGTAAGCAGTACAGTCAGCTGTCAGTCAAGCCTATTGGACAACTTAAATTTGGGGGTATCATTCAAACCTGTTTGCAATTTATGGAAAATTGAAGAAAATCTTTCCTTCTAAAATGTAGGCACTAAAATGAGTGTGCCTTATGTTGGGAAAAAATATGGGCTAGGACGACTGTCCTAGCCCATATTTGCAAAAAATGCTGTAATGGCTCTTAGTCAAGTGGATATCTCTTGAAAAGAAGAACTTGATTCTACTCTTGCAAAAAAAACCTGATGTAATTTATGCTCTTTGTGATATAGTCTAAAAATGGTGGCCTAGAATAGTGACTATAAATGAATTCTTTTGGTATGTGTTATAGCATCATTAAATACATAAGGCAACCTAATATTCACCTTATCTTCTTAAGTTTGAGATTTGGACGGGAAGCTTATCAAACTCTCATTAACGACTTTGTTCAGTAGATTAATGGATCTATAAATAGATATGAAGGATTCAGTCTACTGCATGCTCCATGGTACTTCATGGTATTGATTAGTTCAGGGAATACCCCTACCCACAGGTGGCCTGGATGAACCAGCTTTCATCACAGACAACAAAGATGGTACATTTACTGTCAACTACAGCCCAAAAAAGCCTGGACGGTACATCCTTAATGTCACGTATGGCAAGAAAGCCATCCAGAAGAGCCCATTCACAGTCAACATTGGCCCAGAGGCCACAGGCCCTCATGCTCAGATCAAAGCCTTTGGTCCAGGCTTGGAGCGTGGTGTTGTTGGCAAGCCATGCACTTTCACTGTAGAGATGAATGGTGCTGTTGGCCAACTTGGTGAGTTTGAAAAACTACAAATTTCTGGCAGGTCTGCAGACATCTATGCTATGGGGTATATTACTTGATTGGAATAAAGAGAAACGTTCTAACTCTAAGGAGGGGGGTTAAGAAATTACTTTGTATGGCAACTGAGTTTTGAGCATGGTTGACATGGTTGAGCAACCGTGGTTGGCGGTTTAATAATCATCTTACACTACTACTATTGAGGTAACACTCTGATGGATGTTAATGATTCTACAACTTACCATATAATGTTTGCACATATGAGTGTTTATGGTTTCCGATCTTAGAGTATTTGAACACATTACTCACTGTGTTTTTCCAGTAAAACTTAAGATCTGATGAGAACAAACTATACATGAGTTTAATGATTTCTCAATATCTCCGTAAAGTATCTAACCTACCCATCAGATACTGTTTTCCGTCTTTTACATGCATTTATGTATATTTTTTTACATATTTTTCATATGTTTCTTAGGGCTGTGACCGTGTAGCAATTAATCGCTAAACGATCGCATGTGGAATAAACGTTTAGTACAAGCTACTAAGCGATTAATCACAAAACCTGTTTTCGTCCGTTTTCTATCCATCTGAATACTCTGTAAATGCAGAGTGCATAACATTGGCCCATATGTAGTATGCAGTATGTAATGTTGTGATTACTGTTTCGACTATGAACAAGCCTTTATAAACAATTACAGGAATCGTGTTTGGGGTTCACGGGTACTACCAGTTCAATTTGAATAGGCCTATTTATCTTGTCAGTCAACACACGCCGAATCTTTCTGTTGTGACAGGGTAATCGCGATTAATCACTAAACTATCGCAAATTGTTGCGGTTAAACGTTTAATTATTTTACTACACGTTCACATCCCTAATGTTTCTCCACAATTCGGCAAATATTTGGTTTGCTCTGATTTGCCAGGTTTCTCCATTGAGGGACCATCACAAGCTGAAATAAAATGCAAGGACAATGGGGACGGATCATGTGAGGTCACATACTTCCCAACTGCACCAGGCCAGTATTATGTACATGTAACTTGTGATGAAGAAGACATCGACAAGAGTCCCTTCACACCATGCATCATACCAGACGCTGGTGGATTTGATGCTTCCAAGGTGAGGGCGGTGTTTTTTTTTTTGAAAGCCGGTGCTTTCTAGTAATCTCATGCAGCACACATAATGGTTTGCCAAAAACCAGTGTTGGTCGGTGAAAGGAATAGGGCTGTGTGTAGGCCTACTGTCGTGGTCCTTGAAAATTTTCATGGGGGAAGGAAGTGGTCTCCTGGGCTGGAGCCAAGCACATTGAGTAACACGGCTGTTTAATATTGTGTAAGGTGCCATTATGTGCATAGTCCAAATCAAAGGTGCTGCACACATTATCCATACGATGAGTAATCTTTTGTAAAGACAGTACTTCCAGGGCAGCTGTAAGTAAATTCTGCATTAGCAAAAAGTTACCTTTCAAGTTCCCATAATATACCTGGATCTCATGGGGTAAGAAACAAGGTTCCCAACCAACTTGAAAATAAGGAAAAAGTTGAAAAATGAATTTCCTTTTTCTCCAGTCAGAGGATAGTGAGGGAATATGAGAAATGAGAAATCATGGGAAGTCAAGGAATTTGATTGACCTGAAGGAAACAGTGATGAGTCTGTTACATTTTGTCTCATGTGTAGAGGTGACAAACTAGAAACAACTGGAAATCATTATCTAAGAATTTTTAAAATTTATCAGGGTAAACTCAGGGAGAACTAAGGGAATCAAGTTTCTATGAAATATGCAGGGAACCTGACAAAAAATTGCCAAAGGACATTGAATTTCCAGGTAATTCAAAAGTTATCCTTGGATTAAAGTCTTCAGGTTAGCAAAGGGGGGAAGGGTAGGAGCAAGTGGAGGATTCTCCCCAAAGTGAATTATCTTATCTCCCAAAAATTTAAAGCTGACATGCTACTACCCTCCCCAATCTTTTCTTCTGCCCACTGTTCAGCTTTGAAAAACTGGGAGCCATCACTCTGCTTGGTAAGGTTGTGATGTGGAACAGACACATGTCAAAGATCCTGAAAACAATTTTGATTTTTCATTTCACTTAGGTAAAAGCCTTTGGACCAGGACTTGAAAAGAATGGCATTGAAGTCAACAAACCAGTGGAATTTACCATCGACACCCGTGGAGCAGGAAAACCTCCCCCATCCTATACCAACACTGCTGGTCTTCCATTTGGCCCTGGTGGTCCAGCTGGCCCAGGTGGTCCAGCAGGCCCAGGTGGTCCAGCAGGCCCTGGTGGGCCAGGCCAACGTCCTGTTGGCCCAGCAGGTGCACCTGGACCTGGACAACGCCCTGGAGCTCCAGCAGGACCAGGCCAGCGACCTGGTGGCCCAGCTGGTGCTCCAGTGGGTCCAGGAGGTGCTCCAGTTGAAGAGCTTCCAGTGAGAGTGATGATCAATGATCAACTGGGTAACCCGGTGGAACCTAAGATCAAGGATAACAAGGATGGCACTTACAATGTACAGTACGCTGCACCCACCCCACTCAAGCACAACATAGCTGTCACCTTCGGTGATGTCAGTATTCCAGACAGTCCATTCAAGGTAAGTACCCTTAAAGAACTTGTTGAGTGTGGAAAGAAGGAATAATGTCTTGTGAAGTTCTCTGCAACTGTTCACTGACTTGAATTTAAAGAAGTGATTATATTTGATTACAAGGTCTTTATTTTACTTACTGCAAGTGTTGAAGCAGATAAGTCAACATCCTTTTTATCAAGACTAAACTCAGCAGTCAGAAAATTACTTGCATATATTGTGGTGCAAAAGTTTGAATATGGAATGAGATATTATTTATGTCTTAAAGTGAAATTAATGCACAACAAAAAAGTAAATAAATAAATAATTAAACAAATAAAAAATCAGGAACTGGATTGCAATCAAAATTCAAATACCTGCAAAATCACAAAACTAAAGCAAGTTGCACTGTGTTATTAGGCATTCTGAATCAGTTAAAATTCTTAGACAGTCTTGCTGGCTTGACACAAAAGCTTATTTCCCTGTTCAAATATTAACTTATGTGTTCATTGTGTAGTTTGTTCCATCCCAGCTGTGTTTGGATGTGTTATCAGTTTAACATTTCCTTATTAAAACCTTTCTGTAGATGTTAGTAGGGTGCATGCAATGTATTAGATGGGATTATTAAGTATGGAAAAGAAAAATGAAAAAAGATTTGTTGGTGGATTTCTTACTTTCAATATTGAATAAGTTTTAGAGAGAAGAAAGCAAATGGCTGGTCAAGTAAGCCTAACACAAGCAAAGGTCAGGTCATCACTCATGGGTGATGTATTAGGATATTTTCTCCATTAGCTGGAGTCTGTTAAGTGACTGATTACATAAGTCTGCAGATATTTGAAAGTTGCTATGAATATTCATGAAGTACAGAATATTTATAAAGGTGTAAGTGATGGCAACTTGAAGGTGACAGTGATATAAACAATTTTCTTTTTCCTGCATAGGTCAATATTGGAGCTGGACCCGACAGAGTGAAGGTGTATGGACCTGGAGTTGAACCAGGCAAAGTCAAGTCAAAGGAGCCTACCCATTTCACTGTGGATGCTAAGGAGGCAGGCAATGGTAAGTAGATGGCAGTGTTGCATTAGGTCAGTGGTTCCCAAGAGGGTTGCCATGGCACCCAGTGGTGCCAGAAAATTCTCTAGGGGTGCTAGCATAAGATTAAATAAATAAGCATTTTAAGAAATGTTATAAATTGTTCTGGTTTTATTGATTGAAGATGAAGATACTGCATGCCTTGTTACCAAGTAAGAAGACATGGGAAGTGCCATTTTCTGCAGTCTAGGGGACGTGTTAGCCCCAAAAGTTTTTCGGACGCTCCGTGCCTACAGATGGTGGCACTCCGCTTTAGATAGTGTTAACAGGGTGCTGCATTATAAGTCATCATTACCTAGGGGTGTCAGATGTCTAAAAAGGTTGGGAACCGCTGCATTAGGTCATATGACCTGTCGGGCATACTAGTTGATGTGATGACAAAACTGAACACATTAATTAATAGTCTGTCAAAAAAGGAGTAAATAAAAAATTAAGAAAATTGAATAAAGCAGTGAATGATAAAAAAGTACTCAGGATGCATTATGGAATGCTAGGAATTGACTTATAGCTGGGGAGAGAGATTTGGGATGGTTTTGCAGAATTCAGTATCTGATACAACCTGCTTGATGGTTCAAACACAGGTACTTTAATTATTGCATTGTTTTCCAGGTTCGTGGTTGACAGTGGGTTTTATTCATTTCAGTAATAAGGTATAGTTGCAATATTCTGTACCACACCTCCTGCAATTTGAAAGGAGTGTGCATATTCTTCAGTTTGATAGATGGAAAGGAAAACTCACTAGATTTTCTGTAATGTGACATCAGAGACCTTTCTTGTGATTGTTATCGGACGTAAAGGGGAGATGAAGTAGAAATTAAAATTTGCCCAATTCACATTTATTTTTTTGCCATATTATGTATGGAGATCGGCATGTGGCACAGAAATCTTGTAATAATTAAGTAATTTTCCATTTTGTTGTCTAGCTCCAGTTACAGCCAAGGTCAAGTCCAAGCCCGGTGTCAATGGCCCACAGGTCAAGGAGATACCTTGCACACTCAAAGACAATGGTGACGGCACATTCACTGCCAACTACACCCCAGAGGCACCAGGAGACTACGAGGTTGAGGTGCAGTATGGAGGAAAAGATGTTCCTAACACTCCCATCAGAATCACAGCCATCCCTAACGTAGATGTTAGCAAGATTAAGGTTAACGACCTTCAAGACAGTAAGTTTTATTTGTTGTCAAGTAGCCCAGCACCCTTACCTACTTGCCCTCTTGGAATTATGCTTCTCAGTTTTTTTTTTTTTTTTGTTAGATGAAACTCATCTTTACTGAAATTGCTGCAGTTTTCATTAAGTAGCACCTTACTGAGTTAGTCAGACACAGACTAGGGCATGGCTTCCTGGTCACCTTTTGCTATGCGACACAATTGATTTAGCTCATGATAGATTTAGTTGTGCTGAGAATATCTTGCACAAAATTGATTGGCAATGTACAGCACAGTGAGTTGGAATCCAGGGCTTGACTTAAGCCTAAAAAAAAGGTAAAAAAATGATGCCTAAAAGAAAGCCCAGTAAAGCTGAATCTGAGGGACGAAGGGCTCTGACAGCAACTTTGAACATTGCCTTGAACCATTTTGGAGGGTCAATATGGCAAACATCAAGGTTATCACTGCTATTTACCATCATCGGTGCGGTCAGTTATGTCAAAGCCCCAGTTTCATCCCTGTTTAAAAGTTATCATAGTTTGATCACCCATACTACTTTGTGGTATGTTGCAGTTTGCCTTGCAGTGGTTTGATGATAACGATGATGAGTTTGTTTCGCCATGAAAACATTTGTTTGAGGAAACCCACTACAATTCAGATATTGTCCTTATTAGCATCTCATGATTAGCATGATTCATATGTGTTTAAATCATTGTCTGTGTCAGCAAATTTAAAATTAACACTTAACAAGCATGATATAATTTTCTCTATTTAATGTAAAATTTCATTTACTAGTATTTCAAATAATAAATAAAACCATACTCTTATACATATTTGTAAAAATTACACGATAAAAAATTTAGAAGAAATAAGTCTTTGCAAGGAAATAAAATTTTTTGCTTTTTGAGTTTCATGAAGATTTTGATAGAAAAAGTATTAGGAAAGAAGTCCTTCCCACCCCCCTGCCTCCTTTCCAAAGAAAGGAGGCATCAAAGAAAATTATGACAGTTGTCTAAAAATACAACTCATGTAAGAGTTGTGTGATGACAAAATAGAAACACAAGTAAAAATTTTGAAATTTTGTGAAAAATTGTTGTATTTGATAATTGTTAAATTTTAATTTCCATTATTACTACTAAGAAATTATTGGATAGGAAGTTCTCTTATTGTGTATTTCTATACTAAACTACTTTACCATACCCCTCCCCTCAACAAATCGAAAAAGAAGAAAAAAAGACAAAAAAAGAAAAAAATAAAGTAAATAGATTGATTTAAATCCTGCTTGAAAAAATATTAACAGATTGAGCCAAAAATCCCATAAAAGTGTTGGGATAACAATGGAAGGTGTCACAAACCTGTTATGGTACCCTTTAGTTTTAGCAGCTGTACTTGCAGTCTGAGACTCTTACCCAACAGTAGAATGTTTTTTTTCTAAAGAAGGTGGAATGTTTGACTTTTGACCTTTTTTTAAACCTAACACTGATTTCACATTGCTATTTGCAACTAACGTGCATGCCTTTTTCTCCCCTTTTCAATGTTCTCTCTCTTGACCCTGTGCTCTCACATAGCTATTGAGATTGGTGAGCCATGTGATCTTAATGTTGATGCAAGTGAAGCGGGCAAGGCCGATTTGAAGGCCAGAGTCACTTCACCCTCTGGCAAAAATGTGCCTGTAGAAGTAACGGAAGTGGCAGAGGATGTTTTCAAAGTTTCCTTCACTCCAGAGGAAGAAGGCCCTCATACTATTGATATTGATTATGACGACGATGCCATCTTTGATTCTGTTATCGTAATCAATGCTGTAAAGAAACCAGATGCCGGCAAAGTCATTGCCAGCGGACCTGGCCTTGTGACCGGACATGTAAACAAACCAGCTGAATTTTATCTGGATATCAAAGAGGCAGGTCATGGAGGTCTTGGCATTAATGTGTCGGGTCCTTCAGAAGCTGATGTTGATTGTCAGGATAATGGTGACGGAACCTGCAGTGTGTTTTACATTCCCAAAGCCCCTGGGCCCTACACCATCAACGTACTTTTTGCAGAGGAACCCATTCCAGATTCCCCTTTCACTGCTAACATCATTGACTCCACTAGTGTAGAATGTAACGGACCTGGCCTGGAGAACGGCTGTTTTAAAGACTTCCCTTGTACCTTTGATGTAGACTGTAGGAATGCAGGGGAACCTCCTATCACATGTGCGGAAAATCCTGTCGAGTGCACTGTGCTCTCCCCAAATGGTAATCCGTGCCCAGCGTCAGTGGAACCTCACCCAGAAAAGGAAGGTGTTTACCAAGTGACATACACACCAGAAGAAGAGGGACCTTGCACAATAGATCCAACCTATGCAGGATACAGCCTTCCAAACTTTCCCAAAGAAGTGGAGGCTCACGAACCGATTGATCTGGATAAGATACTTGTTGATGGTAGTGGATTAGACAAGGGTATGATTACATTCAATATGGTTATCGTGTTCCTTCTAGTGATATATCCATTTCTTTCTGGTGCTCTCTTCTTCCTCATCATCACTGCCTCTCAGTAAACATCACCTTGGTGATAGGGAAAATTTTCACGGCATTTGCTCTTCATTTTGGGACCAAATTCAGAAATCATATATTACCACCATTTCAAATCTTAGCTATGCAATGGTTCACTTCACCCTCATGGCAAAGTCACAGCTATCCTGTAGCAGATTATTTGCTCAGTCATAGTAGCATTTTTTAGAATAGAAGGAAAAGTACCCATAGAGGAATTTTTTTTGCATCACCATTACCACAAAAATATTTTAGAGGGTCCTTTAAAATCATTTATACCATTTTCATTGGTTTATCTATGATTCTTAGTCCCAGATAGTTCACAGTTCTTTTTTTTTTTAAATTTTTTTGTGTATTCTGTAGTTTGGCATATATTAACGCATTTATAGTGTAGCATGCTTTGTCATTGTCACACATGGTGATATTTAATTTTACCGACCAAAACTACTCACTCAAATCTTTTAATTCATCATCATCCACGTATCTCTGGCTATCAAAGTCATTAATTGTAATTCTGCATCATGGAATTTGCTTATCACGTTGATTTTGCACGGCACGGATTTATTTCTGACAGTTACTGCATGACGGTTTTTCTTCCAGTAATGGTTTCAACCATTATTAATTGTGACACTCATTTTAAAATGGCATTGTCAAAGAGGTCTTTATATATAGTAACTGACCCACTTTACATAAGTGAAGTTTCTGGGAACATGTCAAAAAGCTCTCATGTTTGGAGACGTGTGCTTGGTACAGAGGCATATACAAATTTACCGTTTAGTGAAAGTTGGGCTGTAGTGTGAATACAGCATGCATGCAGCTCTTCATGTAGAAAGTGTATTTACATCAAATTGGCAAATACAAACTTGTCTTACTCAGACTGAGAATTTTTTTTACATTAATTTTATTATTAAAACATCAGGTTGTGGTATTTATACACTGAACATACACTCAGTGTACTCACCACCTAGAACCTCTCTACATGTTTGTACAAATCTACATTGCCCCTTCTTACCTCCTATTTACATATGTAACCCTAACCAACCTGCAACTAGGCCAAGGGATGGTGCCTGTCACCATCAACATCTACCAGGTACTAATTGCAGGTAGATGAGGGCTGTATGTAAATATGAGGGGAGTATCAGGCGTGTAGATTCTCGGACTAGGGACGTTTGGAGACATTGGCAAAAAAAAAAAAAGATGATTTACACACTGTTTAGTTGGGTTGTGATGTATGTGCAATGTGTGTTCAGTACATACATTTCCACACATATTTTACAGCATAACGCCTAAAGCAAAATATGCTGGTATGTGAAAGGGGTCTATTGTTTGGCACTTTCCTCGATGTCCATCTGTATCTTTGTACTGTGATTATCTGTTGGGAAATATTTCTGATAAATTTAAAACAGGATCAGTGTGGTTCTAAATTGTGTTTACATGGTCTACCCTTCAAAAGCTCTGCATACCTTGTTTACCATTGGTATATTAAAACAGACTGTTAGTGATGGTTGCCAAAGATTCTGCAATAAAAACTTTCTCATAAGTTAAAGTGAATTTGCATTCTCTCATGCGAAAAGCAAGTCTATTTAAAGGGTAAGAGCAGTCCCCCCAAATCGAAATAGTCTAGTAGTCTATCCTGTTCCATGAATGGCTCATGAGAATCATGTGACAATATTTTTCTCACTGAGTGGCGAAATTTATTGGGTGTAACTCATTGCTTTACCCTGGATATGCAATATTAAACTCCAGAAATATAAAGAAAGGTACATGGAAGAGAAAGAAGGAGATATTAGTGAGAATTAGCTATTGTTTGGAAATAAGTTTGGGGCGACTGCTCTTGCCCTTTAGGCTCTGGAATGAAAAGTGAATCAGTTTCCCCGTCCTTTAAAATTGAACCAAAAACAAAATTAATTGTCCATTTGCGAGAAGGTATCCTAAGTTTGCTTTCATTGCAATGACGTGTTAGAAGCTTTACAGGAAGCCTTGTTTAACGTTTTGTAGATGTGTTTACTGACTGTCCAACGGACTTCACTGTGGACACAAGACCACTTGGTATACCAGTGGACAAAAATCTCATTGGGGCTGACATCACCACACCTTCCGGTAAGAAATTGCGACCTAACCTGAAAGACAATGGCGATGACACGGTCACATGCTCCTACGTGCCAAATGAACAAGGTGAGTTACTGCCGAACTTTGTGATTGGTTTTAGGAGAAATCTTTTGAAGCTCTGTTTGCTGCTCCAACGTTTACAGAAGGTCAAAGCTGACTCTAAAGCATTAAACTCTTCATTAAAAACTTGTGGTCGATCTAGAGGTGTGGCAAAGAGGAGATATTGTTAGGGGTAAAATGGGGGACAAGAAAAAGTCATGTTAGTACATATATTTGGTATGCATACACTGAACCTTTGCATGATTAAATAGGGACAGGAGTATGAACATACTGTGTCCCTCCATCAGGAAGGCTAGAAAAGGGCCTGTTTGTGACTTGCATTAGTTGTAATCTTTAGGGAATTTTGACTCTTGGAAAGAATGGTCTGATTACTTTTTTATTGTTGTTTTTTTTTTAATTTTAACCAGTCACTGTGTGCTTGTTTCCAGGTAAATATTTTGGCTTACACTAGGGTAAGAGGGGGCGTAGCAGATAACCCTCCACAGAACTTCAACTGTGTCTGTTGACTCAGTCTTGGAGATCCCAAACTATTCTTAAGTGAATAGTTGAAATTTCCCCATATCATGCCCCAACTTATCTATCTTGTGTTATGAAGTCTCTGTGTGGAATATGTAAACAATTTAAAAAAAAAATTGGGGTTCTACTATCTTGCCTCCCTCTCATTTCTTGATTGTAAACAGTAATTGACCCCCCTCACCACCCCCTCCCACACCTCCCCCATCTCCAGCTACTTGCTACTTGAAAACAATTCAATTTAGTTTTGAGCCTCAATTAATGAAGTAAAATGCTGACTGTTAGATAACGTTTTAATTCCATTGTATTTTCAGGTGAATACCAGGTCACCCCCACATTTGCTGGCCAACCTTTGGGCAAATCCCAGGGAGCACCAGTGGGCAAGAAACCTTACAGGGTCAACTCATACCCTGGCAATGATCCTACCAAAGTCAAGGCTTATGGTCCAGGACTGGAAAGTGGTATCACCAAGAAACCAGCAGTTTTTACAGTTGATACTAAGAATGCAGGCAAGGGTGGACTGGGTATTACTGTTGAAGGACCAGAGGAACCCCAGGTCAACTGTACGGATAACAAAGATGGTACAGCTACAGTGGAGTATCTACCCACCAAACCTGGTGACTACTGCATCAAGATTGCCTTTGCTGATGAACCCATTCCAGGTAAGACAAACCTATGGCAAATGAAATGTCATGCGGTGAGGTATGGGTACCCTGTGGTAAGGAATGGGCACAAGGTGTGGGTGTTATATGGTAAGTATGGTTACCACAGAGTAAAGTATGGGGACCATTTGTTAAGTGTAGGTACCAAATTGTTAAATATGGGGACCACTGGGTGAAGCATAGGTACTAAGTGGTAACGTATGGGTACCACAGGTGAGGTAGGAATCCATAATGGTAAGTTGTGATTATAAAAGGGTAAGGTATGTCTGGCATATGGTAGATAGTGGTTCTTCTGTATTCCTGTGCATTTTATCCTTGCTTTCTTCTTTTGTCTACAACAGGAAGCCCCTTTAGACCAACTGTTGTTGATGATGTGGATGCCAGTAAGGTCACAGCTGTAGGTCCTGGGCTGGACAAAGAAGTTCGCAAGAACACACCACAGACATTCAAAGTGGATGCCAGCAAGGCTGGAAAGGCACCTTTGGAGGTGGACATTATCCAAGGTCGAGGTACGTGATATTCAAAACAAAGTTTATAGGGCGTCTTAAATGTCCATCATGTCCTTACCAAAGAAACATGTTTAAGGGTTTGAATTCATCTTCATTCCTTTCAAGAAAGCACTCTTGTCTTTAAATTTATGACATTCTTCTCTGCCAAGTTACAATTCATTGCCTGTTGCGGAGATGAAACTACTTGGAGAAATAGCTTATGTTGGCAGATTTCTTAGTTTCACAGTTGATTACAACAGTGGACCTGTTTCTTGCAGCTGTTGTTCTCAAATAATCAAGGAAGTTGGTTAATCAGCCATTTAAGTGGTTTGTTGAAGAAGGATGAGAATGGTACATCTGACAACAAGTGAAGTCACAGAGACCACACTTAGTCTTTGGTGTAGTGGGGCATTCACAGTCATGATTGGTAGGGCCTCTGTGTGTGTGGGAGTTAGTTGTGATGTGTAGAAGAAAATGTATGAAATTTAAGGAATTGTGGTTGTATATGCTGTAGTAAGGAATCAGGGAGCACAGATCTCATTTGTATGCCTCCTGTACTTGTGGTTATGTTGGCTTGGCTGGTTCTCCCATGAATGTATTTCAGTTTCTTTTCTGGGGTAGCATTCTGTAAGTTAGGCTATTAAACTGTGAGAGTGTCATTGTCCACATGAAAATGAACTTGATAATCATAATCAAATGAAGGGATTGAACTGTGAAATAAAAAAATGGTTTTCTGCAGCTTTTAATTTATCTCCACTTTAGGACAACCAGTCAAACCACAGATTCAGAACAACCAAGATGGTACCTACGATGTCACTTACGTACCAACACAAGAGGGACGAGCTCAAATAGATATCAAATATGGAGGCAAGGAAATACCCAACAGGTAAGGTGTTATGCAAAAAGATGTGGTAGACTGATGGAGGGGGAGGTGGATAGACAATAGAGAGGTAAGAGTATCTGTTTGTAAGGAAGAGAATTCTAAATAGAGAGATCATTGTAGCTCTGAAAAGCTTGCTATATTTCCAACTGGCATATATTTTAATTCCTGATTTCAATTTACTCAAAACAGTATAATTATAAAAATATTCATCAAGGGGAGTTACAAAATACAATATGAAACATAAAAAATTATGGATATATGAAAGTTAGTTCATACAAAAATATAAAATCTAAGATCTCTAAGGCATTCAAATTTCACCATTTTGTAAGTATTGTAGCTGTATACAAAGGAATTCTGAAACAACTGTATTCTGTGCTTTGGCAATATATTTTGATTTCTTGGCTTCTTTGATTTGAATGCACATTTAGACTCAGTAGGGGAGGAGGGGAGGGGGGGGCAAGGAGGAGGAAAAGGGGGAAGGGGAAGGAGGAGGGGTAGAGGGAGCATGCAAGGTATGATTGGATCATTATAAAATTTGTCTGGACATTCTGATAGACTTATTCCTAGCAGAAGTATTTACAGTTTTTTTCAAGTACTTGTAATATAAGTGAATACTCTTTGAACTATGAAAACTTCAAAATTTCTCTCGTCCTTAAGAAAATGAATTGATTTTTTTTTTTTATAATATTCTGTCTTGCTTTACACATGACACTACTGACAATCTGTTAATATCTTTGAAAGATAGCCAACAGGTACAAAAGATAATTTTTAGTTATTCAGACAATTTGAAAAATGTTCTGCCCACAGTCCAGTCAACACCAAAGTGCTGCCTCAGTGTGAGCCAGAGAAAGTGAAAGTTGATGGGCCAGGAGTTGAGAAGACAGGTGTCAAAGCCAGCTTGCCAGTTGAATTCACGGTGGACACCAGAGACGCAGGCGATGCCGACCTTGCCATTGCTATCACAGTGAGTAGATATCTCCAGGGTTGGGGTGAGAAAGGAGGGGATGGAGTCGATGTTTTCCTCGCTTCATACCAGACTGTTCAGTGTGGAAATCATAAATAAGAGGAAAGTGTATGCTTTCAGTTGTTACCCACTGTACTCTTTCAGCTGTTTCCCACTTTCATGATGATACCGGTTGGGGGAGAGGGTGCGGAGGGGGGATGGTGGAGGGAGGGGAGGGGGATGGTGCGAGAAAAAATTTCAGGGATAAAATGGGGGCCAAGGAAAGATAGTACAAGCAATTTGGTATGCATACACTAACTGTTTGCATGATTAATTAAATAGGACAGACATTTGAATTTGCCATTCCCCTTCCACCAGAAAGACTAGTTACAGGCCTGTTTGTGACTTTCTTGTCATGGTCTTTAGGAAATTTTGATTCTAGGAAGGAATGGCCTTATTACTTATTTTACCGTATCATTTTTGTTAAAGACTCCCGATGGCAAACCTGTCCAGCCAGACATAGTAGATAACGGAGATGGTACCTACAAGATTAGTTACGTACCCAAGGATGTTGGACCTCACACTGTCACTGTCAAGTATGGTGGAGACAATGCTGGGAAGTCACCATACCAAGTCAAGGTGGTACCCACAGGCGATGCCAGTAAATGCAGTATCATTGGTAGGTACCCCCCTTAACAGAAATCATGTTTGTCCTCTTTTCAAATTCTTTTCTCTTTTTACCAAAACTTTACTTTTTTGTTATCTGGTAAACTCTGTAGAATATATTTGTTGCATCTTACAGCAGATTATTCAAACATTTATGTATCTTTGCATCAGTATTGGTAATTTGGTAATTTCTTTACCTCTGACAGGAATGTTTCATTTTGTGACAGGTGAAATTTTTGGTGATGTTTATTTTTTGATGTGGTGAAGGGAAGGGATGATATGTATTAAGGTGTGAAGTCAGAAATCTTCAGTGGTATAATTACCATCTGTAAACAGTTTCTTTCCCGGCTTGCCTGAAGTTTTCTGGATAATATCCTTAGATAGAATGAAATGTATGAAGTAATTTCGGAGATAGCAAACCTTTCCATGGATCTTCCATTTCTTTTCAGATAAACAAACTTGTTAGCAATCACTGGTATACTTTTCTTGGTAGAGGGGGTTGCGGGGTGATGGAGGAGGATGAGAGGGACAAAGATGTGTTTAAAATTTTGAAAATATCCCTTTTGTATCTCATGAATATTTCTTGTCTGGGCTGGCTGTCAATGATTGTAATCTTCTGTGCTATTTTGCCTGTGTGTTCCCACCAGGTTCTCCTGCCAGCCCTTTGTTTTACAGCTGCTTGTTGGTTAAAGAATGCTAGCCTTTGCTTTAACTTATTTCTGTTCAATCTCCTCTACTTTCAGAGTTAATTAATGCTTTTGTCAAAGTTTGCTTGTTTCAAAGGATTACCTTTTTTTCTCTGCCTAACTCTGTCTTACATTTTGATTTTTCTAATATAAAATAAAAGGCTGTCCCTTTTATTCGCTGGAGGCTGGCAAGGACTTCCTCTGTTTTATAGTGTGGCTTGAATTAATCCTCCCAGTAAAGTGCAGATGATCATCAAGTGCATAGTATAGTCCAGACCCAGATTCTTGTTTAATGCATTGAATAGGAAGGAGCTTTTATATTAAGCCTTTGAAATTTTCATTCAGTTCCTTCATTTGGATTTCAAGATATTAGCACTCTTAATTATCACATATTGTAACAAGAATGGAGCTTACAGATGTGATGTCAGGTTTCCAGACAATTCTCAGCTGGAGAAATCTCCAGAACCAATTCCCACCCAAAAAATCTGCACCAGGACAATTTGCACCCTGGGGAATTTTCCCTGGATAATTCCTACCGTAGACAATTCCGAATTTTCTGGTAGGGGAAGTTGTTTATGGGGTAGTTGTCGTGGTTTGTTTTCTTTAAATAAATGTCAGCTGGTATGCTACAACAAAAGTGTGGTGCATTCATATTATCGATGCATTCTGATCACCAGAATTTTGTACATTTCAAATATCTTTTCGGGCAAAGGTGAACCCCTAACCAATCTAAGGTCACAGCAGTAGGTTGAAAAATGAAGAAATCAAGAGCAGAACGTGGAAATTGTAAGTTCTACCAGAATGCGAAGATGAAGTTCGGTTCTAACAAATCAAAAGTAAATGTGGGTCTGGCCTATTCTTTTATGTAGCATGATGTGGCTGGTGTTTGACGCATTGCACAGTTTGTATCTCTTGAGTGCAGCTATGATTTGGGTGGGGGTTAGGGTGTGGAAGGGTGCTTCCTTCCATGGGTTGGCATCTCTACTACCTCATATAAGAGCTGTAATAACTAATAATTGCAATGGCAGACTGATTTTGCAAATAATTCCTTCAAAGTTATGTTAATCCTCTAGCTAAAGTGATATATCTCAGAAGTGACATGCAAGCTGTCTTGCAAATGCATGAAGTGACTGAATCTATAAGATTTTTAGTACCGTGACTGAGTTTTACATGAAGTCTGAGGGTTTACGTTGTAAACTGTTGAAGCGTTGTAATGCTTACTTTGGTTTGGGTGAAAATTGAAAAAAGAAGAAAATGCCTGAAAATGTCTTTGTTGAAATGTAGATAAAATGAGGAGAGCTTGAAAAGTTAAGTCTAGGCTGTGAGCATAAAAGTTGAGTTTAAGTCAAGTATGTGGGATCATTTTATGACAAGTTTGTATCGATGTGGTGTGCATTAATTTGGTGTTATGAAGTTAAACTTACTATAATAAAATGGGATGATAGGAAGAAACTATTTTGAGTATTAAATCACATGGAGTGTGAGGAGAAGGGATGGTGTAGAAAGGGTTGTAGTGACAGGAGGGGGAAGGGGATGGGGAGGGAGGTTGGGCTTGTCATGCCACCACAACTAATTGTAACCCTGGGGTTTTTCATTGGAAACTGCTGAGAAAGTGCCATGCTCATAACATTTTTCAGACTCTTGAGAGGTGGAGAGGGGTTGGTGTTAGCTGTTTGGTCCTCTAAGAGTGATTGGGTAGTCAATGAAGTGAAGTATGGGAGGTGAAGATGGTGTGGGATAGTTCAAGTCACAATAAGACTGAGAAGGTCTCTCATTGCCAGGCTCCACAGTACCACCAGTGTGTTCCTTCACCCCATTAAAAATTCCTCAGCATATGAATGAATTGTTCTTTCCCCCATGGCTGTGCATTTTCAATGAATTTTTGAGCCGGGTTGACCTTTTTAGCATCTTCCCCCTTTTCTCTTTTCGATAGAAATAACCAGTTGACATCTTTCTTTCCACACTTGCCTGCTCTCTAGTAGCATTCTATCCTCTTTGTCCAATAACCTCGTAAATCCCGTAACTGCAGGTGTTCGCAGCGGGAATTATGAAATCCCCGTGCGACGGGGCAGTATCAGCGAGGAGAAAACGAAAAAGACAACGACAACCACCACACGCACCACCACGAAAAAGGGTGCTCATGGTGTCCTTGGTGGGTGATCTTCTTCTGCCTTGCTCGTGTGAAGTGATCTTTGTTAATGATGCAGTCTGTCACATGATCAGATTTCTGATAGAGGTTGGGGTAGGGGAAGGGTGAGTGAAAGAAAAATGGGATGAGAAAAAATGGAAATTCAAGTATGGAAGATGAGAAAGTATCGAAAGTCAATAATACTTTCTTTGCTTTGTTATACATACTTAGCTTACATCCCATACACTCAAAACAATGAATTGTCAGCAGTGGTCACACAGGAAAGGGGGGGGGCAAGAAGAAAGGGGGACAAGAAGAAAGGGGGGAAGCTATTAGACACTTGAAGTACTTTGCATTTGCATATCTTTCAAAATGTCTGTATGAGAAACAGAAAGGGACAAAGCTGAAATTTGCAGATGATGTATTTGCAAACACTGTACCATGAAATCTATGAGAAGTTGGAGTAGGGTTACAGTGTTCTTATGTTGAGTCTGAAAATTGTGTGTGTGTGGGGGGGGGGGCAGGGTGTGTTGGGATCTTGCATTTTGTGAAATCTTATCATGTGACAGTGGCTATTGTTTTAAATATTGTTTGCTACTAACAGGAACAATAAAACCTCGTCCTCTAACATCTCTCTTGACTTTTCTCTTGCTTTCTGTGGATGTCAGATGGTAAACTAACAAATCTCTTTCTGATTTAGATTTGTATGTTTTGTTCTCTCTGTGTATATTCTGATTGTTCATGATGTGACTGGTTTTGTAAATTTTTATCTTTTTTGTGGTCATTAAAAGTTTTGTGAATCTTGTGTCTTGTGAAAACTTGTGTCTTGTGAAAACTTGGATGTGTTTGTCTTATATATTCTCTTGTAACGACAAAAGTAGAGACATGGTTCCTGCATCTTGAAATTTTTTTTTCAATTCTTAATTCTTCGGATAAATTATGAAATAGTGTTTTCACTTTAAAGGCTTGGCCAAAAGTCATACCGTTTTGTAAAAAAAGTGGTGAATGTCATGGAAATGTCAAGGAATTTTGAGAAAACTGCAGTTCCTTTTAAATGTACATCCTTTCTTATCCTGGATTTTACAAGCCAGACAGTCTTTGTAGCAACGAATTTTTCATGTGTGGTCATTTTTTCAGTCGTGGAGTTTTGTTTTGCTTCAGGTGCAGGAACTGTGAAGAATAAGCTTTGTTCTTGTAGATTTTACATGTTCATTTGTCGTGGTATGTAAGTCTGGCATGTATCAGACATAGTTGATGTCTTGTGATAATGTCTTGTATAATTGAGAAAGGCAATGTTGATGAAAGTACTTTAAATTTGATATTTTGGGGTTAAATTTTATGCAGAAAAATTTGCTTATAAACAGTAAGTACCCTTCACTACAAATTCTTAAACTTATATTCATATGAACAGAAGGATATGTAGTGGGTAACATTCAAATTTGAGTATAGAATGATAAAGGATCATAAAAGATCTTGAAGTATTTACCTTTGCAGTGTTTTATAGTATCTTGATGTGTCTATTGTGAATATTGTCGTGGGCTGGTGTAGCCATTGCACTCAGTGTTAGGTGTTTTTTGTTGGTCATTTTCTCTTGATCATTGTGATATGGTATGATCTCCAAATACAAATAAAAAGAGCAAATTTCATATCAAACTGAAATTTTGATTAGGTAAAATTTTGATTAGGAAGTTAAAATTCCAAATTTATTGAATGGTTACCTAAAAAAAAGTGCAAAGGATGGGTAGAGGAAAAGGAGAGAGAAAAGGGGGAGAGAAAAGGGGGAGAGAAAAGGGGGAGAGAATAATGGAAACATCCGTGATGCCAAGGGAAGGGGGGGGGGACATTGTGTGTTTCAGAGAGTATTTAAAGGAGGTTAACAGGAAATGGAAATACCAAATAGAATATAGGTAGAATGTTGAATGAGCAATGAAGTCATATTAATAAGTGTCAAAAGTTGCCAAAGAAAAAAAGGTTTCAAATCCTTAAAAAAGTAGGCATATTTCTGGTGTGGGCAGTAGCAGGTAGTATTTCAATTTTGCAAGAGTGGAGGATTCACAGAGAAGGAAAAACTTTATTTGTTTGAACAGAGGAAACCATCACAAAAACAGTTACCGTGGAGGAGGAGACAGTCATTAAGGTCAACTCAAGAGATGCGGGCCCAGGCCGTGTCACCTGTACCATTGTTGGACCCGATGGAGAGGAAGTACCTGATGTGCAAGTTAGGGACAATGGAGATGGGACATTTGATATCATTTGGACCTGTCCAGCTCCTGGAGATTATGAAGTGGACCTCCGTTTTGGTGGCCAGTCTCTGACCGGAGGACCTATCACCATTCATGTGAGTACTACTTCTTTTGATTTTGTTTATTTTGGGTCATTACTTTGACCCCAGGAGGTGGTTTTCTGAAGTATGTCAAAGTTCATATGCCCATGCCCCCTCGAGATATTATGAAGGCCCATTTAAACCATTCTTCCTTTTTTGCAGGAATCTCTCTTGATACCCCAGATCAATTAATGCCCATGGTCATGGGTATTCGGGGAGAGAGGGCTTTCTCAAGCAATGTTTCCAAATTTCCATTATATCCTCCCTCCCCCCCCCCACCCCCAGTTTTTTCCAAGGTGCAGTCTTGCTAGTCTTGCTAAATATGGGCTTGCTACGGGCTTGATTTAAAGCGTGTATTTGAGACAAGCAAATGAGTTATTCAGAAATTTTTTGAGGGGATCTACAACAATTTGAATTGTTCTGGCGCATGTCTCATCAATCCAAAGTAAGGTAGCTAAAATTGCCCTTTACCTTGGCAGAGATGAAAAGGGTAATGCATGGAAGTTTTCATAAAAGGAAAATGGATGAAAGTCTGAAATGGTGGAAAAATTGATTTTGTGAATAATTTTTGCTGATAAATTCGAGTTTATTGCCTCCTTGCCAATGAAACAGACAATTGGTAGTAGTGACCTTTGATTTTAACAGAGTTTCCAATAAGACTGGAAGACCTTTTATTTAAGAATAAAACTGTGGCAAAGGAACTAATATTTGACATCCTACAATATATGTACCAGGTTCTGTTTTTGCTTAAATGTGCCTTGAATTACCACTTATATTCATCTGAAAGCAACTTCTGATAGATGCCGCAGCCTAACCCCGCTGTGATCCAAACTTGAGATTAACCTGTCCTTGACAGAGACTTGGTGGGCTGTTCCATCTGCTAAAATTTTTTATGTTTAATTTTGAAGCATTATAAAGAGAGCATATGATTATGACATTTTGATAAATGACAAGCGTCTCATTACCACCCGAGCAGTAGTCATCTATTTCGGGAATTCTGCAGAAAACAAAATGTCAGATATTTCTGGAGGATGTTCGTTGATAGATTAGCTTCGGGGAGAGGTAGAGACAGGGCATTATGAAACAAACAAATATATCAACTTTAATTTTAGTCTTTTATTTGTACAGTATGTGAGAATGTTGAGAGTCTGCTGCATGAGTGTGGAGAAGATGATCGTATGTATGGAATACGAATGGGGGTGGGGGGTACATGCTGTAAAGGAGAGAGCTGATTTGGGGACATTTGTTGTCTTGTGAAAGTGGACCGTTTTCAGTTTCGTTATGGAAGGGGTAGGCCATGAGCATTGAGAGACAGGTATGCACACATCATGTCGTTTCATTTCATTATGAGACGGTGGATTTTAAAGGAAGCTACGAGATGAAAGGAATGTGCACGTTGACAGAAAGTAAATCACTAATGACTGTTGGAAGTTGTGACTGATACTGTCTGTCTGCAAAAAGCTTGTGGAAATACAGGCTGGCCAAGTGGCAAGTTAGGAAGATGAGATGGTGTAAGTATGTTAAGGCCACAGAATGTTAAAGGCCAAGTGTAGACAGTTTCTATGGAAGAAAGAAGGGGATGCATAATGGCAAAGATTTACATATCAGCCTCTTTGCAATCAAAGTTTACTTTCTTGTGGTATCAATGTTACCCCTTTCCAACTTGAAATGGAAAAACTGTTCATTTTCTGGGAAGCAAGTCATACATCCCACTATTTTTTACATGTTTTTTATGTACAAAAAAAGGAAATTCCCTCCAATTGCCCAAATCTTTAGGCAAAGATTTCCTTTTCCTATCCACGCTGCCCTTTCCCCCACACAACTAAAGAAGCGATGAAAGGGATACTCTGTTAACAGGTGTAAAATTTGCATCTAGTGATTACACTTAGTTTTCACATTAGGACTTGCAGTAGCAGGATTGGCCACTTTCATAACATCTGCTAAAAGGGAACATGCAGTCACCCCATTTTAAGTATTCATATTCATGAATAGCTCTTTTTAATCATGTGACCTTATTTTTTTACCTTTTTTTTTGTTTAATTCTTGCAAAATAATGCCTTGGTTTACCTTTTAAATACATAGTGTATGTTCTGAAATATTGAAAATGTACTTTGAAAGGTACTTGTAAGGAAAATAAGAGCAGATTTGTAAGATTTAGCTTATTTTCCAAAACATGGGCAGAGGGACTGATTATTTCCAGTAAGTCCTGTTCAGAAAATATTCTTATGCCATAAGTTTAGAATTTGTAACCTTGTAGCTAACCTTTAAAATGAGCAAATCATACTTTTGTTCAGAATATCAAGTTAAAACATAAAAACAAGCTCCGCAAATAACCCTCCCCCCTAAAATCACATATTTTGTCAAAAGTGTGGAAAACATCCATCCATTTTATATTGTCATATCTGAACCCTGAGCAGATTGCTTTTATAGTCTTTTGACTTTTTAAAGAAACATAGCTTCCAAATTCTTGGAATAGAGTCTAGAGGGGGAGTGTCCTTTGAATGAACTTATTGGGAATTGTTCCTGTATTTTTTCCTCTCTTTTGTTGATGCTAGTTCTTCATTCCATGGCCATTCAATTATCTCTTTGTCACCTCTGTAACTTGAAATTGTCTTAATTCTTCTGGAGCTCTGCAATGTTCTACAAATTGTTTCCGATAAAGAGGTATGCCAAATATGTTTTCGTTGTAATGAGCTCAATAAAAAAAAAGGCGCTGGAAAAATTATCATCGTGGATGACTGGTAAAATGAGGGCAGTGCAACACAGCAATGTGAAACTTCCAGTCATTAATCTGTAAACTATAATCACTTGATTGGGTCATTGACGTCAGTTTACAGTTTAATGAAGGAAGGATTGGGTGTTAATCGTATCACACGTCGCCCTAGAATCCCATCTCGGCTTATGTTTCGGAAAAGTCATTGGACCAGTTTGTCAGAAATTAAAATAAATAGGCAGAGTTGGGGATGTGACACTCAAGTAAGAAGTAAAACTTAAAGGAATCACTTCATTGGAACAGGAGAGGTTTCTTGACACCTCCAAATGGAGCATGTCAGAAAGCACTTACGTCACAGCTTGCTAAATGTGTAAGAGGTAATTGGGTTGGAGTGAGAGACCTGCCCTATGAAGTGCTCTTATCTCATTTGTGGGATTCCTTTGAGCTTAGTAAGTCGTTAAATTGTTTGCTTTCATTAAGAGGAATAGAGAACGTAAAATTTTGGTACATGTCGTCCTGGGTCACTCCAACTCATTTTATGCCACATGAATTGAGATACAGTGGTGTAACTTCGTTTTCTCTGAAAAGTAATGCTAAATGCTAAAAGCATTGTTACTCATTTATTAGACGTATTTGACTCCCTGGGTACATGTGCAGTGTTTCCTGTCACATGCATCATCAAGGTTCTATCTACTGAAGGAACTCTTTCAAAGAAGACAACTAATAGTTCAGATGTCCCTACACTGCATCATGTACAGTATATGGCAATGAAGAGTTAAAATGTGCAAAATGTGTAGACTGTCATACTGCTTTGAAGTTACAACTTTACAAAATGGGTCATTAAAAATTATAAACTCAACTATTCAGATCAAATTTGTTATCTTTTTAGATTGGGAAAATTGTAGATTACTCCTGGGTAAACCCTTCCCCTTGCAATCACCTGTTAGCACATCAAACTGCGAACATTCCAGTTGCTATCCTAATTGCTTCTTATACCATCATCTTTTTCACATAACTTATGGACCATATTTCTGTTTTAGGCTCACATTTCATAGAGCTTTGGAATTTTGTCAAATTTTCATTGTTCTGTGTGACAGTAGTAACTGTACAGTACATATGACATGCAATATTCCCCGCCCTTTGATCTTGTATAATGCTCCTTTGGCTTTGGGATTTGCTTTTTACATTTAGCGATTCCTGTGAGATGAGCCCAAACATACCACAAATGACAATGTAACAGATACTCTATCCCTGTGTTTTCATTAGATATCAAATCCCTATGGTTACGTTTAATTCATGTCACCGGCTTTGTTTCTTCCCATTGAGAATTTTGCAAGATGGGGTAGGTTGAAATTGATTTACATATTAAAGGTCAGGGCACAGACATTGAAAATCTAGGCTTGATTGATAAGGGTCCAATGTTTTTCTGTCTTCTTAAATTTTGTATTCCCTTACGGTAATCAACAATCGAACCAACTGGATTTTTATCCAGCTGTGGATTTTGTGTTTTTATTGAGATCATTTCTGTTTGGGAATGCTCGATTTATTCCTGGTTCCTGTGATGTAGACATGCATATGTCTTTGGAATTTTGTTCATTTGTCGTGATACGTGTTTTAGTGTCTCATGTACCGTTCTGTCACTTTGGTAATAATCGTAGGTAAATATAAAATTGGTCATGTTTGATTAACGTGGCATTGCATGCATGATATAAACCCCTCCCTTACCCTCTGGCAGCAATGCTTAATGCAGAAATTTCCACACCTCAAAGACAGCTGGTTGTGAAACCCCTTGGAGAAGGAATGTATGTTTCTTAGCAGCAGGAATTAATTACAACATTTGTAAAAATGAAGATGTCATCATCCCTACCCCTGTTTTGTTTTTTTTTTGCTTGCATGTCATTTACTGAATGTAATAGGGTTTCTTGCCATTCTAGAGATAAGGGTAGAAACCTGAATATTGAATTTCCCATTTTATCTCTTCTGCGGTCTAGGAAATTGAGAAAACTGTCCCAAATCAAAGTATCATTTAACAGAGAATTTGATCGGCCTAGAAGAGAAAATGGTCAGTCCGGTTTGTGTCATGCCCAAACAGCTTATCCACAGTATTATGATGGGCCAAACTAATATCAAGGAATTTGGAAAATTCATCCCAAAACTGGTCAGAAAATGTTATTTTCATGAAGTGCTGGAAACCCTATATATAAAAGGTATGCCTGAGATTTGTGAAAGTTTTGTGTTATTTGAGACAAGATCAAGTTCCAGGAAATGTCTCTCAAGTAGTGATGATGTTATGTAATCATTTCCTCGACTCAAAAACCCTGGATTCTTACCCTGGCGTAATATGACCTGTAATCATTCCTTTTACACTGTCAACAAGAAAATGGTACCGTAACCAGTTTGCAATATGGGATAACAAAAATAGAAAACTGATCCTATAAAAGTGCATGAAATTGATCTTTGTTTGAAAATTTTAAAATGAGCCACACACAGCCGCTCCTTGGTATACCAGTCATGATTTGGTGATAGAACATCTACTGTATTTAATTATCAGGGGAAATGTCAGTGGTGTTCTGTTTACTTTTCATTAAATTTGTTGCTTTCGGTGGCATGGCTGCAAGTTGTCATCATCATCCCCCGCCTCCTCCATCCTCCTAATTGACAAGCTTTTTCACCTTCGTAAGAGGAATCTAGTCTCTTGTCGGGAGTCTTGCGAACTGAGTCACTCCCAGGGCTCTGTGATAAGAAGGAGTATCTAGCTCCCTCTTAATGGAGAAGAAACAAATTGCAAAAACTGATGTGGGGGTAAAATTGCATAAGAGTGTTGGATTAAAACCATCTGGCCAGTAACGTCAAGAGAATTCAGGAAATTGGTTTTAACTTTATTGATGCCATGAAGTTTGAGCTAGCAGATTGATTATGCATATTAACCCTACTGTTTGTGTTAGAGTAATATTCCAGTTGCAGTGCGGTTGTTGACCGTACTCCACATTGTAACAAATGTTTGTCATTAAAATGTCCTAAACTATTTTTATCATGTTGTGTGCTATCAATAGGCCATTTATTTTTGGCAGCGTCGTTAAATATTTTTATGGTATACCTCCTGGACAGCATACTTGCTTGCCTCTTTATTCAAGCATCTAGAAATAACTTCATTTATGAAAGATGCATCCAGCTCTCAGCTTCCGGAAAGAGGGGTCCAAGATATTACAAGATACTCCATTGAATTTTTTAACCTCAAACATTTACCAATGATAATCCTTGGACATTTCGTACCCAAAAGCAGATATTTTTCATACCTTTGAGCTTACACTCAACAGAAAGCCTTCTTTAACAGACAATACATTTGGTTCAGATTTGAAGAAAATTTCACAAAGGTTTTAAGTAATCTCTAAAAATAGTTTGAATGTAAACATTGCTTCTAAGAGGGTGTTCCACTAAGACTGAAAAGAAAAGTTTTGTAACATATGTAAATCAAAAAGAAGAAAATGTCTTGTAGAGAAGTTAAAATGAGGAACATCTTTTCTTCAAAATTTTTTGTATATAGTGACACCTCAAAAGATAGGCAAAATGCTTTTGTTTTAAAGAGTTATTATAGTTGGAAGATTTACCAACAGCAGATTAAATGTCACCACATCGTTAGTTTGAGATGTGAAAAACTTTCAAATACTACATTATGCTCAAGATGCTACAAGATGCTCTAAAGAATCTGCTCCCTGTCTCCAAAAGTCAACAGAAGTTGAATTTATGGGTAGATTAAAATGGTAAGTACTCTAAAGAAATAGAAAATAGATGAAATCATAAAACAGGGAATAGAAAATCTGTGAAGATCAATAAATTGGCATACCATAATGTGGATTGAAAATAGTATTAAAATGATTAAAAATTGGCTAAATGAACTCGTATGACTCATCCACATATCCTGTGTTTTACGTTGGTGAGTTTAATATGAGTGGCATACTTTTAGCCCCAATTTTCACATATGGAAAGTTTGTGCCAAAATGGTGATAAGACAGTTAAATTATCATGGGTCTTGTTAAACTGCTTTTCATTTGTTAAGAAACCGTGTAAGCCTATCTTGTACTTAGTGAGCGACAAGTGCTTGCACTTATTCTCACAAGAAGGGACGCTGCTCCTGTACGCACACACATCGTACTCATACTCACTGTACTCATAGTGTACTAATACTCATTGTACTCATACTGTACTCGTACTCATTGTACTCATACTCACTGTACTCATAGTGTACTAATACTCCTCGTACTCATACTGTACTCGTACTCATTGTACTCATACTCACTGTACTCATACTCATTGTACTCATACTCACTGTACTCATACTACAACCCTGCAATCAGATGATCTGAAAGTTGCTTCCATTTTGTGACCTCCTTGTACTCTTCACGAGGTCAGTCCGACTATGTTTAGCTCATGACCCTGGTCAGTGATTCCGTTTGTGCCCCACAATTCGCAGTTTCTAATTTTATCTGCCTGTGTAGGAAGGAAGTCCAGCTGAGTTTTATGGACAGTTTGTGGCAGAGTACTGCTGGTCAGTTGCTTAATTGGAATTTATGTGATGTCATGCTTATAGCATCTATCAGAAAATTACCAACTGGACCTGAACCCTGTCCCACACTTCAATTTTTTTTTTTGCTCTGATCACAGTGGGAATCAATTACATTACCTCTCCTACACAACAGCTTCATTTTGCAGGCAGTTAGCTCGGAGTGAAATTGGTTGGCATTTGAGCTATGCATCAAGGGTAGATTTCCTCTCGTCCATTTATGGAGAAGCCCAGCTTCCCTGTCTTGCACAGCCAACCCCTTCAATTTTCCCACTACAAGTCCCTTAGAGACAGTTATCAGGCTGATGATGGGTTCATTAAAGGGTAATATCCCAGACCCATCTGTAACTTTTCAGGCCTCCCATTCAATCTGTTAAAAGGCATCTCCGACCAGGAGGACCATACAGTCAAGAGGAGACAGAGACATACCATCATGGTTACTGCTGCTTAAGTCATCACCTCTAAAATACGATCATAGCTAATCATTCTGACATTACCCCTCGGAATGGAGAACACAGATGCCTACGTGTCACTTGTAACGTTCTCTCCCAGGGGCACATTCGATGTTTTGTGTGGGTACTAAATCATGGCTGCAGTTGGTGGAGTCTGGTTAGATGCAGTCAGCTAGCTATGCAGTATTTTGTAGATTATGTTTGACAGTTAACTTCCTACTTACTGTACAGAATACATTTCAAAGATGAGAAGTGCGGTGAAGGGGGGGGGGGCGGGGAGATTGTGAAATGGATTAATGAGGGCACTAAAATTTTATGATGACCTATCAATATAGAGGAAATGCTAATCACAATAAAGGGATGCAGGTTGATTTTGTTGGGTGACATTTCAGGTCAGATGAGTAATTGGTAATTCTATCAATGTGAAGCACCTCTCAGCATGCACATTACTACGCCTTCAACTCTCCTTTCAGTTTCCTCCTGGGTAATTACAGTTTTGCTCAGGTGTCACATGACCAGATTGTGTTACAGTCATCTCTCGATCACACTTGAGTTTGCATAGGGTTAGCACTGTGGAAACCACAAATCGTACACAATTAGCTGAACTTGCTGAATACGTAATCAATTTTTGAGTACAAAGTATGGAGAGTGTGTGCTTAACAAGCTGCTCTGTTGATGTCTCTGCTGTCCAGACAGTTGTGGTCAAGAGTGTTTACACTTGAGAGAAAAAATTCTTTCATTGTAGGGTGGGAAAATTAAATTTTTTGCCTGGCTGTCTACAAAATCTTCAAAAAAGCCTAACCAAATCAAAAACGTAATGATATTATTAATTACAACTCGGGTTTATAGGAGTTGTGCCTGGTAAATTCAAAGAGACAAACGCAATGTTATGGAACACCGAGGCAGTTTGTCAGATCAGTGGTGACCCAGATATGTGGCCCAGATGACAATCACAGTGCCTGGCTATTTCTCTGCTGTGAATGAAATACCAAATGTGTACCCCACCTGCTGTGGCCTCCATCTGATTAGTGCTTCACAAATCTTGGTGCCAATTGGCGATCATTATCAGAGCAGTCATCTCTTTGGGGAGTCTGTAAAGGGCCCCATTTTCATGTATTGGGGCTTTGACACTTTTGAATGTCGAAGGACCATGGAAAAGCTTTATGGCGAGCCATTACGGGATTGATTGATGAACAAATCTTGTATCAGTAAATGTTACACGTTGTGACGTAATTGAAACACATGACAGTTATAGGATAGCAGGAAGTGGCATAGCTTAGTCATCATAGGGGTTTAAATGGTCTCGAAGGCACAAGGTTCTGCACAAATTGCACTTAATGAGGATTGTTTCAAGGTGTACTCCTCTTAATGCCTAGGAAAAGAGCCTTGAATCTTTCCATTGCATGACATGATAGGAATTTCCATTTTGTAGGATTGTCATTATGTTAATTGTTAAGCAAGTTATTTTCAAGGGAGGGTTTCTTTGTTCATTCACTTTTATCTCTTTTCTGTGGAGTATTTCCCAATCATGTCTGCTTGGATAATACTAGGGGAACCCCCATCTTCTGATGGTTTTATTAGATACCCAAAATTTTGCTATTGTTACAGTTGTGTCTGTTTCAGGTTCCTAGCCCTTCCTTACTGCCAGAATCACTGGTATGCACTTGAACCATTTTAAGGTGGACCTACTACAAATAACACACTCTCCCCCAATTTTCCAGTCCACCCTCATCCCTTCCATAGCTTATCATGTTTAGTAACCAGTACCAAACTCAAAACATTGATCTTCAATTATTTTAGTTTCCTTGCCATATTACAGATCAAGTCAGCCATGGGACTTCTTTCCCTGTTCATCAGTGACATTTGGACCCCTCTACTAACACAGTTTAAAGCTTGTACCCCGTATCCCTTTCAGCATGTGTATAATTCTTCTTGACCCTGTTTTCTTATCAGGTCACTAGTTCATCATACCTTGACCATCAAAATATTTTGAGAGCCATGCTATGTCATTCATCATTACTGTGGACCATTAGTCATTTCGAAAATAGAAATCTGACGGCTCTGATGGTCTGTTTATGTATTATTGTAGTATTGCTGAGGTGTTTATCGGAATATTGGAGTTAGGTTTTAATTCCTGTGACAAGAGGTGATGTAAGGGTTAGGACAAAATCATTTGTCTTTTCCTATAAAGGGTTCAAAATGCTTTTAATATTGCTTTGGGGTTTGAGAAAATATATTTCTGAACAGAATAAAATTTATGGGTCTAATGAAATTTTTATTGGTTCTCAAATTAAATGTCTCTGCATTTCCTTTGTGTAAGTCTACTTAGGGTATGATAATTATACATAAGGAGGGAATGTTTTGATAAGGCTTAGTGTTGATATTCAACCACTAGCCAAATATTAAAGTATTCCCATCTCTTTGGCACTTCTGTCTATATTTCAAGTGGAGGGTAATGTTAAATGCTGCAGACTCTGTAAGGAACCGCAGTCAGGTTTGTTTTTTCAGTTGACCAATGTGAATTGTAGATCAGTTAGAACTGAGTACATGATAAGAATTGTATGTGCCTAAAATTTTGGCACTGGGAATGCATGACCTAATGAAGGAATGTTTTGCCTAGATGTAAGGCTGTTATGAACAAATATGTATGAAGATTGAAAATAAACTTGACTAATATGCTTGTCAAGGGTGATGAGCAAAAGCTGGAAGGAATTCATCCACCTGTGATGAATCTATGAAGAGTGCCATGTGTGGAATGGCGGATCTTTCTTGCCAAATTAGCTTGGGAAATTGCTAGGCAACCCCACCCCACTTCCCCCGCCTCCCAAGAGCAATCTTTTCTTCTGACCTGAACAGGCAATTTTTTTAGAGGGTGAAATCTAAAAAAACTTTTTTGCTGTTGATATGTGAATATCCTTTATTGAATATCATTGAAGAGCTGAGTGCATTTAATTTTCTGGTGGGAAGTTTGAGAGAGGGGTGGGGGCTGTTACAAGCAAAAGAGAAAAAGGAAAGGTGAGGCAGAAATAGCTGATTTATGTAGCAGCATAATGACATGACTCAGTCTCTTTAGAGTTCAACTTCAAATGGTCTGCCATCTCATCTGTTAATAACTTTCTCAAGGAATGTACTCGGCAGCCTTTGATCTGAGCTAAGAATCAGTTAAACACCAAACTTAATGTACATACTATGTAACTATATGCAGCCATAGCTGGTGGTCGTAATTAAATCCTTTTGGCAGAGTGTCGCCAACACTTTCCTCACCAGCTGTTGAAGAACAAAAAAGAAAATGGAATGTAATATAACCCATATTGTTTGTTTGTATACTGGTTCCACTACATGGACCTCTGCTAGTCTCTCAACTGCCGTGTGTGGTAATATCCACTGTACGCTTTACATCCACAATTCCTCGTATCTCATTTTCTGCATTGCACCAATGAAGCATATTGTTACATGAGTCTTTGGGAAGCCTCACTATCTCAGGCCGCTCCTTCTTCAATTGACAGCTCGTCTGGTGCTATTTTTTCTCTTGGCATTCCAAGAATCCAGCTCACCACTCTCATATTTCTTGAAACCTTTATTCCTAGCACCAGCTGTGCCTTTATTTCTAAGGACTCACAACATTGGACTAATATGGTTGTCTGTGTCCCATGGTGGCCAATAGCTGACTCCCACACAGAGATGGTGTCTATTGGTAGGGGTGGGGCTAATAGAATATCACTGGGTACTGTCATCTAGGTTGTTTTGGTATATCAGGGGAAGACCAGTCTTCCAGCATATATGATTTTTTCTATGCTTGTTTGTTGTCAGTGGCAAACTTTGCTCGGTTGGACGGATCGTACAAGATCAGCATCACATCTTCACCGGATGGGATTTCTCATACACTGGAAATTTTAATCAATCAAGCTGTCTTTCTTCCATTGGATTTAATATCCAACTATTTTGTAATTTTGTTTTCTTGGAGATTTAAAAAGTTTTTGGATCTATCTTCCATTTTGAATACAACCTGCAAAGGTATCTCTTTTTGTTTTGTTTGGAAGAACTTTTAGTGTTCTTAAAGTTTGTTTTGCTAGTTTTAAAATAATATGCAGGTTTTAAGATTTTATCGTGTTTAGTGTACTTTGAGAAGCGTTTTTGACATAGCAATTTGTTGTGTCAAAGTCACATCTCTTTACTTGTGTGACCATATTTTGCTTTGTTTTTTTTTTTTCTTTCTTTTTTTGTGATTCAGAGCTTCCTACTACCAAGATGTAAAATGTAACATTAATTGCATTAATGGTATACTTCTTATTAGAGGTAACCCTAGAGCAGATTTAAAATAATTTCTCAGTTACGTATTTAATTTCACATGTGATGGACAGGTTTGAATGTCAGTCTTATTGAAATGTATCCTGTTAAAACATTTTGAATTGAAATTGCTGCATAAGACATTTTGACATCATTTAATATTTTGCATAAATAGAGGGCGCCCTTTGTTCATATGCTTTTAGAGGACCGCTCGCAGTATTGTGGATTCAAGCAAATGGTTGTTCATACAGTTGCTAACAAGTGTATTGGTTTCACAAAGGGTATCTTTTTCTCTCATAGGTCAGTTTTTAAATTTTAAGTAATTTTGTTAATGTACTTGTTTATATTTGTAGGACATGAGATTTTTGGGGTGCAGTAAAAGAATGGACCGTCCCATTCCCCCCTCCCCCCCCCCATGTTCCAAAATTAAATGCTCAACTTTTCTCAAATGTTCATGTTTGTGAACTTTCTACCAGAAAACAACTGACACAAGGACCAAAAAGAAAACAGAAAGACATAGAGCACGAAAAAAGAGATGGGATTAAAATGTTTGTTTCATTGGTAACAAAGTTTCTCATAGGAAAAAATCACATTTACTGCTTGCTCACTTGAAACTCATGCTTCACTATTTTCACTATTCTACCAGCTGTTTTCTGTTTTAGATGTAATATTTTTTCAATTAATCTTAAAGTCAGGATTCTCCATTTGAAGTGGTCATAAAAATGGTCCTACGTGATATCGCCGTGTAATTAAAGTGACAACAAAAAGATCATGGTTGTTAAGAGACCCTTAGCCATCAAATTCAGTTCGTAGGAATGTGTTCTGACGGCATCGCACTCTCTTTAATTGATTAGCTTCATTCTCCACATATGAAGGGAGGACATGGATGTTATTTTCCTTGCCGATTATGGCTGCCTAACTATGGTCGGGATGCCATACCCTAAGCTTTACGGCTCTGTCTCTTCCACTAAACGATACCTGCACCTTGATAGTTTTGTATAATTTACAGAGAGATATAAAAAGTCCTCTGCATTCCAGAGTTGATTGGAAATGTCAACATAGCTCGAGACTTGGTTGATATTTGGAGGATTAGAAAAGGGTGAACACTGAATGCCAGATAGCTGGTGCTTGGCAGATAACATATTTAAAAACCTGAAAAATTTTCTTAGCACATTTTACAGATTAGGTTTTGCTTAATGCAAAGGGGACTTATATTCATTAGGGTACTGATTGGAACATGATCTAAATTGGCGTGGGTATGTGCTATAAGAGGTAACATTTTTGTACAAATAAGACTAAATTATATCTTTATTACTTAGTAAAGACTTTTAGAGAAGTTTTGAAAAAACTGTTAGTGGTAAAATGTAACATTTTGTCAGTAGAAGTGATAATGGTGTTGACTTAATTTCTAGAGCTAATGACCTTTACACCCACTTTTCAGTCAACCCCATTTAGTAAGAATCTCTTATTTAGATTATCCCGGATAGCATGAACTTTTTGTGAACTCACTTGCAGTGTGAATCATTTTACATTGTATTGTTTGCATAAAGACTTAATAAACTTTCATTGTCCCAGTGGTAACAGCATTTGATGAGGCCTCTTGATCTACCAATGACAAAATCAGAGAGCTCTGTCCGCAGACTGTTTATTATTATCAGACAAACAGGTTTAGCTGACCCTCTAATAACAGATTTTTTTAAGGCCTCTCGCACTTAATTACCTGTGATTCCCTATTGTTTGTCTTAGCATGCTAACATTCTAGCAGGTCCGGGTTGGATTTCAGCTAAGCATTTTAGCAATGCCTCTTTGGCAGTTGTGAAAAACTTGATGGCTAGCATGTCTTAAGCTGTAGGAAAAATAGCGGGTGTACAGGCTCTTGTTGATAAGGTGGACCATGCTGTGAATACTATTTAGAATCAATCAAGGGGCTGTGTGCTCCAAATATTTTGAAACATAAGCTTCTGTCTGTGAGGTTCTGTTCGTACTGCTTTTGATTTAATCTCATCTCTCATTAGACTGACCCGGAAATATTCAACAAACGTTATCTGAGCAGTCTGCCATAAAACTGTCAAGACGAAGGCCCATCATTTAGAATTGTGATTCATTAGACACATGCACATACTGTCATCGCAGTCCCATTGTCTATAATATATAGGACTGACTATTTGAAATCTGTCCATATTGCTGAAGTTTTAGAGCTTCCACACTTTTGGTCTTTTTGAAAAGGAGTGTTTTTTTGTATCAGTTTTGACACAAATTTTGTTTTTTTTTTTTCCTGTAAAGTCATTGTGTCAGTAAAAATGTACAAAAGGGTTTTTTTTTGTCATGTTGAGAGCACTTAGTCACAGATTTTGTGATTTGTTTGTAGTGATGATGTAATGCATGTTTAAATTCTCATTCCCTGTGTCACGAGGGCACCATGTCAAATAGTCAGGCTGCAGCTTCCTCAGCCAGGCTGCAGCCATTCTTTTTACTACACACCATTACAGTTGTAATTTATGTAATCCTACTATTGTAATATGTACAACAGTGAAACATGGCTGCAGTCTGTGCTCTGTCTGAGGCAGTAGCAACAGTGCTGAGGCATCTGCAGCCTGCGGTTTTGACATGGTGCTTCAGTCATCCTCTCCTGCCTTATTCCTTCTATTGATTCCTCCCGTACGTCATCCTCCCTTTCCCCAAGGCCCTACCTCATCCTCCCCAAATGAATCCCTACTGACAGGTCGGTAACTTCAAATTTCCAATCTTTAGACTTCTACATTGGGTATCTGTAGCTCGTCTTGTCATTCAGCCTACATAGGTATCTCCCATGGCAAGATTTTGGTCCAGTTATCTTCCTCTGTCATAAGTTGATTTGATACATAAAACTTTTGTTCAGTTCAAGTAACAAGACAAAGGACTGTGTAAATTTGAAAAATTCTTGTTCCATGTTGATAATGTATCAAAGAGTCTGAGTGTGTGTAAATAATAAGCCAGAGGTTTTTTCCCAAGTACAAACATGCCTTTATGTTGGGTGTGTCAGATTTGCATGGAGTTTGTTTGGGAGTTCTTGAAGGGTTTTGTTTAATGTTTACTTGAATTCACTAGAAACTTGAAAAATTCTGTTGAAAGTAAAGTTGCACAACACTTTACTAGTATTTATTTGTCAACAAAGTTTTCAAACACCATCAGTCAGATGAAGAATGTAAACTGTTTCAGGTTTGTTGGTATGTCACATATAGATTGGTTCCCTACACATTCAGTCAGTTAAAGTGTGCGTGTGTGAGTTTGTGTACTTGTTCCCTTACCATGCTCAGCTGTGTCGAAATAGTTACCATTTAATGTTTATTAAGTCGATCATACATTTCTTTTCACTTTTTATCAGCCGAGGAATCCTGTGCTTCACACTTTGTTTCAGCCAGACATGTTTTAAAATGTATTCAAACCAAGGAAACAAATTTGAAAGAAAGTATTTTCTTGTTATTGACAGGCTCGTCCTGGACCTCCAGAGGATCTGATTGATGCAGAGCAGATCATCCCGCAAGAATCTGCTCCAAATCTTTTTGCCGCTGCCCCCACTGCTGAGGAGCAGGAGTGCCGACCCCTTGACCTTTGCATCCCTGTCTTGGGAGCTGGTACTGGCCAGATTACTGGTAAGTTTTTTTTTATCTCTGTGGGTCGGTTTAAACTCCATATATGTCACATGTAAACATGTAATTACTTAAAAATATAAAAGTGCTATAATTATGTAGCATGAAGGTACCAAACAGCATAGATATGTTGAACATATGTAAAGTGCTGTATATTGTACAGTACATTGGAGTATGAAGTATTAAGAATGGCTGAGGACTAGCATATTGTGTTCAGTGGTTGCCAAGGGTACATTCTATTTACGCAGTGCACCCTTTAAAATTAAGTGGTGAAGTACGTCTACTTTAAAAGGTAAACTTTCTGATGAGCATCTTTCATGAGACCAAAATTATGGCAGTGGTACATGTATTTACCCAACAAACCAAGCAATTATTGCATCTATTGATGTGTTGTAAGGGGAAAACAATGCCAGCAGGCTGTAAGAAAGGTTGAAACAATTTTTGAGAAAGGTGCAGAAAAAATTCAAAGGGGTTTATTTGTTGCACAATGTATTTATAATTGTGTTGTGAAGCACTATCAAATAAAGGTGAGACAATATGGTGTATGTCCTTCAAGGCGTGGTTCTGTTGTGCTTCATTTTGTGAGGGGGCTTTCAGTGACATGTACAAAGGGGGCCAGTTGCTTGTTGACCCCACCTCTGTTGCTCCTTCCAGGAAAGTCAGTGGAATCTGGAAGAAAACTTGATGGTAATTGAAGGTAGGGGACATTTGTCACTCCCCCCCCCCTCCTGCACCCATACCCCTGGAAATACCAAAGATCCTGTATGACTTTGTCCTTACAATTAAATTGAAATATATTGTATTGAGGATATTTGAACACAAATGTTTCTAATTGAAGAGGACTCCCTGTGATGGCACAGTCTCATATAGGTGCACCATACACAGTATCACTGGTGAAACAATATGCTATACAGTAGCCGTACCTTGTACAGTAGCCTACATAGCGCCTCTGTGGCTGCCGCCCCTTTTTAGGCTGCCGCCCCTCAGAGCCTGCCGGCGATAGCCATAAATTCCTTTCACCGAGCCCAAAAATTGATGAACTTAATATTCATGAGCATGATCGGCAATTGGTCTATTCCTGAGGTAGGCGGTGCTCAATGATTCGGATCTTTGCAACGCTACGTTGACCACAAATTCGTTTAAACCATAGATACATTTCGTCCGTTAAAGCTTCTACTGTAGATGAAAGTCTTGATCATGGACAGTCTCTTACAAACAATGACAACTGATATCAAAGAGTTCGTTTAGAAGCTGACAAATAATCTTCGGTTGAAAGATATCGAACTGTCCTTTCTCTTGGCTGAGTGGTAGGTTGTTAGTAATTAGTTGAGGAGTCGCTGTACTGTGTGTATGCACACACGGTGCCAGGGAATGCCAGGATGGTGTCGAGTTGCATTGACCACTGTGACTCTACGTACTGTTGCACGATGGTAGCAGTTTCCTCTTAAATAAACATTTGCTTCATCCAATCCCCTTAGAGCTATGTAAATGAAGTTTGCGTTGGATTTCTACGCAGATGAAAGGAATTTGTTTCCAAAGCCTGCGGACATTTGTTTTTTCGCAGCGACAAGCTGAACGAAAAAACTTCGTCTGCTCTGCGGGGTACTTGTACAGTTGAATTTTAATTCATAATTTATTTTTCGTATGTACAGGGTTATACAGTAAAGTAACTTGCATGGCACGAATTAAATGAAGTATCATTGTTGATACAGTGTACTATACAACTGTACCTTAAATAGTATCAATGTTGGTACAGTCTAGTATAGCATTACTTGGTACAGTACCAGTGTTGATACAGTCTACTATATAGCTGTACCTTAAATAGTATCAATGTTGGTACAGTCTTATATAGCTGTGCTTTGTACAGTATCAGTGTTGATACAGTACTGTATAGCAGTACCGTAAATAGTATCAGTGTAGGTACAGTCCACTGTAGTTGTACCTTACACAGAATCAGTGCTGATACTGCACTGTACCTTAATTGCAGAGTGTTAATAATAGTGATAAAGTCTGCTATATAGCTGTACCTCTCACAACAGTATCAGCATTAATACAGTCTTCAGTAGCTGTATCTTACACAGGGATGGCTCTTTATTCTGAAGTCTCTTTGTCCGACATCTCTATATTACGACAAGTCTACAGTGATGTCGGTGGTTGGCTGAGGGTTAGGTTAGGATGGAAGTATTAGGGTTACTAGTGTCAGAGCATAGAGATGTCGGAACACAGAGCTGTACCCCTTACACAGTATCAACACTGAAGCAGTGTACTTAGCTTTAGCTGTACCTTTCACAGTTGAGGTGATATTTTTTACCCTGGGAATGTTAACTGCTTGAAAGTTATTCTTGCCTCGGCATCATTTGAATGTTTCTGTTGACAGAAGCAACATTTGATTCAGACAGTCATGTTAACTTGAGACTTTAATTATCTCTAGGTTTCAGCCACCCTGGAGCCCCTTCCCCTCGGTAATTGTTGACTTAGAGTTGTTTTGCTAATGGCCTGAAATTCTTAGCATTCTGAGAAGGCATTTTATTTGTTGCATTCACCTTAACAGAGTAGATCAATAGCGATGTATAGCCCTGAGGATTAGTTCTTGGATGTGAAATGTTTATATATCAGAGTAATCGTGAAATTCAGGTAGATAGGCATTTCATCTGTTGATGATGGTATCATCTTTCGGAGGATTTGATGGCCTAGGCAGACATGTTTGTGTTTACTCTGTTGGTAATCAACACCATGAAATGGCAGTCGGTGGGGGTTGAAACCTCTCGTTAAAATAAACGTTGGATTATAGACTTTGGTGCTGAGGGAGGATCATTGGAGGTACATTTATTTGAACTGGATTGTCTCCTTGTGTCATGGCTAAAGTATAATAACATGCATTATTATTGTAAACTGGGGTTTGAATGTTATATAATGCCATACAGTAGTGAGAAGAGGGGCTTCCCTAGAAATTACATGTGGAATCCCAAAATGCAATGTTCTCTTTCCCTTGGTATGTAAAATAGGCTTTGCCTAATTTGCTTGTTAATGTAAGGGAAGTTGGGAAGAGAAGGGGCAATTGTTTTCATATTAGATGTCATATTTATAACCAATCCCCCCTCCCCCCATTGTTTTAGCAGAAAAAAATTGCAAAATGGATATGAGAGTCACCATCAAAGGGCAGAAGAAAAGGGGTGGGGCTGAGAAAGGGGGGGCTGGGTGGTGGAGGACATTGCTGTAAGACACATGGATACTTTGCTGGGAATTGTGTCATGTTCAGACCACTTTAAAGGGAAAATGCAATCTACTTCACCCCTCCTTACCTCCTATTTTCACTTTGTAATCCCCACTTACTTGCAGTAAGTCCATGGCAAGCTTTTAATAGCACAGTGGCTCCAGGTGACCTCTGGGAGAGGTTCACCTTCCTGCTTGCATGTCCAAAAATACTGATGCAGTTTGGAAAATGCAGTCATTCCAGTTTAAATCAGTGTACCCTGGTATTCTAATTCATGAATGGCTCATTGTTATCATGTGACAATATTTTTGTTACTAAGTTGCTAGATTCGTGTAAAATAATCCTTAATTTACCTTCACTTTCAACATTTATGTTTGGAAAACATCATTAAAGATACTTAATTAGGGAAATAAGAGGAGATTTGTAAAATAAAGCTGATGTTTCAGCATGAATTGGAGGATGACTGCTTATTCCCTTTAGCCCTGGAAAAAGAAAATGAAAAAAATTTGTTGCATACTGCTGTGACTTTGAGGTTAGAGTTAGAGTTAGATGAGGTTTTATGGCTCAGTTTCTAACCAATTGGTTAAAGTTGGGCCGGTCATGGCCTTTTGTCCAGTTGTGACTCATTGGTTTGTTTTCCCTGCTCCATTGCTTACGCTGAGCACCAAGCACAATGGCAGTAGGTTCCATTTTTGATTCCTTGCCGAAGGCAGGCAAGGAATCTATGCGATGGTGATGGCGTGTGTGTGTATGTGTGTGTGTATGTGTGTGTGTGCGTATGTATGTGTGTGTGTGACGCTGCTTGTAAACACTCTATCTCAAGTGCGGTAACCCCGGGTAATCTCATACTTGGCATGTAGATTGCCCATATGGAGTAGATGAACCCTATTGTTTTTGGTGCAGGTCAAAGGTCATTTGGGGTCACCAGAGGCAATTTAGTGAATTTCTTTTAGCAGCTGTAACTCGGTGTCCGTTGTTCCAATTGAGTCATAACTTCAGGATAAGATAGACTGGTAAGAGGTGGAAATATTGTAATATGATCCGCATTAATCTGATAGGGTCAAAAGGTCAGAAAGTGATGTTTTGTTGATATCTCGCCAACGAAACATTTTAGGGGGATGGTGTAATGGAAAGTTGTGTTCGTCTATGTGAAATACATGTGATGACCTACTTTGACCTCAGTTGACCTCATTTGACCTTTTGACCTTTGTGGCTTTTTTGTGACCCCTGGGTTCATCTTGTTGAGACAAACCAAAAAGGCAATTATAGTACCCTCCTACAATGTTCCTAACTCTAGTTATTGACATTTAAGTGAAATGTTAGGAGTGTATGTGTTATATGCATTGGAATGCGAGGTATGCGGTGTGATAACTCAGTAACCAAGTGCCATAGGAGGATGGCATAATGGAAAGTTGTGTTCATCTATGTGAAATGCATGTGATGACCTACTTTGACCTCAGTTGACCTCATTTGACCTTTTGACCTTTGTGGCTTTTTTGTGACCCCTGGATTCATCTTGTTGAGACAAACCAAAAAGGCAATTATAGTACCCTCCTACAATGTTCCTAACTCTAGTTATTGACAATTAAGTGAAATGTTAGGAGTGTATGTGTTATATGCATTGGAATGCGAGTTATGCAGTGTGATAACTCAATAACCAAGTGACATAGGGGGATGGCATAATGGAAAGTTGTGTTTGTCTATGTGAAATGCACGTGATGACCTACTTTGACCTCAGTTGACCTCATTTGACCTTTGTGCTTTTTTGTGGAGCCTGGGTTTGTCTTGTTGAGATGAACCAAAAAGGCAATTAAACTACCCTACCATGGTGCTCCTAACTCAAGTTACAGACATTTTAGTGAAATGTTGTGATTGTGTGTGCATAATGTATTGGAATGTGAGGTGTGGTGTGATAACTAATAACCAAGTGATAAAGGAGGATGGCATAATGGAAAGTTGTGTTCGTCTATGTGAAGCACACGTGATGACCTACTTTGACCTCATTTGATCTTTTGACTTCTGTGGCTTTTTTGTGATGCCTGGGTTTGTCTTGTTTAGACAAACCAAAAAGGCAACGATGCTACTCTTCTATAATGCTCCCAACTCAAGTTATTGACATTTTAGTGGAAGCTAGGTCATGACTGTGTGTGCATGTTACTCATTGGAATGCGATGTATGACAGGGGTCGAAATAAGCCGTCAACCTTTGTGGGCCTGCCGGGCCCCTAGCCTATGGAATCTAGGGGCCAAATGAGAAATCAAGGGGCCCAAAACTTACAAATAAAAAAGGACTGATAAAGTGTATGGGTGCTTTTTACGTGCTTGAAAATGTTTGGTATTAGTATAATTAAGGCAAGTTGAGGCTGAAACTAGCCTGAAACCAATCTGTCCACACCCTCTTAGACCATGTTGCATGTAGGCTAGTATACATTTTCAAAATTTTCTCGTAACTCCGGAAGATATTACCCGGTAAAATGAAGGGCACTGTTCAATTCCCACTTACCGTCTTTGTCAGTCGATCTTGTGAGGCTCCGCCTACATTACTTGTGACTGACATTGGTGTATGTCTGCGTGAGTGATGTGATAAAGCAGACTCTATTAATGATGTGAACTGATTTCAGAAATAATGTGTGTTTTGCAGGTTTTTAGTGACTGTTAGCATAGGAATGCACAGGCTGTGCGAGATATAAGATCGTTGAGTTGTGGATGGAGAGGTTCATGTGCAGACTGTACAATTAGACTTGAAATATTTAGGAGCCAACCGGGCCCCTTTCCGTGTAGATGTTACGGGCCCAAGCGAATTTCTAGGAGCATCAGGCCCACGGGCCCCCTTTATTTCGAGCCCTGTATGAGGGTGCGATTTCTAGAACTGAGTAATCAATTTTTTATTTGAGTCACAAAAGGTTGACCTTATTAACATGATGATATCTTAAGTATGATAACTGTGAGGGATCTCATGCTTGTCATGTAGGTGATTCATGTTTGTAACAATATATTATATGGCAAGGAATCACTAAGCCTTTTGGCTTTCTGGTTAAAGTCTTTGGTATGAGGTAGCATAACATTTAAAATTGCAGGGGATATGGCACCCCCCCCCCCTCACCCAAACATTAGAGGCATAGCCCTAGAGTTCTAAATACAGTTGATAACTGCACTTTGGTCGACATTCATTCAAACAATACAGCTTCACTCTGGTTGGTCAAAATTGACTTGTACAGTCTTTTGTGTTCCAAATTAAGCTTACACACACTGTGTTTGACCATAGACCCTTTTCCAAATAGCAGTCACAAAGGATTGTGGGATACACTTTCGAAGTGGGGCATTTTTCTCAATGGCATTGTACTGTGGCCAAAAACGACGCACACCAAAATCCAGTCCCACAATCCTTTGTAATTGCTATTTGGAAAGGGTCTGTGGAAGTACTTACTACCTCTGAGGTAGTACTTCCATGGTTTGAAAATATTGCCTTGAGCAATTTAAACTCAGTGCAGGCAACTTTGGCTTTCTCGTAGAGGTGTATGAGACAGGTTTGGTTTAAATTGGAGGTTGGGGGGAGGGGGGCTAGAGGTTAAGTTAGTAGGGGGAATTGTTACTGTCTGGAGTGAGATTAGAGAGCCTTTAGGATCCTGGTGGAACTTGAACCTCACTGTGTAAGTGTAAAATGTTCGTTCGTGGTTTTATATTTCAGCTGGAAATGGCGCATTTAATGGTTCTTGTGTGTAATTTGTTGTTAACATCATTGTTTAAGTATGCCAGGAGGTATGTTGCAAGCATTGGATAAATTCACAAACTTTTACTGATTTTATACAAATTAATATAACTTCCATTGTTCCTTGCTAAATTTTATAATTTTACTTGCATTTATTCATTTACCTAGGTGAAGTTAAGACACCATCTGGACGCATTGAAACCCCACATATTATTGAAAACAAAGACGGTACTATCACCGTGAAATACGCACCATCAGAAACTGGTCTGCATGAATTGTCCATCAAGTACAACGACAAACACGTACCAGGTATGAACACTTGTTTCCTCTTTACATTTTTTGTCAAAACATTATGAAATCAATGTAAAAAATGTTGGGGCCCAGTGCAGGGCCTTAAATTAGCTAATGTACCAGTGGCCATGGCTTTTAGGCCCCTTTTCTTTGTCATGATGCTCTTCAACATTTAGCTACACCAAGGCCTGAAATGGTGACATACCTTTCTTTATTAAGTTGCTTTGATGATCCATATTGAACAAAACTTGGACCTTGAATCCCTATTACGTTGCCTTGGCAATGTGGAAGATTTCTAAAAGTCAGAGGCCATTTAGTCTTTCCAAGCTGATTGACCGTTTGTTCTGCTAAGAGTGCAAAAAATTGAATCCCTTTGTTAAACATCTTCCTACAGGAAGTCCATTCCAGTTTCATGTGGATGAACTTAAGAGCGGCCAGGTAACAGCTTACGGCCCTGGTCTGACCCACGGCATCAACGGGGAACCTTGTGAGTTTACAATAAACACCAAAGAAGCCGGAGCAGGTGGACTCTCCCTTGCCATCGAAGGTCCATCCAAGGCAGAGATTAAGTGCGTGGACAACAAAGACGGCACGTGCACTGTCACCTACTTCCCCACCAAACCAGGAACTTACGAGATTATCGTCAAGTTTGCTGATAAGGACATTGCTGGAAGTCCATTTAGAGCTAATATCATTGGTACGAAAAGTAATATTTCAACTTGTTTTAATGTTTGTGATAGTGTTTCAGAGTGTGGTTGAATTGGTAACCTTTTTCTGTAGTGGACTGTAATTTCATCTTGTCTTTACTTTTTGAGAAGAATAATAACCAACTCTGAGGTTTTTTAATGCCCTGAGATGTTTAAAATTGTGAAGCAATCTGTGATCGTCATAACAGTGGTCTATCAAGTGTTTGTACTACATGTAGGCCTGATGTGGGTTGAAGAGGGCTGCTGCCCTCAAAAGTTTGAGTAACACACCTGTAAATGTTGAGAAACAGCTTATCATTCAAAAATTTCTTTCCTGTTTTCAGATCAACCTGGAAGCACCATGAATGTTGGGCAGCCAAGTGATGTGCCTCTGAAGATAGATGAGCCAAACTTAAATGTTTTAAGGGCATCCATCAAATCACCATCAGGCAAAGAAGAACCATGTACCCTTAAGAGACTGCCAAATGGCAACATTGGTATGTAATCAATCTAAAGTAGTATCAGTGGTTAAACCACATATACGTAAAAGTAAAATCAGTTTCAGTTAATAAATGGAATTGCTCATAGGCACATCGGTCAAGTGCTAAAACAAATTTATATTCTGGGCAACCAATTTTGGTGGTGGTCTTAGCCAAGTAGAAGAAATACCAGAGAAAAGGTAAGAAGCCTGTGTACTCTAAGTGAGACATATACCCATGAACTTGTGAAAGACACAGTGGTGCACAGCAAGCAAACTACTCTGCCGCTGCAATACCTTAAATACTGTGCTGTTATGTATCTTTATTGTGTAAGGTGTACTGTCTGTGATGATTTACTTTATATGGGTAGATTTGAAGCGAAACATTTAGTAACAGGAAACTTCTTGCAAGTGGAGTGTTTTTTTCCTGTGTCTGTATCCTGAACAGAGAAGACAACAGACAAAGGGTTCCATATCCCATAATTCCCTTTAACCAACTATTTAATGATTCTAAGATTAGTAATTATACAAACATCAATTGCGACTTAGCAAATAGACAAGTTGTAATAAGTAGTAGAAAAGTATATCTCTGTAGGAAACTCATGTATTGTTCTGTTCAAACCTACAGGTATTACATTTACCCCGAAAGAAGTTGGAGAGCATTTAGTTAGTGTCACAAAGAATGGTAGACATATCCCCAATAGCCCATTCAAGATTGTAGTAGGTTCACAGGAAGTCGGAGATGCATCAAAGGTTAAAGTGTTTGGACCTGGCATCAAAGAAGCGCATGTTGACACGGAAGCTGAATTCACAGTGGACACAAGGGAAGCAGGTAAGATTGAAATTGTTATGTTTTTGTTGAGGAATGATTATGATGTCATGTAACGGAATAATTTGTTGGCACATCCGTATGTATTACGTGTACATTCATTGTAAGGCTTTACTGTCAAAGGAGTGAAATGAATGCTGAAAGAAATGTTCCATTTTGAGAAGAATAGAAATGTGTTTGTATCCTTAAAGGTGAATGATCTGATCTTTCTAACAATTTATGTGATATTTCTTTATATTGTTCCTTTGTTTAGGGTTTGGAGGTCTGGGTGTTTCAATCGGTGGGCCAGGAACTGCTGAAATTAACTGTGAAGATAATGGAGATGGCACTTGCCGTGTTACATACAAACCTACAGCACCTGGAATTTATGATCTTCATGTCAAATATGCAGACCAAGAGATTCCAGGTAAAACTCTATTCAGCAAACCACCTTTTTTTTATACATCCTGAACTATTTTTGCCAGTGACATACCATGCACTAAGGAATTAGGGTTTCACTGACATTTCTGGGTGGTGGAGGGTAGTAGCATTTGGGTCAAAACAATGTTTGGTGTGAACTGGGGCTGAGCCTTTGCTGTGTGACCTTTGAATGTTTGAGTGATAGAGGAGGTGGGTTGGTGGCAATAAGAGTTAAGGTACATGGGAAGATGGTGGTGGATAGGGGGTGGGGGTGGGGAACTAGGATGAAGAGGGATGAAGAAGTAATTGTAAAATTGCAGGCTTTTATTTCGGTTCATTGGAGGAAGGCCAGTAGGAAATTTGTACAACATTTGAAGGTAAGTTTTAAGTTTAGTATTAAGTAATATGAGTGACTTTAGTATTGTTAAATACAATTAACTTTTCTCACTTATCCCTGCAGGAAGTCCATTCAGAGTACAGGTGCTAGGTGAAGGTGGAGAACCAATGATCCAGGAGTCTAAGGTACAGCCAGTACAGTCAGTACCAATTGCCCAGAAAGGCAGTAAATGTGACCTTGGTTTGAAGATACCAGGTGAGGAATAAAAAAATTTAACTTTTTATTTATTTGAAAAGTGTTTTATTTATATTGCGATATTAGTTATAAGAGTACCCATTCTGTACGTATCTCCCACATGGGGCCATCGACAACTGAAACCCACCACCCCTTCCCTCAGTGCCATTGCATATAGAGGACAGTATGTGATAGAAGTAATGGTGTCCGGGTCCTAATGCCAGGGCCCTGCATCCTAAGGTCATACCATATGCATGGCTCTCTTTCCCTATGACTTGAACTACCTCAGGAACTATTGGCAGACCTTTAGCACCAGGGCTCTCTCTGTAGCAGTCCTAACCAAGCCTTCGTTCATTTGTGAAATGCTTCTTTCTTCCTTACCTTATAGGGTCTGATCCTCTTGACATGACTGCCCAGGTGACTAACCCTGCAGGAAGGACCGAGGATGCTGAGATCATTGATAAAGATGACAACCGATATGTTGTACGCTTTGTACCAACCATGGATGGTGTACACACCGTCAGTGTCAAGAACAAGGGTATCCATGTACCAGGTGAGAATTAGTTGTGACATTTGAACCAAAATTTTTCAAAAATTTGAGTGAAAAAGTTGAAAGTGTAAGCAGGGGAAAAGTGAAAGTAAAAATGGAAATATTGTAAAGTTGCATGACTGGTTGATGTGGAGACAGAACTTTTCACAATTTTTGAGAACATTTCTACATTGATGGTTATAGGAGCCAGTTAGAGGTATATGTTAATGTCCTTGGTAGCATCCAGAAGTCATTTTGCTTCTGAAAACATGGTTATCAAGTGGGCTGGCAAGAATACAAAGTTTGGATGCAGAATTAAGCAGGCTATTCACCAAGGTAACCAAGTGAGGTGTTTTGGGTGTTTTCTTAACTAAAATGTTGTTCTAGGTGTAGAGAAGCAGTGTAACTTAGATACTGGAGTAAACTGGCGCTTCTGATTTTGAAGCTCTGTAATGACCTGTGTGAGTTACCTTCAAAGGGATGTATTGCTAGGCTAGGAGGAATGTAAATAGCTGTAAAAGAATTCATATAGTTTATTGTTAAAAGGTAATGGTAAGAATGTATTTATTGTATTTAAAAACCATAAATGTGTTCTGTTTTAACCAGTATGTTATTCCATCCTATTTTGCCATCTACAGGAAGTCCCTTCCAGTTCACAGTTGGCCCTCTGGGTGAAGGTGGTGCACACAAGGTCCACGCTGGTGGTCCAGGTCTAGAGAGGGGAGAAGTAAATCAACCAGGTAAGTGAGGTCGTGATTTGAAAATGATTTGGAGCAACAGTCTGGAAACTTGGAGACGGTTGGTTAGTTGGGGTGGGTGTGGTTGCGAGGGGATGCTAGAATGGGGGAAAGGGGGACTGGTGTATGGTGGATACTTCATGCTGGGGGCTGAAAGTTTCTGAACAGCTGGCTTGAAAGCAGATATATCTCACCTCAGAAGGTGGAATGATACTAATTTAAACCCAACAGACTTTCTTGTGAGTGCCTTCTCCCCCTTTTGTTACTGAGACTACTGTAATGATACACAGAAGTCCGGAAGGGTTCGAATTTTGGGCAGAGTCATACCTTAAAATCTTAAATTGGAACCTGGTGCCTCCTGGCAGTGTCTAGTATGTGTAAGCCAGATATTGGAGAAGGTAATTTCTGAGAAAGGAAAGGAGGGGAGGGGGGATGGGTATGTAGTGGGGGTGAAAGAAAATTTGTTTAACCTATTTTTCCTTGTTTGCTTCTTTTTTTTTTTTGAAAAACAAGCATGTGTTTGTATATGCCAAGCTTATTTCAGAATAGCATTTTTTAATCTGATTTCATCGTTGCCGTGAATTGAATGGTTTGTAATAGTATCAGTCTTTGTACCCCACAGCTGAATTTACAGTATGGACCCGTGAAGCTGGGCCCGGCAAACTTGGCATTGCTGTGTCTGGTCCATCAAAGGCTGAAATCAAGTTCCAAGATAACAAAGATGGTTCTTACCAAGTCACCTACTTCCCTACAGTCCCAGGTAAGTGATGGAGAAGAACGTGCAAAAATTTACCTCTCTCATTCAGTCTTCCATCAAACCATATTGTTTGTGCCAGAGGGTTCAGGAGAAGAACCTTGCTGATCTCAAAAATTATCTGCCGGTTGTATTAAACCCTGTGCACTTGTTTTGATAGCTTTGGAGGGTGGCTTAATGCCTTTTTATTTTTCTTAGCTCTAAGCTGTAAGCCTTTGAATATGCCCTGGTGGCGGGGATTTACTGCACACACACGATAAGTATGGTCACTCAAGTTGTTAATTGCCTGCAAGGCTTAAATCTAGCTTTCTTCTAAGCCAAAATAAATATCCACGTTAAAAGCCTGTGACATGGAAGGATTTTGATGTCTTTGATCTCAGTTTAATCTGGACAATGAAAAAGATTTGGTTGCAATTAGCTGTCTGCAAGCCTTTTTAAGTATTGTAGAGGGTGAAAGTGCTAACCAGTGAGAGGAAGTAAGCTTACAGAGCTATGTGAAGATATAGGCAATGTTTGTGCTGATACCAGTATGAGTAATATGAACCTAATGCCAGACTACATGACCTCCATAAGTACAAGCGCAACTTTTTTCGTTACATGAAAATAAAACCCCCTGTATTTGAACTTCATGGAAAGGAAACGAAACTTCTCAAACTGACCAGGGCTTATTCACTAATCTACCACCTCATGTTTTTTGGCCTTACCACTCAACTGGGGGGGGGGGGAGGATTCGTTCTTCTATGTGTATTATTGACCTGGTGCACATAGTTAGGGGGGGATAGTAGCCAGGATACCTTGTACATGTAATCCTGTCATTTTGTCTGCAATATGCAATTTTTTTCTGAAGTATCTCTACTGGATGGGTGTTTTCTGATGTTAAGGATAGTTATGCTCCAACAGTAGTTGTCACAACAGAGTTTGGAAATTTAAAAAATAAGTGAAGACAGTGAGATGTGACATATAACTGTTATTTTGTAAACATACTATGCCTTATAAAGAAAAGCTTTATAAAGGATGCTTGGTAATATTCCCTTAATTTCCTTTAGTCCATCAAGTTAGGTGATAGGTCGAATACATAACTGTCTTTCTTGCTTGCAGCAGAAATATTACCGACAACTGATTAACAATCCTACTTTTTTACTTCCAGGTGAATACCAAGTGGATATCAAATTCAACGATCATCCTATCCCAGATAGTCCTTTCAGACCATATATCACACCCCATCTAGGAGAAGCAAGACGTCTTAGTGTATCTAGTTTGCATGTAAGTATTTCTTCTCACCTAGGCTATCTGAGAGTTCCTTATGATTCTTAAAAATGTCCCTTGTAAAGTTTCTTTTGGAAAGGACTTGTTTAAAGCATCATTCAAGAAACTTTGGGTTGCAGTCTTTAAGTGGACGATGGAAAATACTTCATATGTAATAAAAGTGCAGGATATTTTAGAAGAGTTTTAAATGGATATTTCGTTCTTCATGAATTTTCTTGTCCATCAAGTTGTGTATTGTTTCATATCCAGGACTAACTTTCAGTACCACTGACAAGAAAGATTGCCAACCCCTGATATGAAGCATAGAGCAATTCATTTCTGTTTTATGTTCCATCCTTCAAATTTATCTTTCCTTGCTCTTAGGACCATGGCCTCAAAGCCGGACAGCCTGCATCATTTGTCGTGCAGCTGAATGGAGCCAAGGGAGATCTTAGAGCCAAGGCCACCTCTCCATCAGGAAATGATGAAGAGTGCGCCATCACTGAAGTAGATGAAGGAAACTATGCTGTTAGGTTCTTACCGAAAGAGAATGGTATTCATCTCATCCATGTGTTTTTCAAGGAAACCCCCATCCCTGGCAGCCCATTCAAGGTCCGTGTAGGTGCCCCAGAGGAAATTGGCGACCCTGGTCTTGTTCATGCATACGGAGATGGTCTTGAGAAAGGCACAACAAGTAAGAACCATCTCATTTGTCGAATTCAAATGATTTATGTATCTCTTGTTTATTATGTGCTGCGCATATTGTTCTTTGTTGGAGTGGATGGGCTCAGTTGGGTCAGTTGGCCTTATGAGGTAACTTTGATGTCATTTTGCGATTAAAACGGGATCTAACAACCAGTCCTCGGGGAGTATTTCTGAATGTTGGAGTGGTGATGAAGGATTGAAAAAATTACCCACCATCCTTACTTATGATCATTTACTACAGTGAGTCACAGTGCAACAGGTTGCTCCCTGGTTTTGATGTTCTTTCTTTTATCTGGTCTTTGCTAAGTGTATTTTTGTCTGTCTTGCCTTCTTGCAGCTAAACCAGCTGAGTTTATCATCAACACCTGTGGTGCTGGCTCTGCTCTATTGATTGTACAAATTGATGGACCCAACAAGGTCAAATTGGATGTCCAAGAAGTCGCAGAAGGTTACAAGTGCACTTATTACCCAACTTTACCTGGAGAGTATCTCATTAGCATCAAATATGGCGGTCCTAATCACATCGGAGGAAGTCCATTCTTGGCACACATTAAGGGTAAGTTTATTGCATCATTGCGAGTGGAATTTTCTAGTGTCTGTAGTGGTATGTTGGGACATCAGGTAGCCACCAACCTTGAAAATCCTACTATCAACCCTGTAAATCTTGGAAAATATGTGAAATGTGGAAAATAGTCATGACTTAGGGAAATCAGTTGAGAAGTCTGGGAAGAAATAATTTATTTGTTAATGCTGCATTTGACCCTGGAAAAGGTCATGTCTGTGCAGTTTTCATGCATAGAATGACATAGAACATTTATTGTGTGTGCTCAAACAGCTGAGAGTGGTCCAGTAGGAACTATTCGTGTGTATATAAGATCACGAGAAGGAAACCTAAATAAGTGAATGCTCTGAAGGTTAATAGTAATCATCCAGGTAATTAGATAGTGACTTAGTATTATAAATCAAGTAAGTCATGAAGATTTGATTAAAAATCGTAGCCATTTTTTCTTCCTGTTGTAAATGGTTTGTTCTTCGAGTCTTGAAAATTGCCATTTTGGTCGTGACAAAGTCTTGAAAATTGAAAAGTGTGGGAATGCAAACAGTTATACGAAGTAATAGACAATACCTGTGGCAAACATTATTTATGCATATTTCTCTTTGGTTCTCAGGTACTGCTAAAGCCCCAGCCAGCAAGGGTACAGAGTCCGCCAATGTCGTGGTTGAGACAGTCAGTAAAACAACTACCACTACAATGACCCAGCAGATGCCAGTCTTTGATTCTGATGCTTCTAAAGTCCACAGCAATGGGTTGGGTCTCAAGAAAGCCTTCGTCAACAAAAGATCACAGTTCCAAGTCAATGCATCTGAAGCTGGTGAGTGTACACTTTTATATATTATCCTGATGCCTCATACACTATTATATAGTTTTTGATGCCTTGTACACATTATGTAGTGGTGTCATGCCTCAGACACTAGGTTGTGTTTTAATGTATCAGACACTACTATGTAGTGTTCTGATGCCTTGGACACTATTACGTAGTGTTCTGATGGCACCAAATCTGCTATGGAGTACTCTGATGGCTTGGACTCTACTATGTAGTGTTCTAATGCCTTGGACTCTACTATGTAGTGTTCTGATGGCACCAAATCTGCTATGGAGTATTCTGATGCCTTGGATGCTACTGTGTAGTGTTCTGATGCCTTGGACACTGCTATGAAGTTTTGACGCCTCGGACACTACTATGAATTGTTCTGATGGCACCAAATCTACTAAGGAGTATTCTGATGCCTTGAGTGCTGCTATGTAGTGTTGTGATGCCTTGGGCACTACTATGTAGTTTTGATGGCTCGGACACTACTATGTAGTATTTTGATGCCTCACATGCTACTTTGTAGTGTTCTGGTTACTCAGTCACTGCTGTGTAGTGTTCTCATGTCCCATGTACTGCTATGTAGCATTCTGATGCCTCACATCCCCTTAAATTATTATTAATAACACCAATACTTGTGAAGAGCAAAATCCCAAGGTTCAGTGTGTTTAACATTTGAAGAAACCAAAAGTTGGAAGTTCATATAAAGCAGGATACAAAAACCAAAAATCCCCCCAAATCCCCATTTTATAGTGAGCTCAATTGGATCCATTTAGGATCAAAATTGCAGAATATTAAATCCAGAATACATGCCTTATTTCTCACCACAATGATAGGTGTTTTAGAAACCATCTATGTGGTGCTGTTCTTGACTGTGACCCAATGACAGTAAAAATTGACAACAGGAAATTTTGGTTGGCAAATGAATTATTTTTTTTTCAAATTTTAAAGAATTTTAAATTATTATTAGCATGGATTTGAATTTTGTTCAAATTTCTTTTTGCAGGAAATAACATGCTCATCATTGGAATTGCTGGTCCCAAAACACCCTGTGATGAATTGATCGTGAAGCACACAGGACGAAATAGGTACAATGTCAACTACACCCTTAAAGAGAAAGGCAATTATTGGCTGGTAGTGAAGTGGGGAGAGGAGCACATACCAGGCAGCCCCTTCCAGATCAATTGTAGTTAAAAGACTTTTTCCTTTTATCATGAAAATGTAATTGCCTTGAAATGGATCACTGAAACTGCATCTTAAATAGTTCAGTAAATAATTCATTTTTGTTTTTCTAAGAAATTTACTATACTGACTACAATGTAAATTTTAAATGCCTTTTTGTCTCATTTTTCTTTCTTCATGGGATATTTCTTGAAGTGGAAGTTTTGACGTTGCAAAGTTATAAAATGCTACCAAAGGGAGAATCAGTTGACAAATACCAAAAGAAGATTATGTGGTATTCTTAAAAAGAAGTGTTTTTTATATAGATAGTGAGCAATAGAAATGAAAGTTTTGTAAAATAAAAACACATTTAGGACTGAAAAATGAAGCACATTTTGTAGGCTTTTGAGTATATAAACCAGCTGTCGATAAGTATGACATGTTATTAAAAGTTACAGAGTTTGACGGAGGCTGAGGGGAGTTTGTAGGGTAGATGAACAAATGTGAAAATGCAAAATCAATAATTCCTTTTTACGTTTGGCCGAAATACTGTGTGCACATATTTACGTAGATTTAGTTAGTTTTTCCAAGTTGAAATGCATATGTTTATGATAATATTGTAGATCTTTTATATTGAGTTATCCTTGCGTATATGAGACATTATTAGTAGTGTGGAATGTGGCAATAAGTTTAAAGAAGAAAAACAGAATGCTTTTTATTCTCCTGAAAATGAACAATTTGTGAGTACTATTTGCTTGCTGCTGTTACGACGTGTCAGATGTACCAGCTCATGGTATGGCATAATATTTTCAAGTTAGCTTTTTTTTTTCTTATTCAAAAATTAATTTATCTATAACAAGGAACCATGTCTAGTCCGATTTTTGTTTTGTTATCGCTTTTTGTATATGTATTCAAGGCCTTTGGGTAGATTGTAACAGGCAGCTTGCTATTTTCTACGCATGTTTGAAAAGTTTTCTTTGTCTGAATTTATAATGTATTTTTTCTGTTATGAGAATTGCACACTGCCAGGCAAGGATAAATAAACACATGCATGATGCCAATTTACGATGTTTTGGATGGTGTCGATGGTAAAAATTTAAAAAAAAAAAGAGAAAAAAAAAGAAGGGAAGACCTTGCCTTGCTACTGGCTTATCTTGTACACTTCATGCCACTAACGTCTACACAAAATAATAGAAATGAAATAAATACAAAACTTTGGACGGGCAATTATGATTTTCTTTTAGTGTTCTTTGTGTTGTCCTGAGGTTTGCAGAACAGAACACCAGCAAGACACCCCCTCTTGGTCAGAAGATCATAAGGTGCTTCTCAAGGCCATGACTGTGATCTGGATTTCATTGAATTACTGGTTCACACTGGTTCACTCTACAACTTACTCTCAAAACTGTCACATGTATTTCCTCAGTCCCTACTGGAATACGTAAATACAATTCTTACAAAAAAGCCAACGTCAACTCATGCCTATAACCACTCCATAAGATCATGATTGAAAAGCAACAGAGATCAAGTTGTCCTGGGAAACCTGTGTCTTTGGAGCACTCTGGACACAGCTTTTATACAGCTTTGCACATATTTTCTCTATTTCAATTTGATGCCACAGTTTTTGCCTCAAAATCCTTTGTTAATATTGGTTTTAATTGCAACACTCATTGAGAGTAAAACCTGAGGAAAAATGTGGGAAAACACATGTGATTTCTCATGTTAGAGATACATAATAATTTAAGGATTGTAAGAAAGTGACACAGCTTTCTTTTGGCAAGGAATCCTAGCTAAAAATGTGGAATGGTCTTCTCATGCCCACTGTATGAGACATAAAAAACATTTCAAACTACCATAATAAATGACATTGCCCATAAATAAATATCACAGTACATAAAGCTAATATGAAGGCACCACACAACCCTTTATTAACAACAGCCTGTTCTCAGGTCAACTCCTCTTGGAAGTGTGTATAGCTCGATTGTGTTTAGAGTGCAGGGCTCATGACTACATTCCTTGGAGAACCAACTCCCACTGACATAGTTGTATGACCTGAATTTTCAAAGACCTTTTCTGTTTTTTTTTTTGCTTTTTTTGCACTTCAAAAAGACATCTGGTCTACTGCTACAAAGGTACACCGAACTGGATTTAAGACCAACCTTTTGACGCTCGATTCACTGGGGGGTGTCACACACCCCCGTGTTTATGCCCCTGCTCATGACAGGATGGTTCCCTATTTTTCATCCAGGTTTGGAGAGGCAACTAAGGTGACACCCTGTCATTTCATCCACTACCAGTTTGCCCTTACCAGTTCATTCCCTGAGCCCCCCACCACCCAGTTCACCCCCAAAGTAGAAGGCATTCACCCACAAACACGTACCAGTTCTCTCCCTTTACCACTTAATGAAACTTTCCAGCCCAGTATTTGAACTTGAGTTTTGTAAGAAGAAGCACATGAGCCTTTACCCTCTGAGTTTTACTTAAGAGAAATCACACACTAAATCCCCATTGACTTTGGTCACCTGAAATGCATGGTAACTACACTTGTTTCAGTGAATTTTTAGTTGAATATTTATGATCTGTGTTTGTTATTGCCTATATGAATAGGAATAGCATATAGTTAATAGAAGTTACTGCTTCAATTGTAGGAATTGCTCTAATTTGTGAGGCCCAATTGTTGTCCTCTATCGCTGAGGATTACCCTGACTAAGATCAATGCTGCGGTGTTTCCACTTGTTGTCCCTGAGGGTTTACCCTAAGGTCTGCCACAGCTTCAATTGTATAGAATTGCTCTAATTTGTTCCGTCCAAATTGCCTTCTGTCACTGAGGGTTACCCTGACTAAGATCAATGCTCCAAAAGTTTAACTTACTTGAAATACATGTTTCTTCAAGGAGCTTCGATATGTACTTGCCTGCAAGTACAAGAATGTCTAGTTTTTACTGAGATCGACGAAGGATTACAAAAGTTCACGGGCATTGGTATTAAGAGTGTAGGAGTAAGTAATACACCACCAAGTGGGCAATATGAGCCTTGCAACTGGTACAAAGGGCAAAGGCCACTGAGGTAATAAATGGAAAGTATTGCTTTATAAAAAATATTAGCAATGTGGCCTGCCTTTTCAAATCAATGTTTTCCCAAAATGATAAAATTAATACATGTTTATGTCATTGCTAAAAACTGTTTCACTTGCAAAAGAGCAAAACTTGCCAAAATCATTAACTTTTGGCTTAATTCAGAGACAAAGTCTGAGCCTTGGCAATGAAAAATACATCACTCAATAAACTCTGGTTTATACAATGACTGTATTTCTGTTTTTAACAGTACCATGCTCATTCTATAAGAGGCCATTTTGCTAAAATCAAAGCTTGTTTATAACTCAAATCTGCAACATTCTTTCAAACTTTGGTAAAGGACGTGTGGGTGGGGTATCGGTGGGAAAACATACCAGCACTGGGGGGGGGGAGGGGGAGGGGTGCAAACTGGTCAATAACTTGGGGCAAAGCTTCTTGGGTCAAACTGGCACTGGGATCAAAACGACTATAAACCAGTGAGGAATTGCATATACATTCTTATGCAAAGATATGATACTAGCCTGATATCAAACCAACAGTATTTGAAGAGGTAATTCCTGATGACTTTCTACCTATAAACGTTACTTCTGCTTTGTGTCAGCATTCATACTTTTCTTTCAAATGCTAGGAAGAGGCTAGCTTGTGAAGTACTTGATGACCATGGCATCATCTGGGGTAAAGCTTCTAATGTAATATATCAGCCCACTGGACACACAGGGTAAGGTCTTTAAAATCCACTATGTTGATGTTTTCACAATTCAGAACAATTAAGGCAGTGTGGTATTTCCCCATTCTAAGAAGAAAAATGTATGAAAGGAGGGTATTTTGATCTTCAGGGTGGATATAATTTAGTAGTTTCTGTTGCCCATTGTTGCTGTCTATATACTCACTTAATCAGGCTACCTCAAGGGGAGCAAGAAATATCAAATAAATATTTCTGTGTAAGGTAACAGCAACTTTTGCAGGTAGTCCCAAAGTTGTGTGTCCTTAAAGGGTAACAAAGCTCACCCCAAACAGCAAATATTCTCTGAGCTAAGTTTCCTTCTAGCCCCTCCTCCAATTTCAAAAAGAACACCAGTGTTTAGTGCACCTCCCAGACAAAGCAACAAGAGCCTGTACTGATCGAGTTTGAAAGTGCTCAAGGCCATATCCACACAGGCTGTATAGGCACTCTAAGTACACTATCCGTGCAAGTCATCAGAGTGCATTGTATTTAGTACTATATGGCTATTCCTAAAGTATGTTTGGGAGGGGTGCCATACCCTTCAAGGGAGCACTGTTTGAAGTTCTTTGCAAGCTGGTAATTTGATATATACTTTCTAGTATTTTGGTATATACTTCGTGTAAACAAACCCCAAACTGAGGTGAATAGACATCTCCTAGTCCCACTCACTTCAAGCTATTCAGCTTATATTCCCCTCACGGTGTCTGTAAGCCTCAGCTTTTGGTAGCTCACAAAGTATCTTCCAATATCTTGACCTGATCTCTTCAAAGAAGACCTACCAACTGGTAATTTAAGAGCATTTGTCTATTGACAAGTGCTGAAGAGATATTATATCTCCATAGACACACTCACTGACAACAGAACGGACACTGTGGCTTGAAATATTTGCATTTTGTCCCTGCTAGACCAAACAATGTTGTAGTCCAAACATACATTTTACACACCATTTTACATGGTATGTTTCCCACAAAAGGTATAACTCATGCAAACTAAAACATGACAGTTTGGAAATTGCTGTTCCTTTACAATCACTTTATTTGTCTCACAAAACTGCATCATGTACATGATATAAAACTTTTGTGCTAAATGGCAATTACTTAACATGCCAAGCTTTTTAACACTTAACAACCCACAGACTCCTGTCAATTCTCCAAGTTTTACTGGAAGCCTCCCCGGCTGGTTTTAAGTCAAAAGCACCCTGCCTCCCAGTTTCATGCCCCATTCTCCCATTTTTTTTCTCTGATTTTTGGACAGAACTATGAAATTACATATTCCTGAGATTGTTCTCAAAAATTTAAAATGCCGGTTTATTTCTGTATACAATAATATCCATGTTAGCCTACTTAATACATGGGCCACACACACTCTTCAAGTACACCATTTGGCTAATGTACCGAAAGGCTAGTGCATTCCCAAGAAAGTCCAAAAAGTAAGTAGACCAACCATAAACTTGAACAAGAAACATTTAAGAAATGCATTTATACTTAGTTTTCTTATTACAGGTACCATATAATTTAAGGTGACCATATTTGGGGATTTTGGGAGTTTCAATCAGGGACGCTACTAGACCAGGCACCGTGTAAAGAAAATATACATCGTTAGTGTGCAATTGACTGTAGTAAATGTGTGTGATCACAGCAGTGATTTCAAAATTCAAGGACATTTGTTCAAATTGGGGACATTTTCGGGGACACTTATTCATCGGGGACAGAACACTGGATTCGGGGACTGTCCCCAAAAAATCGGGGACATCTGGTCACCTTAATATAATTTCAGATGGAAATTGCTATACTTGATATATTTTGCCCTGAACCTTCCTACTTTTGTATCTGGAAAGCTGGAGATCTCCCTGTTTTAATGACGAACAGGTTGACAGGTAATGGAGCCACCCTATCTTTTTAGCAGACAGCTTAGCATAATATAAAACCCACATGACTATTGCTTGACAAGCTATAACTATAAGGACTTCCAGGAAGTCTGTTTCAAAATTTGCTAGGTTGCATCTGCTATTTCATACACACCCTGTTGAATAGGGCATGACGAATCATCCACCACTAGACTTTGAGTGACACTGAATCTACTAAGCCCTTTTAATTTAGTGAGAGATGGGAGTTTTTCACAAATGCTTTCATGGCACGAGAATTCTTCAGATTGTTATCCTCTCCGTGAAAAGGACAAAAGGTAATTGTGTGTCCATATCACTTCTTTCATTGGATGTAACTATCACTGATGTTACACTGATCCAACTAAATCAAGCAAAGGCAAGGGTCCACTTGCAGGGTACCTCCTTCTCTGTAACATGACTTTCTTCAGGGCCAAGGAGCTGTTGTAAAACCTCCTTGGTAGCTTCTGCTATTTGATACTCATCTTTTTGAATAGGACACATGCGCGCTGGTCTATTGATTCGACTAGACTATCAGAGACATTTACCCCATTAGGTCTCTGATTTATCAGGGTGTGGACGAAAATGTTTTTTTTGGGGGGGGGGGGGTCAGTCTCATGCCATGAATGATGAAGAGGTCCTTCAGATTTTATCCGTTCCTTCACAAAGGCATTAATCTGTGTCCATTTCACTTCTTTGAGTAGATGGAAACATCTCAGGTGTCAAATTGATTAAACTACCTCCAGTAGGGTCAAAGGTCCATTTGGGGTACATCCTTTTATATAAACTCATGAGAACTGTGTCCTGTGACTTCAGGTTTCCATCAAAAATGCATTTCATGTGACCGTGTGTTCCTGGTGAGAGAGAAAAAGATACAAGACATATTTAACAAAACTATATACGATGTGATTGTCAATTATTTTTGTAAATTGCATTTTGAAAATCCTTCATATTTTTGGACTTTGCTGGGGCAGAGGTTCTCAAGTGTTTGCAGCTGAAAATTTTTTTCCCTTGCCCTTTTACTTCGCACCAGTTGTAGCAGCCAGAACCGAATTACATAGTTTTCTTTCTCATTTAACTTTTGGACTCCTTGGATGTTTTCCAGACAATTCCAGAGCTCATTGCAGGCCCCAAACTGCCTGTGGGCTGCCACATGAGAACAGTAGGGTCTAAGGCATCATGTGTGTGATCCCAGGATTTCAGCTTGATTCATGACTTGTCCATTACATTCCATCCCTGGGCAAGAAGCCTTTTATCAATAGCATCCATTTATCCACAGATTAAATGGGTACCTTGGAGGTTTAACTTATCAATCAGGCTTGGTATAAATAGTAGCGTAAGATTTTCCTTGGGAATGGCTGTTTCAAGGGATAATGTGATATTATAATTCCTTTGGTTAGAGTTGTCTAAACATTATGGGCCTAATACATGCAAATACAATGCAAATATTAATATATTCTTACACAATGAGTTGATTTAATTGGTTACTGCTCTATGCTCTGAAGTCTCTATATTTGGACTACATGAAGGTCAGAGATAGGACAAGGGTTAGGTTTGCTAAAGGTATTGCGGTTAGATGTGTCGGAACATAGAGATGGCGTCAGAACAAAGAAGTGTAACCATAAAATTACATATATTACATTGAAGAATAGTCTCTCCCTGTGTGATATCAAAATCCAAAATGAGCAATGGGAGAAAAAGAATGCATCATCATCTGGTAGCCACACTAATTCATACTCAATAGTTTTAGCATTCTATTCTTGTGAACAATTGCAGGAACTTCAAAAATACAAATTCCTATTTTACAAAGTCTATTCTACACATCACTGTTTCCTCTCCATGCCATCACAAATACCTCTGCTGGTAATGCTCCATGTTCTTAACTGATACAGGTATGTGTGTCATGGTAATCTAAACAGGTGCACTGGAAGAATGTGATCTTTTATCAAGTCTTCTTTGCAGTAAGTCTGACAGAGCCAGTGACTACCGTGAATCGTAACTACAATCCTACCCAAGCAGCTGTTATAATCGATTACCTAATTACAAAGGCTTCAGACATGACTGACTTTTCAACTTCAGCCATAACCTACGACAGATATACAATATACATCACACCAGTATGTAAACTAATCGCTCAGCTAAAAGATTTGTAAATCATTTGACTCGTTTAATCTTTTCATCTGTCAGGTGGCCACCATGTGACTTACAGAGGGAGCTTTGATGAAACCACACACAGGTTTGATTGAAGAGATTGCAAACGTGGCAGAAGTTTGAACTTTTCGTTCCTATCGGCCGTATGCTAAACTTGATGAAATATGTGACCTTATCAAAAGAGGCCAACTGGTCTGAAAGGAAACACTACAATTTGACTTTGTTATTCTGCTATCCTATTTCATGCTTAGCTCTTTTTTATCACATGTGACAATATTTTGGTTACTGAACTGGGATATTTATGCAGAGTAAATCCTTGGCCCACCGAATTAACATCATGAAAGATACTTACAACAGACAGAAGGAGACACTTGAAACATTAGGTGATGTTTCAAAATAAGGGTTGTAGGGACTGCTTTTTCTTTTAAATCACACTGGAATGTTGTTGACTGCTTTGTATTCAAATAAACACATTTTCATGCCACCACAGTGGGATACACTTTCAAAAGAGACCCACTGGTGTCCTTAAAGAAAGGCCGTTTTTCTTGGGGATTTAACTAAGACCAACAGAAAATGGCTAATTCCTGCAAAACTTGATACAAACAATCCACAGGAAAGTTAGTATACAGTGTAGCGTGGGAATGGGTTGAGTAGCAAGCACTGGTTGGTGAGTTCAGAATCGGAGTAGTACAATAGATATAGGATCAGACTGGAGAACTTGAGAGGTACTGCTTCAAGACTTTGACATTTATTATGAAATACACCTATACATCAAAGGAGGACAGTGTCCACTCCGGATGACAACCAAACCAAGACTGACAAACAAGATGAAAACAAATACATCGAATACGAATACATCAAGCTGGACTACAAAAAGAACTTACGTAAGACTACACAACTCATTACCCTAACAAAGACAATGGAATACTCACACTCTACACAACTACACTCCTTAATTACACCACTCCCATGGTAATTGTATCATAAACATGAGGAACACTTTAATGTTCAAAATTTGGAGTTCAGTTTTCAAGTTATTGAAGTTCTTCATTGTATTAAACCAGAAAGCCACAAAGGGTGCTGATTCTTTGTGTCAAGTATTTAAATTCTTCCAAGTGGTTTCTGGCAATGCAGGCAGCCCTGGTCTGTTAGTCAATACATATTTGTGGTCCTGAACAGTAGCAGTGGCCCTAGCAATACCACACACTATACTGAGCAGTGTGTTGGTTCTTTGTTGTTTGTGTTTAGAGAGCTGGAGCAATTGCTTTGTTGTAAACAATGATGACATTTATAAATCACAATGGGCACCTTGATGCCAAATATGACAGCCATTCCATTTTCCTTCTCAAGATATATCATGCTCACAAGATGTCTTGTTCAACCTCTGATGATCCCAAATGAGTTTTGACCTCCACCAGATTCCACAGGGTTCTTCTACTCAATATTGTCACCCACATGCCATCAGATTCATCCTTTTCCCTTTTCTAGATATAATGTTTACAAGGTTTTCACAAACTGACCTCTGGTAAACTCAAATGACCTTTGACCTCAACTAAAAGCAACAGAAATCTAATCAATATGAGGCATCCACATGTCAAGTATGAGATCCCCATGTTAACAAGTGTAGCATGCATACATACACACCCACAAACACACCCAACACACTCACAAATAACACCACCATCACAAAGATTCCTTTTCTCTTTGGCAAGGAATCAAGACAGTTGCAAACACAAGGTTTGATTGAAGTGATTGCATACATGAAGGGATATAAACCTTCCCACTCCTGCCACCCACGTGTTTAACTTGATTGACCGTGACATTATCAAGAAGAGGCCAACTGGTTAAACAAACCCCACTCCAGTATTGCTGGGTGGGTTAATGTTGAAGCATAATATCATGCCACCAAGTAAAATAGTGATACATCATGTTTCAAGGAAACTCAGGTTCCTCAATGCTGAAAACACATTTGGCTGGATTGAAAGGATTGCAAACTTACAAGGACACAAAGCTTCCCACTAATGCCACCCGGGGTGTGACACTTAGATGTCATTGACTATATTTGTATGGCAGCAAAATCTTTTCCATGCCCCCACAGTGGGATAGCCAAAGTCATAAACCAAAGGGAAGTTTGAGCTCTTCATCATTATATTACTGAATGCAAACTGTCTGAAATAATATCAAATATACAAAACAAAAAACCTCCCACTTCTGTCACCATGTGTATTACTTGACTAACTACAGAAAATTATCATCAGATACCAGCTGGTGTAAACCACGCTTGAAAGTTTTGACTTGTATTGCATTGAAGACATGAAATAATAATGTCCTAAAAATTGTGTAGAAGTCTTGAGGTTATTTTTTTACTATAAAACCAATGGAAGCCCAAGTTTGTGCATAACAAACAATTGCTATACATATTTACATTTCGGTAAAAATTTGACAAGAACGTACAGCAAAATGAAATGTAATATTAAATGAAGTATTCCAAGGAGGAAATGTTTCATACCACCTTAGTACCATATCCCTGTATCATGATTCATAACCATCATTGAAAATTAATTTTTTTTTTTTTTTTGTCAAAAAGGCACTTTTTACCATCTCATCATTTAATCTGACAAGCCAGTTGCTTGAGACCATGACTGGAAGAAAGTACAACTCACAGTAATGTTCAAAAAGCTCTAAGACACTAATGAGCAGAGTTGTAGAAAGTCACTCCTGATGGAGTTGCAGTCCATAATTAGTATATAGTAGTGGGGGGGGGGGGTACCCAATAGACCAAAGGTACAGTAGAGCGGTGGTTCACTAGACTGAAGATCCATTCGACCAAGACTCTACTTTGGGTTGCAGTTAGGGTAAGGGTTAAGATAAGGGTAAGTACAAGGACTAGTTACAGATTTAGGTTTAGTAATGGGATACGGATTAGCCTCTGGTAGGGTTAGGGTTTGGGTTAGGATTATGTGTAGAGTTAGGATTAAGTTTAGAGGTAAGATCATCAGTCTAGGGAACCTTCCATCCAGTGAACCTTTGTCTAGTGAACCCTGCCCTAGTGTGTGGTGTCTCATGTCAAGGGCATACTTGCCAACATTGCAAGGAAACAAAACATTGTGAAAGTCACTCCAATGTGCACCATGTGATTTGTTATGGTGAACTGAGAAAGCATGACCACAGTAGTGGTGACTTCCTGTGTATTAAACATAAAATGTAGAAGTTACTTAGGTGTGCAACCATGATGGCAGGCACTACTTTCTTTCCCATCAGTTGCTGTGCAATTTCCCTCTTATTTTTTTTATTTATTATTGGAAATCTCCAAATCAACATCATTCTGATTTTTACAGGTCTGAAAGCCAAGAAAACAGAAAAATTCCTCTAAAATATGCTACCGTTTTTTTTTTCCTTTGTGATTTCTTGTTTTTATTGGTTTTACAGTCTATGATTCTTCTGTTTTTTTTCCATTTCAAATTTATGCATCTTAACTATTTTTGCTTTGATTTTGTTTCTGCTGTTTCTCCCCTTTCATTTCTGCATGCACTATTTTCTTTTTCGTCAACTTTGTAAAATTTGTAATGCACTTTGTGACCTAGGATAAGGGGCTATATAAATGATTTAAATTATTAATTGTTATTATCATTAAAGCAGATCAGTTGGCATGTATGCAATGGGTAACTTTTCTTAAAATACACAAGTGAAGGTACTCTTTGAAACCAGTGACTCAAGTCATGACTTGTACTGAGTGAGTAATGAAATATGTTAGGAGCCAAATTCCTTTCATCCTGAAATGTGAAGAATATGTTCTTTTTATTGTGAATTGAGGTTGAGTTCTAAAGAAAATAGTAAACTGAGGTCAGGAGCTGGTCATAATAGTACGCACAGTAACTGTCAACATGGGGAAAAGTTGGAGAGGCAAATCTCTTGCAGGGCAGAAACTGTCTCAATAATTTTGTACAGACTTGTAGCTCTACTGAAATTCCTACAAACTTCTGTGCAAGTACCTTCCACCATGATTGAAACTAATATGTGAACCACATCACTGACAAATATGGGATATATATGAGCTTTTAGTTGTGCCTCATAGTTATGACAGTATAATAACCTTGTAACTGCATCACTTGAGGACACACTTTCCTCCAGCTAAAATGAGAATTGCAGGCTTGCAATGTTAGCAGAGAAATGAACACAACATGAAGGGTTGACACTCCTTAAAAGGTTTTATGTTAATGAGGAATCACCAGGAATTTTCCTCTTACAGCTGCTTTATACTTACCTAAAGGTTCCTTTATATGACCTCTTCTACCCCATTTGGTGCAAAGCTCAACTGGTTTAAACCACAAGATATCCTCTGAGGGCACAACAGAAACAAATTATGACCATCAGTACAAGAATGGAGGAATCAAGTAAAACACGAATCTTCAGAAGTCATGTCACAAAAAGTATCAGCACCAGTTGGTGACAGAAGGGCAGGTGTCTTGAAACTTTTCAGATCGTGCCACTCCCCACCCCCTTGAGTATTGACCACAGGCTACCACAGCCCCCCCCCCCATCCCTCAAAATCAATGGCAGCCCAAAAAGATACCACAACCCCTAATATGCAGATTGATGCCCTAAAGGACTGGAGAGACTGAACCAAACCACCACAAGGGAAGGTGTCTGGAAACTTTTCAATAAGTGATTCTCACCACACAGCACAACCCCTCCCCCTGCATTTTCTGCCATTCCTTTTGAGCCCTGAAAATTATTTACAGCCCCCACCCTTCTCTCTACACTCAAACAAGGGTCATAAACACCTGAAATAAGTTAACACTTAAAGCTATTAACTGCAATTCTATTAATGTCTTCACGTCCTCCTTACCATAAATGAATTGAGACAAGTTATGGGACATTACATGAGTCTCTGACGCCCTTTCCTGCCAGCTACCTGCTAAATTAGGAGGCATTAGGTGAAGAACAGGTAGATCACAGGATCTGCCCAAAGAAGAGGGTATAAAGACTTCATTTATACTTCTGATTACTCTCACCTCTGTTGAAAAACATGTATCGCACCACAGCTGTTCGGTTGATTATTTTGAATGGATGCCCGCTCAGTACCACCCGTTTCACCACAATTCGGTTTGGGTCACTACCCAGGGTAGTACCCACAGCTACTAATGAATGGGTACCTGTTGAAAGGGACACAAAAATAGAATTTCTTAGACACACAAATCATTGTTTTCAAGGAGGTCATCGCTACTAAGTACAAAGCAGGGAACAAAGGAGGATATGAGACTGCTATAGAGAAGTAGACAGAAGCTCCTGTGTAGTGGTCAAACTTCCAGTTTATCATTCTTGAAGTATCACTTCAAGTACTTATTTGGTTGGAGTTGGCTTAGTGGTTAGAATGACAGTTTAGCTGTTAAGTTGATGTGCAGAGCAAGGATCTTCCCTTCACCCCTCCCCTGCCTTTGTTAAAGTGGCTAAAGACTGGGATACAGTATGGTTGGTAAGATGGGGATATTAAATGTTAGTCCCAGGAGCACGACTGGAAGCAATTCATATATCCCTGCCTTGTGACCCTCTGAGCACAATTCAAAAAGAGAAGTTGAATCTCCCTGGTGTTCATCCATGATCCATCTGGTATATGGTCCTTGGTGAGCCAAGTGGCTTCCTAACCCTGAATACATTTAAATTATAACTTAGATTCAGCATGAGACAATGCTTGGCACATTCCTTAAAAATAATTTACCCTTCTTTTCTGAACAAAGCTAGCTAACACTCACAAAAATCATGACATTAATTCATACCATCTGTCTCTTTCATAAGAAATTCTTTTACATCTACCTCAGGTAATGAATGAAAGAGCAAATACAGTATACTACCATCAGCAATGAAGGATTTAAGTCAGTTCAGAGTAATTACTGTGCATGCACAGTGGCTTCAGGTCATAGGTCATATGGGTACAGAATGCAGTTATAAATGTCATTATAAGTTACACTAAGTTACATTATTCTAATTGTGCTTTCAGATACACTTACGAAATTTAACACGAAAGACTTTCAACAAGACATTTCAGAGTTATTGTTGGGCACAGTGCACAATTTACGAACCTTAGCACATGCATTATGTACCCATATGACCTATGACCTGAAGCCTCTGTACATGTGCAGTGACAACTCTGAACAGCAGGCTTATTCCAAGCTATTATGAGTGCACTGCCATTCTCATATAACATGTGATATGTTCCTTCCACATAATGATAGAGAATGGTGCAATGAGGGCTTGTTGAAATTTAACACATTATGCTCCAAGTTGAAAAAGACCGTATTCTCGATCCCAGGTTCTAAAGTGGTTGCCCACAGGATGTTTGCCACCTGTGAAGTACACTAAAATGGACTGTGGAAGATTCGAATAGCCCCAAATTTTAATATGAAAACTAGCTGATTAATGGCGTCCTGGCTACTGCAATGAATTTAAAGTAAACTCTCAATTAAGGCCCTTGCCCAGAAATGCTTCAGCACCCCTACTCTAGATCAGTGGCCCCTTTCACTTTGCTTGCAGTAAAGTTTGATGGAGACATGCTAATCAGGGTCCCTTATGACTTTTCAATACACTAAATGGCACAAATAGCTATGGCTGTAATGCCATATCCAATGGCCACAGTGCTCCTTGAAATAAACTAAAGGGCAAAAGCAGTTACCCTAAAATTACTTTGAAATATCAGCTAAATCTCACAAATATCCTCTTTTTTCCCTTCTAAGTATCTTTCATGATGTTTCAGTACTGCATGTAAATATTGCATATTCAAGGTAAACCATGAACAGAAGTGACGAAAAGAAACTGGACTCATTCCAATACCAATGCCTGATAAAGATCATGCGAATATTTTGGCCCAATATCATCTCCAGTGATGAACTCAATGAAGTAACACAAGTAAAGAAAATCAGCCTTGAAGTGAAAAGAAGATGGAACTGGTTGGGACACGTATTGAGGAAAGATAAGGGACACTACTGTATGACTGCACTGACATGACAACCAGAAGGTAGAACAAGAGTTGAAAGACCAAAAACAACATGACGAAGAACAGTAGAAAAAAAAAGAAAGGAGTTTGGGTGGAGAACTTGGGATGAAGCTAGGTTACAGGCAAGGGATCGAATGACATGGAGAAAGAGCGTGGTCTTATGTGCCAGCCGTCACGAAGAGGATAGGTAAGGTAAGGTAAGGTAAACCATCGAGTTACTCTGCGTGAATGTAACAGTTCAGTGAGAAAAATGTTGTCACATGGTTCTCAAGAGCCACTCATGAAATAGGATACCCGGGTACACTAATTCAAATTGGGGTGACTGCATTTTTCCTTTAAATGATGGCAAAGACTGCCAGTGACACCTGAGGCTTCAGGAACAGAAAAAGGTGTTATCTCCATGGCCACCATAGATGGTACTGCAAGCCTACCCTAACACTAATAACAGTGTTATACAGTGATAGTCTATGCTACTGCCTATATACTCATTCCTTGAAAAAGCATCTGTTTCCATAAACGCAAAATAGCAGGAGTCACGGCTTGCCCTGTTATGAGGATATCATGCTTTAAATGTGACTACCCATTTGAACACTCACCTGAATTGCTTTCTTTAAACACTAAAACAGATGATGGGGGGAAGCATATGGGTGCATAGACAGAGGCAACAGCAATGCTACTGTCCTTAGGTAGAAACCGTTCGTACTATAAGGAAGGAAAAAAAAAAAAACTAAACAAAATAACTGTCAAATATAATGACTGTTGGAACAACTCACTCGTGTGGTCATGAATAAATGTAGTCATCTATAAAGCCTAATCCACTCATTAATAGCCAGTAAATTTAAATAAAATTATTACAAATTCGTAATGATGAAACTTTTATTTTTGTGGGTTTCGGCAGATTGCTGGCTGACTCACATTTTACTTAAAATTAAGCGTGTAATGATCTGATTCTAGAATATTACATTTACCACTGGATTCTTAAGTAAAACATGCGCCATTACCTTTGTAATTGATTATCAATAGGGCTGCATTAACAAATGTTAAGCATTTGATATTTAATGTCACTTTTAAAGTGATAGTAATGTTTCATGATAGCAGAGGGTGATATGACAATGTTTAACTTGAAACGGCATTTGTGACAGAAATGTGTATATATCTAATCTTGACTGTGACAATGCCAGCCCTGCCTCTATCGTGGCTGACTATGTTTTAAACATCCCTGCCCCGAAAATCCCAGTAATGCTTAAAGAAACTTTATATACCCACCTTGTGTTTATTTCCTACTGTATGTTCTGAAAATATCGGACAAGCACTGAATCTTCTGTATCCTACTTGGAATATCAACCTTTCCTGTAACCAAGATAAAAAGTTATTAAAATAGTTCCTGGATGTGTAATTAACTAAGTAGACAAGACATAGGTCTTTCATCACTAACCATGAGTAAAGGTTAATGGACATATGCAAATATGCTGTTTTATTCCATTTATAATTCAACATAAAAGGCACACCATCAACGAATTCTGCATCTCCTTTTTTGGTAACCCTTCCTTTTCCTCTTTACCACATCTGAAAGGAATGGCTTTATCCAACATTCAACTTATGGACACAGCTGAGTAGGTATCTTTTTTCTTTTTTCCTAAAATGTACTGTCACAAACTTTGGTCATCACATAAGATCACATATAGGAAACTTGATAAAGCCTAGGTTACTACAATGAGCATCTAAAAATTATGTTGGGATGGGAAGATTAAATATACCATTTACTCATTAATGGGCATAACATGTATAGTCTGTACACCCAATTGACAAGGTTCCTCAATTATAGGGATGACCATATACCATATTTGGGAATCACAACCCTCTTAACTTGGTGAGATGTCCTGTTTACAATGTGGGGGGTATATACTCCACACATGTGTGCAAGGAGTTTAGCATGACTTCAAAAGTTCATGCACCTCCAGTATCCAGAAAACAACATACATCTACCATTTTCATACCTTTCAGCCAATTAAAACAAGTATATTTCAAAAAAGTTTTTCTTTAGTTTTTCTTTTTCCAGGAACTCATCAAGGAGGAAGGTGCTGGATCTCCAACAGGCCAATTTTGTGATTTCAGTCTCAGGACATTCACATTCTGAAATTTCCTGGGGGGATCCCTAGAAATGGTAGCCTGTGGCAACAATCCAAAGACTCCCCTCACTCCCTCCTTTCCCCCTCCCCACGAAAATCTTGGATCCACATCTGGATACTCGCTTCAAACTTTGGCCATAAGCTGAAATATCTCTTCATGTTTTCTTTCAGATACACTTTACTGAAGCAAAGTAGTATGACCTCTGACTTTTTGTTTCAAAAGAAGGATTAAAGCAAAAGTTAAGTTTTGGTGTCATAAAGAGGAGCTAAATATAAGAATTCTTGTGAAATTTTTACTTAATTCTTACTTGTGGTTCTTCAGATTTTAGCAGGTGAAGTTATCACATTTTCAACTCAAAAAGAACTTAAGTAAGCAGAGGTGACATCATAACCTCACATCACTTCAAACTGTTATGACATTCTTTACTTTCAATTTTCTCCTAAAAGGTCCCATGGATTTCAGAATGTGAATGCATGAGAGGTTTGAGAATTTTACAGACTTTCCACTCATCTCCATCTCTGTTTCAAGGTAAAAACAAAAGACTGAAAGAAAAGCATTGTTTCACCAATGTGAAGAAATGACATCACACCTACCTGCTTCAAATTCACTTTGGGTTACAAATGTGGTAATTTCATCTACTAATACCTTGAGAACTACACATGGGAACTGAATAAAAATTTCAACAGAATTCTTATTTTTAGTTCCTCGCTTACATATCAAAATTAAATTTGTGTTTAAGCCCTTCTTTTAACAAACATTGCTCCAGATAAAATGTAATGAAAACACTGTGCTTACCTTTGATTTGATTGGTTCCTCAGAGCTGTAGTGTCTTTTGATGGCAAAGTGCATGGCAGACATCTTCTGTTCATGTGGTAGCATACCAAACATGATTAATGGATGACCAGCCGGGTGATTCTCTGCCAACAACAAAATAAATTCATAAGGTACCAGTCTTCAAAGAAACTTGTAACCAGAGCATTAATTAATTAAAATCAGAAAATCATGAAACTGTTTCTATATGCTTTTGAAGTCTGCAATAAAGTACAGAAAAGTATGTTATTTACATGACAAGGGTCACTTTTTACTCCAGTTTTCAGTTTCAGCTTATTTCCTTCCTACTCCTCAAAAAATACATACAGATTGATCAATATTTAATCAACATAGTATTTATAACATACATGACAACATAGCTATTAACAGTGTAATGTACGAGTAGTCAATGGCCAAATCGATAAGGAAGCAGGCACATAAGAATCAATCATACAAACCTCTTTCTGGGACATTTATGACCCATTACGACACTTTAGAGTTTCACCAACTTTGAAATCTCTCAGCAAAACTCTTTGTAATATGGTCCCTTAAAAATTTCGTGGTAGCTTTACTGGGATTTCACCTTTGGGTTGCAAGGCATAGAATCTAACCTACTGGGCTATTTCTCCACTGTGTGGATGAATTCTCTTTTCTCTCACCAAGTTCCTTCTTCAAGGAAATTTTGATGTGGAATTAACTTTAATCATTTTCAATAAAATCAAATGCTCATAACCCTACTATACATTTCACAGTACTTTAATTGATACAAAAGTAGCGCAGATTCAAAATATACCTTCAACTAAATATAAGGAACTCTGGTTGGTCCACCACATGTGCAGATCAGTGAGATGTACTGTACATTTTACAGCATCACCCCAGAGTGACAACAGACAGGTACCACACACTAAGATTATCAATTTGCAAAAAGGTGTATACACATCAGAGCTGAAAACAGCCCAATGCACCAAAGACCATGGCCCTTAAGCCCTTTCACTTTGCTTTTATGCCCCTAGAAACTTGGATAAAGGCCATAATAGTCTTGATGCCCTTCCATATTATTTCTATTTGGTGTGCTTTAACTTTGAAGTTTTGGCCTTTGTACCCCACTTAGTTGGCCTCAGTGCCCTGACATATATCTGCCAGCTGAAGGCCATTTGGCCTTCCCCTTTCCAGTTTTCAATTCAAGCATTGTATACAGTGGAAAGGGTTGGCAAGCTACTGTGTGTGTTGGCACTAGGTCTTCAAATTAAGGGGGGGGGGGGGGGAGAATACCCCCACCCAAAATATTTTGGTTCAAAGGGGGATCTTCATAAGTTGAACAGTAAAAGTCAACTTTTACCCTACAGGTGTTCTCAGTCAATGGGTGCAGGAAATTCCAGCACGCCAATTTAAAACTTGCAGAATTGTTGAGAAAAGTGTGGGAATCTCGCAAGCCAGCTGCCTAATGCAAACACTGCTACTAAGGTGTCTTCATTTTAATAGAGATTAACACTGGAGAATGAAACTACAGTGGGAGACTGAGAGGCACTAAATTATTAAAATCAACGAGATTAGAGGAGGGTGTAAACATAAACATTGCAAAGAAGGGTTTGAACCACAGATGCAATGAGAATAAAGAATACACCATCGTTAATCTAAAGACCAATTTACTTCACTACTAGTATTATCTTAACACAGTAAAATACTATCTTTTTGAGGTTTTAAGTATTCAGGCAATGCAACTTCAGGAATTGTCTGAGCTAGCAAACTTTTAAGTGTAACAAAGAGTCACAAAAACCCTTCAGTACTCACCAACAAATGATTTTGGAACATTAGCAACATGAACTGTGATGCAGTTTCCATGCTGCAAAAACAAAATGATAAAGGCAACTTGATTTAAAGTGGACCTCAAGTCTCGAAATACAAGAATATGTATTTTAGGGGTTGAAAAATGAATTTCATCCATCCAACACCCATCTTCACAGCTAACTTCATTGCTGAGATATAAAATGTTTAAAGTTATTCACTTAATTTGAAATAGTCAATCGCACAATAATTTACAATCTTCTTCTTGTACAACTCACATTACCTGCTTTTGTTTCCTTTTGAAATTAAGATGTTTACATAACCTTGCAACATTTACTCTTCCCTTGCATAGCATGTTGTACGAAGAGGGCATATATAGCCAAGTCACCCTATAACAGTAAGAAAGTGATCACATTTCGGCACAAAGGGGCAGTGGCTTTCCAAAAACAAAGAAAAGTAAAGATGGTAATTTGAGTAGTACAAGAATGACATCACAAATTATTGTGCAATCTACCATTTTAAATTGAGTGAATAAGCTTCAACATTTTATATCTCAGCTCAGGGATGTCCTGTGAAGATGGGAAATGGACCATTTGGATACATTTGTCAAGCTTTGTAACATACATTTTTGAAATTTTAGACTTTAGGTACACTTTAAAGGAATGATCGGAGGAAAGTTTTCACTATTGCATTCACAAGAAATGTAACTACAGGATCAATGGCAAAAAAAGTTAATGCAGTAGGTCACTTCCTTTTTTGTGCATATTTCACTCTTATTAGAGGTAGACTTATTTTATCTCAGTAATCCAAATATTGGCAATTTCACACCTTGCTGATTAGCTCAAAGCTAAACTGAAAGGTCAAATGGGGCAAATAGTAGTTGCCTGATCGAGTTATATCAATGAGACTGTTCTCATGAAAGGGAAAATGAATGTATGGACGAAAAGAATATGGAATCCTGATGATTCCCCATTGAGTGTATCACTACACGTATATTGCTACTTAAGATTTAAAAACCCAGTGACTACATATTCTGACTTTTATTTATCTACCGAAGTATAGCAATGTCCTACTTCGGGGAACAAGAAAAATAACACACACATTTATATATTCTACAGCCTGAAATACAGAGCAAACGTATCAATTTAAGATTTACCTCTGCAAGTCCCTCTCTTGGCTTTGATAATGTTCTTTTCTTTGCCCTAGTGAAATCTTGAAACTGAAAGATTCTTGCATAATCCATCGGTAAATTTTCCATACAGTCCCAGGGAGATGTGCGAAAGCTTTTTAACCCTCTATACCTGATATGGAATGAAGAAACATAGGTTTAAGGTAAATTCTAAAAGTTAATTGTTCAAAAGTTTTGATTTCATATTAACCTCTCCACCAAAATTTTCATATTTGCATTCTAAGATGGTTAAGCTGATAAATCACAGTATGGAGAATATTTCAGCTCTACAGGACAGCATTTTGAGCAATTTTTTTGGCCAAACCAACCACTTCCTAACCATGAAAACTTTTGAGGATCACCCCACTTAAGATTTATAGTGTTCACAGCCTTTGGCATACCTGCATTACAGTACTTTTTATTGTGAGGTGGGGGGGGGGGGAGGGGGAGGGAGGGCACTTGTCAGAGGACCATGGTTTGCATACCAGTTTGATTTGAAATATTTCTCAATAATAGCTGCACAGTGCCAGTTGTATCTCTGCTCAAAACTGAGTCTAACATCAGTAAAACATCTTACTAAAGCAAACATCATTTAGATGTATCCATTTATAACTTCACATATATGTACAACCTTTCTCTGAGGATTGTAAGTTCAATATAGACAAGAGCTGCTAAATGAAATGTAAGCCTCCAGTGGTTTTCCAATTCAACAGTTGAGCTAAAATAAAGGTTCTTCTACTTTTAAAGGTCAGTTCAGATGGGAAACGGAGATTTGTTTTTTGGTTGAGATCATCTCAGATGCTACACAATACATATATTATACCACTGTCTGTTGCCTAAAGAAAACTTGGTGAGAACTTGCCAACCTGCTGTCTTCATGTCAACAGGATGAGACATCTTAAATATGTGCCCAGGGATGGGTGGTATGAGAAGGGGCATTTTAACTAAGTGGATAAAGGGGGGGGGGATGCTCCCTGAGGTAATAAGATTTGGCAAATGTGAAAGTCAAACAGATTTTGCAACCTCCAAGGTAGATTTTTCTTCCAAGAGCAATAGGCAGTTCTCTTAACTAATCTGAACCTCTAAATTTATAACTATGAAATACTTCAGTTGGGCTTGAAATAAGGAATGCATTAACCACATTAGGAAAAACTTGTAAATCAAAAGCCAGCTGAGGTTTGGCTGTATAAAAGAACTTTTGCCATTCAAGTTTCAAATTACAAAGAACATGCATAAACATCAGAAGTTTCATACAAAGATTGCTATGACAACCATGAGCATGCACCATTACCTTGCAAACCTGACTTTGGCCATGATGTCCATTGGTGTGTCTATTTCATCAGGAAAAGCTTCATTCATTCTTTCCTCTCGATATTTTTTCAGCCTGAAATCACAAAACATTTCAGAAGCATTACAATTTGATTTCCTCAGAGATTGATTTTTGTCTCTGTAGCAAACCAAAATGAATGATATGTAAACAGAATATAGCTTACAGTTTCCCTGTTAACCATGAAATTTGAAACCCATGGGCCAGATTTCTGATTAATGACTCTTCCTTGTAAAGTAAACAACAGAAGAATGAACTGAGTAAAGCAACAACTGCCAGTGAATCTAAATATCACTTGATATGTCCATACAACAGTATAGATTCAGAACAACATGACATCATCTTGTCAACAAATTCTACTTTTTCCTCTATTTTACTCCACACAATCAATGATTATAAAGATCGTTCATAATGTTAATGAACCTGACACACAGTAGTGATTTTGTCACGTTAAACCAACACTATCCTTTATAATATGTCATATAAGATTTAGCTAATTCCATTCTTTTTACCACAGAAGAGCAGTGCCAAAAGGTTACAATTATATTTTGGTTTCCTAGAAAGGTAGCTTGGGAGTCACTCAAAAAGGACTTTATAAAGCAACGGTATCTTCTACTTACATTTCTAGCTCCATCTCCTCATCAAAAGTGACATCATAGTTAGCTTTATTATCACCAGAAACACTCATCTATCGGGATTTAGAAAAAAATAAAATAAAAAAAAAAAAACAGGTAAAGTTTATGTTTCTAAGGAGAGACCATAGACATCCTATACTAATAGATTTAAAGGATCACATAACAAAACATGTCACCACTGCTTGCATCCTGGTATTAAAGGAGTGTGCATAGTGAGTCCATGGTAAGCCTAACATGTACTTCAGTCATGGTAGGATATGCTTAGGCTACTAACTCTGAGGCAATGCATACTGTTACTTAAGCTGTGAGACATTTTTACACTATGTTGCAAATCTGATGAGTGCTGTCTACACTAATTACAAACAAATCACTAGTTGGGTAGGAGGCCATCCAGCACTAGGGTTGAGGATTTAATGAGAGATAACCGGCCAACCTATACGTACAATGTGAGTGTCAACTGCCAAACACAACTTTGTTAGAATTTGCCGTATGGAAAGGCTGCCACAGCATGTAACTGAAGAAAGAGGTGTAAAATAACTATTTGTTATGATAATCAAGTGCTCTAATCCCTTCACACTGGCAGTGTAATTTGGTTTTAAACAGACTATATGTCAAATGATGTTTGGTACGTGTGAGTTTTAAAATGTTGCAATGCAAAGCAAATTAAAAATGCCAAATTCAGCAGTTTCAGCATTTAAGATGCCAATGGGGCAAACCTGTCAAATATGAAAAAGAGAAAGAGAGAGAACAGGACAAAGGAAAGGTCTGACCCCTAAGATTGAATCTTTAATGAATAAGAAATTAAGTGCTGCCCTAGGAGCTAAAATACAAATATAGGTAAACACTGAAAACTATTTGACAGCAATGCTTAGCATGGTGATTGATTGTACTTTAAAAACAGGATGGACTTCCATCCAAACATGTCACACCAGCAATAACCTCTTCATTAATAGATTGCTTATCCACTTGACAGTATTCTTTAATGGAACAAACACTACATTCTACTGGCTGTCTGACTCTGGCATGGTCCAGTTCAGATCTTGTATGTTTCAAGTACTTGTTTAGCACAGCTAAGCTAAAGTGACACACAACAAGGTAAATCCATCCCTTGCACTTTTAGCAAAGTCTTTAAGTTGCACTTAAATCCGTCAGCTGTGGACGTTACATGTTACATATGGCAGTCCCAGAAGCAGGATTGAAAGAGATTAGCAAATATCAGTTCTTTTATCCTGTAAACACTAGTCACAGGAAAGCAACTACGCAACGACACAATAAATGAACCCGTAAGACCCACCGTCTCAGATTCCATGTTGTCCGTCTTAGCAACACTGACTGCATCATCTTCTTCAGTGTCAACATCCTTTGGTGCCATTTCAGCATCTTCTTCCTCCTCTTCAATGTCATCATCATCTTCATCATCATCATCACTTTCTCCTCCATCGCTGTCAACTATCCATGTTGCCTGGTAATCTGACGTTCCCTTCGGTACTTTCTTGACGACAGTTTCCGTCTCTTCTATCGAAGCTTGAGATCATAACACAGAAAAAAAAAGAAAAAGAATTAGTAATGAAGTGAATGAAGCAGCCATTTTCATGTAAAACTATTACTGGGAAGAGGCTCACCCATTTTGTGGAAAGGGGTGTCATTTTCAAATATTGCAGACTCCTGCTATAGTGGCTGATTTCATCATTCAGTATTTGCTGTCAATCTTTAAACCACATATTTAAAAATGTTCTTAAGAGACAATTTAAACCAGAATCTCCACAAAAGTGAAACCTACCATCTGCTGCATCAAGTTCCTCCTGAGTTGGCCATGTCTGTTCTCCCTCCATTGGGTCTACTTCTGCCTCTGCATCCAAAGATTCCTGACAGGATGGATCTGCTACTTCTAAAACAGTGACATCTTCATCCATATCACAACTGGTAGTATCACCCTGAGAATAAAAAATACATCATAAAACTTGGACAATTGAGTATATCCTCCCCTTTGCTGACATACTGATAAACACAACGAATCTGTGTTTGGCATAGAGATGAATGCCATTAAGAAACAACAGAAGATTTGTCACTATGCCAAACACACATTTTCCCTATTCGTCAATACAACAAAAAGGGGCAACATATTTCCTAGCCAGCAGGGTATTTATGTCAGGTGTTTATGTCAAAGTAGGAATATCTGAATAATTTGCATCAGAATTCCTCCCTCCCCCCCCCCCCCAAAAAAAAAAAATCTCCATTTCCAATCACTTTTAGCTCCAAAAACAGAAAAAAATTCCAACTGTGAAGTATTTTACTATTTCCTCTGTTGTGATAAAGCATACCTCAAGTTACTGTACATCCCTTTGAGGGAGATTACAAAACATTAGCAAAGACAATGTAACTGAAGGGTGATATCAACAACAGCAATTATGAAAACTTGTTAATCAGTTTTCACATTGATCAGAAATTATTGCCATCCAGTTCCATCAAAGTGTTTTCCTCTGGTGTCAAAAATTTCTTTTGAAGATCTATGCTATTTATAGGACCAGACTGACCAGTGTTATGGACAAATGCAGTGGCATTTGAAGCAAGTGGCTAAGGACTCAGGAGGTTCAAGACATGCTTCCCCATGAGGCCATAGCAAGATGACTTTTCATCCAAGAGCAATGAACAGTTTTCACACCTAAACTAACTATACTTATTCACCTTTGAGCTAAAATGTCAAATTGCAAGCCACCCAACATAAAACAATAATTTAAAAGCCTTTGTGGGTGCCTTCCACATTTTGTGGTAACTTTTTATCCTAAACTATCTGTCCTTCAAGGGATCAACCAATTATAATTTTACCTTCTGAAATGAATAAAGGTCACCATCATCGCTTCACACATAAATCTACCTTTCTTTTCAACACCTGAACTCACCATGCTTATTGGATCCTTCTTCGATGGTTTTCGATTTTGCTGTATCAGAGGGCAAATGTCTGGGACAGCATCAATCTGTTTCATCTGAAAATCACCCATGCCAGTAAGATGGACCAGACCGTTAACAGATAGGGGTGGACCTCTTAGAAATCCTGTTATCTTCAATGTCCCAACTGATTCCTATCACAAAGAATTAAAGAATTAGAGTGAAGTCTTGCTATGAAAATTTCCCTAAAACTCATTTTCCCCACTACAAAAGATCAAAGGCCCAATGGGTTGGGTAGGAAACTGTGACTCAAGAGTCCAGTAATGATTGATGAGTGGGCCTTAAAGGGGCTCATTGAACTGATATTGAATATTTTGTGACGAGTTTGAAGGAAATTGTTTTGCATGACAATGCTTGTAATTAGCCTCACTAGTCATTTATCACTTCCTACAGTTACCTAAAACGTGAAAACTTTGCAGTTTTATGGGCTTAAGCGCCTGCACTTTGCCATGCTTGTCCTAACCCTTGACAGACCAGACTCTCTGAAAAATTCGACATTTATTTACAACTGAGGCCTTCATCACAACAGTTGATTGTAAGAGGAGTTGAAAGCCTTCAGTCAAGTTAGTAATGGTTCACTCATTGGTTGTATTTAAACAAGGGTTGCATATGATGAATACCTAATGGCAAAAAGTGTCTGGTCACAAATTTGTAATAAATGATTTTAATCATTAATTACTGTCATTGCCATTTTAGTTGTGTATTAGATGTTCAGAATCTCTTTAATAGTTTGAATACTTACCATAAAGATGTGAGTAACACTCAACAGGTCTGATAAACATCATGAAATTCATGAACCAAATCAATAAGCCCCTTTAATGCCCCTATTACACATGCTGTGCACTGAACAGCAGTAGCTACATAGCGGAATGTATAACAAGTTTCCATGACTAGTAAATATGGGTTCACTATAGGCAATATGTTTAAAAATGGAGATTATTTTCTCAAAGAACCTGGTGACAATATTTTATATACCTTTTGGAAAGACGCATTTTACGCATTTCAGCACTATCTTGCTCAACTTCATGCTTTTGTCATTGATAAAAATATTATTCTCCTCAACCGATTTGGAACAATAGTTTAAATAGAACTGATGAAAATCCCGTGTTCTACCGGCACTGGATCTCACAGGGTATTTACTGTATCAACCATTTGATTTCAAGCAATGGTGAATTTTACAGTTTCAAGAATTTCAGGGAAAGTGTAATATACGTTCAAATTTCCTCAAGTACTATGGGCTTATTTTGCCCATTAAATCAGCATGGAACAAATTTTTTAAGTGTTCATACTACTGACTTATAGAACCTGTTAATAACTTTTACTGTATAATAAATTCCATGGGTAGATTCACCTGTAAGGCCGTTAACAGATTACTAGCCCTAGTTCCAGTAGTGACAAATAAATCTCTTCTTAAGTGGCGAGAAAAGTTGAATATAAATATTTCAAATGAAAATATTTGTGCTGTTTTATTCCCTTTAGATGTTCCAATGACATAAAGATAAGGTGGTTCCAGTATAGAGTTATTCACCACCTTATCCCTACAAATGTTTACCTTTATAATATATCCGCAGCAGAATCTAATCAATGCAGTCTATGACATGATGCCTTAGATACCATAGAACATTCCTTTGTGCATTGTCCATACGTTCTTCCTTTATGGGAGTTTCTTCGCTACCATTTGGAAAATGCAGATATAGAACTTAATACTCATGATACTGAGCTGTTAATATTAGGCTGCAATCGTGATCAAATGTTTAATTTAATTATTATTCCTGTAAAGTTTTACATTTTTCAAAGTAAGGCAGTAAAGGCTACTCCTTTTGTTCATGGTCTGCAGCTTTTTTTGAAAGATTACTCCCTTTTACAAAAATATACGTTTAATAAAAATTAAATGAGGGGTGGGAAAATGTTTGGCTGTCATGGTATGATCTATTACAACTGTAATTGAGGTTAATGTCTTCTTTCCTTTTTGTCTTTCTCCACTTGTGATTTTTGTGTTTATTGTAAATAATCTATATGTAAAACAGTATCTTCATTGAGAGAGTAAATAAAAAAAAAATAGTTTCCATGATTGAAATAAGGTCAAGTATTAGTTTGCCAATCAGAAGCAATGTAATTATTTTTTAACAAAAAGGAGCCTGTCCATGAATAGGATGCTTAGTTATTAAAGTGAAAGGGAATTCCTTTGTAGCAAAAAGTTTGCATCAAGCTGATCAAAGACTTATCAACAAAATTTCAATGTATAGTCTGATAAAGATGACTTGAAATGTCTGAAAGCAAAACTCAATTTTCTAAATATATTTCCCAACAAGAAGGAAACGAGTTTGGAACTTAAGTTGTAAGACCAATTACATTTATCTGAAGAAACCAAACAATAAGATGTCTATTACAATGTTTTAACAATAAAACAAGGAGAAAATGTGCGATTGGTTCCTACTTTGTTGCACTTGCTTCTGTTTATACTGTTGTTGAAGAAATGTAGCAACGTAGGGCTGTAAACATCCCTACTTCCACTTTTACTACTTCCACTTTTACTACTCTTACCTCGAATGCAAACTAGACGTTTTCACATCATACTTGCTATTTGGTATATATAACAATACATTGCAATAGGTTGTGAGAATAGCAGTTGGCCAAAAATTATGATAACTTTAAAGATTATTGTAAGTACTATCATCTGCCCAAAAGTGACCCTTTCAAAGATTTCCAGACAGCAAAAGATCTAGTACCACTCACATTTCCATCCTGGGGCACAAATTCAGAGTTTTGGACAAGCATATGGGATCTTGGTTCCCTCCACTTCAAGGGTTTTATCTTCTGGTGACAAAGTTGCCGCAATAAGTTTTGTCCCTCCTGATCAGTATCACAAGGCAAAAATTTGCTGTCGGGAAACCTGTTAAGCAAAGTTGAAGTTTGAAAGATTACCTGAAAAGCAAACTTTACTTGAATGTGTTATGATTGAATTGATATCACTCCAGTAAAAAGTGACATAAACATTGTGTAACAATCATGCATTGTTCAATGAAGGCTTGCTAAAATGAAGCACAAGGCCTATCTAAATACCAAAGCTAGCTATGTGACTTCTTATGGATGGAGCTGTGGTTTAGCCCTGAGTCAACTTTTTTGGGTCCTGGGCCTTGGTGGCATCCTTTCCCCAAGTCTCAGGGTCTAGGGTGAGTATATCAGAGTCATGGCTGTGTACCAGCAACCAGTAAAAAAATATTGAATAACTTTTTGTTGTTGTAACACTTAAGTAGCCTACTGTACAAAGTCAATGTGGTTTGGTAAAATATTTCAACACTACGTGTTGAGAACAGTTGTTGAACCAGGAAGCCAAAATGCTTAGCCATTCCTTGCCTCTTGGATATAATTTTCATACAATTGTTTTCCATTGACACAATATCATGGTGAAGTTACACTGTGCTCAAAGTTAGGTAGGCATATAGAAAGTTAAAAATCCTAGGGCACAGATCAAAGAGATTGATATTATGTCAAAATTATCATAGTTTAGCCTCCTGTTTCTAATTTGGAACATGCTTGGTGTAAGATCCAAACATGTTTCATACTTGACATATCAACTTTACCAGCTTTTCATGTTCTGGTCTTTGAACATTGAACTTCTCAACAGGTAAAGAGATAGATACTGTAATACACTCAGTGTGGGACCCCCACATGCCAAGTGTGAGATTCATACAGGACTTCTTCCATGAGATATCAAGTTGTTGAAAAAGTAAAGTCAGATATGTTGCAAGGTCCTTTAAAGTGAGACAGTGGCTTTGCTGGGTCTGAAGGCAGAGACCCTGGGATGTATCAGCCCTTACACCCTGCAGTTATTAAAGAGTATTAAACTAACTGTATGACGGATTTTGACAGCCTCTTTTAGGCCTAAAATATCTGTGATGCTTTCTTCACCTTTCTGAGGGACATGAGTCAGAAGACAAAAATTCCCTGTGGAAAATCACAATTTTAAGCAAATGCATCAAAGATAATACTCTGAATTACACAAAATGTTCACAAAAAAACATTTTACCAAAGGAATGTTTCTGTTACCAATCAACATACCTTCTTTCCACAGCTTTATTTAATGCTTTTCGGACTTCATTCCTCTTTTTGACTGGGACATCATTCAAACCCTGAAAATATTTGAAATCAACAAAATGATAAGATGTTAAGAACAGAAGAATACAATATTTACAGCTCAAAAATATCAAACAAAAGCCTCATACAAAACTCAACATCAACATATCAACATTGTACCTTTCTTCTTAAAGTGACGATAGGATATTCACTAGGTTTAGGTATTACCTTACTCTACTTCAGCATTGCAACTTCAGGCCTAGTGTTGAGTAGTGATTCCACTTTCCTCAGTGTTATGACTTCTCAGAAATTTTCAGTACCATCAAAAACATGCACACAAATCATCATTTGGAGTTAGGAGTTTTGTTTTTTAAACGTTTTAATTGATTAACGTAACAACTAGCTCATTTGGTCTTTTCCTTCACTTGATCACTGCTTTTCCCAAGAGGACAGCTCTGATTCTTTGTAATTGACAATTCTGCACCTAAGCTGGTAGAAAGCCTGTAGAGTAGGTCTTCTTGTGTATTAATACTTATTTGTAAAACAATGACCCTTTACTTTTTGTTGATGGAGGGGATTTTTCAGTAAAAATCCCAAAATGCAGCCCCTCCCCCATAAAAAAATATAGTCCACTTTCTGTTCTCTCCCGATGATTTAATCAGCTGGAAATCAAGGGATCATTGTAAAATGAGCAGAAGGTATCCTCCATTGACTGAACATGCATCGCAAAATAAGGCTGCTTGTCGAAAGCAAAAAGCTATAAATTTGGCATTTGGAAACACGCTTTGACATTTAAAAATTGGAAGGAGAGGTCAAACATCATTCCGGTTCATTTTGGCATTCAAATGGACTCTCCATTTTGATTCACTGTACCTCATATTGCTTAATGGCAGTTTTGTAAAACTTTTGTTCTATGATCCATAAGCCAAACAAAAAAAAACACACACACAGTATACTGAGCATTGTTGAGAATAACTTAAAATGTGATTATTTCACAACATGGCATTGTCTTTTTTTCTGAACTTTCACCAATTTTGGGTTAATTTGCATTTGGCACATTATTCCAAATCCAGGCTGCCAATTTTGAAGGTTTTGCCGAAGAAATTTGGCAGTTGCCTCAGTGTCAACATAAGCTCCTGGTGACTGCATATGTCCACTAAGAATGCCAAGTTATATTTTTTGCTATTGTGGCAATGGTTACGTACAATTTTTAATAAAGTAAAAATTATTTTATTATTGACATCAATGACATCACCAATTACATCATAGCACAAAATTATATCACCTGTGTTGTCACTGTTGTGGTTGGCAATCCTTGTGAAAACAAAGCTGAGACACACAGCTCTCCCCAGTCATCCCAGGCTTCCACTGGTGACATCATACAAAGGATAGAATCCGCAACTTTGGCGTAGTCTAATATTGCAGTCAAGTTGGCAGGAGGCACGACAAATGTGAACCTTTGTTTAAATTTTATTACACTGTGGAGAAAACATGACAGTGAAGCAGACCAGTTCAAAACTAAATTCTGCCCAGGGGAGCAAAAGGCAGAGAAAGATCCTAGAAGTTTCCAGGGAGTAGAGCTGCTAAAGATAGGCAACTGTTGGGGTCTCAGCCCCCCAAGGCTTGGGTCTTAAAATTTGGCATTCCAAATTGCCCAAAATTGCTGGAAAGTGCAGTCTAATACACAAATTTGTTTCTTCAGTTCTCTGTTTCCCATACAGCAAATACTTGGGGTGTAGAGAGCTTATTTCCCCATAACACACCTCAAAACCCATACATAGGAGTACCATATATTTAATACTGAAAACGTATTTCACGGGACTGACTCAAACAGGGTTTTAGGTGATGTAAAGTTGACTTTTTATTTGATAGATTGGGAGTTCTTTAGTTTCTTGGTATGTATGTACATGAGCCTCGCATTAGGCAGCAGGACCACATGATTCCCACACTTTTTTCAATAATCCTGCAAGTTTTAAAATCACACGTGAGAATTTCTGGAACCTGCTGAGAAGACCTGTTCGGAAAGTTACAATTTTTCTATATAGGGAATAAGCAGTAGCCCTAAATTTACTTTGCCAGGATGAACGTATTGTAACAAATCTCATTTCATTTCTATTGTAAGTACTTCATAATGTTTCAGAACATAAATATGGCATTCTCAAGGTAAACAAACGCATTATTTTGCATAAATTTACAACTTTAGTTATAAAACTGTCACATGATTTAAAAGAGCCATTCATGAATAAGGATACCCAGATATACTAATACAATTTGGGGTGACTGCATTTTCCCTTTAAGAAGATGCCAATGTTTAATTAAAACTATTGTTATTGAGATGGTAACCACCACTTCTATAACTGCTCAAGCCTCTGATGAGATATGAGGGCAGCAAACAAGATTTGTCATCAAGCTAAGTACTACTTTACCTGACATTGTAGCAGCCATCGTTGTTCCCTGGGTGAACTTTGTTGTCACTGTCACAATCCATCAATTTCTGGACTACCTTCTTGGGATCCAGAGTTGAATGTAAGCCAATGACAAGCTACAAGAGAAGCATTACTCCAATAAGTAATAAGGCATGACTTAAAATCTTCAGATTATGTGTACTAAAATTAAACCAATGATCTGTTTCTCTCTCGAGATGCACTAAGCAGGCACATACTGTAGCCAAAAGTTGGTCTTGGAGCGTGGGTTTCAGAGCACACTTATCAAATGATGACAGAGGCACTGCTGGACCGCAAAACTCTCCCAACTGGAGTTCAACAGGCATTCAGTGTACATGCTTGCCTAAAGGATTATCTTCATAAGAAGCACTGAAAGTCAGCAAGGGAAGAAGGGAGAGGGAAGGGGGAGTGACACTGGAATATTTTCCAAGAAGCAAGATATTTTGAGACACTTTTTGCATGTGCAACATGGGGAGGTCACATCCCACCCCCTCACCCCATGTGCCTAACATTAATACTGCTGCTATACTTAGATACACCTGCATTCCCTACTAATCATTACTTTGACTCCATCAATCAACTCAAAACACACACACACACAAACACACACAAAAACACACACATAAGCATGCACAAATATTGCTTCCAGTTGTGGCTTTCTAAAACAAGGATAAAAGCTCCCTACACATTAAAATTGTTACTTACATGAAGAAAATTGTCTTGAGAACTGTGCAGTATTTTGCAAATTTCTTATTCACAGTGTCTCCTTCACATCCAACTTATCTTATTTACAAAATCCGCACGATAAACATAACAAGCGCACTACCCACTACAGACTACTCTACATACTGACAATTTGACATCTCTCTACAAAAGGGCTGATCCAAACCTCACAATTTTAAATTCAATCGAGCTAAAACAACCTTCCAACCAAGTGGGAATACTATTTTCTTATGTTCATAATACCTGCAAACAATGTTAGAGATATCATCCAATTTTGCTACACTTATATTCATGTGTCTAATTTGAACTTATTTCTTGACTGAGATATATGCACATTGCAAGGTCAAAACAAGTGCTCTAAAGCTGTGTATCCATTTACATTAGTATATCAATGAGGCTTTTGTAAATAAGGGCAATCGCACACTAAAACCCCTTGACTCAGCTCTAAAGTGGTATGGTAATCTGACTTGCTTGAATCAATTTTGATGGCATGGTTTCAGTGCCCACAGAACATCTGTAATATTGTAGGGGCGGGGGGAGGGGGTGAACCATTCAACTCTCAGATGGGAGAGGGGAGCTGACCCATTCCACTATACAAATTTTAGCATTTTTTCAGGTAATTTTGGACGTTTTGTGACAAAAGAAACCTTCAAACAGAAAATTATTGAGGGCTGTTGCCCTCCAACCCCCCGTCCCCTACAACAGCCCTGGGTTTAGGAGTTTGCTCCTTGCTGGTGTACATATACAAATCTGTACGTATCACTGATTTGCATTTCAGCAAAGTATGTGGACATCAATACTATGGCTACAGCAAACTGGCACAGGAGTACAAATATGGAGAGCAACCTAATCTATGGGACAACTTACCAGCTGGTTTGTGCAAAAAGTTCTCCTTTGGTCCATTACAAGTAAAGTTAACACTTTGACTTGCCTTTTCCACACTGAAAACATTCAAAAAGTTTTTTCTTCTGTCCATCAACTAGTACCAATCATGTTATGAGCAAAATTAAGGTCTTACCACAAGATGGGGGGCAGTATTTTTTCCACCAATGTTTCTCTTCTGGGCTAAGACTTCATCTCGTCTCTTCTTACGTTTTTGTATTGCCTTTGGAAAATTCAAAATGCATGTTTGATAAAACATTTCTATTTTCAACAATTCGGTATACTTGGTACAAGTAAAAACAAGTGACATATTCTGACTGGTTACCACCCAAAACTTGTTCCAAAAACTTTCTTGAGGTCTATTTCGGGTGATTTGATGTCAAAAATCTTATTTTTAATTTTGCCATGTTCTTATGACTTTGATGTATGCATTATGTTTAGAGGTTCTTCAAGTGACATCACAATGGGCACCATTCTACCTATACCGCAATTCTGGACATCAAATTTTAGTGCACGTGGAAGACCTAAACTGTGTACACACTGTATCGGCTAAAGCATAAAATGTTTTGTTCCTCTTTTTCAAAGAATATTTTCTTAACTAAATGATTAACAATCACTTGTACTTACAGTACTTGTACGTGTAGGCCTGCATGTGGGCTACATGTGTTTGGTTTAAATGCTTTGTAATGAACACAATGGAAAACTCTATCGTAATATCTTTAGTTGCTCACGGAATGTGAAGTGAGCACTACAGGCAATTTAGTATGTGGACTCCCGAGTTCAATCTTTCTTCTCAAGAATTTCCGAAACCCATCTAGCTCTAGGTTGTATATTTTCTGGAAATCAATAACAAAACTGTTGGCTCTGAGATTTTCTTGACGATTCCGCAACAAACTTTGCTATCATCAAGAAAAACTCTTTACAAAGAATGTACTACACATTTTAAGCTTTGACCTATAGCCTTCATTTGTACACAGCTTACATGTTGCATGCGATAAGTTTGACGTCCAATATGGCTGACTTTGTTGTTGTAATATGTATTTGTGATGTTAGTGAAGAACCTCTATAGCCAGTGACAATTACACACCTCTAGCAAATTATGACAAAAGGCCACAGAGACAGTTTTGGCCATAATTCCAGTAAAGGTCACTTTCAAGTCCCATTTTGTTGTCATTGGAAAGAGAGCAATGACCATGGCTACCTGTCATCGATTTTTCAGAGCGCTGGCATACCACAATCAACATAAACTTTACCTGATTTCTCCTGTCAGCCTTCCTCATTTTTTTCTTCATGTGTTTTGACAAAACTTTCACACTTGCCCTTCCTGCAAAAAAAAAAAAAAAAAAAGAAAAAAAAAATAAGCGCTGGAAAAAATTGTAATCATTGCAGAAATACAAAATAATTGCAGATACACGCAGAACGAGCATTCTGAACATACTGTATTACCATTATATAAGAGTTGTGCTTTTTCAAGATAGTTTTCAACCTCTGACTTTGGCCTTTTGAAGACTTTTGATAAAGAAAAAAGTATGGTCCTGTTTAAAAGGCAAGCTTATACTTCCAAATTTTCATGTGCTATAAAGCTATAAACACCATATATGGTCATCCCTTGCTCTTCTGGGCCAATCACAGATATAGATCAGAGATGAACAGTGTTCAACTTTCATAACGCTTCAGAGCTATAATGAAGTATGAATGAGCTTTAAGGCCAGTTTATGCCTCCACATTTTCACCAGCTACATTATAAAGCTATAAAAACCATACATGGTGATCCCTCGCTCCTCCTGGCCAATCGCTGATGAAGCTCAGAGCTGAACAGTGTTCACCTTTCATAGCTTTATAGTGCTATACTGAAGTATGAACCAACCTTTAAAGTTTCAATTTCCTTGGAGGACCATGAGTGGTAATTCCATTTTGATCGTTACCTATCAACTAATAACTGCAGCATAAACCATCTTGGAATGCTGGAAACATAATAAAACGCATGACCACTAAGTTCTAATTGCTGCCTCTTTTTGCCATCGTTGTCCATTGTAACCAACTGGCTACCTGTACTGGTATGGTAGAGTGGAAAGAGGCAATGCCATTTTAATTAATAGGGAGATCTGGAGATAAATCCCTGGCTAGGTCAAAAAATCTATTTACACACCTGAGGGGAATCTATTTTGTTCCCATTTGACCTGACCTTTTGAATCAAAAGATTCCAGGTATGAGCCTACAAGTAAAATTGCACAACGTTTTCCAGATGGTAGACATGATGTCATAATTTTTGATCTTTCAGTTTCTTTGCTGTTGTAAAACAACTACCTCAAAGGCCTGTTTCACTCAGAAATTTTGCCAGATACTTCATGTTTAGGCCCACTTCCTGGGCAAATAAGATTTTGACTGGACTTGTTAATGATCTTTGGTTCTCACATATTTACCAGCGACTTAAAATCACCTTCTTGGATTGACTATATTTGATTTGAATTTTATGACCTTTTGTTCACACATGTTGCCTTTGTCTACAAGTTTATTTATAAATGTTCACATCACTGACCAGATTTTCAAAAAGTATTGATGAGTTTGGCACGACCCTCAACCAATGAAACAGATACAGAGCCAGATGTTTGCCATCAAATCACATACAGCTTTATTGACACATGCTTTTAATTATGCTAATATGTTATTATCAGGTACTGTAATTTCTGCACAAGTTTGTAAGTGAGTAGATTAAATAAAATATTGCAGGGCTGAAAAATATGACCTCATCGGAGTATGGCCATTTCATACTAGCTTTAAGGGTGCAATCATGCATCTCAAAGGGTTTCAAGGCTAAACAGAAGATTTTCAAGGTGGCCTTGAAAAGTATGCCACTTTTGCAGGGCAATAAGGCCATTTGCCAAAATTTGGAAGGCCATGGCCTTCATTTATTTCCAGCCCTGATATTGGAATACAGAAACTTGAAGGATGGTCAGCTGATAAACAAAATGTTATGGCCTCTACACAGAGGCATTCATGAAGTGTACCAATGGAATATGTGACCACTTTCTTTAAGGACTAAATGATTACCTGATATACCAAATGGCTGTCTTTTTATTATGAAATGCCTTTGGTTGTTATCTTATTTTGTTTAGAACTTAAATATATGGAAGAAAATCATACATACAAAGCCATTACTTTGTGCATTGTGAGTTATAAACTATCATACAACAAAGCCGAAAGCCCAACTTAATATCTTGTTTCATCCCAATTATTACTCTCTGCTAGGGAAGTACTGTAATAATGACCTTAGCAGTATGTGAAATCACAATATGACTGGGGGGGGGGGGGGACCTTACTGATTGAATGTCTTTTGGAAAAAGCCATTGTTTTCATCATTTTCACACACATTTTAAATGTATGTAGGGGAGGGGGAGCCATTGTTTTCATCATTTCCACCCACATTTTACATGTACAGGGGTGGGTGAAGGATCCAGGGTGAGGTGTAGCCTACAGTGTACCTTTTGTCAAAATATGACACATAATACAATTCTTCATGTCTGCATTCACTAGTGGTTGCACCGGGTACCCGACCGACGATGTCAGGACCCGGTTCTGAAATTGCTACCCGGATCCCAAGTTTCACTAACATAGATTGCACGTCTGACAGAACACCTAACGTGCTACTTTTTCCTGGCAAAATTTATCATGCACATGCCTAAGAACACTTGTCATGCCAATACGTAAAATACGTTGGTGTTATATTATATCAACGTGCAAAGCAAAATTTCTTATTATGACTTTACAACAAACTTGTAGCCTAACAGAAGTTATATTTTCGGGTACCCGGGTACTCGACCGACCATTGACTTCGGGTACCCAGTTCTGATTTTTGGGCCCGGTGCAAACACTAGCATTCACACAACCATTCAGACTATAACCACTGAAAGTTACATTAATTTCAAGACCACATCCACTCTACACAAATGATCAGAAAATCTACACAGATCTGATCCACCCACCAATACAGGGACACGGACTTTACCTGGAAATAAGTGAACTATAGGCCTTCAATACTGAGTCATTCTCTAGTTACATCTAACAGTATTTAGTAAATCTTCCACACAACATCCGGAATTTGTGCATCCACCCAAGCTAATAGTGAACTTTTCTTATTTCACAATATGACTCACTCTGCACTGAAGCATCTGTGCATTAACCCAAATCTATTGGCTGTGGGCTTAGAAATAATTGAACTAATGTTAGGCTACAATTCTCATTCTAAATGTACCCTCAATTATTCTTGACTCAAAACTGAAACCATACATGCAATCACCCATCAAATACTCCAAGGAGACTTACCACTTTTTGACATTCACTGCATTAACAATGTTTTCCACCAATGCTATGTCATTCTCAAATGGATTCCAAACTTTAAAGTTGTACATTGAGCATCTGCCCATCCAGATGGCTCAGGTACGTACATATGTTGTGGGGCCTTGTATTCTCTAGACTAGTTACTTCACTTGCCAATGTTTTTTTTGTTTTTGACAAATAATTTTTTTATCTTCATAGCAAACTCGTGAAAGCATGAGAGGGGCCAAGCAAATCTTCTCGGGAAAAATGGTGAAGGCAACACATCCACAGAGTCCTTAGCTAGCCTAACCCATAACCATGATGAAAGCAGGTCAGATGATAGAGGGCTGGTATTTCATTTCATAGGCCTACATGCTCTTGAGATCCAAAAATATATATGAGAACTGATACCAAACTAAGAATTGGCATTTAACAATTGTGCTGTATTAATTATTTATAACAGTTATTATAGGCCTGACAGCATAGGTAATAACATGGCACAGAATAAGAAACAAAACATGTAGGCCTAGGCCTAGCCTAGGCTACGATAAATTTCACCTTTCATTTCATCGTCAATCTGTCCTTTGCTTCTATGTCTTCCGGTTTTATGAGCTTTGTTCCTTTGTTTCAAAGGACCAGCCCTATGAGCCTCTTGTCCTAGTGCCATTTTCATCCACTCTGCCGATAAAACTGATTGAGTAAAACAGATCGCGAATCTTTGACTCGCAGTAGATTGTTTGTAGGAAATGGTGATGGTGATGGTACAGTGTTACTCAGATCCGACTGTCAGAATATCAAAACATGCGTACATGTGGATCAGAAATTGCGTAATCAATGAAGATGGCGCTAGACTAATAAGCTGTAAGCATCCACTGATCTCTATATATAACTGGATCGCGCATTGCCTGTCCAAGTCCATGCAACAAGTTAAAGCCACCGAGAACACGAGCAGCCATACCACTCCCATTTTTACCCACCTGTAACAGAGTAATGCGTACACTAGTGAGCAGTTTGAGTGATTATGTTTGCTCTCGCCGTCAGTTGGCTACCAAAGCAATCGTGTAGAAGGGGAAATTGGAAGGAAGGGAGGTGGAGTTTACACGTTAAAATGGGGATATTTCGTCCCCTTTCTGGCGTAGTGACGAATGTTGAAAAATTGAATTTCGAGTAATGGCGGTTTGAATTTTTAACTGTTTTGAAAACATGATTTCGATCTTAAAGAATTGTTGCTGTAACTGTTTCATTGCTTTAATATGTAGAGAAAATATGACATTTTGTTGCTAAACTAGTCTGCAGAAAAATGAAAGCAGAATGCAGTCTGTAATGGCATTAAAAGAATTAAAAGACATTCGTCACTTTGCAAAATTGTTTAAACCGGTTTCAGTCAACGCAACTCAGGGTTTCACCCGTATATGTTTAAGCACAGCCAAAAGTGACGAATCTAAGATTCGTCAATACGCGGAATTGGAAAAACGCCGGGTAACGTGGAGATCGGAACATTCGTCAAGAATATGATAAAATTACCGTGAATATGTAAATTTGCAGAGATTGCAGAGAACCAGACCTTTCTCAAACGATTTTATATCCTCGAAATATGTGGAAAATGTATTAAACTCATTTTCTTCAAGCAAGGCGTGGTTTATAATTAAAAAAACAACATTCGTCACTACGCCGAAATGATTTCTGTCATATTGGAACATCAGGCATATGTTTCAGCACGGGGCATAATGACGAATGTGAGATTCGTCACTACGCCGAATTGTAAAACGTCTCAAAACCATGGAAATGAACATTCGTCAAAACAAATAATGGGAATAACTTCGAATCCGTACATTTTTAGAAAATCAGACCTAGCTCAAACGATTCTACGCCCCGAAAATAGGTATAAACTTTTTTCACCTAATTTTCGCTAAAAATGCATATTCGTCACTACGCCAGAAAGGGGACGATAATTTTTTTTAAATTGTTAGCATTAGAATAAAACACTTAACTGTCTTTAAATGCCATTAGATGAGCACCAAACCGTGCGCAAAAATCATAAAGCCGTAGGTAAATTGGGGCTTTTTCGATGTCTTCACTATCTCAGAAGACCCTAGATACGGCTACAGACTTGAAGAGGTCTGCTGGCCTCACAATCTCAAATGTGGAACATAAAAACGGTGAAGGGAGAGATGTGGATGGAATCATGGACAAGACATGCAATTTGACTGTCTTATGGCGATAGACAAGATGGGGAAAACTGGACCAAGTGCATGCAGTAAACCGGCGGCATCAGTCTGTGAAGTTGGCGGGCCCATCTCAGAACGGACACTGGTATATCAGCATGGGTCCAACATGGATTTACGGGCTAGAATGTACAGTTATAATTGGGACCATATGTGGCCGTATTATACTGGTTTTATTATGACCGATGGTCTTGGATAAGCCGAGCTGAGCATGAAGGGGCCTCGGTGCAGCCTCGTGGTGCATCAATTCACTTGCCTTGCTTCTCCCATGTGGATCCCACGAGCTATAGGGCACCGTTCTGTAGCCAAATCTTTATGGAGCCCACATGGGCATTACATTCTTACTTTGTGGGCCCTTCAAGGGCCTAGTTTAATAGCTTAGCAGTCTGCTGGTTGAGTAGGCCTATTTTGTATGGGATGAAAATGGCCGGGCCACACCTTTCATGTGTAGGCGGGCCCATATGAGTGCATGTGGAGAAATCCTAAGCCGCTGCACTGGCCCTTGCTGGTCCATAGGGGTTTCGTGGGACTAAGGTTGCCTGGGCCATATTCTCAGTGGCGTCTGCACAGGGGGAATGAGAGGCGCGTACCCCCCAATCGATTTAAGAATTTTTTATTGAAATTTTAAATGATCCCCAAAGGCGTTTAAGCTATAGATTTCTGTGGGGGGTAGGGTGAGGTGGGTTTTCGACCTAGTGATGGATTTATTGTAATCATTTTCTATCACAAATGCTTCTCAAACTATCAGAATTTTCTCAAATCCTTGCAAACTATCAAAATTTGGCGCCATTCGGTCTCTTCAAACATTAACTTAGTATTGTTCTTATTATCAGTATCTTCCGGTAGCAACTCCCGTTGAAGCACAGCTAGCAACAAAGGTCACGCTTGAAAGCTGTTTTCAAATTCTCAGGTAAAAAAGACTGGCTTTGTGATTGGGCATATAGGTTTGTTGGGGAATTGGAATTGAAAGTGTCTCGATGCAGAGCCTGAATGCAGGTTTTATCATGGATATCTCTGCCTTTTTAATGAAAAGTTTCAGCGCGCTAGGTGCGCATTCGTCTGTTTGAACTCCATCTCATGACCATTATTACTATGGTAATAATACATGCAATTATTCTGATCACCACACTTTTCCGAAAAACAGAGGTACGTCTCCAACCTCTGTAGGGCCTCTCATGATATATATGGGATCTTTCAATCTAATTTGTAGCATGATGTAGAAGGTTGAAAGTACGTATTTGCCGTTATACATTTTTCAAAAAATTTAACCTGTTTACCGACCGCTTCGCGTGCAGCCATTATCGGTATAGATGGTGATTGTTAATGCACTTACGACGCGCTTGATAGTCTTTCACCCCTTTTGCTATACCTATCAGGGAGGTCTAATACACCTCCCTGCACCTATCAGCCTATACTCTCCCTCCCATTCATTCCCCATTGCTGGAAGCTGTTCGTCTGGATTTTCGTTCAAACTTAGGAAAAGTACGATAGTTGTAAAGTGATCGGCGTCATACTTCACTGTAAAAAGTTTCTGTAGATTTACAGAACAAAAAACAAAGAAATCAAAAAGAAAACGGAAAAAGTGCTGTCAATTTGTTGCAACAAATTGATAGCACTTTTCCGTTTCCTCTTTGTATTTCTTTATTTTTTGTTCTGTAATCCAACGGACGTCTGTAGACATTTTTTACAGTGTAGCTCTATCTATCGTATCATTTGCATGTAAGGTAATAAGCATCATGTCAGTCCCATTTTATATAATTAATTCAGAGCTTCCAGGAGTCCCTATACCGGAGTCTGCCGGCCTTAGATACCCTTTTATAATGCACAGTGAAGCAAAGGAAAATTTTCGAAATAGTCCAAGAATGTGTCTGTGGACTCCACGCACGTATTTTTGCGTATAAACTTTCCTCGAATAGAGGGCATTGAAGTAGTAAAAAAGGGCGAGGGGGTTCAGGAGATTTATTGACAACACATACCCATCTCTTGGACAACATACTCTGCTCTTTCACCTAACCAAAAATTAGAACACAATAAATTATGGACATTTTCCAGCCATATATGATCAGTTTCAAAAATATCCTAAAGATAGCACCATTTTGCATCTAAGCAAGCTTAAATTAACAAAAATTTCTCAAAGGGGAGGGGGACACCCTCCTCCCTCTGAACCCTCCCCTAGGACGGCACCTTTATGTAGTGACAAAGGAAGGATCCCTTACTGCTGTATAAAATCGCAGGGCGCTAAAAAAAGTACAATTTACGAAGACCTGGGGACTGGGGAGTTTAACTGAGGTGGCATTACGATGTCATCACCGTCGTGGTAGTGGCCTAAATCAACATGATGGGCCCCAGAAATATCTATTAGGCAGTGTTGTAACAAGTCAAGTCATAGACTCGAACTCGAGCCGACTTGAGTCGCATATTTGACTTGACTTGACTTGACTTGGTCATCAGCCAAAATGACTTGACTTGACTCGAGTCTGGAACCCTAAATGACTTGACTTGACTCGAGTCACCACCTAAAATGACTTGACTTGACTCGGACTCGAGCATAGCATGACTCGAGTCCAATTGAAGACTCGAGTCAGGGAAAATGACTCGAGTCTCCTTCTGCGACTCGAGTCCTTTGACGCGACTCTGATGTTTGTAAACGTACCCAATTTTGGACTGTGCACCTGCGTATCGCGAGGTAGACCGGCCGCAACACACAGTGCATGTGTGAAATTAATACCAGCACTGCATGCCTATACTATAGTGCAGTTGTCACTTGACAACAAACGGGCCACGCGGGGCAGTTTGCGTATCTACAAATCCGCACTCACTGCTGCGGAAGCATTTCATATCACCAGGGAGGTGATATTACCTCCCTGATATCATGCTATGTACACATCATGCCAGGCATGGACCATTACGAACACCAACTCTCAGTGGTTTCGATCGGAAAGCAAAATGCTGCAGGGTTACCATCTGCATGATTCTTGGTCTGATTTCAGGGACTTTCGTTGTACGAGATTTTTATCCTTGTGTGAATATTTCAAAATGAAATTATTAAAATGTTAGTCTGTTCATTTTTGCTCTTGTTGCCTCTAAAAAAGAATTATTCAAATAATATTGCTTGTGCAACTCTGATGGGAGTGGTTTAGTCCTCAGTAAAGGCATGTGTATAGCCGGACGCCGATAGCTCAGTATATATATATATATATATATATATATATATATATATATATATATATATATATATATATATATATATATATATATATATACATACACGGTCCTTACAACGACCCCTTAAAAATCCGGGGTCTTCGACCAGCACAGTGCTGGTCGAGACTAATTTTTTTCTTATAGCAAAGCTAGGACCTTAACTCCTTATTTTCTGCAGTAACTTTTCCTTTCCAACTCTGTAACTAATATTGAAGTTGTTTTTGATCACTTTAAACCTCTGAAAAGTTCCGAAAATTTGAAATAGGCCTAAAATCATTAACTTTGTTACTTTGTAAAATTTACTGTAGGCTGTAGCGTTTGAAATATTTGTTGATATCAGAATGCCGTGCACGTAACATTGTGACATCACAGAACATTTTACTACTGTAGTTCCTATACATACAGTGCACATGGCAATTGCCTCTGCAAACATTCCATACTGACGCAAGAATTCAGCTTGTTAGCATACTGATGTAAACAAAGTTCCTTAGTCACACAGTAAATATTACGGCACGAAAAATTTTCTAATTTCATTTCAAGTTTTTGGCCCTTTCAAAACGATCTCAGTGATCAAAGACAAAACTGTAATACTCCTGTAAGATCTGGAGAAGATCAGTCATAGTAGAAAATTAACAGTTTACGTCCAAAATTTGCTGAGAAAAGGAAGTCAGTTTCAACCATTATAAAGACGGCCGACCCCCTCCCCCCTCTATTTTCAGAGGTCGTTGTCAGTACTGTGTATAGTGAGCTCCCAGCGAACGACCACACAATCCTTTACTGAGTACTAGGACTGATTGTAATTTCGCAAAAACGTGTATAATGCATTGTTCATCAGGTGGCGTTGTAAGGGTGATATCCACAGTGCTAGTGGTCCATGTATGTCATGTACGTGCGCATGCATCCATCAAGCAAAGCCAGCTGTCGCTCTCATAGGCGGGATTACAGGGGCGCAATGGATGAACTTGCTCTCCCCACTTTTTTCCAGAGCTTAAAAAATAAATATAACAAAAAATCAGCGAAAGGAATCGAGACAAAAAACTATAAGAAAATTTTTAATAGCCTATTAAGATCAAATTTTGCAATGTTAAATGAATAAAAACATTAAAATCAAATACCATAAGAATGCTAGGAAGATTTTTCTCTGCGCGCTCGGCGCGCATCCCCAGAGAACACTGACTATAATACATTGAAAATTTGTCTGGCACCGTAAAATTTCTTTCAAAGCGTGAGCGTCTCTCCTACGCGCCACACTTTTGTGACTTGAAGCTCTGAAATAAGAGTCACTGAAAGTACTGTACGTCATTAAATGCACCCTGGTCCTTGCAAACAAAATCCCAAACGCTGTCCATGTATAGGGAATCACAATTCTCGATAAATTTTTCGGCGTGTTTCGCATGAGCCTGATATAGAGTTAGAGTTAGATGGCTCAGTTTCTAACCAATTGGTTTAAGTCGGGCCGGCCACGGTCTTTTTTCCAGTTGTGGCTCACTGGCTTGTTTTCCCTACACCGTTGCTTATGCTGAGCACCAAGCACAATGGCAGTAGGTCCCATTTTTACTGTCTTTGGTATGACCCGGCCAGGAGTCGAACCCCAGTCCTTCCGGCTACAAGTCGGATACTCTAACCACTTGACCGTGTAGTCGGTTGCGAGCCTGATATAAATTGATGTCTCATTAGTACTGCTGTACGCTGTGCGTAGGAAAACTTTGGTGAAATTGCCTCGTTATTATTTCCTGTAGGACAGCTTGAGTAAATTACTATTTTCCAAAACCCTCGCTACACTTCTTCCTGTCCACTTTCCCCACCAACTACCATCATGCATCACCCTAAGCAAATTGACTGACGGTTACCATCTTAAATTTGCGATTCTCATAGGAAACCTATTTCATTAGCATTTGTAATTACAGATGGGGAAGCACAATTTCTTCAAGGAATTGTCCGGAATTGCCGCAAAAGCCGTCAAACTTAAAAACAAAATAATCGGAGAGGACCCTCAGTCTCCGGCCTACGGCTTCGCGACCATATTTTGGGGATTTAAATCAGGGACCCTATACTAGACCAGGCACCATACACATCGTTTGTGTGCAATTTGCAATTGTAAATGTGTGTGATGACAGCAGTAATAGGAAATCAGTGATGCTCTTGACTTTCGATCTCTGTGATTACTAGCCTCTGTCAAGGCTTTTCTGCCATTTATTATCCCTCCTTTGTTATTTCGATTCGAATCTTCGGGTTCACCTAGCCTACCTCGTATTTACTGCGCCTCCACAAATCTAGCCTCAGCATCAAACGCATACCAGGGGGCATGGGCGGCTCTAAGAAATTTTGTTTGGGGGGCAAACTCAAGTCCGTATTCAGGGAGGTTCGGAAGACACCCCTCCCAGCAATATTAATGGTCAGCTCCGGATAGTAATATAGCCTCAACAGGAGTATGCATAGGCGTAGGGGCCCAAGTTGATGTTGTGGGGGGGGGGGGGGGGGGCGGTAACGATCTGCCCGAAAAATAGAAACAAAAATTTCCGCGCGCTCTGCGCGCGTTCAAAATGTTAATGTACATATCATATAGGCATGCATCCGTTATCACACCGCATGCCAATTACATACAATAATTTGCCACGTTACTAGCTATTCCATATTGGTTATAATTCTGGGGGAATTCGTTACAAAAAATGCTGCTAATAATCAGTGGTGTAGCCAAGATTTCTCTCATGGGGGTGGGCAGGCACTATGTTGTGTGATCGCCGGCCCGGGGGAGGGGTCTAAGGGGAGGGGGACACCCCCTCCCCTTTGAAAATTTTTTGAAAAATTAGGTGTCCATACATGCAATCTGGTGCCACATTTGCTACCTTTGAAGTAAAATTTTTTGTGTTTTAGTTTAGGTACAAAAAAAAATCGGCGTCAGTGACGGGGGCATGGCCTAATTGCTCCTCAAATACACCACTGATAATCATAATGTATAAGTTTAACCATTAAAAACACACTGGTGAATTAATACCGAATATATAGGTACTGGTGCAATCCAAATCAGAACTATGTTTTAATTACTAAGGAAGTTTGTTTTTAAAGTATCGACTTCCGTTAAGCTACATTATCACATTATTTTTCTTTCAGTAAGTGCCTGAAAAGTTCTCAGAATATTGCCCGAATTTTCACAAAAATATTTTGTTGGGGGAGCTGCAGCCCCTGCCTCCTACGCCTATGGGAGTATGGTTATTATTATGCATTGCAGCGATGCCCCATGTAGTTTTCAAAAGCTCTTCACAAACCATTTCAGGCAGTTAGTCATGAGAAGACTACTTTAAAAATAAATACAACCATATCAACCGATCGCTACCGTACTACCCTAGGGGTGGAGTAAGAGCCAGGTGAAATGGGCAAAGCGGCTTGATCCATTTGTATAAAATGAGCCCCACCTTTAAATATTTTATTGTTTCTTTAATTGTGCCACAATATGTTTCAGCTTTGCCAAGAAGCCATAAAATGTTGGTTTTCTGGATTGTTTTCATAAACTAACGAAAATTTCGAGCATGAAGACACTTGAGAACGATGAAATGATAGCACTAGTATTTTGAATCTCGGTACCGTTCCGAAACGATTTTTTTTTTTTACAGGGGGAGGGGAATTCCCCTAACTCAGAACGACGTCTCATCCTATATACAAATAGCTAGGCCACTAGCCAAAAGTCTCATCACACTGAGCTTAGATTGACTGTTTGGTGTGTTTATTTTAAATCAATTGAAACGGTGTATACTTTAGCACAGATGTGGAGAACATTTTGCTTATAACAGGCCATTTGACAGTCATAAGACCGCTAGTGGGCTAACGGCGCTGTCAATTTGGACAGGGGAAGGGAAACCTCTCCTTCTGTGGGAAACACAATACTTTTAGACTACATGCCCGTTACAACTTTTTGTAGACAGATACCTATGCTAATCTGGCCAGGTGACACCCTGGCAAAACTGCTTTTAGTCGTGGATGATAATCAACACGGCTAATGGGTTGTGTATCTAATGACCACGAAAGCTCTGAAGTGTCTGAAAAACTATGGGCATTTAACTCCAGCATTACCGTTACACTCTGTAAATGACATTATCATGCCTAAGCTAATCAGATTACAACGTGATCATTTGTTTTGATTACCTTAGCTCGCACTAACGGCAGGTCCGTTTGTGATGTGTGAAGTATATATACGGTAGTAGCAAACACGCAAATGAGAAAACGCGCGCGAAGCGCGCCGAAAAAATGGCGTTTTGAAAGCACTTAATTAATGTTAAACCTTCGCATTGCATTGGAAAGTTATTCACTCCTTTAATTTAAGCCCACTCAAGGAAAAGGGAGGGCCTAACCCATCTCAAATTCATGTTTTTTATTCATTATTTTTATTTTTGAAAATTGAAGACCATGCTTTGCAAACTTTTGGGGGGGCAAGTGCCCCCCTGTGCCCCTATGGCGAGCCGCTAATGCCAGGGGGAGTATAACACAGGAGGTAACAGCCAGGAGGTAGAAGAAACTTACGCCGGAAAGACTCGGCAGAGGCTATGTGATTACAGATACCTGTTATTTGTTAGCCTATACGTACGTTGTACTTGGGCGCTACGATCATATATCTCAACGATGTTGATGTAATACTAGGCCTATAATACTAGCTTAGCCGGCCGTTCAGCTCCCGTCCGAAAAGTACAAAGTAGGCTACACAATCGACAAAATATTATTGTTTACAACATTATAATTAATTTGTTGGGAAATTTCAAATTTCAAGGACATTTGTTCAAATCGGGGACATTTTCGGGGACACGTGTTCATCGGGGACGGAATACTGAATTCGGGGACTGTCCCTGAAAATCGGGGACGTCTAGTCACCTTAGGTTAAAGGTTTCGCCGGCCTCAACTTCCCAAGATGCAGCCTCCAATGAAAATTACTTCCCTGCATGGCATTTAAACTGCCGACGGCCTTGGCCATGTCCATGTAAAAGCTACCCGTAAAACATTTTCTTATTTTTTAAATTATCATAAGTATGCTCCATAACCTGATGCAGTGGCGGATCCAGGATTTGGCAGAAGGGGGGCCCAGGTCATAGTGGTTTGCATAAAAGTCCGATCTGGGGGAGGGATCTAACAGGGAGGCGGTGCACCAGGGGTGGTGCCAGGGGTATTTTGATAGGGGTTAAAGTATGTGATGAGTGATCGCCGTCCTGGGGGAGAGGTCTAAGGGGAGGGGTGTCCCCTCCCCCTTTGAGAAATTTTTGTTAATTTAAGGTTGCTCAGATGCAAAATGGTGATGTCTTTGGTATATTTTTTGAACTGATCATACATGGCTGGAAATTGTTCATAATTCAGTCAATTTTAATTTTTGGTTGGGTGGAAGATGCTTTTCTGGGGAGGGGTCTAAGGGGAGGGATGTCCCCTCCCCTTTAAGAAAATTTTTGATAATTTAAGATTGATTAGATGCAAAATGGTGATGTCTTTCGTATATTTTTGAAACTGATCATATATTGCTGGAAAATGCTCATAATTTAGTGAAATTTAAATTTTGGTTGGATGAAAGATGCGAGTAGCCTTTGTTGTCCACATATTAGGATGGCAGTTTTCCGAATTGAAGTCTTCTTTTTCCTTATATTACCCTAAATTCGAAGTACATTTCATTAAAGTAAATTACAAAGCTTAAAGAAGACGCTAATGTTGCAGCAAGTTATAGTTAAAAGCCTGAGGTTGTTAAAAATATTCCTCTAAATATTAAAGAACTCTGAAATTCCCTTGAAAGTAGAAGCAGTGTTCCCAATGCTGTGGGCCTGGCCGGTAATAGACTGAAGTTAGCAATCCAATACAGAACTCATGGGTAACCACTTGCAATGCCTGGAAAAAGTTACTGTGACCAATATAAGCCAAAATGTTATCAGCCAGAGGTCAGTAACAGAATTATTAACATAAGACTTATTTTCTGAGGTAGAAATTTAAATAATGAACAAATTTGAATTTCACTCTGACACATTACAAAGGCCTATTTAATTGGAATACGGCCTACTCATTTGTTTTATGAAGTTGAAAAAAACTTCAAAAATTTTTGGAGGGGGGGGGGCGGGCACTTTGGGCCCCCCCTAAATCCGCCCCTGTGATGACCTTCAAAATCGACACTTCCTTATTTGTCACACTAATAAAAATGGTTGAGGGGGATTATCCAAGACCCTCGACAAAAATGAAAGATGAAAGAAAAAACATAAAGCAGGATATAGGGCCCTATATCCTGCTCTATGGAAAGAACAGGCACCTGGGGAAAGTAGGAATTTTTTAATGTAATTAACAATACTGCATTTAAAACTAAAGAAAAACAATAGGCTACAATTAACCACCTCAATGTGTTTTCTTCGGTTCGCTTCACCCGATTTACATATCTGTTTTGGGATTCCGCATTTCTTCCCGTAGAACATCTCGCTTGCCATATTTTTGTACAAACTCTTCCATTATCATTGAAACCCTTGAATTCTCCATGGCATTACGCACTGGAGGGGAAGTTCCCCCTCCCCAGAAAGTTTCAAAGCAAAATTTTATCACCATCGATGTGTGTAAATTTACCGACATTTTGAAGATTGTTTAGATGCAAGTTGAAAGGCGCGAGAAAGTGCCATTTCGGGTACTGTAATATGGGACAGGCGCTTAGCGAAGGGGGTGCAAGAGCCCTCTCCTTGAGAATACTTTTTTATTACTCATATCGCTAAAAGTCTAAAAAATGCGATTTTTTTCAGCGATCTTGGCGCCCACTTCTCTGAGCTGTAGATCTCACATTTATAAAATTATTGCTATAAAGTCCCGGCCTTCGGCGCCGCTTGGCAGTCCACAAGGGTTTGCCCTCCCCCCCCCCCCCCCGGTCGGTGGTGGCCATTTTTATTCGTTACTGGCGTAGAGAGTTTATTTCCGAAAGTTGCACAGTGCTACTGCTAGGTCCTTGACTACTTCGTTCCATTATAGAGTGTATTTTACGCCATGGCCTCGCCATCTATGGATTCTAGGGCGACGACATCTAACTTTAGGACTTCGTCGTAAAGTGAAACTGAGATTGTGCCCCGGCCAGCAGATATACATTAAACATTGTTTGCTTGAGTAGTTTTAGCATTCCTGTGTTGGGCGCAGGTTGCGTGTGGTACCGTATGTGCAGCGTACTCCTGGCAAATTGCATGTAAAGTTATGTGAAAACAATGTACCCTTAGCATACCATAGAAAAAGATTGCAGCCAGTGACAGGTACACTTCAGAAGAGGCAGAAAGGAACCAGTTGTCTCAAGGTCACACCAAATGTGATTATGTAGGCCTAGTGAAACTTGCGTTTACTTGTAGACACATCAACTGACTCGAGTTGATTTAGACAAAATATCTGACTTGACTTGACTTGGCTTCTGCCTTGACTTGAGTGACTTGACTTGAAAATGTGCTTGACTTGACGTTGACTTGACTTGAGCAATGTGACGAATGACTTGACTTGACTTGCGACTCGACCACCGTTGACTTGACTTGACTTGTGTCTCGACCTAAGGGTGACTCGTTACAACACTGCTATTAGGTAACATATATGCCCTGGCTACCCCGGCGCGAAATATCTATTAGGTAACATGCCCTGGCGACCCCAACATAGCTTGCACCATGCTGAGAATGCTATCTGTCACGGTGGCCACTGAAGAAGGTGTTGAAGGGGAGAGGTATTATTCAGCTTGCACGATAATTTTTTTTTATCTCGTCCAAACATTCTGGGTTGGAACCCAAGGGACGGAGCCCCTAGACCTCCGAAGAAGATGATAAGTAAGGCCCAGGTACCAGGATGATGGACTGAAGATTAAGTTTTTTTTTCACTGTAAAATGGACCAATGGATCTCTAGGATCAACAATGGGCTGCAGGAATATAAAAGGCAGTCACCCCAATTGATTGCAAAACATGGCACGATAGCACCTTACTGCCACTTGAAAGTCGACTATCAGTTTCGGTGCTCTGTCAAAGAGATGTTTATGTGGCGGACCAGTGGCTTCACAAACCTTGCTACAAGCGCTATCCAGTTATATAATAGAGATCAGAGGTAGTCTCTAAACAAGTGTACCCACTATTAAATAAATTTCCTGAGGTTAGAAACTTCTTTGGCTATACTTTCCTCTTTTTAGCAATGTCGCATCTTTTTGAGGCTTATGTTTATTTTTTAAGAATATAACAACGAATAGCACACCGAACAAAGAAGTAATTTTAGGAAATCATCGTCAAATTTCAGGAACTTTCGGAATCTGTTCTTTGTACAGGAAAAGATATGGAAACCTGGACACAACGATCCCACTTTTCTCGAAATGGGGAATATTTTACGTTGTCAATGTCAGAATATTTATTGGAATGAAACACATTTGGGTAAATTTTTAGGAAATCAAGAACTAAATTTTTTTCTCTCAATTCAAAGAAAGTAAGCGCCATGTTAGCGTCTATTTAAATTTTCGTGTGCCTCCTTTATAATAAAATATTAACAAGCATGCAACAAACGTGATGGAAGATGAAAAAAGTGTATGACTTCAGGAATATTTGTTTTAAGTGGTGGAAGTGCTGCACTAATCCCGGATACCAGCCTACTAAGATGGCTGCGCCCTAATATTAGGCCATCACCACTTACCGCAGTTAAAATGTTCGACGATTTTCTGCAAAGTTTTAACTGCATGCAGTATCCCTATAGCCTCTTGCAAAACCAGTGACTAGTGACTGTGAATCCTCGTAGCCTCTTAAAAGGTAGGTTATCATAATCATAGCAAAAGATTAAAGAATAGACTAGTGGTGGGCCTAGGCCTAACGTTAGGCCCCTAATTAGGCCTACCAGTAGGCTAGGCAATATTGCCTAGCCTAGGCCCATAGAGTAGGTTCAGTATAATCCCATTTCGTAGACCTTCTGGTACCAGAATGGCCGATATTTCTATCTCCACACATGGGGTTGAAAAACTGTTAAAAGGTCTCAATAAAAATAAGGCTGTTGGACCTGACAATATCCATCCTTGGGTCCTAAGAGAAATTGCATCTGACTTTGCCCCTATGTTGAGTCACCTTTATCAACAATCCCTCTCAAGCGGGAGAATACCCGTTGACTGGAAGAGGGCAAATGTTTGCCCTATTTATAAAAAAAATGACAGCTCTCTCCCAAGTAATTATCGGCCGGTCTCACTTACCTGTATTTGTTGTAAATTATTAGAACACATTATAAGCTCAAATCTAATGGACTTCTTTGAGTCAAAGAATATCCTTTCATCAAAGCAGCATGCCTTTAGAAGATCACACAGCTGTGATACTCAACTGGTGTCAGTCATTGAAGACTGGGCTTCATCCCTGGATAAGAACAAACAAACGGATGTTTTCATTCTGGATTTTGAAAAGGCTTTTGACACTGTGCCTCATGAGCTACTAAAAACCAAGCTCTTTAGCCTAGGTGTATCGAACCAGATCCTCCAGTGGGTTGACGATTTCCTATCTGATCGTAAACAGGCTGTTGTAGTGAATGGTACTCGGTCTTCTTTTGAGGATGTCGTGTCTGGAGTCCCTCAAGGGTCCGTCTTAGGACCCATTCTCTTTTTGGCGCACATTAATGATATCGTAAATGTTGCCAGTTCTAATGTCAGGCTTTTCGCCGATGATTGTGTTTGCTATCGAATCATTGATGATGATAGTGACTGTCGTAGGCTCCAGGATGACATTGATAATCTAGGTCTCTGGGCTAAGACGTGGGGTATGAGATTCCAGCCTTCAAAGTGTAATATCATCACTTTTGCCAGGAAAAAGAAGCCTGTTTGTTTCGATTATGTCTTGAATGGTGAAAGGTTACTTAAGGTTGACTCAATTAAGTACTTAGGGGTTTCTATCACTAGCGACCTTAGTTGGGATAAGCATGTCCAATTTATTTGTAATAAAGGTAACAAAATCTTAGGGGTACTTCAAAGGAACCTATCGTTTTGCTCTAGTGATGTAAAGCTAGCTGCTTATAAGGGTCTTCTCAGACCAGTTTTGGAATACGCAAGTTCTGTGTGGGATCCACACCAGATTTATTTACAGGATAAGCTTGAGAGTATTCAAAGGAGATCGGCTCGCTTTATCAGCTCAAACTTCTCCCGGGAGCCAGGGTCTATGACTTCTGTTCTGAAAGACCTTGATCTCCCTACGTTAGCGGAACGTCGTAGACAAAACAGATTGATCCTGTTCTCTAAGGGTGTTTTTGGTAAAGCACAAATTCCTGTGGATAGACTTCGGCATCCCACTCGTAGAACACGTTGGATGCATAATCTGCATTTTTGCCACCTCTTTTCTAGGACAAACTGCTACAAGCATAGTTTCCTCCCTAATACGGTTAAGGATTGGAATAGTCTCCCTGCTTCTGTAGTTGCGAATGCCCTTGATCATAAGGACCCTGCCCAGTTTATTGCTAACAACATTAGGGCTTGATACCTCTCGACGCATGCGTGGTGAAGTAATGTCCTTCTGGATGTGTCACCATATTTCGAAAGAAGAAGAAGAAGAAGAAGATAGGAACTAGAGTGCTCACTCCCCGAAACAGCTGTGATCGCATGGGGACTCGGCCGCCGTACAGTTTGTACACATATGCTTGCACACAGCATAGCTTCTTGCCTCCACCTATGAGGTCCTGGATCTGGATCTGGATAAATACTACACAACACTCCTGGTGGAGTCAAACGTGCAGGGTTGGGTCACAGGCGCCCCTTAACATTGTATAGTGTACCATATACTATGTATTATATAGACGGAAAGGTATGTCACAAATCTCCTAGCTTGAACAAACAACTTACGTTTCTGGCACAATTACTGCACTTTTCTCGCCAAATTTGTCTGTGTCGAGACTTTTGAACATAAGGTACCTCAAGGCAGCTCTTTTTCCCCGAATAATTTCACTTGGCATTGTCTGAAGGATGAAATTTTGATGGAGTAACAGTATGAGGATGGTAGCTGCTGATAGAGAGCATTCAGCACTTCCACACTATATAATAAAATACTCCTAAAATATTCTCAAAAGTTCTCTTAACTTTCTAAATTTCTTCCAAAATTTGTTTAATTATGGTTCACTTTTTATTATTACAAATCTTGCAGATATGTATTAGCATCAATATGAACAATTTTTGAACATTAAATTTCATAAAATTTGAAAACCTTTTGAAAAGTGGAAGGGCTAGCATTTTCTACAAGCACTTGTGACAGTTGAACTGTAACTGTTGTAAGTCTTCAACTGCCACATATGCTCATAGTAAATGCAAGCCCTTCCACTTTTCAAAAGGTTTTCAAATTTTATGAATTTCTGTGTTCAAAAATCTTGCATATTAATGCTAATATGTATCTGTAAAATTTGTAATAGTCAAAGCAAAACATAAGTGACAAATTTTGGAAGAAATTCAGAAAGTTAAAGGGGAATTTTCATGATCCCAGACAGTTCCAATTCTCCCAACTATGCATCTTCTAGCTCCTCCCATAACTGTATGAGGCTCTTCCTTGTGCAAGAATAAACCTGTTTTATTGCTTAAGGCCATCTCCTGGTGGGTTTACAAGGCTATAAAATGCCAGTGTGCATTTAGTGCACTATACGCCGAAGATCTTCGGCGTGGCCATACAATTTCGGTCGGCGTGGCAGCTTAGAAACTAGCCTTTGTCGGCGTGCAATATGCAGTAAGCTGAGGATTGCCGGCGTAGTTGGCGTACTCCCCAGCGTAGCAGCGGGCAAGCGGTACTCCCGGCATACCGGCGGGCCAATTCAGTCAACTCCCGCTAGTATGTTCACGCACAGTACTGTGCTATATATACCTGTAGGCCTACTTGTATTGCCAATGAATGGTGTATGCTTTACGTACATGTATACATACGTACGTACAATCGCTTACGGATTGCCTCTGACTTAGCTATAATGTGTGTATGCTATATACCTGTACGTGCTTTGCCAATGTATGGTGACTATATGTACGTATCACGTACATGTATACTGTACGCATGTACGCACGCCTATGGATTGCTATGCATTGTATGTGCACAGTACAGAAAATCCCGGCGTACATCCCGGCGTACGGTCACGAAAACCTCGGCGTACCTTCGGCGTAGGCTTTACATGGAATGCACCCTGGATAAAATGTAATAAAAGTACTCTCTCTGCCTTGTGTGGAATGTGAGCTACTCTGCATCTTTCAAATTTTCAAACTTTGATGTCAATCAAAGAGCAGTCACCAACAGAGAATTTTGATATACATACACTAAAAATATACTTTGGGGTGATGACTGTCTGTCTTTAAGAGAACTTTAGGGAATATTTTAGGAGTATTGTATAGTGTGGAAGTGCTGAATGCTCTCTATCAGCAGCTACCATCCTCATCCTGTTACTCCATCGAAATTTCATCCTTCAGACAATGCCAAGTGAAATTATCCGGGTAAAAAAGAGCTGCCTTGAGGTACCTTATGATCAAAAGTCTCGACACAGACAAATTTGGCGAGAAAAGTGCAGTAATTGTGCCAGAAACGTAAGTTGTTTGTTCGAGCTAGGAGATTTGTGACATACCTTTCCGTCTATATATAATACATAATGTTAAGGGGCGCCTGTGGGTTGGGTGTGCACATGAAGTTAGTCGTCCCGTCTGAGAATCCTCAAGGCTGCGCTCTTGAACTGCTTGGGGTCCTCGAGATCTGTTATGTTCTGGGGGAGAAGGTTCCAGTCCCTGACGGTCCGAGGAAAGGAACTGTATTTGTAGCAGTCCTTATTGGTTGGTATATGTAAAAAGCTATTTGAATGATGATGCCTAGAAGGCCGCCGGACCGGTTGAAGGTTGTTCATTGGCAAGGCTAGGAGACCCAATCAGGCTTTATGAAAAATTGCTAGCCTGTTGGCAGTACGCCTGACTTTAAGGCTATCCCACCCTAGATCTTTTAACATTTCAGTCACGCTACTATGGGGGGAATAGTCATTACAGACAAACCTAGCAGCCCTACGTTGAATTTGCTCAACCTTATTGGATAGGGAAACGGTGTAGGGATCCCAAACGGAAGATGAATACTCCAATAAAGGCCTGACAAAAGTAAGGTAGGCATTAGCTTTAACACTCCTGGGACAGGAGTATAGATTCCTTCTGATAAACGCCAGAGATCTATTTGCAGACGAAGTGATATGGTCCCCATGCAATCACAGCTGATTTACGTATGTGGTATTACTATTAGGAGTGTGCACTCTAGTTCCTATATCCTACTCTATGCTAAGGCCTAGGCCCATATCATTGGCCTAGATGAGTCATTCTCAAATAACATTTTTTGCTGGACTCCATACCTGCATTTTCCCAGAAATAACTGCGCTAGGTTTTCCGCAATTACTCTTATCCCCTGAAGATTTATTGCTTCTGATACCAGCTGTTCAAATGAAATAAAATATAAGTAATCAGTATCTTTGCTACCTTTGTTTGACCTCTCTGGGCCTATTCCATATGAGAAATAGGCTTAGAAATAATTTCTTACATTCAATGGAAGGGGAGCTTCAGAACCTCTGACTCCAGCAGGCCAGAATTCAGCTTACAATGAGCATAACATATTCAATTCATCAACTCACAATTTGACCCCAGTGTTAAATATTGTCAGTTTATTACCCATAATTAGTTAACAGTTGATTTAAAACTAAGTCTCTGATAGGCCTATTTAAACTCAATTAGTGGTTGCCTTGTTCAATATTAAAACTTTAAAAGCATTTAACTTGGGACTACAGGAATTAATTTGATAGGTTGAATACTGGTAATGACATAGGCCTACAGTACTAACATCAAGGTTTGTAGACAAATCTGTCAACTTGTAGCTGTTTAATGGCTTAAGCTTATTTTCAGGTTCAGGGCCATTGTAAAAAGCTTTTTAGAAATCTCTCGCATTGTACATAGTTTTCTCTGAGAAAAATGATCTCTTGCTCTCTGAGCACCAAACACTTGGCCTCAAATCCAGTTCAGTGCACCTTTGGAACAGTAGACCAGATATGAGCAACATTTGTAGCACAAAAAAGAAAAAAAAAGTCCACGAAAATTCGGAACAACATCTGAAGTGCAAAATAGAAAAAAAAAGAGGTCCTCGAAAATCCAGTCAGTGGTGCTACACTTAGATACCGGCAGTAAACAGGCTCTGTCTTGGCATCTTTGGTGAAGTGTTTTGCAAACCTTGACAATAGAAAGTTCAGCTTCTCTCATAGAGTTGTCAATGATTAAAATAGTCTGCCTGAGTGGGCACAAGAGTTAACTCCACTTAGGTACACTGCTTTAAGGTTTACATCCATAAGTTCTTCCTCGTGTGATAAAATCTGATTGTACTGCACACTGCTCGGCTTGGTATGGTTCAGGGATGTAGCTACGGTGGGCGGCACTGGGCGGCCACACCCAGCACTCGATATTCCTGCCCGGCACTCCAGGCAAACACACGTCTCCCCGCCCACCACAAAGCTGCCTACCAAGACCTAAAACTAGCCCCAAATTGACTCCCTAAAGTAAAATGAGGGAAAAAGGAAAAATTAATAATGGCTGGAAAATGGGGTAGATGCCATGAGGTGGGATGAGGTGCTTTCCTCATCAGACAATTACCCGGCACTCAAATTTGGCTAGGTACACCCCTGGTATGGTTGTACCTTTTTTTGTCATTATTTGAGGGTTTGGACTTCAGGGCATGTTAGGGGCCCTAGCTCTCCTTTGCCCTTCAACTTGTTATATTTTGTTATGATGGTGACCAGTTTACCCTTTATTTTTTAAGAGTATGGACTTGCATGAGGAGGATGACTGCAACCCATCAGTTGTAATCTTCATCCAGAAGTGAGATGGGCATGCATTCAGAAATCGGAGCATTGCAAAGCCATGGTCATACTTGGCAGATCCAAGGGCATCTAGTCAAAATGCAGATGTACTATTTTGCAGACTGCAGACTGCAGACTACAGACTGGGATTTTGCAGAATAGATGTTACAAACTGCAGAATGCAGTAACAGATAAATATCTAAAATTTTGTCAAGGGACCTTTCTGAATTAGGTACAGAAATAAAACGTGATCAGAATCTTAAAAAGAAACTTCAAAAATCCGCCAGTGTCTTTTATTGTCCATCTTAAACAATTTTCGAGTTGAACCCAATTTTTCTCTATGGTGGGTTCACATTGAAATGCATTTTGCAGTTTTGAATAACCAAAACATTCGATTAGTATATGTAAATCGCGATGGGGTAAGCACTCGCAAGAGTTTCGTGGCAACTTTCTGTACTCACTAGAGCCGAATACAGTAGCCTAGTACGATGTTTTCACTACCATATGAACGATATTGTAGCAACAAAGAACATGTTGATCCTTCATTTCTGTAGAGCTGCCGTAAATACCCTAATATGACCAGGCTCAACTGCACATAACTTACACATAACTGCGGTGTTATTTGAACAATGGACATGAATGCATTCATTTTACATTAATGGTGGAAGGATTGTCCCCAGTTTTCCCACCAAAACTCAATGTCGTAATTTTTAGTGATTACATACTGTACACTCAGCATGCCAATTTATTCTCTCAAAATCAAGCACTTTAGCCTAGTACACTTCACGTTTCCTGACGAAAATTGGCCGCATAAAAATACCTCAATATCAAGCAAGCTTTCTCTCCGCTATGGCCTGCTGGAATTGGTGCTACTTGATTTGTCTCCTGCAACTCCAGTGGTACTGATCGCTTGTCATATCTTTTTCAAAGTGCCGAAAACAATTTCACTGCCGACTTAATGCATTCGGCTTGAAAGAGAACTGCTACTGTATGATTGGTCATAATGTAAAATCCCCACTCTTGATTGGGTCAAATTAAAAATATTCAGGCTACCCCTTTAGCGCTGAGCTGCAAATCGAATATTTTTTTAAATATATTAGACAGTCTCTATGCATTGTTTTGATATGGCAATTTATTCTTATTACAGATTCCCACACATACGTTTCAAGAAGTGATTTGAGCATCAGAACCCTTCAATTTGTGTTGAAGGGTGACACTGAGGATACGGAAAACCTTGAGATTTGAAAATAAAGGATTATGGCCAACAAAAATTCAGCTAGGAATGAATAATTTGCTTTGATCTTTGATGCATGCATGCATTGTGTTGGGCACACATACTTAAAGTTCAAGAATTTCAATAACCCAGACTTTCTAGTCTCAAAACTTGACATATTGAAGCTCTGAGAATTTGATTGCAATGTTTGTCGAATACATTCTAGTACTGATTTTAATTATCAATCATACAGTAGAAGACACTTGCATATACATACATGTACATTCTAACACAAGTACATGTTTCCGATATTTTTATATTTGTAAATTTATTAAGTCGAATTTTCTGAGATAGTACCTGCATGGTGTCCGACATCTGGTTAACTTAATGCTTCATTGTGTGAAATACGTTGAGCTAGCCCAGCCAGATATGCAGCACTACATGTCAATGAAGTGCAATGGTAGTGTGTCAAGCAATGATAAAATAAGTACAAGCAGTGTTCGAATTAGAAAACAAAAGTTACATGCACCTGTGCATGTAGATACAAAATTTTACCTGCACAAATAAATTCTTACATGCACCATTATAACATGATAATGAATTGCATTTGTTCTATCACCAACTCACAACAAAGTGTTAGGGATGTCGATTTGCGATTTATTAATAATGAGTTAATCATTTAATCACATAGATATTTTTGCAATTAAACATCGATTAATCGCACTTGTATTCCAGTATGCTGATTCCTCAGAATTGCAGAATCATTCCATGTAACGATTGGCTGAAATTACAGTAATTTACAGTTTACGTAGCCACAGTTTTGGCACAGCCTGATTTTGTACTTTGTTGTTCATAACTACTAGATATTAACAATGGCAAAGTTACAAATAAACAATCGTTAAAATCGGTAGTGAATAAGTCTGACTTACTAATTTTATTATGGCTCCAGTTCTGTGAAGCATTGTGCGGTAATGTACAGTAGGCCAATACAATCTCAAAGGCAGGCCTACTGGACTATGGGCTATTCATTACTTGCAACGAGTCTATGTAACTCATTCTAGGCCCTAAGATTTTCCCCTCCGATCATTACCACAAGTCCACAGCCTTGCGCAAAAACACTGCAGTGATGTGCTGAATCTCCCATTATTTACTTTCTTTTAACTCTTCTGAAAAATACAGTATCTGTAATACACACAGAATGTTTCTTTGTGTCTATGACAGGAAAAAATTACGAACCTAAGCCTACTCGTCTTACTTCCTCTAACGGAGGTTATCCTGTACATGTGTGCATGTACGATACAACATAGTAGGCCTATAATGCACACTGTTTAGTACAGTGCATGTAGGAACGTTTTGCAAACTGGCGATTTTACATACGTCAGTCGAAATCACCGAACTGCTGTCTAGTAAATGAAAACGGACATTGCACAGTTGCACTAAATATCCTAACGTATGTTGTGTATGTTCTGTATGGCCTATGCTACACACGTGTTTCTTAATTTACGCAAATACCTTAGGATACCTTAGGAACCTCAGTGGACGCAGGTCTAATGACCTCTATGTCCGCATCTTCTTAATCTTCATGATCTGGAACTGTAGTAACGATCAAAGAGCTGTGGGTGACTGCCATACTAAACTTACAAAAAGTCTGCCTTGTAGTTATATAACATCTCATGGCCAGCCCAAAACCTATCCAAAGCCTTCTCAAACTGCAAAACAGTAGTTGCAGAAACTACACTCTCAGGAAGGCTATTCCAAATATCGACAACTCTACAGACAAAACTAAATTTTCTAATGTTGAGCCTACAAAACTCTTTGAGTAACTTCCAACTATGACCACGGGTATGAGTAATTGAACTAAACTTGAGAAAACCTTCAGTAACACCTCTGTCATACACACCTGAAACAATTTTAAAAACCTCAATCATATCTCCTCTTAATCTACGGTACTTGAGAGTTGGCAGCTTAAGTTTCTTTAACCTTTCTGTATAAGTTAAACCCTTCAAGGATGGAATCAACTTAGTTGCCCTCCTCTGAACATTTTCAATAGCATCAATATCACGTTGATAATGAGGCGACCAAACAGCAGCAGCATATTCCAAATGTGGCCTAACAAGGGCCTGAAATAAAAGCTTGAAGCATTGCTCATCCAAAAATGTATATGTACGTCTGATAAGGCCCATAATACTATTAGCCTTGTTTACTTGGTGCTGAATGTACTCTGAAAAACCAAGACCACTGTCCACAAGAACACCTATATCCTTCTCACAATCTGACTTTTCCAGGAACACTTCATCCCCACTATCACCATATGAGTGGTAACTCCGAGGAAGACAATCATGGTACCTATTTGGAGAGACAGTTAAAACTTTGCACTTATCAGGATGAAACTTCAAGAGCCACTTGTCTGACCAACTCTGGAGTTGATCAAGATCATTCTGTAAATTCTCAATATCGTCCATACTTCTAATTTCTTTAAAAATTTTCGTATCATCCGCAAATAAATAGGCCGTACCATTCACACACTGAGGTAAATCATTAATATATATAACAAACAAGATAGGACCTAAAACACTACCCTGCAGAATACCACTAGTAACTGCATGCTCACTAGATTCAACTCCATTAACAATAACCTTTTGGCTTCTTCCATTTAAAAAATCTTCAATCCATCGCCTAATTTGAATACTAAAGCCATATGCCCTAAGTTTCTCCATAAGTCTTCTGCGTGGCACTTTGTCAAAGGCCTTCATAAAGTCCATATATACAGTATCAACACAACCACCATTGTCTATCACTTTCGTCCACACATCCATAACCTTCAACAACTGCAGTGTAGTCGATCTCCCAGAAATAAAGCCAAACTGCCTGTCACTAAACAAATTATTCATCTTCATATGGTCCACCATTAAAGATCGAATTATTTTCTCAAGTATTTTGCACGCTACACTTGTTAAACTGACTGGCCTATAATTTCCTGGAAGAGCCTTGTCACCTTTCTTAAATAATGCAGTAATATTGCCGACTTTCCAAACATCTGGAACTTTACCAGTGGAAAGAGATAAATTAAATATTTTAGTCAACGGCTTTGTGATAGTCTGGGCTAATTCTTAACAAGCAAATGAAGGACACATGAATGACACACTGTCTACATGCGATCTGAACTTAAATACTGCTGTACGCAAGCTCCTGCAGTCACATAACACAAATTAACAAGTAGATATCTGTCTATTTAATCTTTTTTATTAATCTCCAACCAGTTTTTAGATTGTTGGAGAAATCTATCTCCCTCGAATGAAGGACAATTTTAGGCAAGAAAAAGCCAATCTTTGTGCCCTAGACCCAGGGGCGTAGCTAGGGTCATATGGTAGGGGGGGTGTGAAGGTCTAAAATGCCGACTGGACGAATGACTATCTAAGCGGAGCGCCATCATTGGTTGGCGCGTAGCGTACAAGAAAATTTTTGATCCCCAGACCCCCTCAGATCGCAGGAAACGGCCTCAAATTTCAATATTTTTGTCTGATGTTCATTACCGTACGAGCCTCTGAAATCGGTTGCAGAACATTGTTGCATTAAATTTCCAGGGGACCGTCGCGTCCAAGCAAACCGTGGCCGCTAAGCGGAGGACCACCATTGGTTGGCGCGGAACTTACAAGAAAACTTTCAATCCCCATACCCCCTCAGAACGCACGAAACGACCTCAAATTGCAATATTTTTGTCTGATATTGCCGTAGCCTACTAGCCTCTAAAAAATTGTGGCATAAACTTTGCATGAATTTTCCAGGTGACCGTCTAAGCAAAGCACGGCCACCAGCCTGCGGAGGGTGCCAAGCATGTGAAACAGTGTTTGGCGCAAGGGATATTTTAAATGGGGAGGAGGGGACGACAACACTTTGATTGCTTAGCGTTGCGCCACCATGAAAGAATTTGTTGGAAAAAACACCCCACATCGCCGGAGATCGCCGAATCCGAATCGCAGAGGATCATAGCCTTAGGTTAATTCCTGGCAATGGTATTCTCAGGATTTTCTTGAATAAAAAAACACTTAACATTTCTGGCAGTTCTGAGTATATTTTCCGTCTAAAGGAGAAACATCACTGGAAACCCTTCGGGGGAGGGGAAGGACAGTTATGTATTGTCAATAAAATCAATAAGGCCTATTTACACTATGATTATACTCTTGGTTATTAGGTTAATCTTGAAAGCAGTCAAATTGTCTACCTTACACTCCTTGAACTTGCTCATAAGCTAGTCATGTTATATTGGCTCTATTCTAACTTGCAGCCTATAATACACCATGACAATCCCTTACCTGCCTAATTGCCAACACCTGAATGTCTTGGGGCAAATTGACCACAACAGGGGATAGCCTGAGGCAACACTGACAACAGTGGACAATCACTAATGGGTCCTGGGCAGTTAATGGTCCCCAAGAGACTTCTCAATAAAAATAATAGTCAGATGGGTCTACATTACCTTATCAGTGAACTAGTAGTGAACTGGTTTAACAAGGTGATAATACATGGTCATTACCAGTCCCAGTGCAGTCTGTGCAGAGTTTGATGGATGTTTGATAGTTTATGTGGGTAATTTGATTTTGAAACAGGCTAGCTGTGCCAAATTTGAACAACAAATTGCCTATTCACACCAATGCACAGCCACGTTTTCTAGGCAACAATGGACAGTCAATTTGCCGACTATGCCCTGATTTGCCGACTGATTGACCGCCCAGGGGGGGTGTCGCACCCCCCCACACCCCCCATAGCTACGGCCCTGCCTAGACCTACATGCACGCGTGCATGTAAGCAATTCAAAGTTACATGCACCGCCAAAAAGTTACATGCACTGGTGCACGTGTGCATGCGTTATTTCGAACACTGAGTACAAGAGTAATGTGCACAACAAGGCCCAAGTTGCTGAATTTGGATTTTAACATTTCGTTCACAGTGCATGTGGCGGCCAAGACACACTTAAGCTTACTGTATATGGTTAATGACTGCCTGGACCAGGGAGGGTTCTATGTAAACTTATCGAAGGTTTTGCTCATTTATAAATGCAAAATGCATTTCATGATGAATGCAACGTAGAGGAAAATCTAGTTCAATTTGAAAAAAACTTAAGTCTGGACAAGAAAAGACACTCGCCGATTAGCTTTGTGTTTATTTTAAGATTTGGATCAGTTTTTATTTATCTTACTCAGAAGGGTAATTTGGCAGAATTTTCATTATTTTATCTGTTACTACATTCTGCATTTTGTGACATCCATTCTGCTAGGGCTGTGAACGTTTAGCAAAATTACTTAACGTTTAATCGCAAAATTTTGCAATCGTTTAGCGATCAATCGCAAGTACCTATGATCAACATAGAGACTTTAAATGTGCTCTTGAACATGATGAATATGTAAAATGCATTAGTGACATCCAGGGGACATAGTTTCCATGAACCTCAAACACGGATCCTCATAGAAGCTCAACTTTGATGTCGTATGCTTACGTGTGTGCCAATTGTATAATATGTATTTCACTTTTTCAAAAAGAGTTTAAGTGAACAGCTAATTTTCTGTAATGACTGCAGATTGTTTTTTTATTTCGTACGGAAAAACGGGTTTTGCGATTAATCGCTGGTAGCTTTGTACTAAACGTTTATTACACATGCGATCGTTTAGTGATTAATCGCGAAACGGTCACAGCCCTACATTCTGCAAAATCCTAGTCTGCAGTTTGCAAAATAGTACATCCGGTCAAGATGTCTCTTTGCCAAAATGTCTCTTAGCTCCCAAAATGTCCCCTTGAAAGAGTAGGGGTGGGCTCAAAAGACAAATATTGCTGTTTACCAAACTGGATACACTAGAATATGGGGAGGGGGAAGTGAAGGAGGGCAGGATCCCTTGTGGACTCGCCAGAACAGCCCCTTATATATTAATGTCTTTCTCGTCACAGTTACAGAGCCAGACTCAACAAATTTTGTGTTAAAAGATTAACACAGCAGCAAGAAGATGCTGGACTACCTGGCTTGTTGTTTGGAGTTGCTTCTGATCTTCATTCGCAAACCAGAGAATCAACGATGGTTGTTTATTGCATCACCGGTCGTTTTACTGGTTGGTTTTGTCATGAAGAGCTTGCTATATTTTGTGTTCATCCAAGTCTTCTTCCTGTTCATCCTTACATACTGGAGACCAGCATGGATAATGGATTTTTCTAACTGGTTAGTACTTGTTAACTATCATCCAATTATGTTCAATGACATTGCCCACAGCAAGGTTGAATACAGTATTTATACAGTAAGTCAGGACTTGGAAATCAGTTAGTTTATTACTCTAAGTGACTATGAATGTGGATGCACCCAGCATGTGTTTACTAATTATAGGGGCCTTGCATGGTCACAAGGTTGGTTAGCTGTTTCTAGGCAACCAAGTGTTGGGTGGTAAACAAATGCATGCATGCATTACTATACATTCTGTACACTCAAACTCATAGCAGTAATTGTTGTTTCAGTAATACAGAACAGTACAGTATGCAGGGTAATGCATACTGTGTACACATGCATATAGTTCATGTATATCATGGCATTTGTTTCCTCTCCATGCAAATAGTGCACCACTGTATTTGACTTTTGAATTGCTGACCTCCTGATTGTGAAGTCTTATTGCCTTCATATGCCCTACCATTGCTGCTGTCTTGCTTGTTTTAGTTTCTTTTTAGATGTAAGAAAGATTTTGCATGTCTGTGACTGTGAGTATGGGAGGGGGATGCATTAGTGGCTGCAGTCAGATGTCTGGGCAGATCACTTGCTATTTTCAGGCAAATTGTATGCACTTTCTTTTCAAACTTTTGATATTTTTTGCATTGAAGTTATGGCATGAAGTTCTTAGCCCACCCCTCCTCACTTCCCCCTCTTCCACCTATCCCCATCCAATTTAAGGCAGTCTGGTATGCTTGTGATTACAGTATGTCATCATAATCTTGAAGTGTATCTTAAGTCTGGAATAACAAGATATTTTTAAAGGTTGGTAAATGAATCTCATTTGTCTAGTTTCCATTTTCATACTGTAGCTTACTCCATTGCTGAGGTAAAATGTTGAAATATTCACTTACTTTGAAATAAGTGATTGTGCCATACTTTGTGATGACCTTTTTGTACAACTCTAAGGCTTAGGAAGCTTTTTGAGACGGGAGGGGGGGGGGCTGAATCTTGTTTCGGATTGCTGTCCTGGGGGAGGGGTCTAAGGGGAGGGGGGACACTCCCCTTTGAAAAATTTTTGGGTATTTGAGGGTTCTCAGATGCAATTTGGTGCAACATTTTGGACAAACTTTAAGGAAAATTACTGCAAATTTTTGACATTTCTTACAGAAGAGACAAATAAAGGGTTTCTGCCATTCAATCTTGGGGGGATGGGGTGGAAGCATACTTCAGGCCCCCACATTTTTGACTGGGCTCAACCCCCCCACCTACCGCTTGCTATGCCTATGGTACAACTCACATTACCTGCTTTTGTTTTCTTTTGAAATTGAAGTGTTTATATGACCTTGAAAAATTTACTGTTTTCTTGCATACTGTAGCATTGTTGTATTGAGAGGGCATAGTCACCATATAACAGTAAGACATTGATCACATTTTGGCACAAGTTGCAGTGGCTTTTGAACAAAAACCAAGAAAAACAAAGACGGTTATTTGAATAGTTCAAGGGTGACATTACAAATTATTGTGTAATCTCCCATTTAAAATCAAGTGAATAAGCTTCAAAATTTTGTTTCTCAGCTCATGAAAGTCCTAAGAAGATGGGAGTTCGACCATTTGAATTCATTTTTTGACATTCTAGACTGTAGACCTGTAATACACATGGGGGGGGGGGGGGGGGGGGAAACAGTAGGACAAGGTTTCCTCCTGCTTATAGTAATTAGGTGGTACTTTGCTATGGCTAAAATTTACATTGGTGTAATACTTTTCTAATTAATTTATGTAACTAAAATGAAAATATGAAAAGATATTTTATAGTTGACAATTTGAAATAAACAAACAAGTTTATAGCAAGACCAAGCTTTATTTTGATAGATTAGAACATGTGTAACTTTGACAACAGCTTAGTGTTATAATAGAAAAGTAAAAACTGCATTTTACAAATTTTGTGTACTGTATGCTTCATCAGTAAATTCCTTATTCTGATAAAGTTTTGCTTTTTCTCATAATTCTATTGCAATGCATACATTTTACTATGGAATGGACTTGAAAGGACACTTCACAGGTTCTCAATAATTTGCAAGTTTCATTTAAAAATATTGAAACTCTTTGTTATTTTGTAGGTATTTTAGTGTATTCAGAAGAATTTTTCATTTTTTGACAGGACCAATCTTCGAAAGAATAATTTTGTTGTCAAGTACCTTCAGGTGGGGGATTTCACTTTTTGCTATGCAGAGAGAGGGAAGCCTTCAGATTCATCTTCATCAATTCTTTTCCTTCATGGCCTCTCTGCATCGAAGGAGATGTGGTTTCCTATGGTGACAGTGAGTTGAAAATTCTAGCGATCTCAAAGAGCTGGCTTTAACTTGGGCATTGTGACCACCATAGTGGTGGTGAGGGGGCAAGAAGGGGCAGTCATTGGAGATTTGTTTGGCGTCATGAAGGGGTCATAAGTGAAGCCAATCCTTTAAAATTGTTTTTAAGTTCCTGTGAGTTAATGTGCTGACCAAGATTTTCTGATGGAGAAGTGGGGCCAAGGAGGTTAGGAACCACTAATCTAAAATTTTGTTCAAGTAAACAGTATAGGTTATAAAGTTTGCTGGTGTTTGCAAGTTAAGAACACAATTTTAATTTTAAAGGGATAAACAGTTTTTCTAACTTTAGTTTAACAAAGGTACTGTAGCTAAATCCTTTTCGTCTTGCTTTAACTTTTTTGTTTTTATTAAGTTAAATGTAAATTAAAATACTGTAACGCTAGGGACTTATTTTGCATTGTTAAATTGTACAATTCATATAAAAAAGAAATGTTACATGACTGTTAGGATCCATACATGTACTACAAAATAGGGCATGGAGGGGGGGAGGGGGATTGGAGCACTGTTCTCTTAAGGTGACTGTATTTGCCTTTTATTAAAGTAAAAGTCCAATGGTGTAGACACTAATAATAAGTCTAGAAGTGAGAGTTCTACTAAGTTGATGTTATTGGGGTTACAGTACTTAAAACAACTCTTTGCAGACTTATTCAGGTGTTTTCAGGAATCTTGTAAAGTACAACATGTTAATGAGGGAAGAAAAGAGATGAACAAATTCAAATTCAATCAGTGAAACAGACTTTTTGTGTGTGTTTTTTTTTTCTCAGGCCATCCCATCAGACCGCCATGTGGTATTATTAGACATGCCAGGACATGGTAAAAGTACTCAAAAGATAGATTTTAGTTACTCCTTTATGAACCAAGCATCTAGGGTGGCTCAGGTAAGGTACAAAAAACACAAGATTGTATTGTATAAAGTAGTGTATTGTGTTGTGTTGTTGGGTTGGGTTGTTGTTTTGTGTTTTGGTGTGTTGTATTGTATTTGTATTGTGTTAAATTGCATTGTGTTGTATTGTATTGTTATGTATTGTATTGTATTGTAATGTATTGTATTGTGTTGTTATGTGTTGTGTTGAATTGCTATGTATTGTATTGCATTGTATTGTATTGTATTGCATTGTATTGTGTTGTATTGTATTGTGTTGTATTGTATTGTATTGTACCGTATTGTATTGTATTATATTGTAATGCATTGCATCGCATTGAACATTACCTGGAGATATTTCCAAAACTATTTTCACATTCATTAACTAAGCATATGATAGTCATTAGAACTGGTAGAGGAAGTCTAAGAATCACTGGAAGCTTTTACAGGCAGACCTCCCACTCTGTTACGTGTAAGCCTTTAACATTGTTCAGGAGCATATCTAACATCTTTGTACGTGTATTTTATGACTTTGAACTTTTTTTATGGGTGAATGCCCTTTGTTTGACAGGGCCTGACACAAACCCCCAAACTGGACACAACAAAACTGAGCCTGAGAGAATGACACTGCCAGCAACTTTAACTGCTTCCTGGATACCTTTAGGAGGGCCACCAAGATAAACATCAAGTGCTCAACAATTTTTGGGTCCCTAGCTATTGGTTTTGTCAGACCTTGGGTTGATACCCCTTTCTTTTCATCACATTTTGCTTGTACACCTTGAAGTTAGGGTTAGGGTTGAATGCAATAAACCATTTGTCCTGATACATGAGTGAGATTTAATACAAAAACCTGTGTGTCTGTCATTCAAGGCCACATGTCTGCATGTGCAGTGTTGGACCATAGATGTGTCTGACCATAAATTTATAACAACATTTTAGTGTAATCATGATTATGCAGCCATATTGACTCAGTATTAAATAAGTATAGGGAAAATTTTGTCGTCATGGTGCATGTTTTTTTCATTGATGAGTTACTGCTTGAGAGTACTTTAATGTATAAAGTTACGCCTGTAACCAAGGCTGCTGTTGTTTGTGATTTGAATTTTTTTTTATTCTTATTGATATATTTGTTAACTAAGTGTGATTCCCCATCTTTCACATTGGCCTGCAGTGGTAAATTACAGGTTTGAAAGCAGAAAATGCATGATACTTCAGCTGTCTTGTTGAAACTTTTGTTCAAGAGTTTGCCAAATACCAGTGCTCAAAAATACATGCGGCCAGTGACGGGCAGTTTGTCCTCACACCTGCCAAAATCACCCCCAGAGAGATGTTTAGAAAGGCCAAGAATTGCCAAATCTTTCAAAAGTAGCTCTCCTTTCTTTCTTAATAATTGTTAACAAAATAATTAAAACAGCCCTGTGGACCCCAAAATAGCCCCCTTTTGTTAGGGGTCATTTGTTCCGAAAACATTTGAAAAGAGGCCCCTGAAAATAAAAAACAATTTAACTCAGTTATGTACTGTCTGTAGTGGACATGTTTCAAAATGAAAGCTTACAGAAATGTTATTTGCTGATGTCCTAACCATGTGTTTTATCTTTTTCAGTTTGTCATTGCTTCTGGTCTGGGCACAAAACCTTTCCACCTGATTGGTATATCGATGGGGGGAGGGGTTGCAATAGCATATGCAGCCACTCACCCAAGAGATGTATCCAAGTTGTCCTTATTATGTCCAGCAGGTAACATTTAAAGTTCTTTTCACCATGGTTTTGGAACTTCAGATGATTACAAGTTTGGTTTACAATGGGAGCAATTCCTCTCTCCCTCTTTCTCATTTTTGCGGGACTTAAACCCCTTTGGGCAGAAAATTTTCTATCTTGGGACAAAATTATTGATATTTTAGGGGCAAACGTGTGACATTTATGACTGGCGAAAGTGCTCAGCCGCTCCAGATGAAAGTAGTCTTGTATGCTTATGTAGTTCTTAAATCAAGATCAAAACTTGGGAAAAGTTTTAGTGCTTTAGTAAGGTGGGCATTCTGTTAATTTTGCCACTTTGCTCGTGTGCGATTTATGTTAGGCTTATAGGCTTCTATCCTCTGCCATCATTGATGAAGCAATATATCAGGGCCATTTCCAGGTTGTTTAAAGTGGAGTAGCCAGTGCATGGGGTCAATGGAGTCCCCAGCCCCTCTGTTATGGGTAATGAAAGTAGTAAAGCTGATGAAAGCAATTGCATTATGGGATCTGACATGGTTTTAAGACTGTACTGAATTGTCAGTGTTGCCATTAAACATGTTACTTAGTGTAGATTTTCCTTTTTTATGTTTCCTCTTCTTGACTAAAAAGGGGGTCATTCCTGTTGGGATGACCGTATATTATATAATTAATTGATAACTTGCTTCACAGGCGATGGCTTAATCTTTTTACAGAATAGATTTGAAATTCCTGTGAAGTGGCTCAGAGTCTAACATTTGGTCTCAAAATAAGGGATGTTTTTAATTAATTAGCAAGGTCATTTCTAAAAAGAAAACCATACACTGTAGGAGACTTAGTATTGAAAAAAATCACTTAATACGATTGATCTACAGTGTAGTAGTCCTAATGAAATCCAACTTAATGTTGGGCTTAACCTTTTATGAAACGGGGCCCAGATTGGTAAGCTTTCTTGCTTCAGTCATTGTCTTTATTCATTCGGCCATTAAACCAGTCTTTCTTGTCTGCCACTGCTTGTCATTGTACAGGATGTGCTGACTGGGATAAAGCTGACTATATGCAAGATGTAAAGAAAGGTCTCATTACTACTGGGGCAGGGATGATGCCAATCAACTTTAGGGAACAAGAAAAAGTATTCCCCTACCTCTTTTACATGACGGGGAAGAAGATCCCTAGTATGGTAAAAATCAATAACATGTCACTAACATTAATCCATCCCTCTCATTGCTAACCCACACAGGCCTTCATGGTAACGAAAAAAGTGACTACATGAAAGATATTGAGAGTGGTCGGATTGTAACTGACAGTGGGAAGATGCCACTTAATGCTGAGGAACAACATAAAGCTTTCCGCTACATGTTTTACATGCCGAAAGGTTTCAAGCTTCCTAGAATGGTAAATCATTTGCTCATGTCATAGGTCATTACCATGTCATTAATTTTTGTCTTTCTTTTATGTTTGTGTGGTCTGCTGTTTTTTTTGTTTTTTTTTTTCAACATGAGTGCTCTTTTGCTTATAGATATTAAAGTGCAATAGTGCAATCAGGATTATACTGATTGAGGAGGGGGGTTGACACACCTGCTTTGTTAAAAAAATATATAGTTTACACAAACACAATTTCATTGCACCTCCTCCCCTGGCCCCCCTCCCTTGTGCACCCAACTGATTACATGTATAGTAGGCGTCAAACGGAGATGAGGAAAATAAATGAACTACTCGGATTAGAAGTGTGCTATCTGTTCACTAGGTAAGATAAGTATTCCATGCTTACCATCAGCTACACTTCATTAACTTTTTAAGTGAAAGCCACCCCCTTTTTCATTCAAGCTCATCACCACATGTAAATTTAACACCATTTGTTTGTGCATATTTCAAGTATACTGGAATAAAAACAGATAAATGTGATTATGTATAGACGGATGTTTGTCCATGCATGGATTACAATTTTCTGAATATAAAGCAGTTTTAATTCTGCAAAAATGTATTGGACTAAATGTCCAATGAAATGTAATGGTGAATGAAGGTATACATTGACTCTAAGAAAAAAGGAGATTCGCATTGGAACTCAAAGAAGCAAGTTGTGTCTTGTGATTTTTTTAGTTTGTTGTGTGAACCAGGTCTATCTTTTCCATGTGTCTGGAAAAAGTTGAAGCCACTCCTTTGTTCATTCAAGCTCATCACATGTAAATTTGACACCATTATACTTAAATTCCATCATTTACATGTTTGCATTAACGCTTTTGTTTTCTCTACTGCGGAGAAATGTCAGGTTTTAATTGTCAAATGAAACTGTGTTGTCCTATTTGTTTGTGCATATTTCATAATACTGGAATATTTCAACACATTATCAGATCCTTGTCCATGCGTGGATTACAATTTTCTTAAATGTAAAGCCATTTTAGTTCTGCAAAAATGAACTGGACTAAACTTCTGAAATGTAATGGTGTTTGAGGGTATACATCATGACTGAAATAAATTGTTTGTCTATGCTTAAATTTAATCCAGATGTAACCAAATGTAATCTGATGATGTCATTCAAATGAAACCTGATGTCTCCCTCATGAGACATGACACTGGGGATATCTCAACAACCTATCTCAGAATGAAGAAGCAGTTTCTGGCATGGGGTTAGGATTAGGCTTTTCTTTTAGAAGATGTTTTTGTGCTAGATTTATGGAGCTCTACTTACGATTTTTTTAGCTGTTATGATCATAAATGCTGCAGGAATATTTGGAAATTATCTTCAGAAAAAAGGAACAAAGAGAGACATGTTAATAATTGTTTGCTTATCTATTACAGTACCTTGAAATGTTTTTTTTTAACCTCCAGTATTCATGGCTAGCCTTTGAGATTACAAAGTCAAAGAGACCTATTCATGGGAAAGGTAAACAGAGATAATTCCTGAAACATTCATACGATAAAGTTTTTAAGTATAGTAGTAATAATATTTGATTAAGAGCTATTACACAGGTTATATAGATGGGTGGTATTCCACACTGGACAGCAGTGGCTACATACTTCATACATAGTGTACTGTTTTAATATTAGCATGCCAATGTTCAGTTTTGTGCTGTAGGTTAAGTGCTGCTTTAAGTGCTAACATCGTTTATGCAATCCAGCATGAAATATGTAACTTTTCTATACCCTGGAAAAGGCAAGCTAAAACTTAGGTAACCCACAGGAGAAATTAGCTTGTTCAAAAGTCTTTTGTTTGAGAGGAAGTTACTCATTGGTTCAAGACACAACAGTTGATCTTTGGCAAATTTGTGGAGATAACAAGATTATACAATCAAAAAGATTGTTTAAGTTGCCTGTGCTGTGACTACCATAGTTTGACACTTTTAAGAAAATGACTTAACTTTGGCAATACCTTCCAGCTAAATAGCCATTTCTCTGAATTTCCTCAGTTTGTATTTTGTTCATTTCAGTCAGTGCAGTGTTGAGAAATATTGAACTTTGTTTCAAAGATCTTTAAAAGATACTGTTTTCTTCTTCTTAAACTTTGACAGTTTCCAATGATTTAGAGGCAGATGTGAACAATAAGGCCTTACACAAATACTTTCCAAAGATAACATCACCAACACTAGTATTATGGGGGAAGCATGATCGGGTAGGTACTTATATTCATGTGTTATTACTATATATGTTAACTATTCTCTTTTAGGGTTGGAAATACTTCTTATGATGCCTAGAAATTCTCATAATTTAAGAAATTTAAGAACTTTAAGAAATTTGAACAGTAATTCCACAGTGACAAAATCTTAATTCAGAGACGGATGCAGGACCTTTTTCAGGGCAAGGGGCAAAGAGGTGTTTCAGGTTTTTGTTACCAAAGGCAGCCATGTCTGGCTTATAAAAGTCTGACTTTTACCTTGATTATCTAAATTGTCAAAAGTTGTTAGCTGCAGAGAGGAGTGGGGGCAGTCTGGGGTCCCTGAACCAGTCACAGCCCCATAGTCCTCCTATAGCCCATTTGTTCTAGTCAGTGTGATGTTATGTGTAAGCTTTCAATGTGGAACCAATGGACTTTGGTACCAGTGAAATGTTTTACTGTAGGATCAATAGACTTTGGAATATAAGGCATTCCCCCTCCCTCTCCCTACCCTTATAGAGTCATGCCTGATGTTGTGAAAAGTGATATGATCACATGTAATGCTGGAGTATACCTTGGGGCTTTGCTCATAACCACACTACGGAAAGGGGGAGGGGCGGGCAGAAAGGGGGAGGGGTGGTTTGAGAATCCTGGGCCATAAAAGGCAACTCAGATGTGTATTAACTATTGATTTTCATGATTACATGTCTTCCATATGGGGACCATAAAACCTGTTTGTTTCTCCAGGGTCTGGTCAGACTGGCTATGGATGGCACTAGGTTGCACTCAAGGTCTCCCTAATTGAAGGAGGAGTACAGTGTGGGCTCTGCAGTTTCACTAAGTTGTACTTTTATTCCTTTAAGGTTGCAGTTGAAACACATTCACAGCTGCTGCCAGGTGTGAAAAATATTATGGAAGTTGTTGCTCTGTGTGTATTCCGTGTGAGAAATCTCTGAAATCTGATATTAGGAGAAGCAGAAACTTATTCAATGATATCACATTTAAAATTCACCATTTTCTCTCATTTTATCACTCTTTAGCTTGTCCATCCATCAGGAGCAGATGTTCTGAAAGCTGCCCTCCCAAAGTGTGAAGTACATATGTTGCATAAATGTGGTCACACAATATCCTATGATCGACCTTTCAAGGCTCTGAAACTTATTTTGAAGTTTGATGAGAGTTAAAAGACTCTGGTTTTAGGCCATGTTGTAAAGAAAAATTACTTGTTTAGCTTCAGGTCATGTCAAGTTTGTCAGGTGAACAGGCAGCTTTTTTCCCTTGTTTTGAACAGAAGTAATATCAAAGTGTAAGTGAAAATGGACTCAGACCATACCTAATAACATCAAAGAGTGTTGCCTGCAACTGAAGTTCAACTAGAACAGCAATGCTGTTGTGTAGCTCACACAATTTCTCTTGTCTGTTAAAAATAGGAACTCAAAAGAACCAAATTTTATCATTTATTCACCAACTTCTACAAAACCTCCTTACCTTGCAAAGGCAAAAGGTAAGGGAAGAGCATAATATTAAATGAACTCAAAACCCAACTGAAAAATCACAAGCACGTTTAGGCATGTAAACACTGCAACTGACACTGTTTGATGACAGATCTACAAATATCACTGCATATTTTCTAAAGTCAAGAAGGCCTGTAAAGGTTACATACTTTAATTAGCAGCAAGACTGAAATTAAACTGATGTTATTAAACTGTTCAAGTTTGCAAAGTACATGTAGTTGCACCTACAACTCTACAAGCAAACACTGCATAGGTTTGCACTCAATCAAAACAAACCACAGACTCAAAAAGCTGCTACTGAAGTTGAACTCAAAACAGTTACAGTATTGCAATTACTTGACTTGACCATTTCAATTGATCCAGGAACAAAATGGGACATATCCCCACAACAGGTTAAACCGTTTCCCTTGCTTGTAAGCCAAACTGACCACAGAGTTGCTTCAAATTTTGTTACCATGAATCAAGTAGCTGCTCAATGCAGGGAGTTCCTATGGAACTCCTTGCTTAATGAACCATGATAATACAATTAGGTATCCCCAAGGCATTGTGATTGCACAGGCCACTGGATGAACAAAGACTGATGTATGTGAATGGATCAAATTTCAAAACAAACCTGCACAGGCAATTGTGAGATAGCAACTGAACACACAACCAAGTACACTGCTAAAGTGCAATGAATAAACAGCTACCTGTTCAGCAGGCACAGTGAACTCAGTCCTACAAAAATTGCTTAAAAACCAAATTTAACTTTTGTATATCAAAATGCAAATAGGCAAGTTTTAATGCTCTATGGACAAACAATCATGTCCCCAAATTTCAGCTACAAATCTTCACACATCAAAAGGCTGAAAACTTTTGTTGAAAAGTTGACGACATCTGCCCCATTTTATAACCTCACACATGTACTGTGTACAATGTGTGAGCTAAAAATTGTGTTCCAGATTTAGTTTTAAATGTTTTTTCTAGCATGTGTACAGTGAGTACATCCACAATTTTCAGAAAAATAGCAACCTTACATATTAAAATTTGACCAGATTCAGGTTTTAAAAAATAAAAACAGCTGAGGGTGGGGCCATTTTTCACGTCGGATGGGGATGCTAAACAAGTGATATTTTTTTTGAGGTGGCCTTATAGATATTGATACCTTGCCTTTATCCAATAAACTCATTGGAATGCTTTATTGTGTGAAAAAATATGCAGCAATTTGTTGACAGGGTTCCATTTTGAAATTTGCAGAAAACTCAGTGTAGGAAAAATGTTTGTGGTTTGTATCTGCAGGGAGTGGCTTAAATCCATATGCACTGTTTAATTAGGGACCAATCATTATGATTATTCATAGATGTATTATAAAGCTTGTGGAATGTTAGAATGTGTGCTTGGTTCTGCCACGTCATACCGTGTGGGAATTCAGATATTCAGTGTCAAAAAATGTTGTCTTTATAATACTTGGTGGATGTATCTTGTTGAAATTGTGGCAGCTGGCCTGCTTGATCTTCAGAGCTCTTTCAAAGAAATAGTCACCTTTTCATTGCTCTGCTTAATGCACCTGTCAAAAGGAAACTTCAACCCCCACCTCATGCAAAGTCTTCGTTCGACACTGATACGACGTCGAATCTTGGAAGACAAAATGCCCTGAAATGCGAATCTTCCATGAATGAAAATAAGGCTGCAGTGAATCTGTAATTAACAATTGCAGCTAAAGAGTGAATCAACGTCGAATCAACATCGAAAAATAATCAGCATGTGCAGTACTGTGAATGGGTACACGGCCAAACTGGTGAATCTTCGACTGACAAAATTTCATGAAAAGTGAAAACTGAGTGAATCTTTGCCTTAACTTTTCTTCAGAATTGTGAATTTGGGGTGAATCTTTGTTTTAAAATTTTCATAAAAAAGTGAATTCTTGTGAATGCTTGATGTGGTGAGGTCAGAGGTTCTCTTTGACGGTTGTATAAAAGGGAAGATGCAGTCACCCTAATTTGAATTAGTGTATACCCTTGGACCCTCTTTTATGGGTAGCTATCTTCGGCATTTTCATTCTTGAGTCGTTGATTTCTTGCAGAATGGGTGTTAACATTCAGAAAGATGGTGAAAGATACTCATAAGGAGAACAAGGAGATTTGTGAGATTTAGCTGACTTTTCATGATAGGTTGGGGTGCCTGCTCCCTCCATTTAAGTTGTCATGTCTGATTGTTAGGGGACTTTATTTGCCAGAAAAGAAAACCTTTTGTATTACTTGGTCAGCTTCAGTCCCAGTAAGCAATCAGCGTTAAATCAACCCAGCCTTTCCCTTTTCACAGTCTTCACTGAAAGAGCTAAATCCTATCAGGGTTGATAAAGGCTATAGAACATTTTTTGTTTTCTTTTTGAGTAAGGTTTGATTTATGTTTGTATTCTAATAGTATGGTTTTATAGTCAGAAGTTACTGTTATACTACAGCTGTTGGAGATATTAAACCCTTTCAGCACTGCAGGCAGATATATCTGCCGCACAAGATTTTGCTCTCCAGGTAAAAAGGGGATGTATCTGCCCAAGTGAAATATTTTGATCATACTTAAATACTACTGAGTCCTCTTGTACAAAAGATATCTAAACCACAGAACTCTTAGAGAAGGCTCAGTTCTGCAAATTTGATAACAAACAAGCTAGGCATACTGAAAATTTCAGAAATATATGGCAATTAAACATTTCCAGAGGGTCTATCATACAGATAAAGGCAGTACTTGATTGTTGTGTAGATGACAGATTTGAAAAGGGATGCAAACAGGGAGTACAGTATTATGCTTGTGACTTTAGTAGCCAACTGTGCATAAATGGTATGCCCAACATATAGTCAGCCTGGTAAGTGAAGGCTTAAGGTAGCCTTATCGAGTGATGCACTTGGCCAAGGCCCAGAAAAGTATGCTTACTTGGCTTTAAGTTACCTTTGGGCAATGCACCAAAAGTGCTGCAAACACGAGACATTGTCTTGGGAAGGATGAGAGTAGACAAAATGTATTAGATATGCTACCAAAATTACTCAAACTTAAATTTTAAAATTGTATGCCACCCCAAAAAGAATGTTTTCATTTCTTCTTCAGGAAACTACTTGTTTGTACAGGAAGAGTTATATATGAAACATTTAATATATTGCTTACTACTAACAAAATTTGCATATTTTTATAGTCATATTTTGTTTTAAATAAATTGCACTAAATGCAGTAATTGCACTCAATTGCACTTGAATGAAACAGCAGTGCAGGCTCTTCAACTGTCATGGTCAAGACAAATATTAATTTGCTGGAGTAATTTGACATTGAATGTAAACTTGTAAAAGGAAGAAAATTTTGAACATTACTTTGTACACAGTGAAAGGTGCACACTAAAGTGATTCAGTGCTGAGAGGGTTGAAAACTTAGTATTTAGTCAAGTGGTAAAAGATGTCAATTATATCTTCAAATATTCTGTATTTTGAGATGTAATGATTTCAAAATTTTATTTATCACAAAAAATGTTTTGTTATATTGTTTACAGTTGTGTAATTCACATGAAAGATTGTGTCATCATTATCATGTTATGTTGGGCTTTTTGCAATGAATTTATACATTTCCTTTAATGAAAGGTCTATGGTGCTTTCCACAAAAAGTATTCATTTTTGATCTGTGCAATTGTTCCATTTTTGAAGTTTGAAGTTCTTTATTTCCACATTCAAAGGCACATGTTCCTGTGGTTTTAGTAATAGGGGATTTGGTTACTGTGAGTGGTGGAGTTTTTTAGGAAGGTCAATGAGATTTCCAAGTTATCAGGAAATAGTTATTAGAACCTGAGAGATAGTTGGGATGGGGGTCAGTACCATATCTAGGGAGCAAGGACCAATGTAAGCTACTTGAAAAATATTGTTTATATGTCTGATGTTGGGGGCCATCACCCCTAATGCTGCACTCCATACACACACCTCTTGTGTCAAACTTCACAGTCAAGGGCGTATGGACTTGGATAGAAATGGGATGTTTCTTTCTTACTTATTTTGTAATGTTTGAAGGTGGGAAAATTGTTTATGATATGAATATATATTTCAACAGAGCTCTTGGAGATATGAAATTCTGTTCTTCTGATCATGAAGGATGTTGAAAGGAAAATTTGGCATGTGGGTACACAGAGTTTTCATACCTTTGTAGCCATGATTTATTGCTAGAATATTAAATGAAGTTGGGTAACTTTGTGTTCAAGAATTAATATGTTTTCACTGAAAGAAATGCCCTACTTTGGTAATCATGAAGGATTTGTTCATCATCCAAGCTTTCAAATTTTCAAATGATGCAAATTTCAGGCTCTTGTAATGTGTCAATTTTTGGAAAACAAAAAGCTATTGATAAAAACTTTTTGTGTCTGTGCCATATTGATGTATTGTAAGCACAACATTTCCCATCGTGAAATGTCCAAAAAATGCTAGTCTTGAGGCAAAAAAATGTTCCTTTATGAAAACTGCCACCACATTATTTAATTTGAAAAAAATGTGACTGTGGTTGTGTCAGTATATAAATTAACTCACAACAAAAGACAAAGCAACTCAAATAATTACAATCAACTGCAATGCTGTATTCAGTATTAAAATATTTTACATGGTTTTCATCATATTAAACTTACATAGTACTGTTTAAAACAATTCATTTTCCTATTATCATTCATCTTGAATCAAAATGCAACTTGTCAAAATATAAATGTGAGTAAATATTGTATAAATGACTTGGTTGTATTTATTTGACTGAGTGATGCATAAATGCCTTAATAATCTTGAACGAAACTGCCATGATTTTAGATATGATATTCTGCCTGATAAATGCAATCCCCCTCGCCCAGTTCCATACTGCATCGCAACAAAAATAATGTGGCAAGAATTTTTCAACAGTTTATGGGGGAAAAGCACCAATGTTAATTACAGCACATGTCCAAGATTGTAATTTCTACATAATTATGTAGCTACAGAAAGACACAATGATACTATCCCACAGCCCATTTCCTTCATACCTAGGAAGAAAATTGTCATCCCCTTAAAGGGCAACTTCATCATCCCAGTCAGTTATAATTCTTCCAGCAAAATTATTTCTAACCCCTTCCAAAACTGCCTTCAGCTCCTCATATAGACACAAACCTAATGCATTGCTTAAAGTGTACCTTAAGTCTGAAAATTCAAAAATATATATTACAGAGCATGAAAACTGAATTCCAGTGGTCCAACTCCCATCTTCACAGGACATTCCTAAGCTGAGATACAAAATGTTGAAGTTTATTGACTCAATTTAAAAAGGTAGATTGTGCAATAATTTGTGATGTCATTGTTGTACTACTCAAATTACAACCTTTGCATTTCTTTGTTTTTCTGAAAGTTACTACAACTCGTGCCAAAATGTGATCGCATCCTTACAACTTTGCGGTGACTTGACTATACAAGCCCTCTCTGTACAGCATGTCATGCAACAAAACAGGAAGTGTTCAAGGTCATATAAACACTTTCAATTTTTAAAGGAAAACAAAGCATTTAATGTTAAGTTGTACCACAAGGAGGACACAAATTATTGTGCAATGGACTATTTGGATTTAAGTGAATAAATTTTAACATTTAATATCTCAGCAATGGAGCAAGCTATGACAATGGGAGTTGGACCGATAAGATTCATTTTGCAACCTCTAAAATATATATTTTCAAAATTCTAGACTTTAGGTACACTTTAAGGCCTTGTCCTGGCAAGCATACAAGGCCCTAATGTGTAAATCAGAACACTTTCTGCATTGTGTAAATTGTGCACTTACTCTGCATCTTTTTAATTTTCAAACTTTGATGTCAGTCAAAGAGCAGTCACCAACTGAGAATTTTGATATCCCCCAACCAAAAATGTACTTGGGGTGATGAGTGTTCATCTTTAACTTACCATTTCAGCAAAGAAATTTTATATTACCCTGTTCTTATCATACCTGAGGAGGATAAAATGTGGTTTGTCAACCTGCGAAGTGCCTGTCAGTTTCTGTCTTTATGTCATGGTAACCATGGAAATAGAAACAGACGTTATGTTTGTTGAAAGGGTGACACAGTAGGAGCATGACAGGCAAGTCACCCTAAAGTCTATAGAAGTTGTCTTCCAAAAGCACACTCACTATGCTTTTGATATTTTAAAAGCAGTTTGCTCAGTGATAATAATCCAAAAGTTGCTCCCCTTGAAAACTTAATTACATCCCTGCCACCAGTGATAGCAATGCTATTGACTTTTCTTTAACATATATCATAAGAAGATTGAAGCATAGTTAGGTAAGTTTGCTTTCCTTGAGGATAGAAGTCCCTTCTATCCCCCACCCCCCAAACAACTAACAGTTTCTGCCTAAGAAGGAAGGTCCCCAAAAGACTCCATACAAAGACAAGGTCTAATTTCATAGTAAATGAGATTTGGAGCTTGAGGTAGCCTCTAAATCTTGCAGTTTTCTAGAGTCACAAGTGTAGTGTAAGATCTAGAAATGACAAGAACTAGATTTCAATACATAAACTCAGTACATCAGAATCATCTGGAAAAGTCTAGAATTTGCTTATAGTCTTTGCAAAGGGTGTGGAATGTTCTAGAACTTCCATATATAGCTGTGTCATGCTGGTAACTTTTAGATCTTTCGGGAGTTTTCTGGAATTTTCTTATGCTAGAAACATCTAAAATGTTCTCGAAAATTTCTGGAATATTCTTTATTAAGATGTATATATTTGGGAGCCTCTGGTCAGATTTCAACTAAGTTGTCAAAGAGAAAGTATCAAAGCAGTGACTTGCTGATTGTGTGCTTTACCAGAGGATTTGAGGAGGTATTATTTTTTGTACAAGTTAAGCTCAAGGAAAGCTCAGTAAAGGCTCAGTGAAGGCTCAGTGAAGTATTAAATCTGGAAAGGTCTAGCAAAGAGTCTACAGAGGTGCTCCAAGTTTACAAATTTTCAAGTGCCTAAGGATTGTGTGAATGGACTCTGTGCAAGGACTTCAAACTGTAAGAGAGCTTTGCACGTTTAAAGCTACTGTGGGAAATAAGTATCTACTGTAGGGAATAGATCTCCTGTGGGCTGTATTTGTGTGACAGCAGGAACTTTTGTCAACTTCTTGTGAGCTCATTTACGTTTGTCACCCTGCTAAATTAGTAGCCTTCGACTTCTTGTCACAAAGACTTTGCCTACTCATTCTTGGCTTCGGCCATTACAACAAGTTTATTAAGCAAACCAGCGACAATTGTTTAATTTCATTAGTCTTTTAAGTTTATTTAAATGGAGAACTATTTTGTAAATCTAACAGAATTTTAGCAATATTTTTCATTGATTTTGTTGTTTTATCAAAATAATTTTCAGGATTACACATCTGGTGGCAAGTCTGCTATATAGATGTTCTTTTATAAACAATTTCTAGTAATTATTTCAGTAATACTGCAGCTTTATATACAAGTTTCAAGATAACCTAAAATATGAGTGGTCAAGGTGATTACAATGAATGCCACTATGAGTATGATGGAATGAAAATAAAATTGGTCAGACTGATGGATGATATCTTCATACTATACTGTACACCCATTAATGTTGCTTTTAGCTCCCATGTAAAACTGCCTTCTCTTGCATACTGCTCCTGGCCTAAGACTTGGTTGCAATTATCATTTCACCATCATCCCCCAATCCATCACTGATAAATTTCTTAGTTTCTTGCTACTCCCTCTCCTCTTTCAAATCATGACCATACCACTGTAGGTGGTTGGTCTGTACACTGTCACCTAAAGAACCGAGTAATACTATGTATGATCACGGAATGGGTACTACCAGTGGCATAAACATATGCATAACAATTTTGTGCATGTGTATGGGGGCATGATGGGTTGCAAATTTTGGGGGTGGTGGCTGGGGAGGGCTAGGCCACTGGTAATTTCTTAAGTGATGTATATTTTGTCGAAAGAGATCTCGTGCTGCAAAGAAGTACTTACATAACCTACCAACCTATGGCAGCATCATGAAAGGAAAGTGCCCTCAGTCCAACTGAAAAAAGTTGAATCACCCGAGCAGAAGAAAAGGCAATCTTGACCGCCATAATGGTTATTGTGTTCAACCTCAATGAAGAATGCTGTCACAATGCTTACACTGTGCTGGTACTGGACATTCCTGAGTGGTTTCATGGGTGAACGCACACACACACTACTCTACTGAACTTGACTTAATCCAAGATACCCAACATAGGCCACTTACACATTGCACATAAGCATATGGCCTTGTGTCCATGAGTCCCATCCATTCCTGCCCGAAAACAACCAAACAAACACATCACTAGCCTAACAAACACAATACACTCAGTGTATGTACGAAACACACAAAATCTGAAGGTGGCCTTGCTAGGTGCCTCCACTACAACTACAGCCTGCCTTGTATTGAAATGCTTTTACTACCCTGTGGCCAGGATTTTGATCAAACTGATGACAGTACTGAGATGAATATCTATAGTACACCAATCTTTTGAATCTTTTTGTTGATGAACATCCTAAAACGCAGCTGAGAGGTAAGAAGATGCTAGCACAAAGTAATATACCACTCACAATACAGTCTCATAGCATTAACATCGTAGGAGCCTAACCTCAAGGTAAATGCAGGGGTGCACACCATAAATGTACAACTGCCTTTTTTGGTGCACCATCCGGTAAAAATGCAGTTTCCATCAGTTTTTTTTTAACAGGGAAAATGCAGCCACCTCAATTCCAATTAATATTGTACCCCATTATCTTAATTCATGAATGACTCTGTTTGAGTCATGTGACAATGTTTTTGTTACTGAATTGTTCAAGCCATGCAGAATTTCTATTGATCTTACCTTAAATATGAAATACTTTTGTTTGAATTATGCATGAATTTGAACAGGAAATAAGAGGAAATTTGCACAATTTAGTTGATGCATCCAAACAAATTGGGATGACTGCTCTTTCCCTTTAAGGAGTTGGAGTGCCCTTAATACCCTATGCAGAGGTTGGTTTGTAAAGCCAGGAATATGAGGAAATATTAAACTAGATCAGCACAGGCTTTCAAATGGACCCAGGTGAAATAGCAAGATAAAAGTAGAAACAGGAGTCTTAATAAAAGAGGACAAAAGTATAGGACTCTGTTCACCAAAATTAGGACTTTTGCCACCTTTCATTCATTCATACTTGGCCATATTGACAGCGTCATAATAGACTGTTTTAGATATTTTTTTTTGGTGATTTTTAAATACCATTTCATGCATTTCTTTTACATCAACAAAGAAGGATACAGTCAGAATTAGTAAGGTGAAGTACGATTTAAAGAAAAGAAAGTAGAAGAATTACGAGGAAGGTTCAAAAAGTAGAAGAAAGTAGCGTTTTAAAGGAAAAAGTATGAGAATAGGAGGAATTACAAAAAGTAGGATAAAGTAGAGTTTTGAAGGGAAAGTAGAATATGAGAAAGGTTCAGAAAGAAGGATAAGTAGGAGTCACTTGACAGCCTGTCTGCAAAGTAGGGTACCAAGCAGATTATCCAAGTATATTTTATGAGGTCATCCCAGTACACAAAGTTCTATTAAATCAACCTATATTCTGGGTATTTCTGTGGGATTGACTGGAATCAATCGATACTGACTGTAGGACATTCTGACTCCTGCATTTCTGAATGATTGCATCTTGAAACTAATAACATAAAGCTACTAAAGATACAGGATATGTGGTAAGATGCACATGTGCAATGGACATGCGAGTCCAACAGATCATTACTGGCTTAGTTTAGACATGGAAGGTAGGACTGTGCATAAAGAAAAACAGTAACCTCTATCCCCTGCAGTAACACATAATTAGGAGACAGCACTTTCAATTGAGGAAGGACCCATCCCCTCTCTTTGGAAACAATATTAGTCAACAGTTTCTAACTGTGAAGCAAAGAATGGACCAAGAAACAGACTTGTAGTGTGAGTACATTGTCATGAGTATGAGTACAAGTGTAATGTCTCTGGTTGAGTACATGTACAAAATTTTGCACTCAGCCCCAATTCATGACTTTAAGGATCTGTGAGTATGAGTATAAAGCCATTCTCACAAGTGTGAGTACATGTAATTGTGCAATAGCATGAGTACGATTACATACTCACTACACGTCTGCCGTGTAATGTGAGGGTGACTGTGTAGGCTACATGACTTTATTTGTGGAGCTATCATTGTAAGAAACAACCAGAAAGCCAAGAGGCTTAGTGATTCCTTGCCTGCAAGGTGTAATTTTAGTACCATGACTCCTAGCTCATGTTTGCCAGGTGTTCACTGCTTGACCTCTCATGACCTCAGGGGACCTTTGACCTCCACCAGAAATAATTGGAATCACCTACTCAATATGTATTTAGTAACATCCAGTGTTTTCGTTTACCCGAGCTCCCTGGTCTCAGACGCACGACAATCGGTCTAGACACTTGGAAGAAAATCCTGTGCGTCCCGTGAACGCTTGATGTTCAGCCTTATACGCACAAAAATTGTAGCTCTAAATGTTGCAAGATTTCTTGGCCAAAATATCCAAAATGTGCTACAATATACTGTACCGTACACTTGGAGTCAAAGTTCCTTTGAAGCTCCAAACCTGCCTATTTTCCAGCGAATTTTTCAATTTATGCCGCCATACTGCTGGAAGCAATATAATGTTGCCAATCATGGGATATGCTCCGTTTTGACGGAAGCTTGATACATATGCCTGTATGAAGAGTATCCATATCTTGTGCACGCACCTACGTATCTGTACAGGTTACAGTACAAGACTCTTGAAAATTTTGGAAACCCTTCAAACTTTGGGGGGACGCTCGAAATAGAAAGCTGAGAGTTTCGGGACTCTTGAGATTGTAAGGCTAATGACAACGCTGACATCCCTCACAGTTACCCTTTTTGAGAGGCTGTTTACAAGCAGAGCATCACAAACACACACAGACACATATACAAAACTAGGTCTAGGTACCCTAGGCTAGGCTAGGGCCTACCTAGACCTGCACTTCATTAGGCCTAACTTACGAAGTGATTAGTAGCCTATGTAGACCCTATGTGATGCAACATCTGAGGGTCCTACACTCCTACGAGAACCCACATTGCACAACCAGCGGAAACGAAACAGCCGCTAACACGAACTCACAGACCACAAACCACCATCTGTGGCAATCATACTGTACCTACAAACCTCTGTCAGGGCCTAGGCTTAAATGTACATAACCAACACACTTATAAAAACAACACAAACAGCAGTATAGGCCTACACTAGGCCTAACTTTAGGCCTAGAACCCATTCCATGCATACTTTACTACTTCTTCCAAAGTCTCTTCGACTCTCCAGTGAAGCGCCAAGGGGTGAAACCAAATGTTACTCTCGAAGTTCCTAACAGTAATGTTCAAAAAATGTCTAAAAATTCTGGTTTATAAAAGTGATCCTGTTTTTTTTAAACATCCTATCAAACTGCTAAATCTTGTTACAAGGATGGTCACACTACTGTATGCTAAAATAAATAGCAAGCACTGCTGATCAATTGTGACATAGCATACCCATAGGCCTAGCTATGGCTATGTTCATACAAGCACTTAGGGCCCCAAATATATATATTATGCCTATATTAGGCCTAACTTACACATGAAAAGTGTATTAGTAGCCTATGTAGGCCCTATATGATAGGATGTCTGTTGGTCCTATACTCCTACGAGAACCCATGTTGCAGCAGAACCAGTCGAACCCAAACAGTCGCTAAGTTGGTAACACAAACTCACATCGATCACAAACCTCTGTCAGGGCCTAGGCTTAAATGTAGGCTACATATCCAATACACTTCTTACAACACAACAAACAGCTGCTCAGTGCTGGCCTAGGCTACTGTAGTACATAGGCTAGGCCGAGCTTTAGGCCTTGGGTCTACTCCCTACTTTCCTACTTTTTCCCCAAGTCCCTTCCAATCTCTGGCAAAGGGGCGAAACAAACGTGACTCTTGAAGTTCATAACAGTAACGATAGTGTTCAAAAAATATCTTTAAATTTTGGTTCAGCCTATAGGCCTACAACTTACAAGTGATCTTGGTTTGTTTTTCAAATATTCCATCAAACTGCTAAATCTTTCATTGTGAATGGTCTAGGCCTAGTTCAGGGAACAAACATGACAGGTATCTGCCATTACCTAGTCTAACCCTATCTGCCAGTGGCAAGTCGGGGAAGTAATATTAGACCTCCTTATTGATTTGTTTGCTTTGTGGTTTCCTCCTCACAACGGTTGAGGAGGCTCTCCCCATTCAGGCCCAGCACAGCTATTCAGTGTGTCATGCATGAGTGACTTTCAACAATACAAGCTCTCAGGAATCAAGATGAGGTTCATGCCTGCCAGGAAGTTGAGCTGCAAAATTTATTTGCTAAGAGGATTAGTTGTGGTTAGAGTTTTTCTCAATCCTGGCTAATGGACATTCCCCCTAATGAAATGTATGTGAGACTGAGAACTATAGGCCTGCACTACATTAGGCCTAATATGAAAAGTATAGGCTAGGCCCTAGGCCTAGTAGCATATGTACGGCTTGTTGATCGTATTTTGGCCTACTACGATTCGGCTGCGCTAATATGAAAAGTACAGGTTAGGCCTAGTACTAGTAGCCTTGGCCTAGCTCTAGGCTCGTGGGCCTAGGGTGCCTTGTTGGTAACACCAGCTCACATCCATCAAAAACCTCTGTGAAAGGGTAGGCCTAGGCCTATACCTAAACTGGATATCCAACACACTTCTTAAAACGCAACAAGCAGCAGAAGGCCTAGGCTAGACTAGTACTGCATTACCTAGGCTAGGCTAGGCCTAACTTTACGTTTAGGCCTAGGCTAGGGTCTACTCCGTACTGTACTGTACGTAGGCCTAGGCCTTAGTCTAGTCTTCAGTCTTCAGGTTGTTCCAAAGTCCCTTTGACTCTCTGGTGAAGAGCCAAGGGGCGAGACCAAACAATACTCCCGAAGGTCTGTTCCGTAAAGGAGCTACGAATACGAAAACAGACCAACTTCTCGAAGGCCTAGGCCTAAGCCTGTATATTCTTGAAAAAGAACAAATAGGGCCTAGGCCTACTGCACATGATCCTAGTGTCGAAAGGCTGTAAATGTATGCATCCATTCAGGTCGTAAAGTGGTGAATCACTGCATTATTTTTTCTGCAGTACGGAGTAGCAGACAACATGTTGAGCTACCTGTGCTGCAGAAAAAAAGACAGGTGAATTCACCTGTCAAATGGAAGTTGCAACGCAGCATATGTACGGCTTGTTGAACGTATTTACTACGATTCAGCTGCGCTAGCTACAGATGTAAAGTGACTGTACTGTACTGTACTGTACCTTGAGTCGGTCGGTACCTTGAGTCGGTCACTACACACAAAACGTATACCACACAGACTTTACACAACAATTTTTAGGTGATCGACAGGGGTACCACCATGCAACTGTACGTACCTTGTACGCAATCCTTTTACACGTACGTATGTACTGTGCTTACAGATATCTTTATAAAGCAGCATAACGGATACGGATGTCCATGGGTACGATTAAGTTTTAGGGGTTTTAGAGCGCGTGTAGTGAGTCTACATAGATTGTTATGACGTCATTTGATGTGAATGGTCCATCTAGGCTACCGTAGAATGACCTTTAGAAAATGCCAATTTTGAGCTCAAATGACTTTTATTATCCATGAAATTTTTAGGGTAAATAGGCACAAAATAAAAGCAAGCTACACTGCAAGTTTTAAGTTGAACCAAGTTTTACACTCACAGATATTCTGCTTGAAAGATTTTGAACCTTTTGACCTCTGGTGACCCCAAATGACCTTTGACCTTTACCAAAAACAATAGGGATCATCTTTCTCATATGGGCCATGCACATGCCAAGTATGAAATTCTTGGAAGTTACACAACTTGAGATAGAGTGTTTACAAGCAATTTCCAAGATATTTACCATTTGACCTCTGGTGACCCCAAATGACCTTTGACTTCCACCAAAAACAATAGGGATCATCTACTCATTATGGGCAACCTACCTGCCAAGTATGAGATCCCTCACAGTTAACCTTCTTGAGATATCATGTTTACAAGGTTTTGACCTTTTGACCTCTTGTGACCCCAAATGACCTTTGACCTCCACCAAAAACAATAGGGATCATCTACTCCATATAGGGCATCCACCTGCCACATACGAGACCCCTCGGAGTTACCCTTCTTGAGATATCGTGTTTACAAGCAAAGCGTCACATACACACACACCCACATACACACACACATACACACACACACAACATCACCATCGCATAGATTCCTTGCCTGCCTTCGGCAAGGAATCAAAAATGTTCCTTTTAGGGTATATGTTTAACAAGCAATGCATAGTGAATTGTGTAGTGCAGATAAACTACATAGACTGACCACTAACTCGGTCACATTTTTACACGCATTTGGCTCTTTGATATAATCGCTTTGTCGTGAGATTTGAAAAATTTTGGTTGCATTTACAACAGATTTTGTCACAATGTTCAGTCCTGATGGAAGATAATTCCTGTGTAGAACTAAGATAATTAACATCTTGTCATAATATGCCCATAAGTTAGCAGACATTACAAACTCACATTCTGATGAATCTCATTGGTTCAATTTCTTCCTAATCAAAGAACCAGCTGGCACATGTATATGATATCTTGTGATGTGGCTCTTGCTGTCATATTCTGAGTCAGGAGAATGGGTATAACATGCTACTTCTTCCACAGCTCATACTTCTTCCAAAGCTCATGAAGTTGTTCTGGTGACACGTTACCACCAGTTAACACAATAACAACCTTCTTGCCTTCGACATCAGGAATTTTATTAAACATGAGGGCAGCAAAGGCAGCTGCTCCTGATGGCTCTACAACCAGACCACGTTCATAGAGGTGTTTCATGGCTTGGAGAATTTCATCATCACTGACCAGAATAACGCCCTCTGTAAAGGCCTTGCAGTGTTTGAAGTTATGTTTACCTGAATGGGTAAAAAAAAAATAGGTTTCCCATTACATTCACTTTCATATCCTAGCAGATTAAATTGTAGTAGTGGATTTGGATTGATCTGATGTGTTAAGATTTAGGACTAACTCTTTTAGGTCCATTTGGAACCCATACCAGAGTTGGTAATGGATAAACTCTCATGACTAGGGTTGGATCATTCATGCGTATTAATATCAGGTATTGGCCAATATTCTTCATTGGTATTGGTAAACAGTACCAATACTACCTAAGCCATACTTGTGGTGGTTATTCTTCATAAATATGTTACATTACTACATTATGTTTGATTATATGTAGCAGTATTTTACCTCATGCAAATGACACAGCACTTAGAGGTAGTACCCAATAGCATGCAGTTTAGAGTACAGTATGCTCACTTCTCATACATCAGTATCGGATTACGATCGGTCGATATCGAGAACTGGTGCATCTGTAATATTGGCTACTAGTATTATGCTGGTACTACCCTTCTAATAATGTCAGCAGTGGCAGATCATAGAATTTTTAGGAGGTTGCTCCTCACGGAGAGAGTGAGATGCAAGTTATTTCTAGATGGTCTGCTAAACACAATTAAGTAAAAGATACAAATTTTCATAAAGCATCGCCCTTCCATGAGGAAAACTAGCCCGATGCTGTCCATATAGTGCCTTCACGGTTGATTAAGTCAAGTGTAAATAATGCTCACATGTCCCACTGACAACACTGCTCATTGACTGACTACACTGAGATAACAGCACAAAGCTACCTTATGTAGTCACAGTATAGCCTCCTGGAGAAGAGTCTTCTGGCACCCTATCTGCAATTTCATGGTCCACTGGGCCAGGGAGGTGTTATCTTAATGTGCAATTAATGAAGTAGAAATACCCTGAAAAAGGCCCAGAAATCAGGGTCTTTGGAGTATCGGAGAAGTTTGCCTAATGTCTATTGGCAACACCTACAAGTCACCAAGTTCAGGGAAAAAGTGAAGTACAGACGTGCACGCATACCCAAGAGACTAATCCATTGAAATCAGGCAGTGAAGGCTCTAGTGCATGTTGTGTGTATATTTGTGTATAGCCCACACTGCAAGTGACACATGCAAGGTTGTAGCCTGTGAAATATATATAGGCATTCCACAGGTATTCTCAAAAATGGTTAAGTAAACAAAGATGATGTAAAATTTAATGGGTCATAGCTTACACAGGTATGGTGACCATTTCCAAATTTCCAAATGGGAGGACATGACAGTCTTCAGCCATGTTATGTCCGATCACTGCCACACCAAAGCGTTATGGACACAGATGCATTACATGCACACCAGGTTACACATCATACTTTTTATAATCAAACTGACTGCACATGTAGGATTATAATATGTAGGCTGCGAATGTGACTGATGAGTACTGCTCATATTTTGAGATGTATCCACGATTTTCTTGTTTTTCATGTCCAGATATTGTATGTGATTGGAATGAATTTATTCGTTATTGGTTTTCGTTCAAAATTTGCAGGTTTTGTCACTGTGACCTCACAAACCTTCAAAAAGGAGGGCAAATCAACATCCGGCGTAACATAACGCTGTATGGAGGACAGGCTACTGCAAAGCCAGACAATCCGGCTAAAAGTAAGACAAAAGGCCACCCTACACATGGGTCATATTATCAAGCTTTGAAATGTGAATATACATTTTGGTGATATCAGAAAAAGGTGACAACATGACCTGTATGTCTACCTTTTTGAATTGCATGTGCAATAAAGCATCACTGCTATGCATTTAAAATGCAAAACAATGCAATTTGTCAATTTCTGTTGCAAACCTCAAAATTTTGACCTTCAATTTACAATTTCAATAACATGACTTATGCTAAAAAGGAACTTCTGTTCATGTGAAATTTACCAGATCTACACAATGACAACTACTGTTTCTAAGACCCTTGCCTGATGTCAGGAACTGCAGTCCCTTAGATCGAAGGTTGACCAGGCCGAAGATCTAAGTGATCTAAATCCCACCCCTAATCCTATCTGAGGCTTATGCTCATCCTAATCCTGAACCTAATTCTGCATTTAACCAGAATCCTAAACTCAATCCTAAATCCACCCGAAGTAGATTTTCGGTTAAACAAATCTTCGGTCTAGTGAACCTCGATCTGATCTAGTGAACCTTCAGTCTAGTAGGTATCCCTGGTTGGCAGAATTGCTTACCTGCAAATGGAGGAGAAAGACCAGAAGCAACAGAATGTGAATTGGGTAAGGAAGCAGCTTCCCCTTTCTGGAAACTTAGATACATAGCATTGGCTGTGAAAGTAAGAAATAAGATAGGAATACCAACATCATAGTTTTTAATCAAAGTGATTCAAAAATGTTTCTGTTCAAAATGAATCTTAAAAGGAGGGTTTAAGCACAAATTTACTTTTTGTATGTGAAAGAGGAACTAAATCTATGCATTTTGGTGAAACTTTCTTTCAGATCGGACTTGTATTACTTGAGATATCAGCAAAAGAAGTTACAACATTTGTGACCCAAAGGCAAGTCGAAGTTATATTAGTAGGCAGCTCCCTGATATCAAGTTTCAAGTTTCAAGTTTCAAGTTTATTTCTACCATTTCACATACAACAAGAATAAATTATTTTACATAATTAAGTGTAAAATCAAAAGTACAGTATGCATAAGTGGAGACAGATCCTTAAGAAAGTCATGATAAAGTAATATGCAGCTGTAGTAATCAGATCATACAGATTATTAAAATGTGATAGGGTAGAGGAACCAGAATAAGCAGAGCTTTTCAAGTCTGGTCCCTTCTAAGAGAAAGAGAGGGAAAAAGAAAAAAAAACAATTGGTATAGAACAAAAACAACAACAAAAGAACATAGAATAGGTACAGTGAGAAAATAGGTGTGGAACAAATTATGCACAAATATAACTCAATTCCATCTGTCTGTAAAGTCATATAAATATATATAGACATTTACAAAAGCATGATTACACTCAAAACATTCCTGTAACTACAAAAATATTTCCTTAAGCAGAATACGAGCATTGGGCCAATATATAATTGAAAACACTAGCTAAGTTTGAGTACTGAAGTTTGAATATAACGCTTGAGAGATGTTTTAAAATGATGCAGGGATTTTGAATCCTTTATATTACTTGGAAGAGAGTTCCAGAGGAAAACTCCACGACTGCGAATTTGTGATTGGTTAAGTTTTGTCCTGGAGAAGTCTACATGTATGGAGTCTTTTGAGCGAGTATTATAATTATGGAAGTCGCAGTTGTATGAAAAAAACGTATCAAAGCTTTCCGGTAAAAGTCTGTGATGAAATTTATACATAAAGATCCCAACTTGATAGCTGTAAAGATCGAAAATATTTAAAATATTGGAGTCCGTAAACAAGGGAGTACAATGAGTGTTGTATGGGACACTATGGATGTTTCTAATAATCTTCTTTTGCAAAATATAGACATTACTTAAAAAAGTCTTGTGAGCATTTCCCCAGAGTAATAAGCTATAATTAAGATGAGGAAGAATCAGAGCATTATAAATCAATATGAGTACACTTTTGGGAATAAAGTTCTTGGTTTTATAGATAATACCATTTACACGGGCTATTGTTTTAGTAACATAAGAAATGTGTTCTTTCCAGTTCAGTTTATTGTCAATTAAGATTCCCAAAAATTTTGTGTATGATGACGGCTTAATAAAGGTGCCTCCAAGACTTAAACAAACATTTGAATCGTCGTGTCTTTTGTTGTCGAAAATAAGTAGTTTCGTTTTCTTAATATTTAAGGATAACTTATTTGCATTGAGCCAATGTAAAATTTTGGTGAATTCCTCCTCTGCCTGTAGAATTACATCATTTAGGTTCTTATCTTGAAAAAGAATTGTTGTGTCGTCTGCGAAAAGAATAAAATCTGACACTTCGGATGCAGAATGAATGTTGTTTATATATAAAAGGAAAAGCAATGGACCAAGGATGGATCCTTGGGGGACACCTACATTGCAATATAATTTATATGAGGACATACCATTATAATGAACGTACTGGACTCTGTTTTTCAAGTAACTTTCGATCCAAGTATATGAGACTCCTCGAAAACCATAAGCAAACAGTTTGTTTAACAGAATAGAGTGGTCAATTGTATCAAATGCCTTTGAAAGATCAATGAAAATTCCTATTGCTGAAAGTTTATTGTCTAAAGCTGTAGAAACTTTGTCTACTAGATTAACAGCAGCCATGTCGGTTGAATAACCTTTGCGAAAGCCATACTGAAAAGACGTAAGAATATTATGCTTAGGAATAAAACTGGAAATCCTATTGTACATTAAATGTTCGAAAAGTTTAGAAACAGAGGGTAAAAGAGAAACCGGCCTATAGTTAGAGAACTGCTGTTTGTCCCCAGATTTGAAAATGGGAATTATCTTTGCAATTTTAAGTTCGGAGGGGAAGACACCATTGGAGAAGGAAAGATTCATAATATGCGAAATAGGAGAAGCAACAACATCGCCAACATGTTTCAGAACCTTATTTGAAATGCCATCACAACCAGGACTTTTCCCACTTTTCAAATCGTTAATAGAACTGAGAACCTCATCAGAGTCTGTTGGGAAAATGACAAGGGATTCACTATTGAAGTCAAGACCTTTAAGAGGATTAACGTGACTGGTTGGAAGTTTATCAGAGAGGTTCTGAGCAACTGATGCAAAATACTCGTTAAATCCGTTACATACAGCATAATTGTCATTGATTACTTCATCATTGCAAACAAAAGTAGCATTAATTCCATCACTCTTTTTCGTCCCAATAACATTGTTTAAAATTTCCCAAATTTTACCACTATCGTTTCTATGGAGAGATAAAAGGTTAGCATAATACATTTTCTTGGCATTCTTAATAACTGATGTTAGAATGTTCCTATATTTGGTGTAAGCTACCTTATGGTCGGTTGAGAAGCTCCTTTTGAACCTAGCAAATAAGAGATTTTTCTTACGAATAGACTTAAAAATACCAGTTGTAAGCCAAGGTGACTTAGAATTATTTATCTTATGATTGAGTTTAATTAACGGACAACAACGCTGGTATACATTCAATATGATTTCAGAGAACTTGGAGTAAGCAGAATCTGCATCAAGATCATTGGTAACAATCGTCCAATCAATTAATGACAACTCAGTACGAAGTTTAGCCATGTTCTTATAACATGTGTTGTTAATATAAGTTACACTCTTAAGGTGATTACGTTTTAAAAGAAGATTATCACTAAAGGCAAAGATTGGATAGTGATCGGAAATTTCCGATATCATGATACCACTCCGCACATAGACACGATCACAATTTGTAAAAATGTTGTCAATTAATGTTGAAGAGGTCTCACTGATTCTTGTGCTCTTATCGATCGTTGGATAAAAAGCATATGAGTGTAAAGTATTTAAGAAAGCTTCAGCCGAAGGAGAGGAAGGTGATTTTAAAAGGTCAATATTGAAGTCACCAGCTACAAAGCATGTTTTGTTCTCACCTGATATAACTTCTAGGCAGTTGCTTATATTCTGATTGAAAGAATAGAAATCACCATCAGGAGGTTTGTACACGACACCAATAATAGTGTTACTACGATTTTCACTCAAAACCTCAATAAAAATAGTTTCTGTTTTATCCTTGAACAAAACACACTTCCTCACATTCAAGGAATCAGCAAAAGCTGTAAGTGTCGAAGTGCACCATACAACATATCAATTTATCTCCTCTGTAACTGCAGTTTAAACTGTTAGCCAACATTGAGCCTATAGGCCTAATCTTTTCTAGGCAGAAGCCACTGCTACTTGCATGGTTAGTAGTCAGTCAAATGTGAACTTTAATATTGGCATGGAATAGTCCATTTGACAACCTCTTGGACTTCCTCCCACATGCAATTATCCCTTCTGTAATGTTAACTGCAAGTTAAAATGTTACTTAATATTGAGCCAAATATTTGCTAGGCAGCAATTGCTAATAGGTGCATGGTCAGTCAGTCAAATGTGACTTTAATATTGGCCATAGGATATCTCAATTTGCCCCCTCCCCCACCACATAAAATTATCTCTTCTGTATTAATCAAAACTGCAGTTTGAGAAGTTATCAATGTTTAGCCAAGTTATTGGTAGGAAGTAGCCTGCAAAGTTGGACGCAAGCTTTGTACAGTTATGAAAGTCAGCAAAGTGAGCAAGTTATGGAGCTACTAATGCACCAGCTAATTCAGAAAACATTTTACCATCAGACTGATGTCTGGTTTGGTTCAAATGGTTGGACAGGTCAGGCAATACTGGGACTGGTCGATTTGAGGGCTGAATGATATTTCTTCAAGGATCAACCCATTAGCCTGACTTTGGCATATGATGTCAGCTGGATAATTTGAATATGTTAGTCCTTCCTCTGATGAATGTCTATACCACTGATAATTTGACATCAAACCAATTTGCAAGCAGAAATGCAGCAGATGTTGGTAAGATCTAGAAGCTGACCCCAACAGACATTGAAATGATGGCAAAAAAATGTTCACCAGGAACATCTGTGCATCCAGGCTATTATGAGTGAACAGCTTTCTGTTGGGAATAGTGCAATACAGTTTAACTTTTGTAAAGGAAGCAGTTGTAAATTTTGCTAGAGTAACAACCAAAAAGCTAAAAGGTTTAGTGACTCTTACCCAGTTGGATATAATTTTAGTGTTACTGTGGTTTAAGTTGACAATTAAGTTATGAAGTTATTGTGCTTAAATGGAAGAAGTTAAAAATTCCATAGATGGAACAGCTTTATACTGTATAATGTTCAAATGGTCATAAATGAGCTTCTTGCTTTTAATGACTGGCATTATGCATTACAATGATTACATGGTAGATATTTGATCCAAACATGTTTCATACTTGATATATCATGTTTAGTAGGTTTACACAGCTGGACCTCTGGTGACATAGGATGACCTTTCATCTCTCCTAAATAAAATATTGTAGATATTATACACTGAATATTGAGCACTCTCATGCCACATATTAATTCATTCATGTTTTTATTTTTGAGGTATGATGTTAGCATGATGAGGTATGATGATAGCATGTGGATGCCCCATACTGATTACAGGAACCCTTTGCTTTTGGCAGAGGTCAAAGTTCATTTGGAATCACTTGAGGCTGTGTGGTGAAAACCTTGTAAATATGATATCTCACAGGACAAATCTTGGTGGATTTCTCTGTTGGCATATGGATACCCCCCACATTGCATTCAATAATTCATTTGTTTTTGACGGTGGTCAATGGTCATTTGAGGTCAAAAGTGTTCAAACTGAGAAAACCTTGTATATAACTGTGACAGATCTAATCTGTACCATGTGACGGACCCATGTTATTTACAATAACCCCCTTTGGAAAATTGTCAAAAGATTGCAAAACATGATATATCAGGAAGGATGGATAAACCTCAGTGCAACAAAGCATTCCCTTTTGGTGAGCTAGGGATCACGAAGCCTTTGAGCTTCTGGATAGTGAGATAGCCAGTAGCTGTCTCTATAGACCTATGCATATGACATCACAGAACAGAACAGAAAGTGTGTCCCCCACTGGAGACAAGTGCGTATCATTGCAACTTATGCCAACAAATGCAGACAATGCAGACAGCATTTTGAAACACTGGTTCATGATCTGTTAAAGTCATAATTGTGGCAGTGCATATCATTGGCAAATTGGATAATTTAATGTGTAAATGCAGACAGCTGATTAATGTACCAGTCAGATACTTGCGTAGTCTTCTGAGGGCACTTGTGAAGTCATGTCTTGCATGCAGTGTGCTTCATTGTTCGCCACCAAAATGGTGTCACGTGACATCAATGCATAAGTTCTAAAGGGAACTAGAAGAGTGGACTAGGTGAACTGAAAGAGATAGTCAATGTAGTAATAGCTCAGTACCTTCCGGACTTACCACTTGTCCAAGATTAACAAAGGTTCACTACACCAAAGATTTGGAAAATCTACTTAGGTGTAGAGCTAGCATTAAATTCTGGCTTACATACACAATAAGGATCAGGAAAAGCATAAGGATTAACTTAGGTAAATAGGTTATTCTTGGGATTAGCCCTTGAGTAAAGATCTTCAGTCTAGTGGGCCTTCGATCTAGTGGGCCCTACTCATGAAACTATCAGAGGCTCAGTGTGTGGGTTATGTGTCCAAAATGGAGGGGGGGGGGGACTACTTGAAATGGGTCTTCCTGCTGTCAAACAGACACCCCAAAAAAGGAATTACCTTTGCTTTCCCCATCTATATGCCTATGTGACTTGCAAATAACACAAACCTGACACTCTGACACCTCTAAAAGTTGGAAACCTACCAGTTTCTGGTTCAACACAGTAAAGCCTTGTGTTAGTGTTTCCAGAGAGTTTAACCGCTGCAGATATTCCTGACACGAGACCTCCTCCCCCACAACAAACTGCTATCACATCTGGATCAGGGAGGTCTTCCAAAATTTCTATCCCAGCACTAGTACGAAGAGGAAAAAAGAAAAGAATACTGCTGGAATCACAGTATGCAGACACATGTAACAATGACCTATGACCTTGAGTAAAGTAACAGAAAAATAGTTTCAATTTTCCAGACCATATGCCAGTTTTCCAGACTAACCATGCAAAGTTCAAGGACTGAAAACTACACCTCAAATTCCAAACATTTTCAAAAGAGTTCTCAATCTTCACTACTGCACTGGAATCCTCTTTTTAGCAGGATCCTACCTTGAAAATGCTGCCCACATCTATGAATCCTAGTTTGGAAGTCACAGATTTCAGTTTACTTCCATGAAAGATCCTCTTAAATGGGGTTTATACTTTGTTAAGTTTACCATGCAGGTCTGTGTCATGATTGTGGGTTGGCACCCTGATTGTGGGTTGGCCCAATGAAAGTTCCTTACTTGGATGTTTTAGCAATGCAGACACCAACCTTCCACGGTTCCACCTTGCCAGTTCCTAACTTGAAGGTATCTACCATGCAATGTCTAGCTACCGTACCTTGCAGCTTTCTCCCATACACATACTAACCTAAGTTGCATGTTTATACCTGGACCGCGTGTTTGGTCTAGCGGTAGAGCATCCGCCTCTCACGCGGAAGGCCCGGGTTCGATTCCCAGGTGAGTCATACCAAAGACTCTAAAAATGGAACCTACTGCCATTGTGCGTGATGCTCCGCATAAGCAATGGAGTAGGGAAAACACGCCAGTGAGCCACAACTGGAAAAAAGGCCGTGGCCGGCTTGACTTGAACCAATTGGTTGGAAACTGGGCCGTAAAACTCTATCTAACTAACTGCATGTTTATACCATGCAAGTTCTAACCTTGCATTTTTTCTAACAAGTCGTTCGCTGTGGATTCTTACCATGGAAATTCCCCAAAGTGTACCTGAAGTCTAGAATTACATGAATATGTATTTTAGAGGTTGGAAAATCTTATTAATTCAACTGCCATCTTCCTACTGTAGCTCATTCTGTTGCTGAGATATAAAATGTTGAAAAATATTCACTTAATTTGAAGAAGTCAATTGTGCAATAATTTGTGATGTTCTTGTACAATTCACATAACCCGCTTTTGTTTTCTTCTGAAATGAAAATGTTTATGTAAACGTGAAAAATTTACTGTTTTCTTGCATAGCATACAGTACTGTACATGTACAGAAAGGACTTACAGTATATAGCCAAGTTAGCCAATAACAGTAAGGCATCGATCATATTTGGCACAAGGTGCAGTGGCTTTCGAAAAAACAAAGAAAAACGAAGATGGTAATTTAAGTAGTACAAGAATGACATCACAAGTTACTATGCAATCTACCATTTAAAATTGAGTGAATAAGCTTCAATATTTTATATCTCAGCTCAGGAATGTCCAGTAAAAATGAGAGTTGGACCAGCTGGATTCATTTTTCAAGCTTTGTAACATATATTTTTAAATTTTAGACTTTAGATACACTTTAAACTCATCAGTTCCTGCCATGTAGGTTCCTTCTAATCATGTTTCCACAAGCTAGGTTTTCACTTTGTAGTTTCCCTTCCTGCTGATACCTTCCTCTCAAACAACTGTGCATCCTTCCACCATGCATGACAATTGATTTGCTATGCAAACCACTATTTCTCACAGGCTAACTCCTACTGTACAAACACAACATGCATGCTTCCTTACCTCTCTTCACAATGTAACCTATGTGTACAGGACTATGCCCAACTGGGGGCAAGGGGGTGGAGGGGGCAGTCAACATTTGTCTGAAAATTTAATGCATATTTTACTCGAAGGGCACATAAATTTTGTCTGAAAATAGCAAATTTTCCTCCAGAATGGGAAAGAGGCTGCATACCTACAAGGCTCCTCCTTTCCCCTCCCCCCTGCCTCATACAACTTTGCATGTAGGTTCCTTTAATGAAGTGAGAGTGTTGTGCCTATCGCATATTAAGTTGTTGGACGTGTAATCCAAGGATTGCCAGTGTGACACCCACCTGGGTCATTATGTTGTGTCCTTGCAGAATGCTTTACTATCAATTACTTTTCTCCACACAGGGGTTGAATGGGTACCTGTGAGGTACATTGTCACTGGGTCTGCCATAAAAGCTCCTGCTGCACAGAAGGGATTTTATCTTTGCCGCTGATTTTGCCATTACTAATATGATGCACCTTCTGAGAGCTCAAAATCCAGCATGTGCCTATCTGACTTAGTTTATTACAGCATGAGTCATCCTCTCACACCTAGCTCTCCCTCTCTTTTCTGCACTGAAAAGGTTGTGCAGTGGTGCATATCTAATCTCAAACAATAGTGTCTGTAGTATACCTTACAAGCCAAGTACTTCTACTGGTTGATAAGAAAGTTAAGTGCCTTGGAAGCTTGTTTGCTCAAGAGATTTAAGTACAGATAAAAACTCTGGGGATAGGTGGAGAGAGCTACAGAGGTGCAACATATGGCCAATGGGTCCTCTAGCGACATCTCCAGAATGACTTATCTTCGAGCACGGGTAATATGTGCTGTGCCTTTAATTAGGATTACCCAGAATATTGGTGCAGTAAAATTGCAAATATTATTATTTTTATTATTTACCTTGCATGTCCTGCAATAAGATCCAGGTCATCAAAAGGGTGAAGGTAATGCATACCTTCCTCCTTCACATGACGGTCAACTGTTGGTTGCAATTCTGATGTAGGCATCCTCTCAACAGTAGCTCCATAACTCTGTTTAAAAGCAACAAAATTACTTGAATTAATTATGAAAGGTTGTTACATTAATTATTTAACTCTTTATGGAACAAATATGAGCAGTTCTTTATTAGTTTCCTGCTTTTCTGCATCTAAAAATTGCAAGTTTTCAGAATTAATGTTTGAGGGAAAATGGAGCACACAGATGAAAGAAATTCACATAATCTGTTCACACATCATGAGAGGAAAGTGTCCTTAGCTCAACTGATAATGGTGAATCACCCAAGCAGAAAAAAAGGAAATCTTGACAGCCACAGTTGTTACTGTGTTCAGAGTCATGGAAGAATGCTGTCACACTGCTTCCTTTGTGTTGGTCACCACGGTCCGCAATAGCCATATCGCATCACAGATTTGCAATGCAAATGAGCAAAGTAGTGATACAAAATTGAAAAAAATAACTGTTAATTACTATACAAAATAAAAAATGCATAGCAGTTTTGCTATGCCATGAGGGTTACAAGCCCCATACTAGAACTGCTCACACCTTTGTGCTTGCTGCCAAGGGTGAATAAACACCAAGTAGCTTAATCCTTTTAGAATAGCAGCTAGGTTTACTTAACAAGTTAAGTAGCCTGCACTTGGGCACTTACTTTATGCCCACCAAACAAAAGGGCTTATTCACTTGACCACCATTCTGTTTACTGAAGGGTAAGTAATGACAGGTAAGAGAGATAACTGTTTGTTTGCTAACAGGAATCTTAGCTTCAGAAATCCGCTGAGAGGAGGAAATTTTTGGAGGATTTAGTATCGGGGCTGAGAGCAGCATGGCAAAACAAAATCCTTAATGCGGACCCTGCAGTGGTCACTGGACATTTCCTAAGCAGCTTCATGGGTGAATGCATACACACAATACTCTATTGAACTTGACTTTATCCAAGGTACCTGCCATATGCCTACTATGGTGGGGAGTAAATTTTAAAAGTATAGCTATAAAGGGCATTTTCCCAGCATGACTAAATCATTTGGAAACATCAGCTGAGCATGTAAAATTGCATTAAAAATTTTGTAAATCTCATTACAAATTAACAAAGCTATGCAAAATAATCTATACTTCAGTTTTTCCTGTAGAAACTCAGAAAGGGACTCTGAATGTGTTGTCTGTGGAACCACTATACTGTGTAACGGTCATCTGCATCTAAATGACCTGCACATGTCTGTGACCAGTCAAAGTGACTTTATACATGATAACTTCAGCACACTTTGTATTTGTCTCCTTTTTGACAAAAGGTGCACGATCACTAACTTCAGGGATCTTACTGCAAGTACTAGGGCAACCAGATCTTTAATTGTAATAGTGGATGAAGTATGCACAGTAGTTCTAGTCACTGAGGTGGGTATGTGTGGGGAAGATGCAAAACTTCTGGGTACAGGGAAATATTGTGCTTGTGGAACAGAAATTTTGATAGGCTTTCAACTAGCTATGATTTAAAGACATATAATGAAAGGCTATTCAAAACATGGCGGCTAAATCTACACAGCTATAAAGAATTTTATACTAGTAGTTGTAGTTGTAGTTAATGACACTAGCGAAAGAAGGGGTTGAGCTAGCCAGAGGCTAGCGGACTTATGTATTTGTCAAGCCCTTGATGCAACATTCATTACTCTTGTCGTGTGTAAAATTTTTAAGGAGGCAAAGTTTTCGCCAGAAATTGGTAATACCGGATGGTTTTGGACTGATAAATGCTACTTTCTGTGTGAGTCATGTTGATTCAGTGTTAACACCATATCCTTTTTATCACGTATCTAATCTTTCATTTGCTGAGATTTACTCAAGCACTGACTGCTGCCATCAAATTTTTTAACCCCTTTGTAGCTAGTCTTGCCAAATTACCCTGGTATAGAGGGATTACAATGACATCAAGTGATCGCTCATCTCTTTGGTTTTGAAGTCCAAGATCTAGTGTCTCTTTGGTTTTGGAGGGCACGCATCCATTGTGTCACTGTTGTATCTACAGTTATTCTGTGTGCATGTGATGTAAATACACTTACTGGATGTTTGGCCCTTCAGTGCCTGGGAATCCTCGTGACATCACATGAAATCCCTCTATAGCAGATATTAAAGCTAACACTTGCACACAAATTTAAAAGCTACAGTTGTACTCTGAAAACAGCTTGGAGGGGAAAGATACCATTCATTTTCTGACTGTGAAAAGAAACAAAGTTATGTTTACAAATGCTTTTATACTGCACAGTCCTTTTTATGCAACTATAACTGAACTATACTACGTAATATAGGATTCACCTCCATGAGAGTTGTACGATCCATTGGAGCGGTATCAGGGGTAAGGACTCTTGCTTTCAAGCCAAGTTTGCTGCAGGCAAAAACCATAGCCCTTCCATAATTCCCAGCAGACATGGTGATAACCTCTTTTTGTCCATTTCTGACAGCTTGTGGAATATGAGCAATTTGATTGGCCAGTCCTCTAACTTTAAAGGAACCTAATGAGGAAGCATAATATTTCACCATCTATTCATTGCTGAACTAGACAGTCACAAGATTTATTGTTAAGCAATGGTTCCTGGAAGACTCTCTCCCCCACCCCCACATGATTCTCCCCAGACGATTTTCCCGGACCAACTTCCTCTTACATGACACTCTGCACCCGGAATTACACCCAAACAGATCCCACCCCAGACAATAACCACATGCAAAATTCCCATCCTGAACAATTCTGAAGTTTTCTTTGATGGAAGATGTCTTGAAGGGTAATTGCCATGGTTGAGAACAAGCATAGCAGCATGTCCAGTAACTTTAGTATACTGTACAATGCATGCTGGGAAGGAAAGTGTGTCATCACAGAGACTGATTGTTCCAGTCTTTCATTGTGTACAAGCATGCATTGTTTTCAAAATTAAAATCATAGTTCTCTTCACATCAATTTCTGAGAAAGCTCCTTTTGAAAGAAAATTTCTTTTGAAGTGAATCTCTTAAACTTGTACCAAAAAGGTTGAATAGTATGAAGTTTTATTGCAGAATAAAGTGAAAACAGTTGCTTGAAGCATTTGTTTCTGTGCTAAAACATCCACAGACTTGATCTGTGGTAAAACAAAATCCCTGGATTATGAATTTACAAATTCCCTTATTGTCTAGGTGCAAATTGTCCAGGTGGGCGTTGTCCAGTCATGTTACGCAGCATATACGTGCAAGTTCATGAATGGGACCTCTCAGTCACACTTTTACAAGTTGCAATTCTTTCAGGGTTCTTTGGGCTGATCTTAAGGTACATAGGATATAACATGAACTATTGTTGAAAAGTTTCATACAGCTATGAAATCATCTTGGGAAAAAAATAGACTAGTTAAGGTTCACACTGAAAAACATCTCTCTGTCACAGAAAGTTTTTGTCACTACCCTGACTCAAAATTTTCAAGTCTAACCTATTGTGTGCAACTGATTTTCCAGACAAGAAGTGTAAACTGTTCCATTGTAATCATCCTTAATTTCTTAACCTCTACAAGCATTCAGTTCTAATGCTGAAGATTTTATCACTGACCCCACAATTTGAGGAAATATGTAAAATTCAGGGACTCAAACCTTTCAGCCCAGTGTGAAACCTGCCTGAACCAGAAAGTGACAATTGCTCTGTTTAAAATTTAGAATAACATGCAACTAAGCCAATGTAATATTTTTATTTAATGACTCAAAAGATACCTGTAATTTGAGTATTTTCTAGTTTCAGAAACAATTCCATATGAGGGCTTTCTAGGAAGCGCTTCTGCACATGTTGGAGTAGTGGAGTCCTGGTGCAGAGAAAACTGCTCTGAACTTCTTTATAAGCTGACTGGATCTCGGCTAATGTGACCAGCTTTCCATCAAGACCAGCTACATCAGTATCCATTTTTATCTTCTGCGATAATTACACCTGACAACTTCTACGGAAAAATGAGAACCACAAAAATGGCTTTCATCATACTTGACTAAAATGTCATTAAATAAATCATAGCTAGTTTGTCATGATGACAGCACATTATAATGCAGTAAAAAAATATCATGAGCAGACTTAAGTTATTAGAGTACAATCCAACACTGATTTATCTTTGACTTAAGCACCCCAAATGGTGCAGAGATAAGGGTTTGGTGATTATTGCTAATAGGTCTTGTGGACAGACAAATATCAGTACAATTACCTATGACTGTTTCCCTGTCTGTTTAGTAAACCTGTTGGCAGTGGCACTCAGGGGTTCAAAAACTTAGAAGAGAAAGATGGTGTCTGGTCCTTGGTTCAAGTCTCTTCTGCTTCAGATTGCAAATAGCAAAGGTCTTAGGCTCTACCCATCTCAACCTTTGAGGAATTTACTCAAGATTCCCTTAAAACACTGTAGATAAAAAGACAGAGTGTTTTTCACTTAAAGGCAATATTGGCAGTCCACTCAAAATTTCTTTAAATTATTAGCAAACTCATGCAAAGCTCCTCTTATTTGCCTTACAAGTACCTCTGAAGATGTTTCTGAACATGAATTTTACAAACAAAAGGTAAAGCAAGGAGTACAGGAGTACAGTATTCTCCATGAATTTAATAACTCAGCAACAAAATTATTGTCACATGATCAAAAATGTCATTCATGTATTAGTAGATGGGGTATTTTAATTCTGATAGGGGTGACTGCATTTTTCCTCTACAGATGCAACATTTACTAGAGGTGGGGTCATGGTAACTGCAAATATCATACAGTACCTGTAGCTGCTAGGAGAATCTACGTGCAGCTGTACTGCAATCTACAAACACTGCCAAAATGTGGGGTTTCCAACAGCTGGGATATTGGTTTTAAAGTGGTTAAATTTTACAGCCAAGATAAACCAATGTTGTTAGGAATGAATATCGTCATGAATAAACCTGTCTCAAACTGACTGCTGCCCTCATTTAATGAGAGATTGAATTAACTGACCTCTGTTTGATGTTAAAGGCTATTTTTGATCACCTGGTTTTTGACCAGCATAAATCATGGTTACTTCTGCAATTTGTTTACTTTCTATTTTAAGTCATCTTTAATGGGTTTCTACCACAAGTAAAGTTGTTATTTTGATATAGGCCTATACTGCAAATTCTGTCACATCACCTGAACGATGACCACATATGTGACCCATAAAAAACAATTTTACCTTAAATTAACATGGTTCTCAATAAAGATGCTTGAAAAATGAAAATACCCAAAACAATTAAAAGCACACATATACAAAATAGTAGCTGTGAAAGCATTGTAGCCAAGCTGTTGACCAATGATACTGTACGTTCAATTACTCTTTTCACCTTAAGAAGGCAAATACATGCAGTCAAAAAGCTCCCATTATACTTACACTGCATTCTGGGAAATTCTTAAGTCATGTTTAGACTTCAGGGTTTCTCATGGGTTTTAGAGTGTGTGAGGTGGAACTAGTCCATGGAGGTGATATGGTGCCAGCTTTGGAGGGAGAACTATCAATACTTCTATAGCTAGTACGGTAGAGGTAGTAATTATAATAAATTTCTGTGAGGTGGTGGCCAAAAGCAGGCACAGATCCAAGGGGGGGGGGGCTTCCTCGGGCTCAGCCCCCCTTTTTCGCCACATCAACAATAACCAATATGCAAAAATTAGCATAATGTTAATCTAGGAGAATATTCAAGGGGGCTTTCAGCCCCCCCTTTTCGAAATGTCTGGATCCGCGCCTGAAAAGCTGTGAGGTGGCCACCTCACAGAAAGAATGCCAGGGGAAACCCTGGACTTAATTATTGTGGTTTTCAACATCCATTGAGGTTGAGCATGACAGACCACATGCAGGTTTGAAACTTTACCTGGTAATTTACTATGAAACAAAAAGTCTAAAATAATTAGTTAAGTGCTTGCAGCTACATACTTGTAGCTGCAACACACCTACCTGTATACACAGTGATAGCAGGTGTCCTCAAAAGATGGCAGTTACAGTACTTAGCCAGAGATATCCTCAATCAATGCAAGCTTGACACTAGTTGTTGCAGTATGTCAAACTTACATCAATCCTTCCTGGAAATGCATATCTCAAATACTGAACTCAATTATTGTCGTACGCACTTTACCAACACCAACATTATGGTTTGCCTGATCCTATTGCATCAGCATAGCTACATTCATTAACTTAAAAGAAGGGTCTAAGCTCAAATCAAGCTTTGATATATTAGAGGGGTACTTATTTTAAGCAATCTGGTGAAATTTTCATTGACATCCGATGTGTGGTTCTCAAGATATCAGCAGATAAAGTTGTCACATTTTCAACACAAAGTGAACTTGAAGCAAGCACATATGATGTCATACCCTCACACTAATGAGCAGTCTTTTGTTTTTCTTTAAATTTTATCACCAATTTTCTCCTCAACAATCGAATGTTATCGCAATGTGATTGCATGAGAGGCATGGGAAAATTACAAACTTGACATTCCCCATGGGAAGGCCCTATCCCTATTAGTTGCAAGGTCAACACAACAGACTGAATAAACAAAGGAAACAAAGCATTCCTTATCAATGTGAGGGAGCTACCTACTAATATAACTTCTACTTGCCTCTGGGTCACAAATGTTGTAACTTCTTTTGCTGGTATCTCGAGTAATGCAAGTCCGATTTGAATAAAAGTTTCAGCAAAATGCATAGATTTAGTTCCTCTTTTACTACGAAAAGTAAATTTTTGCTTAAACCCTCCTTTTAAGTGGGCCTATGCACTAGTGTTGTACCAATATTGCAGGTAGCTGATATTACCGACAGTCCGACACTGACTGACTGCCAGATTGGAAAGTATGGCACTTTTCGCCCAGATCTCGGGTGTGCATGAAAAAAAATTGAAGTGTGCAGTGTGCAACAAGGTGTCAAATGCACACTTCAAGTGTGCACACGAAAAGTCGAGTGTGAAATAAATACTTGGGAGAAATTTAAACAAAACCCTTGAAGGCCTCCTTAACATACCACACGCGCCTGTCACAATTAACTGACTGAAAACCGAAAGTTAATGGTCGCTCTCTCTAGTCATAGTTATGGAACGCGAATTATGCAAAGTTCATCAATAACGGCGTAATCGTTAGTAACAGCGGCATACATTGAGTTAATAACCGCGTGATTATCAACAACAGCGTGGTAAATGTTGGTAATAACGGCCTGATTTTAAGAAACAACGTGGTATGTATTGGTAATAACGGCGTAACTTAAAGTAAAACGCGGTACGAGTGGTTAACAGCGGCGTGATACTAAGTAACAACGGCGTAATCCTTATCAATATAGCGAGCTAAATGTCGTTAACGACCTTTTCGCGTTCAACAGGCTGATTCTAAGTAAACATGTGAAAGCAGTTAACAACGTGAAAGCAGTCAATGGCGCTGTTGCAGTCAAGGCAAATTCAATCAACGGCGATGTAAACGGAAGCAACAACACGATTCGCATCAACAATGCAAACTTCAATGGCGCTGTTACTTACCGTATTGGCGATATTTAAAGCACACGGCTGATGTGGAGGCGAGGCGGAATGACTCCGTATCGGCCGGACCAATGCTTGACAGGATGAAAAATAAAAAGGCGCGTAAAGTAAATTCGAAATGCTGGAATCCTAGTGAACGATTTTTTTTTTCAATCCAGAGATACTGAGTCCAAGCAATGAAAGAACCTGATTGATGAGGACGGTTCCGAATATGTTCCTAGGGAAATTGCGAAACTCAAAGTCCACGGTAAAGAACAAAGAAGCATATGCCATATGGCGGCAAAACGTTTAGCGCATGGTGTGGTCTCAAATGAAAGGGTGAAGTAAACTATACTGTTCATTCGCGGGAGTAAGAAGCTTTTCTTAGCTGGGTGCCAGGGGATGTAGGCTACATCTCAGACCCCTGGCGAGAATGACCTGTAGGGGCGCTTCAAAATAAGAAGAGCCTAAGAATTTGGTCAAAGCATGCAATAATTTAATTTGGGGCTCTTAGAAGGGTGGATATAGATACCTATGCCTCAATACGGTAAAAACTTAAAATTTCAGGGCACCGACAGGAGCCATTTGGGAGTTGAGCAGTCCGTCGGGGTGCAGGGGCTGAGCCCTACATATGGTAGCATAGGCTATAGAAGAATAGGCCTAATACAATAATATGTCGGGTTTTTAAGATCTCGTTTCTCTCAGTCGCAATGAACTTCATATAATTTTAGTTAGTGACATTGGCGCAGCTACGGTAAGGTGACCAGACGTCCTTGATTTTCGGTGACAGTCTCCGATTCCAGCGTTCCGTGCCCGATTAAAAAGTGTCCCCGATTTATAAAAATGTCCCTAATTTTGAAATTTCCCAAAGCAGTAAAAATTAATGTTGCAAAATTAATATTTTGTTAAATGTGTAAGCCTACTATATCTTTCGCAAACTTCAGATGGAGGCTGAGACAGTGATGTTACGAGTCATGACTCCAGTCACTAATTTTCAAAAGGGAAATGACTCGAGCAATTGTATCATAATTTTACTCATTGAAATAATACAATGACTCGATTCACTGACTCGACTCGAGTCACATTGAAAGTAGTAAATGACTCGACTCGACTGCAAAATTGAGTGACTAGTTACAACACTGGGCTGAGATAATGGTCCGTAACGCCCATGCACAACGTACGTAGGCAAACAGTTACCTGCAATCACAGAAATTTCAAGTCAAGAGCACCAATGACTTTTTCTTCTGCTGTTATCACACATGCACTGTAGCCAATTGAACAGTAACGAAGTGCGGTAGCATTGGTTCCATACAGGGCCTTGTGTTCCCAGTCCCCTGCATGGCCCCCCTAGTCAGCTCATTTTTCTGGAATTCTTGAAACCAGTAGCGTACCAAAGGAAGGAGGGGAGGGGTTTCCAATGAGCTCTTGTTTTTTTTAGTAAGCTGAAAATATTGTAGGCTTATATTTAAGCCACCCGAGGCAAGGAAGTGTGGAAAATTGCTCTTTACTATAACGTACTGGTAACACATAACAGTCAGAAAATTGTAAAAAATTTACCATACTTTGTATATTGAGGGGCAGACATCACCATATTTTGACAATCTGCCAACAGTTTTAAGAAGATTGGTTTTCCATCCTAGAAAATACTGAAAATACCATTCCTAGGAGTTTAATAGCAGAGCCTGAGGAGGGCGATTTCCGGTAATCTGGGGGAAATTTATCCAAACTAATTTTCTGGAAAGCTCCGCGCCAACCAATGGTGGCGATCCGCTTAGATATTCTTCCCACAATCCTTAGCTCCCCAGTCCAAAATCCTGGGTGCATCACTGGTGGAAGTCACTGCCTAATGTTACGCAGACGGGGAGGGAAGGGGGTACTATAAAATGACCTCACTCGGTGACTAAATAAAATAGGCTATAAATAATGTATGAATTTTCTTATAAGCCATTGGAAGTCCCGTTTCTGGCAATCTTTTTTCTTCTTTGTAATGTATGCGCCGACTAATGGTCGCGTTCTGTTTAAGTTGCAGGCGCGTGTACAGAGGGGGTCCAGACCCTCCTGCTCGCGCCGAACTTTTTTAACTTTATTTTTTGTAATGAAAAAAAAAAACGATGCTAAATATTGCACCAAATTGCATCTGAGGGTGCTTAAAATATTCCAAAATTTTTCAGGGGGAGGGGGACACTCTCTCCTCCTCTAGACCCCTTTCACAATACGGCCATTTTAACCAAAAATTAGTATCCAGTGAATTATGAACATTTCCAGTCACATATTATCAGCTCAGAAACATCACCATTTTGCATCTAAGCTACCTTAAATTAACAAAAATTTCTCAGAGATCCCCCTCCCCTATGGGCCGGCGATCAGGTCATGCAGTTATCCCCCATGCAAAAATCCTGCCTACGCCAGTGCCTGGACCCCCCACCGTGCGCGGGCACCTTCGGGTGAAAGGGCTTCCCCCTCAGGCCACACCCCTGTCAGCTGCTGAAAATCCTGGAAACGCGCCTGAGTTGGTCCCTTTTGCTGAATCCCCCCCCCACTAAAATTTCTTAAAAAAGGCCCTGCCAAAGTTAGGGTATTTCGACTAAAAACATGGTGAAAATGTAACTTCAACAATCAGTTGCATATGGATTTTCTGCACGTAAAATTAGTTCATGGAAAATGCAAGTAAGTAATTTTATTCCAATTTACCCCCCCCCCCCAACACACATGCACACACAAAACATGAAAAAGTTTGCTAAAAAGTTTTAGTACTGTACAGTATCACCATTTTACTTTTGTTCTTAGCAATCTTACGTGCATACAAATGTCTCAAGGGGGAAGAGAACACCCTTTAACCACTCCCTCTCATCAAGCCCCCCCCCCCCAAATAAAAACATTTCCAATAAAAAGGTATTTCCACTGAAGGATAAAAAAATTTTCCCCAATAAACCACCACAACTAAACCTCCAAGGTTCATTAAAAAAGTCTACAATCTCGCACCATTTTGCATCTAGGCTCTTTACAAAAGCAAAAAAAAAAAAAAAATTTAAAGGGAAGGGGGATACACTCTCCTCTTACGCCCCTCCCCCAGGTCGGCGATCACACAACATACTGCATCCGGCCACTATCTAGTTGTGCCCCCTCGTCGAACTGTTGTGCCACCTTGTGCTCCCCCAGAATAAAAAAGTCTGGTGACGCCACTGATCGGAGGGGGGCATTATTTTGATCCTTTACCCGATCCCAAACGGATCTCGTTAGGCCATGTTGTATTTATTCTTCAAGCAAAGTTTTTCGTGCACACCTCTAGCTCTGAGTCTGATAAGCCTTCTTTCTGTACATGACTTTGTACAAGCTTCAATAAAATCCTCAAATGCACCGCGATAAAAAAAAAAACATCCACTCTTCCAGCACAAGCGCCATGAAATGTTGAGCATGTAGCTGTCTTCCAGCTCCACGAACATTGAGCATGGAGCTGTCTTCTAGCTCCCTGCATAGGCTCATTGACTTAGCCTACTACCAATCGTGTTGTTGCTCCCATTTACATCGTCGTTAATTGCATTTGCGTTGACTGAAACAGCGCCATTGACTGCTTTCACGTTGTTAACTCATATTACATGGTTACTAACAATCAGCCCGTTGAACGCGGAAAGGTCGTTAAAGACATTTAGCTCGCTACTGATAAGGATTACGCCGTTGTTAACCTCTTGCTGTACGAGGCCACTTCGTAACACGCCGCTGTTAACTACTTTTACCGCCTTGTTACATAAAGTTACACCATTGTTGCCGATATTAACAACGTTGTTTCTTAAAATCAGGCCGTTATTACCAATATTTACCACGCTGTTGTTGAAAATCACGCCGTTATTAACTCAATGTATGCCACTGTTACTAACGATTACGCCGTTATTGGCGAACTTTGCGTAATTCGCGTTCCATACATAGTTACGTAGGCGGCCAATAGGCCAAGTCAATATAGCATATACCTAGGGTTATACGAGGCAATTGCCGTCGGCTTAAAAAATCGGGTGTGCAATGTGGACTTTCAAGTGTGCAATAAAAATCTAGAAAAAAATCTCGGGTGTGCAATTGCCATACTTTCCATACTGGACTGACTGATATTTTAGTTCTCAATATCGGCCGATATTGGTATTTGGGAAATAAGCATTCTGCATACTAACATAGGCCACCGTGCACCACAACTAAGTGTCCTTTCCACTTGGTGAGGTAAAATATTGGACCTTGCATGCATTCAGAAGTAGCTTACTCAGTGTACCATTTTCATGACATAGGGCCTAGGCTAGGCCAATATAGGCCTAGACCTATCTAATAATTATTGGTTAGGCTAGGCTACTTCACATTGGGATCCATGGTACATATTTTACCAATACCAATAGTACTGTACGAAAATGGGGAACATCGGCCAGAACCGATAGGCCTAGGCTAGTTTACCAGTTGTATGAATCAGTAGCCTGAGAGTGCCAGCGGCCAACGCTAGCCTATAGGCTATAACATTATAATTATATGCCCTTAGGCTGACCAATTAACCTAGGCTGCACATCAGCTGTGGCTACCTGTACACTTTACGCTTAGGCCTACAGTAGGCCCAGTTCTTGACAAACATAGTTGTATGGCCTCCTTACTCTTTGTCGTAGGGTCTGAGCTTGCCTAACAGTTAGTGTCGCTCTTTGCCTACTAAGTGGAAGAAAGTGCGGTTATTTCGTGATTTTCTAGGCTAGTCTTTCCAGATGGTGCCACGCCTCTACCCGGCGTCAAGTACCTGTATAGTACTGCGACCCAGGATCGGTCTGGCCTTGTACTGTTGGAAGCTGATCACTGTACAGTGGCAGTAAAACTATTGATAGTCGAGATTGCGTAATCACTAAACAAGAAATCATGTACGTCTATGGTAAGCTAAATGTCCAATAATTAGAAGACTAAACCAAGTTTTTCGATCGAAAAACCAAAATTATCTCCATATCTTGGTATATCGGTTGAAAAACTTAGATTTTCAAAATGACTTGGCTTATCGGTCGGAAAACTTGGATTTTCAGTCGAAAATCCAAGTTTTTCGATCTATCTGGTATATCGATAGATAAACTTGGTTTTCGATGCGGACATATCAATTTGTTCAAAACACTTTCCTGTCAAAACACTTTTCTGTCTAAACTAAGGATTGGGTGACTGAGACGTCATGGCTATGTATAATTCATACACACGCTCATCCCGTACACTTGATTGGTCGTGTGGGCGTGACCAAATGTTTTGTTTACCACTGCACGCACGTGTTCGCTGTACATACTGTACAACGCGCGCACAGTGTAGAAGTCTGTGGCGGGTAATGGTCGCGTTGTTTACACATCGCTTGGGGTCTTTTCATTGGTGCAAGACTTATGCACATTCATATTTTTTCTGTTTGTACGTATTTTGGCCTGGTCCCTCTGCAGGAGTGTTGAAAATTTGAAAACAAAGGTTACCATTGGAAAGTTTACATTATAACCAATCCAGCAATGCATGAACATCGGCGATCCAAGCTTATTTGTTCAAACAGCAGTAGGTCAAAAGTTCATAGCTATTGCTTGCCATGCAAAAAGATGCCTTCGAAATCTGTCCAGGTCCCTATGTAAAAGTCAAATAATATCGATATATTTTTGTGTCATTCAGAAGCTGAGACATAATAGAACATGGAACTGAATGAACATCACTGTAATTTTGGTATTCAACAGAGCACGAGCGATCGAAAGTTCGTATCCGTACTGTTTTCCACAGAGCGCATTTTCGTTGCGTGGGAGACGCTAACACAAGCTGTATGGGTTTAAGTAACAAACAAATTGATATGAATGTCTAATAATTAGAAAATCCAAGTTTAACGGTCGAAAAACCAACGTTTCGATCGAAAAACCAAGTTTATCGGTCGAAAAACCAAGATTAACGGTCGAAAAATCAAGTTTGTCGGTCGAAAAACCAAGTTTACAGGTCAAAAAACTAAGTTTGTCGGTTGAAAAAACAACAATATAGGCAAAAAACTTGGTTTTTGATCGATAAACTTGGTTTTTCTACCGAAAAACTTGGTCTTCAAGTTCGACCGAAAAACTTGGTTTATCCACTGATAAACTTGGTTTTTCTAATTATTGGACATTTCGCTCGCCATACACGTGCGTAGAATTTCATATTTCGTGTGTCATGCCCTCCAGTAAGTTCAGCGACCACCAGTGACGTCGTCAGACTTTTGAAGTGGGAGCACTCGGCTGGGGGCACACCCAGAATGAAGGACTGTCGCTGGAAGGAGTCGTCGTGACGCCAAGCGCTCTGCCGTAGGCGTTAATTTGGGGTCCAGGGGCCTGGCCCCTGGTGGAGTTAGATAAGATTTTACTGCTCAGTTTCTAACCAATTCTTTTAAGTCGAGCCTGCCACGGCCTTTTTTTCCAGTTGTGGCTCACTGGCTTGTTTTCCCTACTTCATTGCTTATGCTGAGCACCAGGCACAATGGCAGTAGGTTCCATTTTAAAGTCTTCGGTATAACCCGTCAAGGAGTCGAACCCCAGACCTTCCGGCTACAACCACTTGACCATACAGTCGGTCTGGCCCCTGGTGGAGTCCATGAACTAGGGACGGCACTAAACGCTCCGGGGAGTCTAAGCCCTGGAGGCTCTGGGGTATTAACAAAATTGTGACTGTTAGAATGCACTGGAAGTGCACTAAGCAGACCAAAAAAAAAAATAGAAAACCGTTCACAATTTAACCACATTTGTTACTTAGCCTTACTCGTACTGACGGCGATTTAATCATTAGGATGATTCGGGAGGGGAGGTGAGTGAGGACGACAAATCATGTTAAGGTTGCATTGGGCTTTTAAAATAAATCTTCCCACCCTACCCAATTAATGGTGGGACAACTACCTTCCAGGTATGTCACCAAGTGAAAGCCTTCACCGTATAGCATCGAATTAGGTACATCTATAGGCCTATACGGCTGCAGATCCGGGGCTAGCAGAGAAATTTAGAATAAGAATCCCTTGAATATGGTCCGTCACATTTTGGGTGCCTTAGAATTATAATTATGAGAAATATTTTTTCTGCATTTTCTTCGGCAATTAATGACGGAAAAATGGGTGGCCAGTGCCCACTGCAGACTACCCCTGGTGAACACGCAAAGCGAGCAGACTATTTTTGGTATTACATGTCTATGAAGATATCGTGCAAGTACTTAAAGGGTAATTTTCGTCATCCCAGACAGTTCCAATTCTCCCAATTTTTCAACTTCTAACTCCTCCCATAGCTGTATGAAGCTCCTCCTTGTACAGGAGCAAACTTAAGTTTATTGCTTAAGACCATGTCCTGGTGAGGATACGCAAGGCTACAAAATGTAATCACATTGTGTGAAATGTGAGCTAAACTGCATTTTTTGAATTTTCAAATTTTGATGTCAATCAAAGAACAGTCACCAACTGAGAATTTTGATACCCCCACACTAAAATATACTTTGGGGTGATGACTGTCTGTCTTTAACCTGTACTCCTTTTGGAGGTATTATCACTTTATGATTCCTAGTGTTGTGCTTCCCTCCGCCTCGGCGAGGATTTAGGACATAGGCGTAGGAAGCTGTTCGAGACTGCCACGGGAGTGAAAGTTGTTTCGGACCGTCGCCCTGGTCCGGGGGAGGGGTCTGAGGGGAGGGGATCAGCCCTGGGCCGTTTCCTACTCGCCTATGATTCAGGTGCATAGCTTGCAATAGAGAAAAACAAATCGGTTGCACGATAACAACAAGACCCCCTCCCCAAAGCAGTACTTCATTTGATGGAATGATGTAAGGGTTTTACGATTCAATGCTTCTTTTCGGGTACTGTATGTCGAGTTAGTGCCTGTAGCTGTTAGAAATATCACACGTGAATGGATATTTACGTAGCACAAAACTACGTCTATGAATAGTTTACAAAGGATGAAATTGCAGTGAAAGAAGCAAGGATGCAACTGGATGGAAAATTATTTTTCCAAAATAAAGTAGAGCTAATTCTTTGTAGGTGTGGAGAGTTTCCTGAATTTACAGAAGGACAAGTTTCTGTTTTAGGCAGTTTCTCGAGTGCAGCATGATAAACCTTGATAGGCTATCTCCCTGGTAAAGTGAAAAACATTCTTTTGGGGTTTTTATATTAGCTTTGATAATACAAATGTCTCATCGGTATGAACAAAGAGGCGGAAAATACTCACGATGTGAGGTTTTCAGATAAACAAAGCACACCTCCGACGCCACTGATGCTCCGATGAAAATAGAAAACGTCGTTATTCAGTGTATTTGTATTCGGAAGAAATTTGGTAAAGTTGTTGTGACACTTTAAATGAAATTGTTACAAACGCATAGTGCAACCAGTGTTCCGATGGGTTGAAAGCATCGTGCGCACTTACAGTCCTGCGTTGTAAATAGGTAAAACCTTTTAGCAATAGCACAATCGCTATAGCTTATTACTACGTATAGTCAATCAACTACATAAAACCAGACCCTACAGGGATTTCCTGAAAAGTTACTTCTGTACACCATGAAATACAGATTGACCATTTTTATCAAATTATTTTTAAATTTTATATTTATCCCGATATATCACTACTCTGGTCACGTCACTGAGTTCTCGAGAGCAGACCATTTCCTCTAATTATGCCAGTGCTCAACCAATGGCTTTATTGTCATTCTGAAGCCGAAACTGTTGGCCATGTTCAGTTATAACGCTAATGACTTTTGGTAATTTGTTTGACATTTTCTTATGACTGAGTTACACCAACACCTCCTGAAAAATCTGCACAGGCTAATGCCTACCCCTTGAGAAAGGCCTGACTACACCACTACACCAATGTACTGACAACCTTTGATTTGCTTAGCATAATTTGCTTATGACAGTTCAAGGCCGGATCCAGGGTGCGTAAGCCCCCCTACTCTTTGCAGATCATTTTTTTTGTAATGGCACAAAAAATTACTTCAAATGATGCTAAATGTTGCACCAGATTGCACCTGAGGGTACTTAAATATTCAAAAATTTCTCAAATGAGAGGGGGACATCCCCTCAGCTAGTGGCGTAGCTAGATATTTTTTTGTGGGGGGCTAAGCAAAAAATTTCCGACAGATTATCTTGAAGTAATGATGTACATGCGTGTAGCGCGCAGAAAAAAAACTAGATTAAAATTTCTCCGAGATTGCCTTAAATGACACTTCCAGGCCTTGTCAGTTACCATTTCGATGTGTAATTCTGCTTAAAAACATAAGTGTTGTAAGTAAAACCCTAAGAATATAATTTTAGCTACTAATTTCGGTTGTAAGAATTTTTAATTAAGGTGGTGAAAGTTTCGATAGAGACTAGAAATTTCGGACAGAGGCTTTCGCAGGCTTTGTGGGGGGGGGGGGACGACCCCCTTCCCTCCCTCTAGCTACGCCACTGCCCTTCCATTTGACCTCTCCCCACGGCCGGCGATCAGGTCCTGCGTTGGCCACCCCAAATTAAAAATCCTGGCTACGCCCGTGACTCGGAGTACACGGGGGCAGAGCCAACTTTTGAGGGGCACGTTCCCCCTGCTCCCCCTTGGCGACGACCTCTAAGTCAACACCCCCTTTATTTGTGAGATCCACAGACGTTGATCCAAAGGGGACTTTTCTGGCTCCAGTCCTCCCCCTTTTTGGCCACTACGTTCTTTTTGGAGACGAATCCAAAGCTGCGGTGCTCTACAAAGGTTATGTGTAAATTAAACGCCTATCCACTTAATTTGTGACTTTAAAATGCTAGGAAATCGCTTGGCCGGATACCCCATTTTTGTATTGACCGTTTTTATGTTGCCTATGTTGGGTACATGGTCACTAATAACTAGCCTTTTCCATGCTTGATGAATGGTCACATTGCATTTAATAACGCGCTATTCCGCCCATAGTTTCTTTGTATACTAAGAGGAGATCCTGGGCAGCGTTGACACACTGGGGTTGTAACAGCTGGGCATAAGGTAAGGTACCGTAACACATGTTCTCAAAGAAGACGACTCATATGGCTAAAAATAGAAGTGTGAATACATATTTCATTCTGTTGTCCCAGCAAATGGAAAATTTTCACCAAAATTTCTCTTTTCGAAAGTATTTGATTTGGGAGCCGATTTTGTCTGGACACTTCTTTCGTCCAACAGCACGTACCAGTACATAATTGTAAAATAACAGTTCGACACACACTTCCCACGTGCCCCGTCTACGCATAAAGTTACAACTTATCCATGGGCGTAGGAAAGGGAGACACTCTTTTTCTCCTCTCCCTCCCGCACTTTCACGTAAGCATTTGCCTGCAACACGTTAAATAATGCTTTTCAAGGTATCCACAATTTTTCCCACAGCAGTACATTTTGAAGACCATAAATTCATATCAAAAACTTAACAATTTTCGCGAGATGTAAGTTCTCTGCATTTTCCTATTATACGAAAGACTTAGAATAGGCGCATGAACCTGTTCCAGACGGAGGGAGTGGGGTGGGCGTGAACGTTATTTCGAACCACCGTCTTGGGGGAGGAGTCGTCCTCCCCCTTGGAAAATTTTTGAATATTTGAGAGTCCTTGGATGCAATTTGGTGTAACGTATTTGGCAAATTTGCTAATTTTAAGATAAATCACTGGAAATATTTGACATTTTTACAGACGAGAAACAAATAAGGGTTTTTTCCTTCGCACGCCTATGGAAGGTAGGATAAATAAGTGTAACTTTCATTCTTCTGATGAAACTACTATGACGAAAGAGTATAGGGGTTCATATTTTTTTTAGAAAAATCCCTTCGCCGACATATGTTTATGCTGTACTGACTTCTGGTTGATTTCTTGACACCTCAGTATCTTTTCTCATGTAACTGATATTTACAACTACCTAGGGGTGCATGGAGAACACCCGACCCGCAGGCAGTATGTATCCTGTGTTTGAAGAGACCATTGATCTGGCCTTGGAGATACTTCACTCTTGCAATTTCATTTAAAGAACTGCAGGGTGGTCACACTGCATAATGATATACGATTTTGTGTAGCTATCGTGATTGCCAAATCTCAGGAATTCGCATCTAACAATATTTTATTTCAACATTTTCCTGGCAAGACCCACAGCCCTCCCTCGGAGTTTCTCCCCTTTAATATTCACTCTCACAAAGTGAGCCACCAACCCCAACGACTTTTTTCAAAATTGTAGATTCGCACTGGCGAACAACATGAACATTGAGTGAAGTGAATTTTTGCCTGATTCGTTCTAGCATGTAAAAGAAAACGGTTAAAAAAGTACATGGTAAGTTTTTCGTAAAAGTATCTGGGGAATGAATGGAGAAAAATTTTTTAACCAGGTAGAAAATTAAAAACAAAAGGTTGAGAAGCACTGGAGTAGTACTGTCGATGCATAAAGAATCTACTATCTCTAAAGCTCCCGTAAATACCATTCTCACCCCCTTTCACTGAACCTCCTAGCTCTGTGACTAAACTCACTCAGTTCATTTTAATAGCCTACACATTTCATTTGAAAGTTTTACCGTGTTAATATGATTAGAGGTAATGGTCCTGCGCCGAAACTTGTGAAATTCAAGGTATGGATTTTCTTGAGCATATGTGCATAATATGATTTGTATATCAAAAAAGCGCCCTTTTCTTTCTGGTTATTGACTTAACAATTACTGCACTACCTGTTGCAATTGACACGAATTGTGACTTGCCAAAACCAGCTTTCATGGATTTCTATACCAATATTATGTGCATGCATTTTCTTCGCTTCCGTTTAACAATTTCGACGGACACGCTTGCTGGATAGCTCACAATGAAGCATTGGTCACACTGCATGCATAATAATGCTAAAATCAAATTAATACTCTATATACACTTACTCTCTCGATTGCTAAATGTGAGGAAATTGTATCTAACATAATTTGATTTAAATTAAAAATCCAAGACAACCCTCTCTCGTCTCTTGACTATGTTACGGGAATGCTGTCTGCTAGTAAACATATTTCGATATTGCAGAGGTCACACTTCAGAGCACCAACCATGCACGAAAATGATGTTCCTTATGTATTTGAGATACATAATTTGTCTGGAGTGCCAAACGCCAGGAAATCATGGCTAACAGTGTTTGATTTCAAAAACTTTTCCTACAGAGCCCCCCCCCCCCTTATCTTCAACACTTTACCGGTATATGTGATCATTAGCCTGCTGGTAACCTTCCGAAATTGCAGTGGTCACACTTCATAGCACCTGTGATCATAGGCGTAGGAAGCTTTTCGAGACTGGGGGCTGAAACTTGTTTCGGATCGCCGCCCTGGGGGAGGGGTGTCTGGGGAGGGGGTGTCCCCCTCCTCTTTGGAAAATTTTTGGGTATTTGAGGGTCCTCAGATGCAATTTGGTGCAACATTTTTGGACAAACTTTAAGGAAAATTACTGCAAACTTTTAACATTTCTTACAGAAGAGACAAATTAGGGGTTTTTCCCCTTGGATCTTGGGGGCCGAAGCATACTTCATCCCCCACATTTTTGACTGGGGGCTAAGCCCCCTAGCCCCCCGCTTCCTACTCCCTTGCCTGTGATGCACGAAACGAATGTTTGTTGTGTAGGCTATTTATGGCGTCTGCTAAATGCCAGGTAAATACCATTTAACAGTTTCTAATTTCAAAATTTCCCCAGACCCCTCGCCTGCCAAGGCTTTGCACATGAGGTGGTCTTAGGTCAAGCTTAAACTTCACAATGGTGTCCCTAGCCCCTCTCTTGTATAAACCTAGCTAGATCCGCCCCTGATTTATGTGGAAATCTATGAAGATCAAGATTAAGACCGTGACCATAGGCAGTTTTGCAGTGTGGATTAAGAGCAGGAAACGTGAAGGAAAAGGCGACCGGAAAGTGTTCATTATGGCCCGCCCCTCCCCTCGGGAAACCCTGATTACACCCATGAATGGGTGGCATTAAGGAATGCCATATTATGGTGGCAACATATGAAAGCCAGGGACTTGTTCAAACTCCATCTCAACAGCATGCTGCGTTTAGCGGCCTGTTGACGAATTTTCAAATTAGCTGTCATTTCACGGCAGTGAACATCGTAACCTACGTAGCAGGCTGCACTGCGTATTCCTTATCTGTGTTTAACCATATCGTTTGGTTTGGAAAGCCGCAAGCGAGGTGGGGAGGGCGGGGTGGGGGTGAGGCGGTTTGAGCAAACGAAGTCCGCTATGTGGGCTAGGACTAGTTAGTCTGGGAAGCCTCAAAGGGGCTGAGCAAACAGAATCCACTCCGAGGGGTAAAGCACGTTGTGGCGCTCTTAGAGCACGGAACATCCATAATGATGTCGCCAGGCTTGGGGTTCCTGTAAGTATCCAGTGTCCATCTCGCGATGTAAATACTATTAAAAGTGATTATAGGCATAGGTGCTGTGCGTTTAGCCCATCTTCTTCAAACAAAGATGTAAGTTAACTACCAACCTCAGTTTCGCCTTTTTAAAACTTAATTCATTTCATTTTCTTGACAATAAACAAGGTGCACTTAGCAGCAATAAGTAAATAGACTAAACAAACAAAGCGATGACACTTACATGGACAGTAAACATAATGACACTTTATTTTTCATTCAGTTTGCATTATATGATCTTTCAGAGATTTTTGAAGTTGCTAAAACTTTAAGGTACGAATTTTTTCAGGTTTCACGTTTTTGGTCCTAGAAAACAGGTGCTATTCTGAGAGGCAGTTAATCGACGGAATGGAAATTATTACGAGATGAGGGCTAGAAGTTGTCGTGGATATTATACAAGCTAAACTAAATAAATTCATACAAATAGATGGGAAGTTACCACAAATCCAATTATTCATAAATATGTACCGATTTTAAAACGATTTATAGCAAATATGGAAAAATCTTCATTTCTCTAAAAAAGTTAGTAGGCGTGATAGTTTGCATTCAGGCTTATTTAAAAATAATACGTATAGGTCTAGCTCTTTTCTGAAGTATATGGGGTGCATGACAGTAGCCTGCTTGGGAAAGTAACAGGCCAATAAAACACTACAGTAATCATGCTTTAAATATGGGAAAACTAGTACATTAAAAAGTGTGACAAGAAAATATTTCTAGGTGAAAGACTAAATACGATGTAATATACCAATGGCACACGAAAGCTTGTCACAACAAATACTGAATGTTGTATTTCCACGATTGGTTTATGTCAATGTAAATACCAAGGAATTTTAGCCATCCTAGAAAGTGGCACAAAGGGGTACCATTAAAGTTCATAGAAGCAATACCTAGTGGATCAAAACTCTTATGAGGTGACCCGTAGACAACTGAAAAGTCCTATTAACTTTGCGGGGACTTTGCCTACGCAAACTCAGGCGTGTATTTTGCTGAACTCATTTTGTACATCGTGTTAAGAAGCAAATCGATATTGCGGTGAGAATAAAAAATATTCGTATCATCAGCATAAGTGATAACATAGAGAAGCTTTCGCGCTTTGTGTAGATCATTTATGCAAATTATAAACAGAAGAGGACCAGGAATATTGCATTGAGGGACACCATAAGAAATTAACCTGGGAGGAGAACTGGAAACGTTGTTCAACTACAGATTGGGAACGATCAGAGAGGTAACACTTGAACCAGGTTAAAAGAAGGGTCTAAGCTCAAATCAAGTTTTGATATGTTAGAAGGGTACTTATTCTTAGCAATCTGGTGAAAGTTGCATTTGAAATCTGATATGTAGTTCTCAAGATGTTATCACTTAAAGTTGCCACATTTTCAACACAAAGTGAACTTCAAGCAAGCACATATCACTGCCTCACCTTAATGAGCAGTCTTTTTTTCTTTAAAATTTACAACCAATTTTCTCCTAAAAAATCTCATGTCATCGGAATGTAATTGCATGAGAGGCATGGGGAAATTGCAAACTTTACATTCCCCATGGGGGATTCCATCCAATTAACATCAAGGTCAACACAACAGACTAAAAAACAAAGGGAACAGAGCATGCCTTTTCACTATGAGGAAGTGATATAACCCCTGCTTGGCTCAAGCTCACTTGAGTCACAAATGTAGTAACTTCATCTGCTAATATATCGAGTAATACATGTCCGATTTGAATGGAAGTTTCACCAAAATGCGTAGATTTCGTTCCTCTTTGACATATGAGAATTAAATGTTTGACGGGGACCCCGAATGCTATAATGATAAAGTTTGCTGAGTGTAGGGTATCAAAAGCATTTGATAAGTCAAGAAATATCTCTGACACAGAATGGTTGTTTTGAAAAGCATGAGTTAGTAAATCCAGTCAGTAAGTGTATAGTAAGGCATGAACAGTAGATCTTCCAGAAAGGAAACTAACTTGACAATCATACAAAACAGAATGTAGAAAGCAATAGACAGGAGAAACAGAATTAAGTTGCGAAATATTGTTTTGTGTGTGTGTGTGTGTGTGTGTGTGTGTGTAGGGAGGGAGTGGGGTGATTTAAAGGCTCTCCTAACCTCACCCCAGACAGTAAAAACTTTTACCCCCTCCTCCAATTTTAACAGAAAGCACCTGCAAGAAACTTCCAAGACAGGGCCACAGTACATAGCCTGCACTGAGTTTGATTTGCCCGAGTCCATATATATATATATATATATATATATATATATATATATATATATATATATATATATATATATATATATATATATATATATATATATTTATTGACACACTCTGTGAATGAGCTGAATTGGGGACACAACTGATTGTACAAGTCATCATTACCAACCAGAGTGGAGATATATATTGTTTGAATAAATGCCAATCAAAGTGCAGTAGTCAACTGTATTTAGAACCCTAAGGGTGTTCCTATAAATATGTTTGAATAGGGAGTTGTTAGTTACTCCCTGGTTTAGGGGGATGCCATATCCCCTTTAAGAAAACCGCGGCTCGATTTTCCAAGGCCAAATGGTACAATGTCTGGTCATGTCTTGAGACCTTCGACATCGTCGGATAACTAACAAACAGCAAATTAATTTTCATGTTAATTGCATATAAGGTTACACAGAAAACCGTAAAGAAGCAACAAAATAAGCGATATTGACATTTAAAGTGAAACAGTGTAGATTTTATATAAAAATTGTTCAAGTAAAGTTAGAACGCACGGAATTTCATTTGCATGTGGGCCGTCAAGATTATAAAGAAACCGAAAAAGATTTCCAGTCATAATTATGACTTCACAGATTTCCTGTCATCATCGTCATGCAACTGCTGCGGTAAAGTAAATTTCATTTTCGACATGCTAATACATCCCTCAAACACAGCATGCTGTTCATCGACGGATGGAAAAAAAGTGTTTCCAATCTAATCAAAGTTTCTCAGGTTAGTTTATTACTTGAAAGTATGCTATTTTAGACTTTCTTGCTCTCATTTCAAAGAATGACTGACGTTATTAAACACTTCCGGTCTACCACACGCTTTTCAAAATTTTGTCACTGGAGTAATCTACTTTAATTTTCTTTCGTACACACGACTGTTAAAAGCAACGGTTACCGCACAATGAAGGATTTTATGCCAAAATGAGGTTCTTTAATTGAACTTGACCGAAAATCAATTCCACATCCTGCTCTGATTGCGATGCTTTTAAATGGTCTACTTATAATTATGAAATTCAATGTTAACGCCTAGCGTGAAATCAATAGACATTTAAAACATGGAAAAGCATTCATATTGCTGAATACTACGCCATAAAGTCGCACGTATACCACTCTTCAATTTGAAGACTTGCTGTAACTTGAGTTAGATCATTCCAGAATTACGTCAAAGTCATTAGTGTTTGTCCATTTAAGTCAAGAAGATCAAAACTAAATGTCAGGATGGGGCAAAGCGAACTTTGTTGATAACGGTAAAATCAATCTTTGCAAAATGAAAACTCACTGAATTGAAGTTCTCGCAGACTGATTCTAGAATAAAAACACAACATTAGAGTTCCGTCTATTTTGTTTGGTCGAGTTAAGCCGTTGGCTACTGATATTCTTCTCTTCATTCCGTATGACCTACATTTCTGTAAAAAAAACAGGTTTGCCGGAATAAACAACTTTTATCAAATTATTGAGTGTAAACTGGTGAGGTGAGAATTGGAAGTTTTCTTTATATACAGATCCAACTCTACATCGTCAATGGACGCAGCTGAATTTAGACGATCTTGAAACTGTTCGTACTCATAAGTAGAGTGACGTTGTGCGAGGTTGACGGAATATAACGCACGAGGATAGCTCCAAACATTTACTTACCTACCTACGCCAACAGTGTTACGTAAGCATTAGCGCCGTACGCCTAACTCAATCTGGGTAGCTTAATATTTCAGGCTTTGAGTTTGTACAGTGATCGATCAGAGTAGCTTGCATACTGAACAATTTTACGAAAATTAAGCATATTGTAACTAGAGTTTCTTCAGAAATTCCAACTCGACTGAGCGTCTACTAAGGTTACAAGGCTAATTTACCTCATCATTCAAGTGCAAAGTTTCCATGAGAAAATGGTTTATGTTACTTCCATGGAATCACAAGTGCGTGGAAACTATTCCGACAATACAGTTCAACTACAACTCTATTTTACTGTGTGGGGTACAGTACTTTACTTAGCTGTATACACCCCGGTAGTGTTGGCTGCTATCTTTGGTAATCTGCTTGTGATACTTGCATACTTCAATGAAAGGAAACTACAGAAACCGGGAAACATTTTCATAACGAGTCTTGCCACTACAGATCTTTTAACTGGAGTTACATTCCCACTATATGCTGTGAATCGTTTGCTACTGAGTGACGTCACTTGTCAATCCGCTTACAGGTTTCTGCTTTATTTCCCTTTTCCCCTGATGTCAGGATCCTCTCTGGTTCATCTAATGCTGATAGGACTGGACAGGTAGTTTTTATATTTGTAAAAAAAAGAAGGTTTAAGAAAAATTGACATGTAATGGTGAAAATAATTTTAAGTATTATGGTGAAAGTATACCTTTAATTCCTATGTGCATAGCTCTCGAGATATTAGCGATGAAATAACTACTTTTGTGACCTGAAGGAAACTTGAGGGAGGCATGAACATGAGTGATGTCATCTCCTCAAATTGATGCGTAACGCTTTGTTTTCTTTCTTTTTCAGTTTAATCCTTTTTTTAAATAGATAGGCCTAAGGAGATCAGTTTTCCATAAGGAATGCTAAGTTTGTGAGATCCAGTTTACATTAAGACTGCCGCATGAGATTATGGAGGAGAATATAGTTGCAGTTTAGAGAAAAACAAAATAATATGTTGAAAATGTGAAATTATGATGTTGGTGTTTGCCTTTAAATGATTTGGGATTAACTTTATTTGATAGTAAACCAGAAAACCACCAATGGGGATTAAATGCAACTTTCACCAGAATGCTTAAATTAATTACTCCCTCTAACATATCACAATAATCCTTTCCTTTCAAGGGTAATTTCCTTGTCCCAGACAGTTTAAAAATTCCCCACCTACACTAAATTGAAAATAATAAGTTATAATAACTCTAGACAACGCCCTTCTGTTAATTGTACATTCTGGTCATGACGCTACTGTGTGTGATATTATGGGGGAGTGCTCTCTGTCTGCGAAAGTCTACATGAAGGTCAATGTTAATTAGGATAAGGGTTAGTGAGGGTTACAGGTTTCAAACAGAGACGTCGGAACATAGAGGTGTAACCGATTTTTCAACCACATCCTTTTGAAATCTGAGCACTTATGGGGGAGTGCTCTCTTCCTTGTCTGCTGTACAATGGTGTGGGCCACACTACATCTCGCATTCACTGATCTGTACAAACCATTGGCCAATCATAGTAACTTATATTTTGAAGTCATAACCTGAATCTGCAAACTTCAAAACTGCCAATGTACAGTCACCAATAGTGAATGTGAGTTGCCCCAGACCTAAAATTCGTTTGGTGGCGTGCTAAGCCTTCTAATTTTTGTCTTTGGTACCAATTATCAGGTATAACGGGCTGCGGGAAGAATGGTATGCAGGGGGCAGATCCAGGATTTTATAAAAGGGGGGCTAACTTCATGAGGGCAAAGTTTGCACCTACGAGCGTCCAAGGTACAAAGCCTCAATGGGGTGGTGGGCGCTGAAGGAAAAACTTTCAATTTAGAGTTTGTTCACTAAAATAGTGTTTCCGGTCATCTGGCAATCAAAACAGTCATACATATTGTACAGGAACTTTGAGACCGTCTCAAAAAAGTGGTGCCGAAAGAGGAGGGGGTGGAGCAGGGAAAGCCTCCTCTGGACCCGTACCTGGCATGGGACAATGTCTTAACGAATCGTTCCACGTATATGCAAATGCCACATGGCTTTTATTTTAGAAAGGCTACAGGTGTGTAATTTCAGATATCGCAAAGTCCGGCGTGTAATCGATTTCAAGAGGAACATGTCGTCGATACGAAGCACACGGTCAAAAGACAAAATTGCCTATGCTTCCGATACCTTTATGCTTCGGGAGACGTTTAACCTAAAGTGAAAGCGCAAAGAAAGAAAATAAGGCCAAACTTTCCAACTGCCCGGTGTCATGTTTTTATTTTCAAAATAGCCTATTTCCTGCTTTTACATTTTGTTCGTTCTTTTTTTTCATTGGCGTAGATTTGAATACGAATGTCTCCAAAAGTGCGAACAAAAGAGCATAGGAGTAGAAGCTTCTGAGTAGTTACCTCTGAAGGTTGTATATTCACTCTTTGTGATTGGTTACGAATTAACAACATAATTTAGGAAATTACTGGGATCACAAAATATTGGTCCAGCTACAGTTCTTGGCCTCAAAATGCTGCTGACACAAAATTACGAGCTTAGTAAATTGTAATACAGAATCAGCAATTTTCTTTTTTATATTGAACGACTTCATAACAAAGTGGACCCCATGCATGTACATACAGTTTAAACCACGTTTGGATACAACGAGGGGGTGTATCTTGACAATTAAACAAAAGGGACTTGTATTCGGCAATCTCCGAATAGTTATAGATTCAAACAGAATTTCGGTACTCCCGTAAAACAACAAACTTCCGCTCATATTGCCTTGCGGAATAGAGAGTTTCTCACTTATTCTAGGCTTTACACTATATATCTTGAGTATCTCACTTAGACAGAAAAGTCACCTACGCAGGCTATGCTAATGCTTACGTCCTTCATTTTTCTTCTTCACAGGGCCATCTCTTTGTTGAAACCATTGAAGTATCCTTCAGATGTAACCAAAAGTCGATGTAAAATGACATTAGCGATTTCTTGGCTATGCCTGACTGTAATTTTGATTCCTTTCTCGGTATGGCACCTTAATCCTGTAAACAATGAGTGGGTATGTCATGAAACATTCGATTTTGAGGGAGTCTATACATATTTTGCTCTTGTTACTACTATTTTCATTCTTTCAATGTTTTCTTTACTGTTTATCTGTTACTACATTATAATAAAGATTTCCCTAAGACACATTAGGAAATAAAATCTCAGAACTTCTGAACAAGGAAGACCGGTGAAGCATCCGAGTTCTCAGCAACTTGAAGCAGCAGTAACGATGGTCATCGTGATGGGGGCATTCGTTATTTGCTGGACTCCATCAATTTTCAAGCTTCTTTTTGCAGTTTATGGGTCTTACTCTGTGAAGACATTGGATGTTATCCAAGTGTCTGCTGAAATTTTAAGTGTTGCAAATTCCACTGTGAATCCGATCATTTATGGCTACAGGAATAGTAGTTTTCGAGCTGCATACAAAAATGTGATTACAAAATACTGCTCTTGCATTTTTCGTAAGAATACAGCGAACCTGAAATGCGATGCTAAGGTAACTGAGCAGAGTTGCCTCGATTTTGAGGTGTCCAAAATAAGTACGTCTGCTATGTGAATATCATTTTCATGGCCGTACCCTGAAATTTTTTCGGCAGGAGGCAACACGGCCAAGTTCCCATCATGTAATATGCACTGCTGTGAAGTATTTGCTTGAAAATTCATATCTTCCAAACCCAACATGCTATTGAGATGGGTCTCAGACCAATCAAAAAAAAAAAAAAGAGTAAAAACCTCCAATTTTATAAAAATTTCGCAAGATTTACAATGAAACACAAGGTCTCTTCCATGTTCATGGGCGTCACCAGACATTTTAAAAGGGGGTCGTATTTTGTGTGAAGAATAGGAAGTTAGCTCCGCGTTCAAGTTAGCGGTAATGCCGCTCGCGCGTACAGAGCGAACACTACGGCGTGCGGTCCAGGGGCCCTTAAGCGGGCCCCTGGAAGCCCTGAGGAGTTAGACGTTTCAAATGCCTATAATGCGGTGAAATGATCGCCAATTTTGCTAGTTTGATAATGTCAAAAGTACTATTCCATATAAGAGTAAAACGTGAACCCATGTATGTGATCAAAGAAAAAGCACCAGAACATTTTCCTTTTACAATGGGGCCTATCATGGGACCCATGGGCTCGGTCAAGGGAACCAACTGGTAGAATCCAGAGGCAAAGGATTCCCATGGACAAAACCCTCGAAGCTTTTGGAATATAATGCCATGAATATTCAAGATTAAGGAGATAAAATAGCTAACCTCAAGTAACAAATCGTACAAAAGTTTTAAGCAAATTGAACTCTGCAATGCAAAGAAATTTAAGAAAACCATTCACATCTGCAATGAATAGCGTCTCTTAACTGCTTATGTTATCAGGCTTTAATATAGAACAGAACAGTAATAGAACAGAGCAGTAAGTTTGTGCACAATGTGATTTTACCAATTTACTTTTTTTTTTACTTTCAATCTTTCTCCTTCAAGACCTAGAAAATACTGTACCTGTCATTTAGTCCATTAAAATAGGTAATGGTAATGTAAAAATTGAAAAAGCCAAGCAAAAATTGGAGGAGGAACAGAAGTTGGTTGAGATTTAGAATAAAGATTGACCCGTCACTCGGTTTGATACGTATACAGAGTAATCGATATGTATTTGCAGCGAAATTAATCATTTAACATATTAAAAGAAATAATTACTTTGCAATGGCAGAAGAATCCTTTTTCGATCTTTGGTACATCCTTTAAACGTTTCTGTAAAAAAAAAGCTAAAAGGGGGTCGTCTGCACACCCCGACCCCCCTTGGTGACGCCCATGATGTTACTTTGAAAAAGGGCTGTCAAACTGGAGTTTATATACAGTTACAAGGATTGCTTGACGCCAGGAATTCATCTAGCACTTTGGCGTTTTCAGTGTGGCTACGAATTTTGTGCTTTGATGGCCTGTATTCCATAACCTTCCTTCAGGCCCGTACGCAGGGGTTTCAGGGGGTTCGGATGAACCGTCCCGCAAGATCTGGAGTTCCACTTCTGACAGTACTGTAGTGGTATATGATGAGACGTTTGGTGCTTTATTATGTCCCACCTGGCGTTCAAAACCCCTTGAAAAACTGTCTGTCAAAATTTCATTGACTATCTTTATAAGCACAATCATAATGAACAGGCTGCTCGCTTCCATCAAAATGGGTCGTCCTGAGCAAAGGAAACGTCATCCGGACCTAGATAACTTGCGCCTTCAGCGTTCGATGCATGTGTCTTCGGCACTTGTCGGTCAAAGTCGGTAGGTAAAATGTTCCACTTGTGGCAATATCGAACCTCCCCTCCCCCCACAAACACACACACACACTGAAAAAGATGCATACGGGCCTGTCCTTGGCATTCTTTTTTACCTTTCCTACTTAGATATAAATTTCATGTAAGTTAATTGGAAATTAAAGTTACCTTTTTGAGTTAATACATTTGTATGTGGTAATACGTGTGATAAATATATGTACAGTTTGGTTCTGTATGACGCATTTACCAACGTTTTTCTATTTTTTTATTTTTTTTATTTTGAAAACAATTTACAAATATCCTTTAATTTCTCTTACGAGTTCCTTTAATAGTTGTTTCTTTACACGAATATCAGGTAGGCCTACATATATATCATGCAGATAACCGTACAAAATTCCCTGCATTAACTGCATTCCCTGCATAAAAACAATGGAGTAGGGAAAACAAGCCAGTGAGCCACAACTGGAAAAAAGGCCGTGGTCTTCTCGACTTGAACCAATTGGTTGAAAACTGGGACGTTAAACCTCATCTAACCCAACCTAACCCTGCATTAACTAGACATTTCATTAAGAAAAGAAATCACTGTCACTTAATAAAGGGCCAATTCAGTCACACCACTTATAATTAGTATGCCCTAGTATATACTAATTCATGTATGGCTCATATGGATTTGATAGCAAAAAATCTGCACAGAATTACCTTTATAATGCAACATTTATTAATTCTGAAACATTATGAATGATGCATACAATAGTGAAACAACAAGAGAGTTTTAAAATTTGACTGATGTTTCAAGTACTGTTGAGCAACTGTTAAGTCTCTTTTAAAAAATATTTAGTATATTGACATTTACGGAATTTTTTAAAAGAGACTGAGCCACTATTTTCCGAGAAATACGTCATATTGTCCTAACTCCGGGGGGGGGGGGGAGGGGTCCGGGGGAGGGGGATGCAACCCCCTGGCTTGTGCATCTATGGATTATCGTACATGAACATTTACCCATAGATATCCAAACTCAAGCTGGAGTTACTGCCTTTACCGCTTAAAAAAGCATGGTAATGCACAGCCTTACAGGAAGATCCCTAGAAACAGAAGATCGCCACATTTTGTATATAGATCCATTACTGTCCGAGTCACAGTTTATCCATACACTACTTCGTTAAAATAACCAAACATCCCTGTCTGGATTTCACCAGGAAATGGTGAGTTCTAGCCAGGTATTGTAACCAGTTTCAATTTAACAAGGCAAATGATAACACTGAGGACTCGAATTTCCCTTTAACCAGGAAATAAGGGTATAACTTGTGACCCCGATCGTGGATAATTATTTGATCAAGATATTTAGAGTGTAATATTATTCTTGATCCATGGTATTTGGCTTTATGCAGAGATTTTTGATAATTTGGTGAATGTAAAACTTTGTAATAATTCGTATATTCCACACTATTCAGGATTTTGAAATATCTGACAATTGTGGCTGGTGCTGCAACAGATAAATGTAAAGTATAAAAATAAACATTAGCTTTGATAAAGTGAACTAGTCAGGAAACTCAGTCTGAACTTGCCAAAAATTGTATGAATTGGAAATGACAGCGCTGTTGTAAAACAAAGGGGTAATCTATCAGAAATAAAAAGATGTTTGAAGCACGGGGCCTAGTTTTATCTTTTGTTTTCTATAGTCTCTGTATGTCTCGCCTCCTATTGTTCGGTGGTAAAAGAGAACAACGTTTGCTTTGTATAGATCCATGCTCTTTCAGCTCGTCGAATAAAAGAGGGGACTAAACGGTTATTAAAACGTTTTTGTCAAAATTTATGGTTGATCTACAAGTAGAACAAGGGGTAAATCTACATTCAGTTTTCACTAAAACTAGATTCGTTCATGACATTAACACATGTGGGCATCAAATTTTTATAAACGTTACTTACCTTGATTTTTTTCGCTACCGTTCTATCTTTAACTAACCTCGCAGCCCCCAACCCCCCGGGAGTCATGCAAGACAGTCTTGTAGTACTCGAGACTGGTCTCGGACTCTAGACATGTCTCGAGTCATGATTTTAAAGAGGGACTTGCATCCATCACCCCAAGTATGACTTTTACTTGGTCCCGCCCATAATTGTCTTTACGGCTTCTCCTTGTGCAGACACAAACATAGTTCACTGCTCAAGGCCAAATCCTGGTGAGCATAAAAGACCCCATGTGTAATCAAAAATTCTCTGCGCGTGCTGTGTAATATGAGCTGTTATGCATCTTTGAATTTTGTAACTATGAATGCCAATCAAAGAGTAGTAACCAATTGAGACTTTTGCTTACCCCCAACTAAAAGTCATACTTGGAGTGATGCAAATCTGTCTTCAAGGACTCGGACTCGTGACTCGTTCTCGCACAGTTCGGATTCGTGACTCGGCCGTCTCTAACTTTCCCGAGACCGGGCTCGAGACCAGCAGAATTTGGAAATCACTTTTAAGCAATTAATAGTCGTGGCATAGCTTTACCTCGTCTTCTGCAGTTTCTGTACAACTCCACACAGTATCTACGTCTTTGCAATATAGAGTAGATGATACGGTAATAGTTTAGTTCTACGGTAAACCGTACATGGGGGTCCGTAATTATTTTCGCTGGTGGCTCACGTGTGTAGTCTGGAAGATCTCACGGGCCACAGCCAGACGCGTATCCATTATTTTGCCTTTAGGTCTCATTTTAAAATGGTTAGTGTTCCACCGGAATGTGTGGTGTCTAGGTCCGTGGAAAGACCTCAGGTTTAGAGCGGCACCGAATGGAATAAAAAGGGCGTAGCCCCGGAAGCTCTGAGGTATTTACAAAATGGTGGACATAAACCTGAACAATTATCTACGCTTTCTGTAAATGACATCAAATGCGCACTCAATTGATGATCACAAGTATCACAATTTGACCACTATAGCCCAATCCAGGCCTGACAGAGCGGGTAACAAATAAAATCAAGTTACATGAAGTGGCGCAAATCTTTTTTAAAAAGTGTATAGCTGGGGAGGAGGTCTGGCGTGACTTTATCTGAGCGGAGCTTCACTCTCTGTTGGTTCGTATAGTGTAGCAAGAATATTTTTTGCCAGAAAGCCTCCTGCATTGCCTTGAGTGGCAAGTTACCAGGCTGGAAAAGTTGTATCTCGATACCGCATTCTTTATTCTGAAATATCATTATTAGAAATGCACAGTGGAAATAAGAAAAGGCAAATCAGAGGAAAGGAAATAATATTCGGCCTATATATGTTCTGTCAAAGGGCAGATGGTCTCCTAAGATTTCCTAAGTTCCATTTCAACAGGCCTGTCTAGCTCCCCCTCACCATTACTGGATTACATACATCAAACTGTATGGCCGGTCGATTTGACTGCAGTGAGCGTGCATGTGAGTGGGTGGGTGGCCTGGGGATTATTGGATTTTGGTACGGTTTGCACACAGGGACGGAAGCAGAGAGATTGGTGATGGTATGAAGCAGCTGAAATTTAAGGTGGGTTTGAAGCCAGAGAATCCCAGCTGTCCATACAGGTCAATCTATAGACTTCATGCAAAGGCTCTTCCATAACCAAGATGTAGCCAGACACCTCACTTCTAGCCAGCCCCTGTGCTTCCAAAACCTATGTGTTTGTCAGGTTGTCGGCACAATTGTTTTGTTGACAAATTTTTATCCCAAATGCCCCATCTTCACAAGCGTTCGGTATTAGTCACCCTTTGGAGCGGTAACGGTTGCAGAAATGAGGCATATTCGAAGGGAAGACGCTCCTACTTAAAGAGTACCAAAGGTACATCTGCGGGTGCAGGGCCCGTTGGGTCCGGAACATTTACAAAACAAGGAGTCGATATATTCTGATTCAAATGTAATGAGCAGAGCAATGAAAGCAAAAATAAAAAAAAATGACAGTTTGCAACAATTTTTAAAAGAAAATATTTAAAGATCGACTCGGTAACATTATGACAACCTGCAACCTACCTTCAGCCACAGCTTTCCCGCCCATACCGATATTCCCAACAGACCGGTCCGTCAATTCCTACCTTTCCCTCCATACGAAGTGAGAAAGAAAAATAAAAGGTAGTAGGCCTACCATGATCGGCATACATGCATGTAAAACCACATCATGCCAACAAAAGCAGAACAATCGCGCACTGTCATTCAGACCCAGAGCCTATATATACAGTTACCAACGATATGTGCGCGGGAAGAGCTAGAGAAAATGAAGGCATCAATTCAGTTTCATTGTTTTACTTTGTTTGCAACGGATGGGTTATCCATGTTAAAATTTCCTTCTGTATTCTCCTTCCCCTCCCTTCACTTCTTTGCCCATAATCCATAGGCCTAGGAAGCAGGGGCTGGGAGACAGTTTAGCGCCCCCCCCCCCAGTCAAACATGTGGTGGGCGAAAGTATGCTTTCATCCCCTCGATCCAACGACAAAAACCCTCCACTTGTTTCCTCTGTACAAATGTCAAAAATTTGCAGTAATTTTCCTTAAAATTTGCAGTAATTTTCCTTAAAATCTGCCCAACATGTTGCACCAAATTGCATCTAAGGACCCTCAAATATTAGACAATTTCCCAAAAGGAGAGGTGGTGTAGACTCCACCCCTAGGACAGCCGTCCGAAACAACGTTCATCCACCAGTCTCGAACAGCTCCTTACGCCGATGCCTTAATCAGCCTTATAGTTTGAGCTGGCCATTCACGTCAAGGTTCCGTGAGGGGCACTCTTCCTCCCTTGACTCCCCTCCGCAGGTACGCTACCGCCAGCACAGTCATACAACAGACATTCTGTAGAAATGTCACTAATAGTGTTGCCGAATGCGTAAACGAACGGTGAAAACCTGTCAAATAAATGTGAAATCGGCCAAATCACAAATATGTGAAGTAATAATAATTTTGTATTCTTAAGACTTTCAAATTTCTTCATATTTTCCTATAAATTAAAGAAACTACCCATTTTCACCTAAACTGATGTCTAGGACTACAAATTTACACGGCCTCAGATTATGTGTAGACCCTTCCTGCCCTTTTGGCTACCATGAAAACAGAATGTATTACTTCGCTGTGCAAAACCAAACTATGGAAAAACAACAAGGCCACACTGTAACGTTTTATATGTGTTTACCTTTGGCCAAGTGTGGCGGCTTATTGCCCATGTTTCCGCAGATAGGATACAAGTTATTTAACTCATTTTATCTTTTCCTTGTGCACAGTTCATCTGCTACATAATTATATAGATGATAACGCCTACTCACATCCCTATGAAGAGTTCAACGGAACCCTCTGACCCCCCTCCCTCCCCCGGTTACGCCCTTGATGTTGATTATAAATTGTTGCTAAAAGCCTTGGAAATCGTTTAAAGGGCATTCTCTGTTGTTTAGTCGTTCCCGAGCAGAAGGATTTTTGGACGGTCGTTACATAGGAGAGAACATTAGTTGCATTTTAGATCTTATTAACTATTATGATATCCAGTCCGTGACTGGTGCGCTTTTATTTTTAGACTATGAAAAGGCGTTTGACAATATAGACTTGGAGTTCCTTTATAAAACTCTTTCCTTTGTCAATTTTGGTAAAGATTTTAAAACTTGGATAACGGCACTTAAAAGTAACATATTATGTTGTGTTATGATAATGGTTTTGAGATAAGTCTTGATCTCTTCCTACTTGGCCCTTTTCTACATAGCCCTGCTGCCTATTTTCACAATTTGCAAGTGAGAATTTGAAAACGTCCGATTAGATATGTAGGAATATCCTTTACACATTATCAAAATGATTTTTCAAGATAAATTATGTACCAAAGCTCTCTCGAATGAAAAATGTTTTGAATCTCAGGTCTTTCAGAATCCTCACACCTATTCAAAAAGTATTGATCATGAAAACATTCGCCATATCTCAGTTAGTTGATTTATTGTCGGTTTTACCAGATCCCCAAATTATTCCTTTCCGGAGTTGGATAAACTTACTTTTCCACAAATTTGTCTGGTCAAATAACCCCAACAAAGATAAACGTTCTGTGTTATTGAATAAAAATGCACTTGTGGACTTATGTATGATTGACTAATTGGAGCTATTTTTGGAAAGTTTAAAATGTAAGTAAAACTTTATCTTGACGATGGTTTGGGAGAATGGAAGGCTCTCTTTGACCTAGCCCTCAGAAGTTTTGGTGGTATACTTCTCTTTAAAGGTAATTACAAAAAAAAAAAGAAAAAAAAAAGAAAAAAAAAACTGACATTGCCATTTCTCATACTTTCATTTATGAAGTTTGCGTGTTTGGTCGGATTTTAATTTCCGATTTTCAGCTCAGTATTCGAACCAATATGTTCTAAACAATTCGTGTGTTTAAATTAACAAAAGTCCTATTTATTCCAATTTGTTAATGTCTAATAATTGAGAAAGCCTAGATTGTAAAGTCTTTTTTCACACTTATGTTACTGCATTGCTGTATAATGAATTTACTGCAAAATTTAATATCACAAGAAACTTCCCATTCATCTTTTATTTTGGAATCTTAGAGGCAATTCCAAGAGGATAGAACACCAATGTTAATCAAACTGAAAACCCTTCTGACAATGTCTTACGTCTTATAAGCTATACTAGTAACTCAAGCCCTACTGAGATTGTTTATGATTTTTTACTTAAATCATAACTTTCGACACCTAGAGGGGCCTTAAAGTGGGAAGAAAATGGTATAATTAACATCAACCGGAACAAAGTATTTTTTATTAACTTACGTAGCTGTTGGAGATACTTAAGTCCAATATTTCCAATTTCGTTTCATTCACAGAATTATTGGCACCAACCCCTTTTACACAAAATTAAATTCAAAGAATCCATGTGTACCTTACTTTCTGCAATATTGACATTGAAACCTCTGAGCACCTGTTTTGGTCCTACCGAGTAACTCAGGTATTTTGGCAATCTATTTGTGAGCTATGCCTCATCCATAGCTGTAATCTTACCCCAAATTGTGTGTAAAGTTTGGCTACTATGATGATACTAACGACCCGATTAATTTTTCAAATTGCATGCAAATATTTTCTGTACAACTGTAAATTAACAATATGGCAGAGGCGCAAGCATTTCTCTATAAATTCAAATTTCTGTAAGAAGTGAAGTATCATATCTTGAGTAAAACGAAATGATGACTTACGTTTCTTATGTTTTCATGAAACCTTTAAATGTATAATAATTTACATATAGGTGTTACCTTTACAATGCCACTCAGGAATGTGACAAGCGGTTTCGCTTTGTAACTCGTTTTTCTTTTCGCTGAAGAAAGCTTTGCTCTTATGCATCTGAAAGTGGAGGTTGACAAGGCACTATTGTGAACATTTTTAAACCTCATTCATTACATGCAATGTTTTTTGTAGGCCTACTTGCAGTTTCTCTTGTTAAGTGTTTGGACTTGTAAAATTGGGCTACGATATGAATGACATCCGTTTTGACACTTAGTATTGTTAACCTTGATTTTCTCTCATGGAAACATGAAATTTCTTCATTTATGTTACATGCACTGAGCTTTGTAAGCATTTAAAACAATCAGCCTCTATGTTGTTTACTTGCTTACCAGTTAGTTTAATGTCGTTGAAAGGAATTGGCTATACCGGATTGTAAATATGTTCTATTATTTTGTAATGACGTGCACACTAGAAAAAATGTCAACCTAAAATTAAAGTTTATTGAATTGAGAAAAGTTTTAAATATATATATATATATATATATATATATATATATAAATCTGCAAATAATCTGAATACAGTAGGAATTACTTGCATTTCCAAAGCATTGTATAAAGAGAAAAAGTAAATAAAATCAACCTCGGCGAAAAGTTGACCACCTCCACTGGGACTCGAACCCAGACCTCCTGCTTTACGTGCGGGTGCCCTAGCCAATTAGGCTGTGAAGTCGGTCTTGGCAGCTCTAATCTCAGAGAGATGACAATCTCTCACAAAAGGGTCCTACACAGAGCAGTGGACTCTATAAAAGTACTCTACAGTGGACGAGACACTGCTCTGTGTAGAGCCCCCTCGTGACAGATTGTCATCTCTCTGCTCATAAAATGATACAATGTTTTGAACTGAGAAGAGAGTTCAGTTAAAGAGATGGTAAAGAAAAGGTATTAGATCATAAGAATGCTGTTAAATACTTCATCCTTATGCCGAAAATTTCTTAAACATACCATAGCCTCCAGGGCTTCCTCTGATTTCCCACTGGACAGCTGGAGTGTTGCACCCGGAACCCTTGGACCCTAAGGTTGGCGCATTGACTCCATGCCTTTGGGGAAACGCTTCACACTCCTGTTGAGCTCCCGACACCTGCCCACATCCCAAAACGTTTCACCACCCCTTACCCTGATCATGCTTTCGACCTTCGTTAAACCCCGGTATTCTAGAATGCGCCACCACAAAAAGAAAGCCCCACGTCCGTTTTTACCATTTTTGTTGTGTACCATTTATTTCAAACCCTGCTTTCGTTTTCTTTTCATTTATAGTGGAATTATGCTGAAAACTCGGGGGCCCAACTCCATCCGTGAAAGGGGTGCATGGACTGTAAAAGGTTGGGAACCACTGATGTATACGAAAAAATGTAGAATTATGGAATTACATAGTCACGACACAGTGAGAGACTTGTAAATTCCAAATAAAAGTACGAAACTGTATACTTTTATTAATGTCCATGGCCACACAACTTGTAGCTAAAATTTTTGCAACTCATATGAAAAACGTCTTGGTTTGACGGGGAAGAAACGAATATGTTAAGTATTCTACAAAGCAAACATTAAAACCAAATTGATGCAAAAGGCACCATGATATATCTTGTTGTGTTTTTGCTCGAAATATAACATCGTTATATTATTTGCACATAGACCACTATCTGTAAAAATGATGACTTGTGGCAAGTACGTTTCGTTGTCACAGTTCGGACCTAATATGTCTTTTTGGCAATTTTAACTTCACATGCCCATATTCTGAAAATGTTGGGATAAGCAATGACACTGCTGTACCTACAATACCCCCCCCCCCCGAAAAAAAATTAGCAGTAGAAGACAACTAAACCTTTTCTCTTAAGATCGAACGTTAAGTATATGGAAGGTTCTTTCTGTGGATTTTGTCTTGATCAACACCCGCTTCTTCTCTTTGGTTTGAAAAATATGTTACTTCTGTGTGTTTTCCACACTGTGTATGCCGAACGCGGCTTGTTCATCTCCCATTTACCCTACAATACCTTGCATAATCAAGACTGCAAAATGGCCTGTTGTGTTTGTTTTCCATATAATCAAATTAACCCTTCCCTCTGTACACTAAGTATTGCGACTGCACTATTCGATATATCTTTATCACTTTTCATTTGAATATGATTATATATACTCCGTATTTCTTTATCGATGAAGGTGTAAATACCGCCATTTCCCCAATATTATGGCTCCCATATGAAAAATTGTAAAAAGCACATGGATTGGAACATCTCTCAAATAAATAGGCAACTAAGTGCATACGATCCCTTACACAAAACAATATCAACAACTTTTTGCCGGATTTTAAAGGGAATAGTAGTCTCCCCAAATTCATTTTCAAATATCAGCCTAAATTAAAAATACAGTTCTCTTAATTCCCTTAAAAGTACCTTTTATTATGTTTTCGAATGGGATATTGAATTTAACCAAGGAGTTCTTCTGCATGAAATAACAATTAAGTAAAAAAATATCGTCACGTGATTGAAAGGGGCCATTCCTGAATGAGGACACCACGGTATACTAATTTTAAAGGGGGATGGTTGTAATTCACTAATTTCCCTCTTAAGTTTTTTTTTTGTAAGAGGAGAGTCAGTGGAGTAGCTCGAGAATATGACCCTGGGCGTTTTTTCTCCTGTCAATTCCAACAAATCAAATTCTTGGATATTTATCATGTGATGAACTTTTCGTAAACCGGATTCTGGATCATTTTTCCCAGTTTTTAACTCGGATTATGATACACAACTAACCTTGGCCATATAACTCTAACCTTCAGCTCCAGACCTAATTTTCAAACGAAATTGTAAATTGTTTGAAACAGCATTTTAGATTATCTGTTCTACCCCAAAAGGGTAAAGTAAAACAAAAAAGGCTACCGGGATCGGTCCTTGAGCTTGTCGCTGGCATTGGGGTAGGGACTCATATCGCAGTATCATACCGAAAGTGGTGTTTCGTTTTAATGAACGACTGAAGTGGCAAGACCATCTTTTCTACCTGTACCATCAATCGATCCAATCGAAACTATGCCGAGAAAGATTGAACTGCGTAGCGAGTCTCCGGTTGTGAGGTTTGTAGAATTCTGCTAGTTTTAGTATAACTTCTTCAGACACATTCGGATGACTGCGACCTTTAAATTTACCCGCACAAGTCCAGTCAGGCCGAGTAGGTATCTCTGCACAGAAAAATCCCTTCTCTTCATTATAAACAAAGTAATTGTCCTTATAAAACGATTTTAGCCCAAGAAACTGTTCAACCCTTTTTAGCGAAGGCAGCGGATTCTTGGCGAATTCGTCACCGCTTAGTAGGAGTATTCTTTCTTTGGGTATGTACTCCAAAAATGCCGATAAATGTTTTGCGTAAAGTCCTTGTTGAACAAATGCCAAGGAAGCATTTATCGAGCCATTGGGTAATAAGACAGTGTTTTCAAAAGTAGGTTTGATATCGTCACCGGCGAATGGGGGCACGTGACGATGCAGTTTAGTGTTGCGTATACGAGTTAGCTCCATGTGCAAATAATCTGATAATGCTCTTTTGGCCGGATTACGCAAAATGGCGATTATCTTGGGGTTTGGGGGCAAATGAGGCAATGCCTTGAAGAATGGTTTACGATTAGTCCAATAGTAACCAGGGTAATTGACGACAGTTGTCTGGTCATCCATTGCAAAAGGCATGTCCGCAAGGTACTGTTGCACGAACTGTTCTACGGTAGATCCATTATTTGCGACGAAACGGACATTATTCGCTAAAACTAAACTTTCATGAAGATCGAGGTATCTCCCGAGCGTCGTGGTCCCAGACTTTTTCACACCAATTATATAGACAGATGGAAATCTCTTTTCACATTTGTCTGCATCAGATAATGATGACGGTATCTTTATTCTTGGACCACCGATAGGGAGATAAAGATAACACCCCTGCTGAAAAATTTCACCCGTGTACGTAGGGGGTATCAAGTTCTCCTTTATTGCTTTCTCACGTAACGCTGTCATAGTAATTGAGTCCCGACTGGTTCGTAAATTCTCTGCATTTTTTGTTCTTGACCTTTGTTCGAGATTTTCTTTTTCTTCTGTTTTTTCTTCTGTAAAACTTATTACCATCAAGTACGTGACACAAACTACCACTACCAGGCATCCTACCTTCTCCATTCTCCGCAAAGTCGGCATTTTTATCAGAAAGAGTTAATCTCATCAAACAAAACCTACTTGACGGCGCCCTTCTCTCGCAAGATTCCTGGCGTTCTTTGCATCTTCAACGTTACTCGTCGGGGAATAAAAGGGCTACTGTCTCTGAAGAAAATGTGAAAATAGAGTACAGACCATTAATGTATGTTTTCTGAGTATAATAAGTACCAAAACTATATACACAACGATGGACATATGAATAAACACAGGGGCTACATGAGGGGTTTCGTGCTGCCCCTCTCAATTTTTCAAACACTATTTATTTATAAAAGAAGAGAGAAGGATTTTAAAAATTGTAGGAAAAAAGATGGAAACTCTCGCACCATTTGGCATCTTATAGACCCCGAAATAAAAATTTTATCAAGGGGGGGGGGGGGACCCACAGGACGGTGATCCATTTGCGTTGATGTGCCATTGTGCCAAAATGGCACATCAACACCCACCAAAAATTTCCATTTCCCCCATAAAATCTCTACTACCTCCACGGAGTGAATAAGATTAGAAGGAATGGTAAATGAAACGAATTGGACCAATTCCCATTTTATACACTGGTATTCAGTTGCTGTCATATAAAATGTTGAATTAAATAATTTCATTTCAAGTTGTCGATTACTCAAAAATTTGTGATATCCTTTTTGAACTACTTGTATTGCCTGCTCTTTCTTTAAATTTGAAATACAAATCTTTACATGACCTTGGTATTTGTCTCTTTTATTGAAGGCCATTTTGTGAGGATAGAGCTTGTATAATAAGGCCAATCTATAAAAGTACGGCACTAATGACATTTCAGAACAATGGTTTAGTGACTTTAGGTGAAAACGAAGAAAAACAAAGATTGAAATCTCAGCTGTACAAACTTGGCAGCATATATTTTGAGCAATTTTCCTTATCAAACTGAGTGATTAATTTCAAACATTTATTTCTCAGTACAGAAATGTCCTGTAAAGATTTAAATTGGTCCAATGAGTTCCATATTCAAATTTTTGTAACATATGTTTTGTAATTTTAGACTTTAAACACACTTTAAGAACCTAATGCGTTGGTGACTGTTTTTTCTTTCTTTCTTCATCTCAGGCGGCTTGCAATATGTAGCACATAGCTTTGGTGTGTGACAAAGTTGGGGATCATACGACGAGGGATCGACAGTTAGGCCTACCGCAGAACTGAATAATATTATGCTATGACCATTCCCACATTCTTGGCATCTTTTGGAGCTTGCTAAACAATCCTGGGGGCAGTGGTGACGCCAAGTGAAGGAAGGTTGCAAGAGAGTCATTTTCCCCTGTCATGACTTACCCCCAATACTCTTCTCAAGTCCGCTCCTGTACAGAGGTGTAAACAGCTATCATGAGCAATGCGCGCGCACATGTTGCTCCCTAGATTTTTGCTCCACAACTTAACCCCACTTTTGAAAGCCTGGGTAGCGCTAGTGCCTGCGGGCAACTAATTTTCCAAAAGATTTAATAGCCTGCACAGCTAACCATCTGCCTCTTCTGAGAGGTTAGTTCCCGTGACATATAGTACCTAGGTGGTAAGCTACGGAAGTGAAGCAAACACTTAGTAAACACGCAGTGCACCTCTGCTATGCAGGGTATAGACAATTATGTCTTAACAATGATCAAAATGTTCTGGGAGCCGACGAAGTACATCTTTTATCTCCTTGATACCAAAAAAAAAAAAAAAAAACTCAGACCAACAGGGGCAGAGTGGCAGCCCAGGTGGCGGGAGCCAAATAGAGCCGACACGCAGGATAATATAAACCAGTGACCATGCAATAAGGTAGGCTATGCACAGCAGTAGGTTTTGTATTCTAGAGGAAGTCACTGTCATGCATATCCAATTTCTTAGAAAAGGTTACAACCTACCTACGTTAGATGTATCGAATGCACCCAGTTTGGTTGTCATTTGAAATGGTAAGGAAGGACTGCATAGGTCTTATTTGCAATTAGGTCACGAACTACAGTAATACTAACCGTACACATACCAGTCAAATGATACCTTGATGAAAACAAACAATTGACTTTTACTGACAATGAGAAAGTGGTCCTCCCTCAGAGAGGGTTTTTGAAAATATCTTGCCACTCAAGCGATTGAGAGCCTAAGCAAACGAAGCAACGGGACATCCCGAGTTCCCTCACAGGGCCCGGAAACCTGTCTACACTGAAAAAGTAGCACATTAGTAGCACAGGTATTGTATAAACACTCACTAACATAAAAGTGGTTGTTTTGAATCGTATGCCTGCATAGGATGTCAAATGTGAGTGAAGATTTCCCAATCTTATACTGTTATCGGGAAGGGAAATAAATATATGATAATTCCCCCTGTCTTTGGATTTCATTTCACAGGGAAATTATTTTAAGAGGCAAAAATGTGTTTTTACAGAGTGTATGGTGTCAAGCTCTGTGTAATGGTATAAAAGTATTCCTTATTCAGTCTTTACCATTCCTTGTACATAAATTCATAAATGACAACTTGAATCGCTTGACAAATCTACTTTTGATTTTTCTGTCTCTTAACCCCCCCCCTATCATCTTCAATCCCCCGACTGAGAGATTTCCCCGATTGACCATCATGGACAGGGGTGTAGCAGGGTGGGGCGATTTGGGGCATGTGCCACTTGACCACCTCAGAAAGGGACACCATGGCTACTTAAGACCTCCAAAGTATCCTTGGATAGTGAAAAAGATTCTTCGGATGTATGCACTGGCAATCATTAACCCACACAGAAAGGAAGGCGTTGATCTGATGTTTGATGTCAAAAAGATATTATCAATCGAAATTACTACATCCATGGCCAGCTAATACTTGGACAGGACGTATCGTGAAGGTCAACTTATAAAAGTAGTAAAGACCACCACTGATCTCTTTTTGTACTTTAAGGTGTCAGGAACCAAACACAATAGGTTGCTATCGACTGCTACATCATGAAGAGGATATCGGCGAATTTTGACTATCATTTTAGCATTGCCAATCGCCTTAATCGCAAATTAATTTCCTCGTTTCGTCGCCTTTTGTGACTCGTGTATATTATATATATATATATATATATATATATATATATATATATATATATATATATATATATATATATATATAAAAATAATAAAAATAAGTAGAACACACCACAAAGATGACAATACGAGAGCACAGATACGGTAACAGAATAGCGTATATTTCGGACACTCCTGTGTCCTTCTTCAGCGCAAAATGTTGAAGTGAAGTTTAATTTACAAATAACAGACACAGCAATGAGGTTAAACCCTTGACGAGGGTGATAAATCACAGAGGGGAAATCGCTTAGGATGCCCAGGTCCTTGTTTAGGCCACGGGTGTGTGTGGACAGTTTTTATTACCCTCTTGCTTTCGGATTTGAGTCTTTGAGTGACAGACGGGTAATTAGAACCGAGCAGAATACATCTTAAATTAGATAAAGAGTGGTTAGGTTCACTACTGAAATGTTTTGATACAGGATAGCTTATTGATTTATCCTGCACAGTTTTCTTGTGGTTATTAAACCTCAGCCTAAATTTGGTGCCGGTCTGACCGACATAGTTGCCTTTGTCACACAAATTGCAGCATAATAAATATACTACATTAGGCGTGTCACAATCCAGGGGAGAGGGACGGATGTTGCAAATAGTGCCGGGAGGAGTAAACGTTTCGTCCGTGATAATGAACCGACACACTTGGCACCTAGGCTTGCCACACTTTTTATTGCCTATGTTCCCAACAGTAAGAAGCCTGGAGGATGTAAGGAGAGATTTGAGGTTTGGGGGTTGCCGTCTCGCAGTTAAAGGGGGATCTTCAAAAGTTCGGAAATGGACTTGTCTGTCCGAAGAATAATGAAATCTGAACGTATACATTTATGTAGGACCTCAGTTTTAGGGGAAAAGTCAAAGGCAAGTGGAATACGTGAATTTTCAACTTTAGGTTTGTAACATAACAATTTATCCCTGCGGTAAACGGAAGCTTTACTAATTCCCTCTTTGATAACGGGTAGGGGGTAGTCATTATTAAGAAAAAATTCCACAAGGTTGCCGACGTGTTTGTCGTATTCAGACTTGGTAGAGCAGATACGCTTGATTCTGATGCATTGAGAAAATACAATAGATCGTTTCAAACTGATATGATGGGAACTGTTAAAATTCAGGTAGCCATGGGTGTCAGTTGGTTTACAGTAAAGGGTAGTTGCTATGGAACCGCTATGTAACTTAACCAGTACGTCAAGAAAAGGGATTTCCTTGTCAGAAAAATCAAATGTAAACTTAATAGAAGGGTGAAAAGCATTACAAAACGATACAAAAGAATGCAGGCTAGGTAAGCCATGAGGCCAAATGAAAAAAATATCATCAATATATCTATGAAAATGTAACGGGTGTAAAGGGTAGCCCGCCAGCATCTTATTTTCAAGATCGGCCATGAAAATGACAGCATAGCTGGGGGCCATTTTAGTACCCATGGCGGTTCCGCATGTTTGAAGATAGTGCTGTCCGTTAAATTCAAATGATTATGTGTGAGGATAAAATTAATAATGGCAGTGAAGTCACTAATGAACGGTTGAGAGAAGCCGTTCAAAGAAAGGATCTTCTTACAAGCTAATACACCTTCTTCATGTGGTATATTAGTGTAGAGGGCACTTACATCCATAGTGACCAGAAGTGAATTGGATGGGAGAGACTTAACGTCCTTGAGAATTCTTAGAAAATGGGTAGTATCTTGGATGTAACTACTGAGGGAAGGTAAAAGAGGGTTCAGAATACTATCAACAAACCCACTTAAATACTCAGTGAGCGTACCGATACATGAAACAATAGGCCTACCGGGGGGAGAAACATTTAGTGATTTGGCCAAGTTAAATAATTCACGAGGGCTAAAATTTGCGGTATCAATAGGGGCATTCACAGAAGACAATTTGTCTTCAACAAGCTTGGAAACTTTATGTAACTTAGGTATTGTATAAAATGTCCCAGGAGTGGGTGACGGAGGAATGTACAAATTTACCTTGTCGGCCAGTTCAGAAGAAAAAGAATTAATCAGATTATGCAGTTCTTTCTCAAAAAGTGAACACGGATTAGAGGAGAGTTTCCTATAGAAATTTGAGTTGCTGAGTTGATATTCCGCCTCCTTGATGTAATCAGCACGGTTTAGGACAGTGACAGCCCCTCCTTGTCAGCAACATCCGTCCCCCTCCCCTGGATTGTGACACGCCTAATGTAGTATATTTATTATGCTGCAATTTGTGTGACAAAGGCAACTATGTCGGTCAGACCGGCACCAAATTTAGGCTGAGGTTTAATAACCACAAGAAAACTGTGCAGGATAAATCAATAAGCTATCCTGTATCAAAACATTTCAGTAGTGAACCTAACCACTCTTTATCTAATTTAAGATGTATTCTGCTCGGTTCTAATTACCCGTCTGTCACTCAAAGACTCAAATCCGAAAGCAAGTGGGTAATAAAACTGTCCACACACACCCGTGGCCTAAACAAGGACCTGGGCATCCTAAGCGATTTCCCCTCTGTGATTTATCACCCTCGTCAAGGGGTTTAACCTCATTGCTGTGTCTGTTATTTGTAAATTAAACTTCACTTCACATTTTGCGCTGAAGAAGGACACAGGAGTGTCCGAAATATACGCTATTCTGTTACCGTATCTGTGCTCTCGTATTGTCATCTTTGTGGTGTGTTCTACTTATTATTATTATTTTTATGTTTCATGGAGCATACGTGGATTTTCTCTTATTATGCATTTTGGACCTCGTCTTGACAAAGATTCTCTCCACGCTAGAAGGCAGGTTGAAAAATTACAGCAAAAACTCACCCAGACCAGGTCAAACATTGTCTTTTTAACACAGTGTAAACGCTTGGACATCGTTCCTAAAGGACTCGAACTCAAAAACCCTCTTCGGGATTCCCCAAATTTTACAGCAGAATCAGACAAAATTTGCCGTGTTGCCTCCTCCAAACTCCGCAACCTAGCCCTCAAATGTGCCTACGTCAAACAAAGTTCTATTACCAACAAACTCTCTATAAGTACGAAGGAACTTCACGATTCTTTACCATCGAACGAAATTAAAGAGGAGGTATCAATTGCTTTAAAAAACCATTTCAACCGTCAACAACACCAACGTTTTAAGCATAAATTGGCCAAAATTAGATCACTTGTAAGGAAGGACCCTATTCTTTGCTCTCTCGAATCCAAAAACCACCCGTGTATTACCAACTGTTTTCCAAAACGTTACTATCTTAACTCTACTGTCAATCAACAGACGAAGGAGAAGTTTGTTAATTTGTCAGAACATGAACTTACGCCCCAGGAGCAAGCTATTCTCAACAAAGGCCTTTCTTTTTGTCCGAGTCGGAACCCGGACCCTATTGACTTGGTGTACGATTTACACAGTTTTACACGAAAAATTAAACTTAGAGAATATTTCAAGGACAAAGATGCCGTTTCACAACCCTCCCACCTGCCCACAACATCTCGCAAGTCAGAATGGACCCCCAGCTCCGGGAGGAACCCACACATCGACACGTTTGTCAACTCTGCGAAGGCCCATCTCAACCGCTTCATCGAAGCATCTACCAGAGACGCCAACCCAGCCCATAACCTTCGACGAGACGAGCGATCTGCCATCAGGTCTCTAAAATCAAATCATGAAATCGTAATACGGCAAGCTGACAAAGGAGGGGCTGTCACTGTCCTAAACCGTGCTGATTACATCAAGGAGGCGGAATATCAACTCAGCAACTCAAATTTCTATAGGAAACTCTCCTCTAATCCGTGTTACATTTTTTAGAAAGAACTGCATAATCTGATTAATTCTTTTTCTTCTGAACTGGCCGACAAGGTAAATTTGTACATTCCTCCGTCACCCACTCCTGGGACATTTTATACAATACCTAAGTTACATAAAGTTTCCAAGCTTGTTGAAGACAAATTGTCTTCTGTGAATGCCCCTATTGATACCGCAAATTTTAGCCCTCGTGAATTATTTAACTTGGCCAAATCACTAAATGTTTCTCCCCCCGGTAGGCCTATTGTTTCATGTATCGGTACGCTCACTGAGTATTTAAGTGGGTTTGTTGATAGTATTCTGAACCCTCTTTTACCTTCCCTCAGTAGTTACATCCAAGATACTACCCATTTTCTAAGAATTCTCAAGGACGTTAAGTCTCTCCCATCCAATTCACTTCTGGTCACTATGGATGTAAGTGCCCTCTACACTAATATACCACATGAAGAAGGTGTATTAGCTTGTAAGAAGATCCTTTCTTTGAACGGCTTCTCTCAACCGTTCATTAGTGACTTCACTGCCATTATTAATTTTATCCTCACACATAATCATTTTGAATTTAACGGACAGCACTATCTTCAAACATGCGGAACCGCCATGGGTACTAAAATGGCCCCCAGCTCTGCTGTCATTTTCATGGCCGATCTTGAAAATAAGATGCTGGCGGGCTACCCTTTACACCCGTTACATTTTCATAGATATATTGATGATATTTTTTTCATTTGGCCTCATGGCTTACCTAGCCTGCATTCTTTTGTATCGTTTTGTAATGCTTTTCACCCTTCTATTAAGTTTACATTTGATTTTTCTGACAAGGAAATCCCTTTTCTTGACGTACTGGTTAAGTTACATAGCGGTTCCATAGCAACTACCCTTTACTGTAAACCAACTGACACCCATGGCTACCTGAATTTTAACAGTTCCCATCATATCAGTTTTTTAACGATCAATTGTATTTTCTCAATGCATCAGAATCAAGCGTATCTGCTCTACCAAGTCTGAATACGACAAACACGTCGGCAACCTTGTGGAATTTTTCTTAATAATGACTACCCCCTACCCGTTATCAAAGAGGGAATTAGTAAAGCTTCCGTTTACCGCAGGGATAAATTGTTATGTTACAAACCTAAAGTCGAAAATTCACGTATCCCACTTGTCTTTGACTATTCCCCTAAAACTGAGGGCCTACATAAATGTATACGTTCAGATTTCAGTATTCTTCGGACAGACAAGTCCATTTCCGAACTTTTTGATGATCCCCCTTTAACTGCGAGACGGCAACCCCCCAACCTCAAATCTCTCCTTACATCCTCCAGGCTTCTTACTGTTGGGAACATAGGCAATAAAAAGTGTGGCAAGCCTAGGTGTCAAGTGTGTCGGTTCATTATCACGGACGAAACATTTACTCCTCCCGGCACTGTTTGCAACATCCGTCCCCCTCCCCTGGATTGTGACACGCCTAATGTAGTATATTTATTATGCTGCAATTTGTGTGACAAAGGCAACTATGTCGGTCAGACCGGCACCAAATTTAGGCTGAGGTTTAATAACCACAAGAAAACTGTGCAGGATAAATCAATAAGCTATCCTGTATCAAAACATTTCAGTAGTGAACCTAACCACTCTTTATCTAATTTAAGATGTATTCTGCTCGGTTCTAATTACCCTTCTGTCACTCAAAGACTCAAATCCGAAAGCAAGTGGGTAATAAAACTGTCCACACACACCCGTGGCCTAAACAAGGACCTGGGCATCCTAAGCGATTTCCCCTCTGTGATTTATCACCCTCGTCAAGGGGTTTAACCTCATTGCTGTGTCTGTTATTTGTAAATTAAACTTCACTTCACATTTTGCGCTGAAGAAGGACACAGGAGTGTCCGAAATATACGCTATTCTGTTACCGTATCTGTGCTCTCGTATTGTCATCTTTGTGGTGTGTTCTACTTATTATTATTATTTTTATGTTTCATGGAGCATACGTGGATTTTCTCTTATTATATATATATATATATATATATATATATATATATATATATATATAATTGCTGCTTTGTTTCCATGTGAAACTTTGAGTATGAATATACTCTTTTCAATTTGCGAAATGATGACAATTCATCTGCAAAGTATACAGTCTCGTCACTATTTTGCTCACTTGCATACTATGCCATTAAAGGTCGTGTGACATGAAAATAACATAGTTGGATATTTGGTGTAAAAAGCATTAAAAATCCAGAAAATAGCCACAATTCCCATTAAAATCCATCAAATATTTACCATTTTACAGGTAAATTTCTATTTCACACTTGGATCATGAATAAACATGAGCAAAAATATGCAAATATGTGACATCCAAAGAGGGACATACCATATATGGCACATGATAGCCTTTGTTTTTTCAACCTTAAATTCAAGGACACTGGTAGCATTGTTATTCCCCGAGGGGTTTATTATAAAAGTTAAAATTTTTTCCTTGAAAAATATTGATATCACTCACCAAATTGTAATCTGTATGATCAGTAATTAAGAGATAATTTATATAGGGTTAACAAAAGAAATCTTCACACTGTGCAACACTCCACATCATTATTTTTGCATAGGCAATTAGTTTCTTCAGAAACCATCAAACTTTGAAGACGTTTATTTTGAGAACGGTAAAAGATATTGAAATAATTCCAACGGATCTTTGATTGGAGGACTTAATTCTTTAACTGACAAGTAAAACAGCTCTTTTTGGTGGCATGTCACACAACCTTTAACTTTACTTCTAAAGTTCTAACACCAGCACATCTTATTTCGTAGAATAAACAGTCGTTTTGAATTTTCAAACTGTATTTACTGGCTGTCGGTAACTACCTAGGCATAAAATGATTGTTCTGTTTAATCCATTTGTTAAAGTATTAGTGGACATGGTTGAGGATATGGATAAAGAGTGTAAATTGTAAGTATCACACAAACTAATTGAATATGTTCTTAAATCTAAGTGATCCATCATGACAGGACTTTCTCCTCACTCATGTTTGGATATAATTGGATTGGCATAAGTCTGTAAGTTACATTCGAAGTTCTTTCTCCAGTCCAAATAGTAGCACTAAGTAAGAACGAAGAGCTACATTTTACACCGTGGTACTGTTCTTCATTGTTTGAAGGGTACCCGGTCGTTTCGCCCCCTTGCCAGTTCGCCCCAAACTGGAAGTCGTTTCGCCCCCTCGATTTCACTAACACTAACTGTTAGTTCAATGTTGTGAAAAATTTTCAAAGGTAGTTGATATTGTTTTTCGATTAAATTTTTGACGAGAGCAGCAACAAAATGGCATGAGTTGTGGAAATGAAAGTGATGAGGGGGACTCACTTGAACTGAAATACCTCTATAAATACTATATACTATTGACCATACTCACATGTGTAACCAACTATACTGAACAACCAATCAGGTATCAAGTGTATTCTCTGGCTCTGCCAAGTCCAGAATGAATTAGGCACTAGGCTACATCAACTCTTTTCACCTAATTTTCTATATTTGCATCAAAGGATGCAATATAAAGGATGAAAAGGCACAAAAATGCCGAAAATGACAAAGATATATTACCAATAAATTAGGGGGCGAACTGGTCAGCACTTGGGGGCGAACTGGTTTTCTTAGGGCGAACTGGCAAGGGGCGAAACTGACCGTAAACCAATCATTTTAGTCAAGCTCACCGTGCAGGGAAGGGAGACTTATGCAACATATTATTTTCAATTCCGTAGACTCCGCTAAAGTCGGCTCTGAGTAGTACGTGAGCCTAGCTGCAGCCCATTCCTGGCCAATTTTGAGTTCGTCAAACAACCAGCGCGAGTCCGGAATTAAGTCCGAGTCCGGAATCGGGCGTCACATCACTGATGAAAGCGTCTGTCATTAGGACCTGCAATGTTGCAGTACTGTCACTAATATGATTTTTTTCCATTATGCATGACTTAAATTCAGGCCCGCAGCCAGACAAGGGACTGAAGCGGGCAAAATGGCTTCCAGGGTTTTGTAAATTTGTGTTAAGGAAATGGCAACTTGAAATTTTCTAGGCAGTGGGAAGCGAAAATGTTTCTTCGGGGCATTGCCCCTCGGCCCCTTTGGTTAAATTAATTAGTCAGGTTCCCGAACAACGACTGAGAGGCGGCAAGCTTCGCTCGTGATCTAATAGACCAACAAAATGAAAGCTAAGGAACTAAGAACATAGTTAACATAGTTGTATGTAACTTACCATCTTCGGTGAACAATGACGATAATAATTCTGGCCTTGATAAACCAATCACGAATGTGGGAGGAACCTTTGGCTAATAAATTACAACTGAAACATGTTATTGTCAAAATGACGGTTTTCTTCTTTTAAAATGAAGTACGTAGCTTACGTTTGGCGCTGGCGGCTCGCTTCGAATACCTACTATCAATTATCGACGTTAGCAACAAGCAGCTCACTTTCGACGGACATTTGACTCGAACTGTAGGCTTCAAAGTATACATCTACAGTGGCAGACTCTACAATGCTGAAACATTATTGATTTTTCCATAGCTTATTCATTCGAATCGTTGACGATTCTCAGCTGAGAAGTCCCTCTAAAGCCCGTATCGATATTCTTTTATTAACAAAGATCTCAACAGCCTTTCTTCGAAGAAGGTACGTCCATTGTATGTGACTTGTAGTATAGTTCAACTCACATCATTACTGTTATTTTTTCCAGTCAAAGAGTGTTAAAAGAGGACGATTCTTCCAGGAGAAAAGCAAACTGAATTGGCAGTGCCGCCTACTACTATAGGAGGAATCGCCCGGGCGTCATGTATTTTTGTACTGGGCTCCACCAACCGTTGGTGGTGTGAGTGTATACTACCTGCATACTACTAGAGGCCCCATGATTAACTCCCGTGGAACCACTTGAATATTTTCTGGGACTAAATTTGCTTGTTCGGCATAGCTGTTCGCAGTGATGTTGCTGGGGTTTAATAACTTGGTGAATTAAATTGGGTATTTGGTTGTCCGTATCAGGAAGCTGTCCGACTTGGGAATTCTCCGATTCAGGAAGTCGTTCGCCTTGCTCGGTTCCGTCAGCTGTCGAACAGTGGTGCAGACCATGGAGTCACCCCCCCCCCTTCCAGCCTTTGGGAGAGTGGGTAAGTCGGGATACACTCACGTCCGTTGGACGGGGACCTTAAATGGTGATCCCGGGAGAAGGATTGGTAGTGATTAGTACATAGCTGTCTCTTTACCCTCTGAACAATAGTCGAAAAGAGAAGGCCAATCTCGCCGGTGTTCATCCATGATCGATCTAGTAAAGGGTCCTAGATGAGCCAAGTGGCTTCCTGACCCTCAAAAATTAAACTAAACTGTGGCGTATTTGGGATCACTCATCAGGTAGACATGTGCAAAGGCAAGTCCATCTAGCCAGCCAAACTTACTGAAGTTGGCAAGGTAGCTTCCAGTGTGGCGAAATAAATTTCAGGGGCGAAATGTGCTAAAGCGTATGAAGGCAATAGTAGGCTAATTCAAAATTTTCGGGTCGAATTTTTTTCAGGGGAGAGCGAACCCCTGTCCCCCTGGCCTCATGGGCGTCCGAAGGGGGGGGGCAAGGGGGGCACTTGCCCCCCCTGGAAAATCAAAAACTTGAAAAAACGAAGAAAAAATAAAGAAAAAAAAACGAAGAAAATATAACATTAACATTTCTTAACAGTTCAATCAGTGTGAATTTCTACTCTCAAAACAGGAATTAAATAAAAATATCAACACTCAGGGCCCCAGCAGCACCCCGAGCATATTTTGGTATTTTTAAAGTTTATATTTATGATATTGCTTATGTTTCCCCTTTTTATATGCGGTAAAAAGGCCTTGGAAGTGCCATTTCCAGCGATCTGGGATGCATTTTGGGCTAAAATTTTCTTGCGCTCCGCGCCAACCCATGGTGGCGCGGAGCGGCGAGAGTCTGTCTATGCGCTTCGCCCCCCTCCCATTGACAAATTCCTGGCTAAACCTTTGTCAACACTGTGTGAGAAAGTAGCATCTAAACTCTTTTCTGGGAGTAAAATATTTCCCATGGAAAAAGTTGGCCCCTAAAAAATTTTGCCCCCCCTTGAATTTTTTTTCTGCGGACGCCCATGCCTGGCCTACGGGCTTCAGGACAAAGAGCATCTCGGAAGCTTCACAAATTTGATGACTTTCTTGCCCGGCATGAGCTTTCAATTTTTCTCTTCAGACTGGTCAAGCATTCAGCTAAATTCCCCAGAATAATTTCCCAGAACCTCTACTCTTATCAACTTTGTGAATGTGTTCGATGTTACCAGTGGCGCCGACAGGATTTGATGACCGGAAGGCACAAGCCTGAGAGAGGATGATATTGTAATCCGTTACCCAAACTGATAAACCCAGGCAGTCGGTGCAAAGTGTTCATATGCGTATCTACGATATTTCGTACCCGGGGTTGACCATTCTTTGTCAGCTAGTGTGGACTCGGAGGTGCCATCCTTGGGTAGAGTCTAACTGGAGAGGGGACCCCTCCCCTTTGAGAAATTTTTTTTCCGTTTAAGGTGGCTTAGATGTAAAAAAGTGCTACCTTTGGTAAAGTTTTGAACTAATCATATGTTGACAAATTCTCATACTTTGGGGCATTGTTCTTTTTTGTTGGGTGTCGAAGTGGAGTGGGTGAAACTCCACCTGAGAAATTTTTGGTTTGGTAAGATGGCCTGGCTGCAAAGTGGTTTTATCTTTGGCAAAGCTTTGAACTGATTACATGTTAAGGAACTACCGTTATCTAGTGATATTTTGACTCTGGCATGGCACCTCCAATGCTGGTACCATGAGATAGTCATAGGGCCTCCTGGAAGCTCTGGGTATTTGCAAAATGGGGACGTTCAAGTTAGTATGATGCTTTTAACTGACAAGCAATGACATTATACTGGAAAGCATACCAAGCACTTCACAAAAATCGTAGCTTTATTAATTCTGAAACGGCAAAATGAACGTCTTCCAAAGGAGAATGACCGAGAGAGTAGTACAGATATAACAAGAAGGGGGGGGGGGGGGGTAGAGGATTACTAAGCTTGTGTCATAAATGCTATTTTCTGTAAATGCATGTAATGACCTTTGAATACGCTTGTGTAATGAGAAATATACTTCAAATCATGAACATGACGCTACACGTGTACATAAGGTTGCCACGTAGTCGCCTCTTGATGCAAGCCTGATGTAGGACTTGTTCCTCTAGTTTTCAGAAAATAGTTCTCGCTAGAATAGTTCCGTGCGGTATCAGCCTAATAATAATCATCAGGCATGGAATGTAAAACATTTCAATTGCGCACGAAGCGCGCTAATATTTTGCCTTAGAATTGTTATAAACCCGTACCGTACCTTCAAACAAATACGTTTGGGATTGTATTAAAGAAAACGACTGTAGAAACGAAGGTTATAGCGCGTGGAGCGAGAAAAAATTTTGATAGATTGCGAATGACTTACGAAAATGTTGATAGTTTGGGAACGATTTATGACAGAAAATGGTTAAAATAGATCCATCACTCGGTCGAAAGCACACCTCACCCGACCCCCTACAAAAATCTATGACTTAAACTTTTGGATCATTTGAAAAATCGAAAATCGATTGAGGTGTCAGGGGAAAGCGCCCCATACCCTTCCGTGCCGGAGTCACTGGATATTACGCCTTTAACCGATAATTGTTCAGTCAGTGAGGGCTATTAGTGACGATGTACTGTTTCCGAAAAGTGAGCAAGATGAGCCCTCCTCCCTTTAACCAGATGTGACAATGCACCTCTCTCTATAACGTATATATTGGGCTTCCCCAGAGGATGAGTGGTCAAGGGGACGTCCACATGCCCCCTGTGGTCCTCACGAGGAGTTATTGAAAAGGACTGGGAATTACGGTAAACATAGAACTATCTCCAAGTGGAATTAGATGACATTAGATAGACAGCTGGGTAATAGACGAGACGGCTGCATTTTTTTGGCAGACCTACATCGTGATTCGTGAGCCTACCGTCCATAACTGACGTTTTGAGTCGTGATATAGTAAAACGAGAGTTAGATTTTAGGTACTATGGAGATAAGTAAAATTTACATTAAGAGTGCGGGCAGGAAAATTTGAAGATGTTGTGATATGTAGTGATTCGTTATAGTATTTACCTGTAAGAAAGAATGGGGTGTTAAGTATAGAAAATTCTACAAAATCTCAAGAGGACGTTCGGTAAAGGAAGGGCAGAGTCTGTAAATAATCGAGGGTACTAAAAAGGATTAGGGAAATGACAGAGGGCTGTATTGTTAAGGGGTTTAAGTGTCTAAATTGCAATTGTAAAATTATGGTTTTAGTGACTAAATTATGTAGGTAATATTATGAGAAAGCACAAGTCACTAGTCTTTGTTTGCGCTTATAAACTAGATGGCCTAAAAGGCCGTTTTCACCGGAGGTCAGCCAATGACGTGACACCCATGTTGCTACCGTGCGTCCAGTACTGGGGACAACAGAGAGACAAGTCGCACGCACAAAAAAAAAGAGAAAAAGGAAAATTGTGGTTAGCCTAAGAGTGGCTCTAGGAAGGAACGCAATGAGAATTGAACTGGGAAAGTGAAGCTTTGAGAACAGCCTGTAGTCTAGGTGGAGGTGTTTTGTGGAGGAGTTGTGAGAAACAATCTGAATCTGACAGTCAGAACTAATAAACTTGTATACATGTTCATAAAAGAATTGTATATCTCCATTTTTTCTTGATGTACTTGGAGTCACAATTATCACTGTGCAACGAAACGAAAAAGGGGAAAATTGTAACAAATGTGCCATCTAGGGCTTCTGGTACCTTTTTACATGTGTAGGCACCGCTTTGGAGGTAGGCTGCTATAGTCTAATTCTTCATTATTAAAAGTGAGGTCTGCAAGGTCTTACTCTGCAAATCCGGATTTAAGTTGTCTGTAAGTCAGCAAGACCCTTTGTGAAGCCAGCTAAGGAAGGTTCGTGAGAACAAATCTGCCACGAAACAGATTTTTCAACTACTGGGCCTGTAATTATTTTCCTTATGCAGGTCACTATCAGTGATGTGACATATAGTAAGTTAAGCAAGATCTTTGAAAAGGTAACAGTGTCATTGACATCTCAAGTCAACACTTATCCGAGTGACCCGGTTTTGGTAAAGTGTCGTCGGCTGCATTCAGTGTGTGGTAATTTTATTGCCCGGTTAACAGGATACTGATCAGAGACCCGACGACACCTGATCAGTGATCACTGAGTCACAGCTCGCCCTTAACGTTTACGTAATTTGCCGGCGGTAAGCAAACTTTTCTTGCGATAAGTTACGTTGCAGATAAGGGGAAGTCCGTGGGTAAGTGAAACACACAAGGTTTGAAGCATAGTAGACTATAGTGCAAATAAAATTGTATCTAAATAATTTACATAATGATCAAGAAGAAAGGAAATGCGAAATAAGAAGATGTATTTTAATTACTTTCCTTTCGTCTTATCTCGATGTGCAGGGACGAAGGAATCAAAGTTGTTTTATTACGGTGTTACCGGAGGGAGACAGACTGTGGGTAAGTGTCATTAAAATGGGTAAGCACTGAAGGGGTGTTGGGTAAATGGGTGGGTAACAAAAAATAAACAAAAAATAATTGTGAGGGTTGGTCACAACACGACACAACCATCGTTCTGCGCACTTGTTTTATATCTGTAGCTCCGTAACTTTCTTCCGGGAAACAAGAGAATATGGTTGATTAATGTGTTTAAATTTCTTGTAACTGTTGAACGGTTCTTGTAACGGTTGAAATGTCAAATTGATTTTAGGTATAGGATTCAATCCTGCAGGCGGGAAATTACACAAAATTCCCTCAAATGTAGCACATAAGCCCCCCAAATTTAGATTATGGCTGATTTCTACAAAAGTGATATTTTTAATGACCGTCCTTATGGGGGATTCGCATGCAAATGCCTCTTAGAAATCTGCCCCAAACAATCAATAGGGTCTACCGCTAAATACTAACACGAATACAGGCTCGACTCGAGTAAACTGGTAAATGAGGAAGGGATTTATACAAAATTATTTTCCGACAACAAATTCATGTTAGCTGTCTAAGCTGCCTTAAAGCTGTGCCACTGATCGAAGCAAAGCACCTTCATTTGCTGGACATTGAGAAAAGATAAATTTGAATATCATGCCAAATTCGGGGTTGAACCCCTAGCTTTTGACGCCACTGCAATTTCGGTTAAAACAATAATATTTTGAAGGCAAAGGTGCTCTTCAATTTCGTATTAAATCAAGCGGTTATCACCTCGCAGTTTATCGCTTGGTGGAAAGGTATAACTTAATCGAAACAAAATTGTAACAAAGGAAGAGCGGCCAGTGATGGTGCCTGTGCATTCCCAAGACTTCAAGTAAAGGACAGAAGCGGGCAAACAGGAAAGTGGTGGGCGGTGGTCAGGGGGAGGGAAAAATACTCATTTAGAATACAGAGTATATAGTTTACAAAAGTACAAAAACAACATTTGCTTACATTCCATCTCATTTAACTGCCACAGTTCACTCTAGTTGACTCCACCTGAAAAACAACAGTCTTAAATGAGTCCTGGAACTGGATCATTCCTCGTACACTCCATACTTCATACTCCCATTAAGAGCGTAAGCTTGGGAGTATAGGGTAATTGTTTTTATAAAACTAGCACGAACACAGGGAAACTCAAGTAAGCATGCATACTTTTTCTTTAAATCGTTCATTTTCCTGAATTACAGTCGAATTAGGAATCCATCAAAAATGGAATAAAGCATGTGATCGACAACATTTCCACCATCTTCTGCAAGGCATGTATTCATGCGAATCTCGATTTAATATTAGTATTTGTTATCAGTTGAATACGACTTTGCATACGGTAGTCAATTTCAGATAGACTTTACATCACTGTATTGTACGTTTATTTTCTGATCCATTCAAAGTTAGATGACAAGAGATCAAATTGCGCCCCCAATTTCAAATTGTAGGGCTTGTAAAATTCTTCCAGTTTCTTCAACACTTCCTCGGAGACATTTGGATGACTACGGCCTTTAAGATCACTCATACAATTCCAGTCGGGTCGAGACGGTATTTCTGCGCAATAGAACCCTTTTTCTTTGTTGTAAACAAAGTAATCGTCCTTGTAAAATGGTTTTACCCCTAGAAACTGTTCGACTTTTCGAAGTGACAACAGGGGATTCTTTGCGAATTCATCTCCGCTTAGCAGGAGAATTCTTTTTCTGGGGATAAATTTTACAAATTGCGATAAATGTTTTGCGTACATGCCCTGTTGAATAAAATTCAGTGTAGCGTTTATAGAGCCATTTGGCAATAAAACAGTCTCTTCAAAAGTTGACCTAATGTCATCACCGAGGAAAGTTGGAATATGGCGTCGGCTTTCCGAGTAACTTTCTCTAGTGTCTTGCATGTGTCGATAATCGGATATTGCTCTCTTGACGGGATTTCGTAGGATGGCGATTATTTTTGGATTTTCCGGCATGTACGGCAAGGCTTGCAAAAAGGAAGGGCGATTCATCCAATAGTAACCAGGAAAGTTGGCCACAGTTATTTCATCTTCCGTAGAATATGGCATTGACTGATAATACTGATGGACACTCTGCTCTACCGTATACGTAGATCTGTTGGTATACAAACGAGCGTTATGGGCTACAACTATGTTTTCGTGCAGATCAACGTACCTCCCCAGTGTTGTAGTTCCAGACTTCTTCACTCCTATAATAAATGCTGTCGGTAAACGCTTTTTACAGTGCAGGATCTGAGCGGAAGATTTAGGGATGTCTTTTTGTTTGATAAAACCATTTGACAAATACAAATAACAACCTTGTCGAAAAATGTCCCCCACGTATGAAGATGGTATCAACCCTGCGTTTATTGCTTCCTCACGCAAATTGATAGGTGCTCCATTTACGTACTGATCAGCTGTTCTTCTTTTCCCATTGATCATAGATCTTTGGTTTGCCTCTTGACCTGTTAATCCGTAAATCAAGTATGACAGAAGGATTGCAAAGACGACAATATTGAAAATCGCTACTTTTCGGGAAAATAGTTTCATGTTTTTTGAAGTCTTTCTGCGTCGTCCAGCGACGTCCTCTGATTCGTTGTTCAAGACTCCTGGAAACAGCATTAAAAATACAAGTGTTAGGCAAGATTGTACAGTCTGGAATCTTTACGACCAGAGATAAAGAAAAAATGAACTTCCTAGTTTTCATGTAGTTTACAACATTAACGTTGAAATATATATATATATATATATATATATATATATATATATATATATATATATATATATATATATATATATATATATATATATATATAAATATATATAAGATATTTGATGGGGGAATGAAAGGAGAGTGAAACTGGGGCGGCCTCAGACGTACAAGGGCGGCTATCACAGAATTCCAGACACGGTTCCCCACTATTTGAGTTGCAATAATTTTGTCTTTCGACCTCACAATAGCTGGTCAACGGACGTTATATTCCCTTCATTTTATGAGTACGAGACGGCTTTACCATCGACTGATGAATACATCAAAGAATTTTTCGGTGCGCTTTAAGCCCACCTCTGGCTGTTCCTACAAGTGTAGCTTTTGACCTACATTTACCTACATTTACTTTTTCAGAAACATGATGATGATGACAACGACGACGACGACGATGACGATGGTGACGATTGTGATGACGATGATGGTGATTAAATTAAAAAGTTGTCACATAATTAAATAGGAAGTACGTTACATAGCATACAACTGTAAGCAAATCTCAGTTTGAGATGACTGCCTCTGAAATTTAAGCTAAGAATAAAAGGTCAGATAAATCAGTTTCGAATGCTTTATGAAAAGGCGAGTTTTGAGCTGAGACCAAGTCTGTTTTAACGTCACAGATTAGAGTCCCAGCAACTTAAGCACTTAACATACCACACTTTATAACATTAAGTCATGAAATGATTTAATGAGAGGGATCTCGTTGATTCAACATGGTGAACTTACCTTCTAGGTTAGTTTGTTTCATTAAAGATATAAACAAATGAAAAATAATGAAAAAGTCCAATGTTATCCTCTTGTAGTCCTGTGATATTCTCAAAATGATTTTAAAGATCCTTAATGGCTCCTTAGTATTGACATCTTGGAAACCAAAAAATATTTTTGCCTGTTGCTAAATTTGTCTGGCATTTAGTAACCATCTTGTAAATCTTCTTCTTTAAAGGGGGAAATATTAGTTATTTTTAGGTTAATTTAATATTCAATTATGATAATAAATTAACTTGTGTTAGTAATTACGGAGTTAATTCAATTTTCAATTATGAAGAATAAACTTGTGATCATTCAACGACTTTTTGAGACTGGGATGTAAGATCTGAGTGAATAATGCCCCTACCCCTTCTAACCCAGAGCTACTCATACCCCCCGTGCATCACCGTTTGCCTGTCTATAGTGCAAGCGTAATGTAGCTGTTTCTGACCCCGTCAGTCTCGAAAGTAAACAGGAAATTACAAACAAAAAGATGTTACTTTGATTTCCATGATTCCTTCATCGCAAACCATCAATAAATGAATATTACGGTTGAAGTTAAGATTTAAAAAAGCTTTTTTAGCAAGAGGCATAAAGAACACTTTCATGTTTTACAGTATATTGTATTAACTTAATTAGGTAAGTAGTTGACCTAAAGAGAGGGCGAAATTTGTTAAATTCCAATTATTCTCATTCATTGATATTACGAACTTAACCACATTTTGGGGGAGAGATTGGAAGTGATTTTAATTAAAAATCGAAAGATTGTTTATTAGTATTAGGATATGATGTAAGTAACCTTCAAGAAAGCAACAACGTCAACTGTTGTGATATCGCAACAAGAAATTGAATGAAAATTTTCTGCAAAATTCTCACTGATTTAGCTTTCAATTAAATATTTAACAAAAATAAATATCAACTTGAACTATGTGATACTTTAAAGACAAACTGTTCAGTCTTGTTTGAAATTGACGGTCTGAGAGAACTCTTCGTACTTTTCAGTAGGCCTGTTCCCTGTTATCTGAGAGCGTGGTGGCATATTGGTTAAGATGTTGGGCTTGTGATTTAAGACTGCTGATTCGACTCCCGTCTGGGTCATTACGTTGTGTGCTTTGGCAAGATGTTTTATCTCAATTGCCTCTCTCCACCCAGGGGTTAAATGGGTACCTATGAGGTAAATTGTAATCGGGCCCGGTGTTAGAGCTGCTGCCGCACTGGAGGGATTGTCTCCGGGACGATTTATTGTTGAGCAGGGGTAATATTCATGAAGCGCATTTAATTAGGCTTGCCTAGATATTAGCATCTTAGAAATGCAATTATTATTGTTATTACTATGGTCATCATCATTATCATTATAACCTCGTGACCGTTTCCAAATGTAATTTGTGTCTGATTCTTTGGTCAATTTGCCAGCACAAGCAAAATGAAAAATAACTTTGACTAACAAAAAACAAAATACTCTGAACTCGGAGCCACTAGCTGACTCGAACCTAACCGAGAGTTCGAGTCAAGTCAAGTTAACAACAATGACTCGAACTACAGCAAGACTAGGCATGACGAAATGTGAAAGGCTACCACCATGATCATGTCTCAATATCACGTGACTCAATCATGTGACTCCATGACTTAGAACTAATAGAGTGACTCCATAACAACATCAAACCATATATCACCGATGGCATGTTTAAAGAGAAGGTTTACTGTTTTCTTACAAAATAATTATATATGGACCCACAAAGAAATTTGCTTAGTTTTTTAAAGCCCAATCCCGCTGTTTGATTAAGAGTTTCCGCAACAACTTTATTCAAAACTGAATTAAAAAGTGTCATTTTATAGGAAAGCTTAGGCAAAATAGTATGCTTATCGCAACACTACGGTCTACTACAAAAGATGACTCCTTTCAGTCATTTGATTACATCCAATATCACTTACTTACAATTGCTGTACTTTGATTTCGCTTCAGCTATTTCCCCAGTCCGCAGAAACCTTGTTGATACATGTCAAGACCAAAAAGGGTTGTTTACTTGTTGATGCCTCCTATGTATGCATGTTGCTTCAGTGTATACCTGAAGGAGTATAACTCTTGGAATCGTCCATTTTGTTTGCACACTAGCATCCGCGACTTACACACGGTTCTAAACAACACCGTCTAACCGTTTAACGTACGAATCAATATATCGATCGCACGCCTGCATTAACGTAAACCAATAGAAGGTTGCGATTACCTTTGAAAAACATTTTGGTGCTGTCGATTCTATGTCCATTCATGGATCCGCACAATAGCTCAATACTCGATGGAACAAAATTCGAGTCTGTAAGCAGGGAGTTGTTATCCGAATGGAGATAGCACGAGAAGTTAAATTTATGCTAATACTTTAAGACCTATTTAAGTGTGTAAAGATTTCCAACTATTAGCTGGTGATAAGGCTTATTAAGGACTTTCAAATTTAATGCTTTCAATTTGATTTCTTTCTCCTTGCGACATCATTCACCTCTAGTAATACTTTAACAAGGGGCTTAAATTGAATAATGCTTTGATGTGTAGGATGGTATACTGCCATCATATTATGACAGGAATTTTAAACTCAAAACGGCTGTTTAATAGAATTAGATCAATACAAACAGGGGCGAAGATTTCATTTCAGCTTTGGTGGGATGGGGTGAATTATCGCAAATCTAAAAAATGTACACGCGAAGAGTGCACGGGGAGTGCGAAGCCCATGACAGGTGGGGTCCATGGCTCGGCCTGAGGGCCCCTGGTGGGGTCCAGGGCGAAAAGCCCCGGTGGGGGTCCAGTGAGCGAAGACCCCGGAAGCTCCTGGGTTTAAATGTCTCAGACGTGCCAGGAAGACTGTTTTAAGGGGTAAAGTTCTTGGGTACTGGTATATTTATACATTTAGGAAATGGTATTTTGAGCACAGAACTCATTGATAAGCTGCGCTGGATTGAAATTGTACAACTTGAGCAACAATGTCCAGTTAAGCTTAAAAAGGCAGGGATCAACTTATAGGGTCGTCCCAGACAACTGGATTTTAAATTCAGAGATCATTATAAGACCTGCAAGTTGGTTTGAGATCAGTGGCGCCGCCAGGTTTTTTGTGATTGGGGGCACCATAGATGGTGTCGAAATAATACCTCAGTTCCCCAAAATCTGCGTAAATTGCACCTTTATTTTTGATGCGTCCCTGCATTTGTAAACAGCAGTTATGATCTTTCGTTTGTCACTACATAAAGGTACCGTCCTGGGGAAGGGGTCCCCCTCCCCTTTAAGAAAGTTTTTTTTGTTAATTTCAGGTCTTTAGATGCAAAAATGGTGCTATCTGTGGGATGCTTTTAGAACTGATCATATATGGCTGGAAAATGTCCCTAATTTAGTGAATGCTAATATTTGGTAAGGTAAAAGAGGAGAGTATGTTTTCTATTAAGACAGAAGTACGTTGTCAAAAAACTCTTGAAGCCTCCTCCTTTTTTTCTATTTTATTGCCTTCTATTTGGGGAAAGTTTTTACACAAAATGCGTGGGTGGAGTCCACAGAAACATTCTTGGACAGGGGCGTAGATTTCTTTTCAACTTTGGGGGGGGGGATGGGGTGAACTATCGCAAACGTGGAACATGTGCACGCGAAGCGCGAGCCAATGACGGGTGGGGTCTAGAGGCCCGCCTTAGGGCCCCTTGTGGGGTCCAGGGGCAAAGCCCCGGTGGGGGTCCAAGGGGCGAAGCCCCCGGACACTCCTAGGTTTTTATGTCTCAGAAGTGCCAGGAAGACACTTTTAAGGGGTTAATTTCAGTGGTAATGTTCTTTGGTAGGCTATTGGTATATTCATACATTTCGGAAGTGCTATTTTGAGGACAAAACTCGTCGATAAGCTGCACCGGATTGAAATAGTACAAGAGCAACAATGTCCTGTTAAGCTTAAAAAGGGCAGGGATCAACATACATCGGGTCATCCCAGACAACTAGATTTTGAATTCGGAGATCATTACAAGACCTGTAAGTTGGCTTGAGATCAGCGGCGTCGCCAGGTATTTTTGTGATTGGGGGCACCACAGATGATGTCGTAATAATACCTCAGTTCCCCCAAGTCTGCGTAAATTACACCTTTATTTTTCATGCGTTCCTGCATTTGCATGCAGCAGTTTGATCTTTCGTTTGTCACTACATAAAGGTGTCGTCCTGGGGAAGGGGTCCCCCCTCCCCTTTAAGATTTTTTTTTATTAATTTAAAGGGGAAATGCAGCCACCCCAACTTGAAGTAGTGTAGTAGACTGTCCTGTTTCATGATTGGCTCTTTAGAGTCATGTGACAATATTTTTTCTCCTCAAATGTGAAATTTACTAGAAGTAACTGATTGGTTTACCTTGAATATGAAATACTGAAGTCCTAAAATATTATGAAAGATACTTTGAAAAGAAATAAGAAGGAAATGGTGAGATTTAGCTGTTGCTTCAAAATAAGTTTGGGGCGACTGCTCTTGACCTTTATGGCCTTTTAGATGCAAAATTGTGCTATCTTTGGGATGTTTTCGGAACTGATCATATATGGCCGGAAAATGTCCATAATTTAGTGAATGCTAATTTTTGGTTAGGTAAAAGAGGAGAATATGTTGTCTATTAAGAGACAGATACGTTGTCAACAAATCTCCTGAAGCCCCCTCCCTTCTGTCTATTTTACTGCCTTCTATTTCAGGAAGGTTTTTTCGCAAAAATGAGTGCGTGGAGTCCACAGAAACATTCTTGATTTATTACGAAATATGTCCTTTCCTTCAATGTGCATTATGAAAGGGCATCTAAGGCTCGCAGATACCTGAACAGGACCTCCTGGAAGCTCTGCATTAATCATATTAACTGGGGCGGGTGGGGAGGGCAATGACATAATGCATATACTACCTGACATCCAAATGATAATATAGAGTACGCCGCCGAACACTTTACAACTATCGTATTTTTACTACTATTGAACTAAAATCCGGACGAACAGCTGCCAGCAATGGAAAATGAGAGGGAGGGAGAGTATAGGTGCAGGGAGGTGATATTAGACCTCCCTGATAGGTGTAGCAAAAAGGGTGAAGGACTAATAAGAGCGTTACAAAGTGCTGTTTTCGTCATAAGTGTATTAACAATCACCATCTATACCAAAAATGGCTCAGCGTAAACTGGCAAAAATCTGGTAAAAATTTTTGAAAAATGTTTAACGACAGAAACGTGCTCTCAACCTTCTACATCAGTGGCGGATCCAGAGGGGGGGGGGGTCGCCGACGTCCGGACCCCCCCTCAAATTTCCCAATTTGCCCTTTTTCAAAATTGTTTTTTTTTTTCACACTAGCCTAACAAAATAAAAAATAAAAAAAAAAAACACGACAGTTTGACAGGTAATGACAGTTGTCCAATTCCGAGGAGATTTTGGTTACACCCATCCAGTATCGATCAATCCACCCGTAAAAGTCTAGCCATGTATCGCATAAACTTTCAGCAATATGTTTGACTATGGTAGCCTGTATTGCCCGCCCCGAAACACGAACAGCGCAATCGTTTAATAGAGGATGTGACTACAGTATGTCTTACTGCCTGCAATGGAGTAGGGAAAAACATGCCAGTGAGCCACAACTGCAAAAAAGGCCGCGGCCGGCCCGACTTAAACCAGTTGGTTAGAAACTGAGCCGTAAAACCTCATCTAACTCTAACTCTTACTGCCTGCGTCACAGACAGGCATTCTAATCACTTTTTCGCTTATAACCACGTGTGGCGTGCTTGGGCTTTCAAAGTAATACAGTAAAACGCGCTGATATTACGTCAGACTCACTAGCTAGCGCTTTATGCAACGTATTACTACTGAGTTCTAATATTGATTCCAAAAGGTCACTGCTAGTCTTTTGGTCTAACAAAATAATGATCTGTTCACACTCCCTAAACGCTACATCTACGAAACCTTCCCTCTACCCGCTAGTATCCCTCCTCTCATGAACACGATATGATATTCATGGTCTGGAATTACTCTCTTCATTTATTAGTGTTGCCCTAGTGATGGGAATAAAAAGCCAATCTTAGTTTAAAGTCCACAGTCAAGAGTTGACCAGAAGTCGCAATGGACGAATCGGTGTTTGTTTCATTTTAAAAATACTATATGACATCACCACCAGGTCAAATAACGCAATGTTACTCGGTTCAATTTTTTGACGTCTTTGGACCGATGACAAGTCTGCTGTCGCAAATAAAAAGCAAACATTCGACTTCAGTGATCTGTTTTGACAGAGTATTTTTGACTGAGTATTTTTGACAGTCGCGCCGCAACTATATAGGAAACACAACATACAGTATTTTAACCCCCTCCCCCAGTCGAGATAGCGGTGGCGCCAGGTGAGGGAAGGGTTCATGCCCCCGTCGGGGAAGGCTGACCAACTATCGGGGAAGTTTTACGGGTTCGTCGGGGAGTCCTAGTCGAAAGTATGCAGTCCCCGACGACAACTAGTCGCCCCGACGGCTTACCTGTTCTTTGCCCTTAAAAGGATAATTCCTCTAATAAGAACCCAAATTTTCGGCGCGCTACGCGCGATGTAGAGTCACTCTATTTTCTTCAATAGTTCCATTCCGCAAAAGCAGGATAGCACAAGTGTTGTCCACCTTTACAAGTAACATATAGGCAGAGTACATAGTATATGTAAAGTTCGTAACTTTCATCCCATATCGCAAAGCCTAGTTGGTGTTCTCTTGTGTGTGTGTCATGCGGTAGAGTCAGTTGGTGAGTGACTTACGGAGCAAAGTTTGGCTATTTCATCTTGTAGTCCAGGTGGTTTCGATACAAATGTATGTTACACCCGATACGGTCTACAAACCCACAGTTCGTTTTTCGTTTCGTCATATATTTTATGTGTTAGCCTATCAAACATGTTCCCCCGCTTCGCGCGCTTTTCAATTTCACGATCCAGATTCAAAGAACACTATCAGTGCGCAACTCGGATCTTGAAGTATTAACTGATATGATGCAAGATATGCAGGCAATAGCATGGGATAATGAGGCTCGTCCATTTGCCCTTCTCATCATCCCCTCGAAATAGGGAATGTCGGAACTAATTGGGGTAGCTGACATGGCCCGGCCCTTTGTTGGAAAATTCTGCCGCCACACATGGTCGATTTACTTATTTTGGCTTTCATAAGGGTAATTTCTGGGATAAAACCCAAAATTTTCGGTACGCTTTGTCCACTCTTCCTCAGTTCCGTTATACTTATAGCTAAATGTAGTACAAACCCTTTCCACCTTTTCAAGTTAATAAGTAGAAATACATGTATTTATGTAAATGTCGGAAATTGAATCGCATTTCGCTAAACCTGGTTAACGTTCACTTGCGTCTGTCGTACGGTACGGCTAGTGACCCGAGGAGGGAAGTACAATAAAGTTATGCACGATAGGGCCTAACTGTCCGGACAATTGTTCTATATAAGCTTTAAATTAGTACAAATTCTTATCAGTGTAGGCTTACCCAAAAAAAATTTCGCGCGCTTCGCGCGCTTTGCATTTTCACCGTTTAGATTCCAGGTTTTGATTCCAGTTTTTGCATGTCTCTTGGTTTATCCTTTCTTTGTCAATATGCCGTAAATTGTATAATCGCTGACGTTTATGGGAACCAAAATTTAAAAAAAAATGAATATGCCCTTTTTATGTTGGACCCCCCCTCAGAGAAGACCCTAGATCCGCCCCTGTACATCATGCTACATATTAGATTGAAAGATCCCATATTGATGCGAGGTCCCCACAGATGTTTGGAGATGTATCTCAATTCTTCGGAAAGTGCCGTTATCAGAACAGTTTCGTGTATTTTTACCTTAATAATGGTCAGACATGGAGTGTAAACAGTGACGAATAATATTTCCATTACAAAACCTGCATTCAGACTCTACATCGAGACACTTTCAATTGCCCAAGAAACCTACATACCACTGCCATAAGCCAGTCTTTTACCTGTTAATTCGTGAACTTTCAACTTTTTGCTGTTGTGCTTCTCCGAAAGTTGCTATCGGAAGATATTGATAATATGAGTGACACTGACGTAAGGTTGGAAGCGCGCGGAGCGCGCGAAAATTTTGATAGATTGCCAACGATTTGCTAAAATTCTGATAGTTTGAGAAAAATTTGTGATAGAAAGTGAAGCGTGATTGAAAAAATTTCTTACGAAAATGAAGAATAAAATATACTTTCCAACATACACGTATCCGTAGACTAAAACATTGGGGGGATGATTACATGGGCCATCCCCCCTAGTCAAATGTTGGGGGGGATATATCCCCCACCCCTCACCCCCGGGATTTACGCCCATGTTCTTGGACTATCACGAAATATTTCATTTTCTTCATTGTGCACTGTGAAAGGGCACCTAAGGCTAGCAGATACCTGTATAGGACCCCCTGGAAGCTCTACATTAATCATATTAAATGGGGGCAATGACATAATGCGCACTACGTACCTGACATCCAAATCAAATGATAATATAGAGTACAACACCGAACTCTTTACAACTATCGTATTGTTACTAATTTTGAACGAAAATCCAGACAAATAGCTTCTAGCAATGGGAATGAGAGAGAGGGAGAGTATAGGTGATAATAGACCTCCCCGATAGGTGAAGGAAAAGGGGTGAAGGACCAATAAGAGCGTTTCATAATGCTGTTTTGGTCGTAAGTGTATTAACTATCACCATCTATACGATAATGGCTGCGCGCGAATCGGTAGATACGTACTTTCAACCTTCCACATCCGGCTATATATTATATTGAAAGATCCCATATTGATGTGAGGTCCCCACAGATGTTTGGAAGTGTATCTCTGTTCTTCGGAGAATGTTGTTATCAGAATAGTTTCATGTATTATTACCTTGATAGCCTAATGGTCATGACAGGGAGTGCAAACCGTGACGAATGCACTAGATCGAAGCTCGTCGAATTTTTCATTAAATAAGATTTTTATGGCAAAACCCGCAGGCTGGCATCGACTCGGAGACAATTCCAATTGCCCAACAAACGTACATGCTACTGCCATAAGCCAGTCTTTTACCTGTTAATTCGTAAACTTTCAACTTTTTTCTGTTGTGCTCCCGAAAGTTGCTGTCGGAAGATATTGATAATAAGAATAAAATTGACGTACGTAAGGTTTGAAGCGCTCGGAGCGCGCAAAAATTTGGATAGTTTGTGAAGGATTTGCTAAAATTATGATAGTTTGAGAACATTTGTGACAGAAAATGAAACATAGATTGAAGAATTTCTAACGAAAATGAAGAATAAAATGTACTTTCCCGCAAACACGTATCTGTAGACTGTAACATTAGGGGGGTGATTACATGGGCCATCCCGGTAATCAAATGATGGGGGGATATATCCCACATCCCCCGGGATCTACGCCCATGAATACAAATGCCCCCACACCATCTTTAAAAATGGAACCTAGTGGCATTGTGCGTGGTGCTCAGCATAAGAAATGGAGTAGGGAAAACAAACCAGTGAGCCACAACTGGAAAAGGCTTAAAACCAACTGGTTAGAAACTGAGCCGTAAAATCTCATCTAACTCTAACCCTACACCATCTAAAGAGACCATATGCAAATGAACTAAAGAGAGAAGCTTAATTCATTTACTGCATTCTGAAAAGTTTCCTCAAGTTCCCTAAAATAACCGGGCACAACCGTTCACATTACATAAAATTAAGCTGGTGTGGTCTCATTTGCGACACCAAGTGACACCAGAGAGAAAATGTACTTCTTTGTCAGGCGACTGGCAATACTATGTCAATGGATAAAATGGCCATATTTCTGTTCCCGATGTAGCAGACGATCTGACGATAAACCTCTTTGTGTTCACTTTTTATCCGGCTTAGTTCTAATAGAAATCATAAGAGCAAAATAATAATGACCTTGAATGCACGAACCTCACTTCAAAAGAAGTATTGGCGAGCTATCTCGATTCGGATAACAACTCCCTGCTGTAAGTGTCAATTGGTTCAAGTGCTGAGACAGGGCCCTAGAAAAGTTGGAAAAGGCAGAAAGGGGGTAACAGTGTCGTATCTATACGATATTTTCATGAAGACACAAGGTAAGCACCACCATTTCATAAGAAGAAGGGAAAATTGGAAAAATACTTTTCTTTTATGAATTTTGCAGTGAACAACTGGGAGGGTGCGACCTTTGTGTGTGTTTGTGTGTTTGGGGGAGGGGTTGCTCACCAAACCCCTCTAAGCTAGGTTACTTATTGCTTGAGCAATTTATGGGACGGATGGGGACTGTGGAGCCAGACAGGCCATGAGAGGAAGGGAAGGACGAAAATAATGAGGTATAGGACGTACATATATAGAAGGTGAGTAGAGTGGAAGTACTGGACAGGGTCGATGGACGGAAACAGGGAGGGGGAAAGGACAAAGATGAGAAAGAGAAAAAATGGAGAAAGGTAGGAGGTGGTGGAGAGGAAGACAGGGCTGCTATAAATGAGAAGCTTTTGATAATCACTTTGTCATATCTTATTTTAACCCAATTTATTCCAGTGAACATTTAATAGTTTCACAATGTGTTCAAATGTAAATAGATAAAACATTTCTCAAAGAGTTTAGGAAGTCGTCCCTCCTCTTAGACAGCACCTCCTGCCTTCGCGCCGCCACAAAATATGAAGAATACCACTAGATAATGACAATTTAATTGTAAAAAGTGTAATCAGTTCAAAGATGTGTCAACGATAGCCTGAACCTAAACCAGGCCCAAAGAAATAAAAAAACACTTTTATTTCTATGACCAGGCCTTACATGTGGCCCCTCTCCTCATCCCCTCCTTTCACGATGGTACCCAGAACACGTGAAAAAGGAAGGGTCCGCCTGGGTGTTAACTACCTGTGGGCATGCCACTTGGTGCTCCGCTTAGAGTGTCATGAACTGCCCCCTAGAGACCTCGACGAGACTACGGCCCTGTATATGACACCATTAATTCAGCTAATGAGTACGCAGCTTATGCGCATCAAATGCATACTTTGTAACTTAATTTATTTACCAAAAATAAAAAAAAAGTAATTCTCATATCATGCTGGAACATGCTCAAAAGTGCTTCACAATGATGTAACGAAAATAAGAGGCTCTATTAACACGCTGCAAAGCCTAATTGTAAAATAGGGTGCGAGCTTAAACTTAAAAATAAAGACAGCAGAATGTTAAAAATACGATAAAGATGATTAAAAGAGTAAGAATGAAAGAGTAAGACCTACGAAATAAAAAGTAAGCTAAGAGTAATGACAACACTTCTTTAAAAGCGCAAAATAATCAAGACAGGAAATCACTTTCTACGGACAAGTCTAAGAGACTGGGCGAATTTAAAAGGTTACAAGGGAAGCATTAATTAAAGTAAAAGTAGCAGATTGGTAAACATACAATACTGTGCAATAAGATGAAAAGCTAAAACGACGAAAATAAAAGAGTTATTAACCAAAAACAATGGAAACATTTAAAATTGAAAAAGCAGTTTTAAAGTCCTTCTTTCAAGGAAAATATTGCGTTTAAATGAACCAACATGGCATACAAAGAAAACAGCTTTCTTCGTTATTAAACTATTCCGTCTTACCAATAAACCCCAGCAATAGCTTTTTTTTCCTCAAAATATTGTGCATTACAAGAGTTACGGAAGATGCACCAAGAGTTATTAACCAAAAACAATGGAAACATTTAAAATTGAAAAAATAGTTTTAAAGTCCTTCTTTCAAGGAAAATATTGCGTTTAAATGAACCAACATGGCATACAAAGAAAACAGCTTTCTTCGTTATTAAACCATTCCGTCTTACCAATAAACCCCAGCAATAGCTTTTTTCCTCAAAATATTGTGCATTACAAGAGTTACGGAAGATGCACCAGATCCACCAAAAAAAAAAAAAAAAAAAAAAAAAAAACCAAAAAATAACTTGTTTGAATGACATGGATGAGACTTCGTCATACTATCTGACTATAGGAGTCTATTTTGGGTATGAGGCTAGAGGCGTTTGCAGATTTTTAAATCATATGCGAACGGGATATTTTTTTCTCTGGCTTGTACGGCTGTTTCCGTCAGAGCAACTACATGGTCTTCGTGGAAGAAAGGTACAGGATGAGGGGTTCTAAGCATTTCAAAACAGATCCAGAAACATAACAACTTAAAAAAATAAAAAAGTATAGATATGGTTGATTGTAATGGGGTTAAAGGATGCGCCCATCTCCGCATGAGATACCAAGCTTCAATCTTATTAGCCATAAGTTTAGTAACTTCCTTTCAAAATTAATCCCCATTCCCGTCTGGAACGAAACATTGACCTGTTTGAATGACACGGGAGAAACTTCGTCATACTATAGGGTTCTAGTTTATGTCGAAAGAGGAGGGCAGGTGGCTGCCTACCTTGTCCAACCCCAGGTTCCGCTTTTTACAGAAGTTATAAAATGCACATCAAGTGCCAATTATGTAGCCTTTGTTATACATAATCAGCAAATGGCCTGCTTTATTATAATTGTTTTACATTGCTGGGGCCGCTAGGCTACCCAACTTCCATTTAACCACGCCAATATTTAAAATAGATACCCGGCAAAAAAATGACGAGATCTGGTACGCATTTTATAATTTGAATTCACTTGGAAATAATACTCCCTGACGATTGGAGGTCACGAGAATGATGTGTGTGAACTGGGGTGACAGAAATAGTATGATTTCTCCTTCCCATGTTTACCGAAGAAAGGGTTGGGAAAACTGGCATGTCAGATTTCACACCACCGCGATGTTCTCGGCTTCCGTAATCAGCGGTTCTCGATTAGTCCGGAGCTCATCTCTTGTCTCAGGAAGGCTCAGGTCTTCGACGTACTTCCAGTGATGGTAAGCTAAATTGACGCATGCGTCATTGATTGTGTCGAAGAAAACAACTGGCCCAAGTTTTGAGCCCCGTGGGACACAACAAGTAAGAGTTTGCCAAGATGATGTTGCATTTCGATATTTAACTCTTTGCCGAGGGTGCGTCAAGAAGTGGAAAATGATTGGTATAAGATTACTTCTTACCCCCAGGATGTTAGTTTCCTAGTCAAGTCTGTATGATCAATGCAGTCAAAAGCTTTAGAGAAGCATGTGACAAGCTAAGTTCCGCATCCTATCACGTTTATCTAAACCTTCGTAGAAGACATAAACATGCATTAATTCTATTAAATTCTAGTAGAGTGACAAGTTAAAGAACCAGGCAAACTGCCATATTAATAGCGGATAGTTTGTCAGTCGATCAGTGACACCTTTAGGGGCTGCATATGGTGAACAGACACCACGAGAGATAATGTCATCAGCTTATCAGGGATAGCTACGAAAACATGTGAAAAAGCTTGCGTATACGTTCGCGATTCGACAAAGTTTTCCTTTCTCTCGTGGCATCCTCCACGATACTGCAGCCTGTCATAAGCGTACACGAGAGGGGGGTCCGGGATTGCACCCTGACGTTCGGGAGGAACCAATTTGTCGGGCACGTTCTTGGGAACAATCGGGCAATTTTCTCTTGCAATAAAGCTCGGGCGAAAACGCCTCACCTCCTAGAAAAAATGTCCCATACGGTCATGGGTGGAGAATCCTCTGGTGGCAGAGAGGTTTATTCCAGCTGCTGTGCACCAGTATGTTTCACATATGTGTTCAAATCCCGCTCGATGTACGTGGGTTTTTTTCCGGGTGCTCCGGCTTTCCTTCCACTTGGTTGCCCATCCGACGACTTTCGGTTAAGTGCCTGGGCTGAAGCTTCCTCTGTGGGATAAATTCACAAGCCGATTTTGCCTGCTTGTTTAATGTGGAGTATGTTTCATAAACGTCTTATTAAATCCGAAAAGAACCATGTAACCGGTATCTATAGGCATGAACAGGATGAATAATACTTGGCTAGATTTGGCTAAAATGTACCAGGTTGATTCATTGTGAACCAAATTTAGTCAATCTTAAAGGGGAATTTTCATGATCCCAGACAGTTCCAATTCTCCCAACTATGCATCTTCTAGCTCCTCCCATAACTGTATGAGGCTCTTCCTTGTGCAAGAATATACCTGTTTTATTGCTTAAGGCCATGCCCTGGTGAGCATACAAGGCTATAAAATGTAATAAAAGTACTTTCTCTGCCTTGTGTGGAATGTGAGCTACTCTGCATCTTTCAAATTTTCAAACTTTGATGTCACGGTCAATCAAAGAGCAGTCACCAACTGAGAATTTTGATGTACATACACTAAAAATATACTTTGGGGTGATGACAGTCTGTCTTTAAGCCCGGTTCATGCATACATTATACAAGATTCCGGTTTGTGTCTTTGTTGACTAGATGTAGAAAACCCCAACACCATGGAGTGTGATGATGCTTTCTTGGTTTAGCCCAGGAGCCGGTTGAAACTTCCCTGGCATGGGTGGCTTAAAGTACAAAGTTCGGGAAACGGGAAAGGACCCTTGGTGGGGCTCAGGGGTAACACTGTGGTGATGTTACATGATCCCTTGTGGATTCCTGGCTTTTCCCGTCTGAGGAGATTGCATGGGTGTGTGTGTGTGTATATATATATATATATATATGTATATATATATATATATATATATATATATATATATATATATATATATATATGTTACCTCAAATTTGGGGAAAGCATGTTTGCTGAAATGATTGCGTGCCATTTGATTTTCCTCAAATTGAGAGGTACTCTATGCAATTCTTCCTCAAGCTACGATCTGCATGGGCGAATCTGAAACTGTATAGCGGGAAACCGTTCAACTAAGTTTTAAACATAGGTATATTTTTTAACTTTGAAAAGGGAGGAAAAGTTCACCTTTCTTATATCTATAGGGGCGGTGTTTTAAGGGGGGGGGCACAACATGAGGTGAGTGATCGCCGTTCTAGGGGAGGGATTCCCCCTCCTCCTTTGAAACATTTTTCAACTATCTGGTAAGCTTAGACGCAATCTGGTGAAATATTTTGCATCTTTTGAAGTCATAGTTTTCCCTAGAAATCCTAGTAGTTTCCAGGCCGTAAGTTACTAACCAAAACAGAGGTCAAAACCGGTCATTTGGGTAATTTTGGGTCGAAAAATTCATTTTCCTTAGTCCCAGACCCCTGGATGCCTTCTTGTTTTCTAAATTGCTAGAAATATGTATCAGATCTAGGCCTACCCCACCCCTCCCCCTTTCTTCTTCTTCTTTCTCTTCCGCTCTCTCCTTCTTCTCTTCCTTTTTCCTCTTCTTTTCCTTCTCTTTCCCCTTTTTTGCAAATGATAGGGGCGGTCGCCCCGGCCTCCTGTGGCGCCGCCCCTGCTTAAATCCTTTTGGTCCTGGGGTTTCTCCCTATAATCACTCATATATGCACAAGAACGAAATAAGTTAATGTTGACTAATGCAAAATAATACGCCTGGAAAGGCGGTATATATTGACAAGAAATAACCAAAGTTGAAAGACCGCCTGAAAATTTTGGCAGCTGTTGCCCGCTGGTTAAAAGAAGATAAAGACACTAATATGAGTCACTCGAAATGATATCTCTCTCTCCCCACAACTCAGCAAATCTATAAGTTAAGGCTTCTACAGTTTCAGGCTTCTGCAGCTTAATGGGAAACCGGATCTTTTCTGAGGGGGGGGGGGGGAGGGGGTGTGGAAGTGGAGAGTGGAAGGGGGAAAGTGTCAATGTAAGATCGATTAGCATTCAGAGTGAGATTTTGACACCCTATAAGGGATGCACCACCATCTATTGGCGCGGTGTGTAGCGTACTAAGGAAATTTTGATATTTGTTCAAGCACTGCCAAGTTAGCCTAATACTTTGTGGATGGGTCACAAATGCAAGGACGAGCCAGGCCCGTAGCCAGACAAGGTGCTGAAGGGGGGGCGAAAAATTTTCCAGAGGGGGCGAAACATATTAAAATGCATTACGGCAATGGTAATTTTTGATCTTCGGGGTGGGGGGGGGGCGAAAAATTTTCCAAGGGGATCTTCGCCCCCCTTGGCCTCCCTTGACTACGGGCCTGGGACGAGCCCTGATGTGATGCTTGAACACTTCTTGGAGACAATTTATTCCTCGTCAGATTAACGTAGTTGCATGAGTAGAAAGAAATGGTTAAATTGGTTCAAGAACTTCCGCTCGCGCTATTAACGCGCATTCTCGATGTAGCCTATAGATAGGTGTTTCTCAAACTTTTTGAGGGTGAGGGACGAATGGAGAGGCTGAAAAGAGGTCGAGGGCCGCAGGGGAGGATCTCAGTCTTAGAGAGAGGACAATAATTGGAAAGAGCGAAATCCATACTTAACAATCGGCTGTATCTACTACAAATAGAGGGCAGTTTGCACTTTTGCAGCGTCCAACAGGGAGGGCCCGACCTCAGCCCCTCCATGGTAGGGGCTGAGGTAAGAACATTTTGTTTTCCAGGCCCTCTAGATTGTAGGAAATCGCACTCCTTAGGCTACCTACAAATTTGCCTCTTCAATCAGGGGTGGCGCCAGTGATCGACGGCCAAGCTCCCCGACGGAGCGGTCGAGTTGCCGAAAGGATGGCTAACGCGAAATTTTGGCGCGAGAAGTGCGCCGAAAATTTGGGGGTTATTATTGAAGAAAATTTGAAAAACAGTGGTCTTTAATAGGCAATATGCCCTACTCAGGGCAAAATCAAGAACTCAAGTTTGTTGCTGCGGTTGGTCGTCGTCGGTGGACTACATACTTTGTCGTACCCATAACTCCGACGAAAATGGAGTTTCCCGACAATAGAGGTGATATTCCCCTGCACCTCCCCCAATTACTGGCGCCACCCATCTACAATTCTGTGTCTAGCATGCGTGAGTCACCAGTATGGTCATCGGCGGTTTGCGGTTTAGGAGAAACATCTGGCATTCCGAACTAAGTAGGCTGCAGACAAAAACTGCTCTCTGAAAAGGATGAAGTCACAACAGTTCTGTACATATCCTTCGTTAGTGGCCTGTACGTGAGGAAGCTCTTGATGAGTTATTCTAAACCACGGTCAGATAGAGAAGTGGATCTGCAAGGTTCGAGGGCCGCATTCCCAAAAGTCTAAAAAACCTTTCATTGGATGATTATATTTCATCTTACAGAGTTATGGAAAGAGCGAGTTCATAAAAAACGTCCGCAAACCATTGTTAGTTGCGAAATATAAATTGAAGAAATTTTTATTTCAGTAACCATACAACAAACGTTCAGCACGATACGTTTTTTCAATTGCACAGTCACCTCAGGTCGCAATGAAATATCCGGGATTAAACGTTGCGAAAGCTTTCTCACTACAAATACAACCACTCCGCAATGCACCGACTACGTAAATACATGCCACCGTGTACATAAAATGATTGTCAACAAGGAACACGAAATTAGTTTTGGCTAGATATGACTCATGAACAAGGAATATAACGCACAGCCTGTGACGTAGACAACCTAGCCCCCCCCCCCCCTTCCGGCCCCCGAGAGAAAACTTGGAAGGAGTCACGTAGTGACTTGATATTACATAATTTAATTTCCTACTTTGCTAGTTTTTGTTCTTGTCAAATATGCACTTTCTGAAAACCTGAAATCAATTCAGGGGCCGTACCGACTACGGCTCGGGGCGGCAAGCGACCCTATAAGGGCCGCGTTTGAGAACCACTGCTAGATCGCTATTGTTTTTCACTGGCATCCCTGTGACCCATGGGAAATAATCAAGTTTATACATTAGTGGAAGATCATGTGAGCCTCATGGAAAAAGCTCTAATAACCTGGATGAGTCATCTCACGCTAAATGCACAAGGACTTGCAGATGAGCGTCGATAGCTTCTCAAAAGTGTGTGTGTGCATGTGCGTGTGTGTTTGTGTGTGTGTATATAGGTGGGGTTGACCTTGACCAGAACTACTTTAAACTCCCGCGAGCCGCGAAGCCCTAGGAAGGAGGTTTCTGGGGCCGGGTGCCCGCTCTTAAAGACAGACAGTCACCACCCCAAAGTATATTTTTAGTGTATGTATATCAAAATTCTCAGTTGGTGACTGCTCTTTGATTGACATCAAAGTTTGAAAATTTGAAAGATGCAAAGTAGCTCGCATTCCACACAAGGCAGAGAGAGTACTTTTATTACATTTTATAGCCGTGTATGCTCACCAGGACATGGCCTTAAGCAATAAAACAGGTTTATTCTTGCACAAGGAAGAGCCTCATACAGTTATGGGAGGAGCTAGAAGATACATAGTTGGGAGAATTGGAACTGTCTGGGATCATGAAAATTCCCCTTTAAGGGTCCTGGAAAACTGTTTGGATCGAGGCCAGATGAGGTAGTAACTTCATTCTTCCACCATGATTCTAATTGGCTCTTTCCACATGCACCATTTTCAAGTTTTATTCATTGAATGTAAGTTATATTGAATCAAACATGGCTATCTATTTTCGTTAGGGTACTAGCAAGTAACTCCAGGGGGCTCTGCCCAATTGGCTACGGGCTTGATCAGCCGGTCTGAGTTTGTCTTAAAACGTCCAAAATTACATTGGAAAAGGCCAAACTGCAGCTGAATGGAACTTCCACTAACCTATCCCCGCGATTTGAGAAGCCTCCCGACCAAGCCCCTAGCCCGGGGAGGGGCTATAGACGGTGGCTCGACCCTGACAAACATTTTCGCCCCATAGAAAGTTCAAGAAAAAATACTACTCGCTAATTGCGTTTTAGTACCGTGTATGTTTTCTTTTAAAATATGTTCGCTCCCTGAAATCCCCCTTGAGTCCCTTAATTGCCTGGCTATGGGCCTGCTTCCGATCGCTGTGCCCGGTTGGACTATCTCCGGAAAAGTAGCAAATAATGATAAATAAAAGATAAAAGCGTCAGTAATGGAACAGCCTTTTCAGTTTTTTAGACTACTATAATTCTTATTCATTGGTCCATATGTCTGATATATGTCTACACGAGTCAGTAACTATAAACGTTGAGAATATTTGATTTTATGTAGCTGCCCTGTAAGAGGTGGGGACATAATCCACTCATACCCTTTTACAATTTTTCAAATTCCCCCTCCCCTTTCCCCTTCCCTTTCCCCTTCCCTTTCCCCTTCCCTTTCCCCTTCCCTTTCCCCTTCCCTTTCCCCTTCCCTTTCCCCTTCCCTTTCCCCTTCCCTTTCCTCTTCCCTTTCCCCTCCCCTCACACACTTCACCCACAGCTTTTCGATTGGGATTAACCCCCTAGCCCGTGCTTAGTCAAGAGCCTATCACAGCTGTCTTGGTCAAACAAACTCAGCAAAACAGGAGATGAATCATGATAATTTTAAAGTTCATTGATCGACAATTTGAAACACTGAAAAAATGGCCACTTAACACGTCAGTAGTACAAATAAATATTATCACTGGAAGAAACGACTGAAACATTTCTAAGATATTCGCAAAGAGAGCTGCTATCCCATTGGATAATTTTTCACCTGCAATTCCCTGTTAACCAATCACTACATTCGAACCAAACAATAACCATTTCACGTACACGTACCAGAAAGTGATCGCCTGAACAACAGTGCTGCTGGAAATAAACTGACTCTCTGCCGAATCTGATCGTGAATCCCTTCAAAATGTTATACTTAGAGGATTACATAGAGAGTAAGTATTTGAGATATGAAGAACCGTTAATTTCTATTGACGCTGTTTCAGTTGGGGCAGTGGTAAGGTTTGACCATGTCGATCCTTGGTCCTCAGCATTGTTGAAACTCGGAACGTGAGGCCAGCCCTTAGCGCAACACACACGGCTCGTAGAACCGAATAGACTTGGCAGAGAACAGTGTTGCCCTGATGAATAATATTTCGCCGATGTAATTGTTAGTACTGAATTGGCACCATCTCTGCCATAATTTTGATTCTACGTAGAGCTGCTAGCAGGAAATTGGTTCTATGACGTTTTTCATAGCGATCCTACACTGTTTACATTGCACATTACAATGTTTTGAAATTGGAAGTAAAAAACCATGAATGTCGCCATTTTGATGCATAGTCTCACTGCAGTCGTGGTAATCTACGGATGCCTTGTATGCATTGTAAATCGGTACCCCGAATATTGTCAGTTTGTCTGTGTCCTTTTTTCTAAGTAGGCTAACCAAACTCATATTTATAGTGTACACAATGTAACAGATGGTGTAAAAATGACCGCATGCAAGTTCGTGATTGTGGAACTGAAATCATGTGTAACACGTTAGGCCTAGACCTATTGTTAATGAATCAGGAATACAACGCTGAAACACGTACACGTACTACACTATGTGAAGGGGCATTGTTTGACAATTAGTGATCAGGTTTTGTTGGGGGGAGGGGGGTGGGGTTGGGATGAGAAGAATTGCATGCATGTACTGGGTTCAGCTATGGGTTAACAGAAAAAATGTTCTAGGGTATACTATAACTTTATTTTCAGGGCAAATTTAATGGAGTCATTTGTCAATTACCTGGGAAAATTTCATGGTAATAAAATGCACTTGAATGATCGACTCATACCCACTACATCTCTGGGGATGGTCAGTCAAATGTTGGTCATTGACCAGTGACACTACAGTAGGACTCACGTCATGTCCATCATTGTGTCAATATTGTCAGTCACTAAAGTGATGAAGTGAGTCATATCTCAGATGTCAGTCACTTTACTGACCAGGGTACGTACGTGTCTTGTCACATGTGGGTCATTTATATAATTACCCATTGTTAAAAGATATATATATCAACATTCGGCATTGCTCCTCATGTACGCTTCATAACTTTTTGTCAGTCAATTTGGTGACTCGATCACATGTCCGTCAAAATTTCACTGCATGTTCATGAGTTTGGCGACTGTATATGAGGGTGTGTTGATCATTTCACCCAAGTTGTCAGTCACAGAAGTGACTGACATACTTCAATGCATATGTTTTGTCAGTGAAGTTGTGGACAACTGACCACGCCCAGGGGTGGTGGGGTGCATCATTCATTTGATAAGTGCATTTAATGGTGGCTGGCATGCCCCCCCCCCCCCTACCAGCCTTGACCTCATGGTGAACTGAATTCCCACATGAAGGGTGCTTGCATGAATTAATTAGTTATGATCAGTGAAGTGGGGGAGGGGCATGCATTTAATTATATTCAAACCAGTTGAAGTTAAACAATGTTAAATTACCAAATGTTTGTCTACTGTAACCAGTATTTGGGTGTTTATTTTAATTAGGGTACCAGACTGTGACATGACATTTATAGCCCTAATTTCATGTATCATAATTTTTTATGTGAAACCATGGGTGGAATTGTTATATTTACTAGTTCATTGTAGGCTTAGGCCTAAATGATGTTGTACAAGTTGTTTTATGAATGCTCAGATGACGTTTGACCTCAAAATAGCCCCATTGCACGGAAATTATAGGTTTCACAGTGTAACATGAACACCAAAAATATGTTTATCCCACTAAGACTACTTATTGAGTTATTTTATATCATTTATGGGTTTTCTATAGTTAATCTGAGCAGTCTGAAGCTAAAACCTCTTGTGATTACTTAGTCAAGGGTTTCATCTCAATTCTGTGGTACAAACAATACGTTCCACGTGTAACCTAGATTGGGAGAACACCAAAGTAATATTGTATGATATTTCAAATCATAAACAAGATGGCACAGTTTTACTACCTGTAAGTTAAAAGCTATGTAATACGATAGTTCAGCTAAAAATGACAACATATCAAGTTTAGGAAGTGGTAGTATTTTTACTGCAAAGGTTCACTATGCTAACATATTTCCGTGACACCAAAGTGGCCTGTCAAAATGCAAAATGGCTATGTTTTTCTTTTCTGTACAATTGCTTTTTTGTCCAAAACCTATATATCTGCATTAAACAATTGCACAGGCTTCAATCAACCACTAAAAACAAGAAAGATTAGTATTTACTGTAGGTAATTTTTTGGAAAATAAGATACTGAAATTTCACACTGTAACGGTAACACCAAATGTTACACGTGGAACCTCTCTTTCGTCGAATCCCAGGAAAGAGAAAAACATCAGTTTCTCATAAAATATGAGTTTCAAGGGTACAATTGATACCTCATCAACCATTTAAGTTAAAATAACTGAGAAAGATATGTGTAAAAAATAAGGGAAAATCTAATTTCTGTTATGGTAGTTGAAATGTCACACTTTTTGCCCCAAAAAATTGCTAATTTTAGCCAATTTTTTCATCAAAATTGGGAGGATTCACTACAATGATACTTATTTTTTGAAAGATATGCACTTACATAAAGAGAGAGGACAAAATGAAAGCATAGCAAAGACCATGTGGATTAAAATAGCAAGACAGTTGCCTTTAAAAGCATATTTTACCATTGGTACCCTAATTTAAATAATCACCCATTTAACTGTATTTAAAGGCAAACAGAAGATAGGTATAGGGATATTGGACAGCTGTGCACTCAATTACTACATAAAATGTGTGTGTGTGGGGGTGTGTGTGCGTGCGTGTATGTGTAGGGAAGGGGCCGCCGCAGTTGAGTTGTTTAGGCTAATGTTTCTACAAGAGAAGCATGTACTTCTACCAGGTAATAGCAACTATTTTAAATACCAATATGGCAGGGGATCAAGGCAACTAACTGCTGGCCCTAGTGCTGTGTAATTATCCCATATGCCCATGTGCATGCATGTGCACCTTTGTTCTTCAACCAATATGCAACTCTTAATTGTAAGGTGCACACAGACAGCTGCAACATTTGTGCATGGTGTGTATACATGTATGCATGCTCCTCTACCAATTTGCAACTCGATCCATCTCATTTTATGGTAGTATACCCCCAGGATAGAGCTCTGTGACTTAGGCCTATTTTGTGCAGAGTCCGCATTACGTGTCAAACTTTTGTATATATGCAATTTTTGGTGTCTTTTTGGCGAAATGGAATTCTGCATGGTTTTGTGTACAAAAGCTGCTATTCATTTCAGAAATTGTGTAGCAATTGAACTCATTTGAGTAGCAATTTGCCATGCTATCCAGCTAATGCGGACACGGCATGCTTTTGTGCATGGTGTATGTGCAATACTGTAGGCTGCACCTTAAGTCTTGCATATATTCTGTTATATATAATGCTGCAGAACTGACTAAAACAATTAAATTAGTAGACCTGCACCATTGCTTAAAAATTAATTCCAAATGACAGTTAGGCTGGGCCAGTATTTATTATCTGATCCCCTTCATGAGCTTATAATTAAGTGACATTGAGCCACATGACAAACATCTTTGGGAATATATGTTTTAGTTTACAGCATAGATGTGCATACGGTATAACATCAACAGATCTGAGTATACTTCATGTACGTGCACTTGCATTGCAGGTAATATGGTATTAGGAATTTCAGACATAGCATCAGGTAGAAGCCATGGATATCTGCATATCTGTGTTTGCTTGTTGCAGTGTATGGAAGGCAATAGGCACATCAATGTGCCACACAGCTCATTTACAGAACATGGGATCATTCTTAATTTTCATAGACATTTACAGTACGTGCTGCTGTTATAATTACTCAGTTATAAACCAGCTGATTTTGAGGTCAACTTCTTGCACATGTGTCATGTGTCATGTGCCATCCATGTGCAGTAATTTTAAAGAAGCATCTTGTGGAACAGTGTACAGTAGGCAGTTTTCAAGGATATATTACTGTACAAGAGTGACAATGGATCGATGCATACACCATTTGACCCACATTAATTAATACATTTCTGTATTTGTAATGGGTAAACTACTGTGGCATAAATTTTGGGACTGTATACTACAGTAGCTGCATCAGCTTATAGCCTAGCCTGTTCTAGTAAATAGCTCACTCATATGATACAGCTACCCTGGGGTAGTTAAGTGCATCATACAAATGATGGCTGCATTACTTGAACCAGTAATAAAAAGTTTTAGAGGATGCAGAATCATTAATCTATGCTGTTTCTGATTTGTTTTCTTGCAGTGATTGAGCAGCTGCCCATGGATTTAAAAGAAAGATTCACAGAAATGAGAGAAATGGATCTCCAAGTACAAAGTGAGAAATATTGCAATGTGCGACATCTAAAAGAGGAATATAATAGGCTACATACTTCCTGTAGTCTGTAGAGTTGATACTGGTTTGAGTTACATTTTATGTAAATAATTTCGGGGGAGGTGTCCCATATGTGACTGCAGTGATGCAGGATATCTGGTTTACCATATTGATCGCTATAAGTGGCAGGTCCATGTAGCCAGACAAGGTACTTAATGGGGGGGGGGGGCGGGATGAGATACAGCTTTAAGGGGGAGGGGTGGGCAAACTTTTGGGGGGCAAAGTACTCAAAAATACATTTTTAAAGGCAGTGGTTAAGTTTAAATTTTCTAGGGAGGAATTTCTATATGGGGCACTTCCCCCTTACTCCTCCCCCTTTGGCTACAGGCTTACTAAATGGACCATATGCCATGTTGGGTTACAGCTAGTAGTACAGTACCCCAACTGCATCTCATTCTAAACAGACATGTGTCTGGATGGAATCAGAGATGTGGTAAAGTTATTCTGAAAGAGCAATTAAGCTATCTTAGTTGCACTGGTAGTCTTTGATTTGTCTCTCAAGAAAAATGAATCATAAGGTGGACATATACCTTACAGTAGCAGTGGTGGCAGTAAAAGCAAGGATAGGGCAGGGGGGTTGGATATGCTCTGCTTCCCCTCCATTTTGCTGGCCCCATCAGTGAGAAGAGTGAGAGTGCCCCATATTTCTGACAAGGGATACTAGTCCCATCTTTAACCCTCTTGGTGGAAACCGTAGCCAAAGCCCTCCTTGTCTTAACAATAGTGGCCATTTATCCCCAAAAGTTTTATAGATCTGGAAATTTTCAAGACCTGGAAAGTGCCATTTCCAGTGATTTTGGAAACATTTACGTGGACTTTTTTCGGTATGCTGCATGCAGACTGATAATGGCGCTCCCCTTAAATGATGTCAATTACCTTTCAGACAATTCCAGTTCAGCTCCACTGTGTGTTTTCAGGCTGCTGTATCTGTGAAACAGGCTATTAGGTTGCCTGTGTAAATAAAATTTTTAAGTCTTTTAATTTTGGCAACTGTGCCCTTGTATATGGCATCTAGATTGGCCTACAAGATGGTCAGATTGCTGCACAAAGACAAAAGACTCAGTAACTCTTTGTTTGCTTAGAAAATCGTAAACTGCATAGAATGTTTGATTGCCAAATCATTTCCTGAATTTGAAAATGGTACAGACTTCAGTTATCTAGGTTTGTTCAATGATATGCCAGCAGGGCTCATAATAATAACTGGGAAGGGCAAGGCCAAATGGCCTTCAGTTGTCAGAGATTTAAGGCTTATTTTCTCACAAAAGGTTGTGGAAACAGTGTATTCACCTTCATGTAATAATTTTGAGCTGAGGACTAAAGGTGTGTAAAAATTAGGCTCTGGTATGTCATATTTGGTTGTATAATTTGTAAATAAAGCAGTTAGTTAATTTTGTTTTTGCAGATGCTATAGACAATATTGATGATAAAGTAAAAAAGTTTTTTGAAGGAACGGCAGTCAAAAAATTCAAACCAGAAGTGAAACAGCAACAATATGAACAGTTACGAAAGGTAAGAGTGTGATGGAAAATTGATTTGGAAGTTGCATTATTATTAGCGCTCAACAAGTCGAGCTATTGTCATGGCAATGCATCTGTCTGTCTTTCTGTCCGTCAACATTGGTTAAAAGGCTGCTGTCTGCAGGTTCTTTGACCGTTCCTTATCAAAGTTGGCAAGGTTATAACATATCAAAGACTTGATAACTGTGGTAACAGGAAGTAGGTCAATGTCATTTGGAGTTGTGAGGGGTCAAAGAGTGAATCATGCAAAAGCCTTCAACTCCTAGTGGTTAGGTTTGAATCTTTTCAAATGTGGCAGGAGTATCCAGGAAATAATGGTTCATCAAAGTTGTATTTTTGAAGTAGGTCAAAGATCATTTGGGGTCAAAGAGAGGTCAAATAAAAGGAGGTCAGACAGCAAAAGCCTTCAAACTGCTAGAGGTTATTTGTTAATTTTATCAAATTTGGCAAGGGTGCTCAGTAGATGTTGTAGGTGTAGAAGTTGTACTTTTGAAGTAGGTCAAAGGTCATTTAGGGAGGTCAAACAGTGGAATCAAGTAAAAGCCTTTAAATACAAAGGGTTGTGTCGGAATTTTATCAAAGATGGCCAGAGTGTTCTGTAGATGATGGGTCATCAAAGATGTGCTTTGAAGTAGGAGAAAGGTCATTTGGAGTCATAGAGAGGTCAAACACCGGAATCACGCAAAGGCTTTTAACTGCCATTGGTTATATCCAAATCTTATCAAAGTTGGCCAGAGTGGTCAGTAGGTGAAAGGTCATCATAGTTGCATTTTTGAAGGGGGCAAAAGGTCGTTTGGGGTCATAAAATGGTCAAACAATGGATCATGCAATAGACTTCAACTTCTGTGGGTTATGTCTGAATCTTATCAAAGCTGGCAAGAGTGTCATTCATTAGATGATGGGTCATCAAAGTTGCACTTTTGAAGAAAATCAAAGGTTGTTTGTGGTCAAAGAGGTCAAACAGTAGAATCAAGTAAAAGCATACTAGGGGTTGTGTCAGAATCTTGTCAAAGTTGGCCTGAGTGTTCAGTGGATGATGGGTCATTTTAGTGTACTTTGTGCTGATGATAATTGCTATTTGGGGTCACAAAGGGTCAAATGGTGAAATCCATGCAAATGCTTTTCCATAAAAGTTTTGGTATGTATGATATATTGCCACAGGAATCATTTTTTTGATGGGCCTGACAAATTGGGGGTATAAATAGCACTTCATTTTTGTCAGCAGAATTACCTACAGTATTGTGCCCACAAACATTAAAAAAGTCTCAAGGTGGGTAACTCTGATATGCCACTGCTGTGACAAATTTACATCTACTGTGTAGCAGTGAAGGTGCTAGATCATGACTCCTTAGTTTGGATCCTGAATGAAACTGCAAAACATCATTGATGCTCTTGTCAAAAGATTTCTGGTGGGTTTTCTGGGTTCTTCATATTGCACTTTGTGTGTGACTAGCAAGGAGCTTATCTCAAGTACCTCTCACCATACCATACTCAGTGTTCGATTTTAAGGAATTAGCAATGGTTGTCCGAAGGACTACCACATTGTAAAATTTGGTTGTCTTGCTCAAAATAAGGTAGTCCCAAGTGTAGCCATTTTTGCAACCATGGAATTGATAATGCCCTATTATCACCAGTCTTCCAAAGTGGCTTTTACTTTTAGACAACCTCCCCCCACCCCCAAAAAAAAACAAAAACAGATATCTAGGCTACTGTATAGGAGTAGTGCTGTCTCGTGGCATGCATTAGAACATTGTGGTCATAGTTAATGTTATGATGTTCGCATTGCGGGTTAATAAATTAAACATCTCTGGATGAAAGCACTGGTGTTGCAACATCAGCATTACGAATTTGTACTGAGGCTTGCATGAAGGAATTCTGCTTCTCTGTGTACAGTGCAAGCCTAGTGGTCTACTAGTGGAGTTTGTAGGAGGCACATATTTTGGCTTGATAGTGCTGTACACATTTTGATAAAGTGACTGTGTGGGAAGTTGTGGTGAACTTATGTGATCACCACACTTTGCTGCAAATCTTTTCATGCAATTTTCAAAGTTCTTTGCTTGTGCAATTCATCGAGCTGCTAAATGTAAACATCACTTTCCTCAAAAGATTTGGTTGTCCTGATGGACCACCTTACACACCTGTTTTTGCAAAATCTGGTAGTCCTGCAGAATTTCTGGTTGACTGGGGCGACAAGACTACCCTTAAAATCGAACACTGATACTTCACTAAGGTGTTAAATTTTAATGTGTTAGATTAAGACATGTCAGTTGGGGGCAGTATAGAGTTTTTTCATGATTACATTTGCATAGCATCACACAGTTTTTGTTTCATTTGAAATTTGAAATACTAAACATTGTACACCTTTAGCAAGGGCTCTTTACTGCACCATCCACTTACTAGCTGTGAATGTCAGCACAGGTGTACTAGCTTTTTCAAATAAGGGTAAAGTGTAGCTATTGTAGCAGGCTTCCTCAGTTTTGTGAAACTAGCTTCTTTGAAGACAACTTTTTCTTTTCTTAGATTATTAGTCTTTGTCTTGCATCTTGCCCTTGCATGTCAGCAACTTCGCTCAGGCTGAGTCCAAATTGGTCCAGATGATCTATCACATTGGGCTTTTATCAAAGGCATAAATTGCACTATCAGTGCCTATACGTTTTGTTATTTTCAGAATACTTGTCAGATTTATGGTATTGAGTGTGTTGTCAGATATTTTTCTCTGTTTATTCTCAGGAATACTACAAAGTACTTGAAGAAGCCGATGAAAAAGTTCAACTAGCAAACCAGATTTATGATTTGGTAAGAAGAATCATACTCTACAGTTGTGAGACTAATTTAGACAGATGTGTAGGGGCAATTTGTTGTTAAATCAACCTCTGCATTCTTCACCTTTTATGCTCAGTATCATTTCTCCTGGCGTACGGGTCGCTAAACTTAAAAGTAATTGCACATGCACACCATTTATTTACAAACTTCATATGCACTTTTATGAGTGGTTTTCATGAAATGTGCATACAAAGGCCTTGAAGATGCAAAGTGTAACATACTGTAAGGAATAATGCTGAGCCAGTCATGTTTCTTTGTTTTTTTTTTAATTCATTTTGAATCACTGGCATTTAGACTGATATGGTCGCAACGAGGAGCTTCTTGTTCTCTGTGCTATACACCGTCAGTTGATGATCTTATGTCACACACGTTGTGGTACAATTTGCCTCAGTAGGGCAGTTGCTATGGCTTTTTGGACTCATGGCATCCCTGAAACTACCATGAAGTTACCTGTAAAATTTATGCCACATAACTTCTATGGAGTTTTACCAAAGCAAGATTTGCTGTCCAACTTATGCAAGTTTTTGTGCTAAAATATCTGTCAGGATTGATCTCATTTCTCAGTTCAGGAATTAAATGGCATCAGGTCAAGGGCATATTCTCATTCACTTGAGAGGAATATTTCAAAGGGCATCAGGATTAGGTAGAAGGTTTTTGTGAAGGTTCGTATATGTTTGGGTGTAAATTTATTATAAAGGTAGTATGTATATCATTTTGTAGTTCCTCAAGGCCATTACCAAAGATGCAGAGGCCGTGACTTTGCTAATGGAGGGTTGTTTCTACCAGTTGTACTGTAGATATTGGAATGGTTTCATTGAGGAATCATCATTCAGGCAGTTTTTTAAACCAAATTTTTCTTGATGTACCTTGGAAAGTTTCAACCTTGTCAGTTTCATATATTGTGACTAATTCTTAGAGGATATTTCAAGAGCCAGAGCTCATTAGTAATTATTTCGTTTTAATGGAAGATATGCTTATGTGTATGTTTATTGCATCTTAGAAATCTGCAGATGGAAGTTCGCACACTGAATGTAGTAATACTTGCAGTACAGTGGATAGAATTTTGCAGGCCTTACATTAAGCAGTGTCAGCTGATTTTCACTCCATGGCCTGATATGCATCAAAATATATGACCAGCTTCTTCCAATTTTCATACAAAAAAGCCATGTCATAAGCTTTTCCCCATCTTAGTACATTCAAAAGTGAGGTTGTAGTGTGTTGGTTAGTGAGTGAGCATTTGCATTGGTTTGTGTATGTAAAATTTTGATTTGTTTGCATTAACTTAACTGACTTAACTGTGCATTGCTACCGTGCCAGACATCATGTATAATTTTTATTTGCAATAATTTAAAAAAGGCTCCTGGTCATGGAAAATGGCCCCTGGTTTACTGGAAGTTACAAGACCAGGGCTGTTTCATAAAGAGTTATGATCAATCTTAAGTTTGATCTGCCATGCAGTCGTCCCATTGAAATCAAACTTACAGGTCCAAGGAGATAAAATGTGGATTCGACTGGTATCTGGCTCAAGCCTGCTTAACATAAGGCTTGGAATTTAGTATAACGTGTAGCTTATGAGATGTGACCATTCCCTTTGTAGGTTGAAAGATACCTCAGAAAATTAGATCAAGAAGTTAGTCGATTCAAAATGGAACTAGAAGCTGACCATTCAGGAATAACAGAAGTGTTGGAAAGACGTGAGTCACAATTGAATTTTTATGTTAAAAGGTTGTAATTAAATATGCAAGACTGCCCTCACCTATTATTACTTTGTTATAGTTTAAATAACATCAGGGATGAAATTTGCTACGGGTGGGGGGTCGGTCGGGCACTTTTATTCGTGGAGCTTGTGGACCATTCCATGCCAGATCACCTGAGCCTGCATGGACCCACTCAAGAAAAAGTTTGCACAAAATTCGTGAAAATGGTCCTTTATAGTTAAAAATGAACACACAAAGCTTTAACCCAATACTTCAAGTCTCTTGAAATTATGGCCCCTTGAAAAATGACTTTTATTCAGCTGACTTTTCTGTGAGATATTAATTTTGCATTTGTAGAGAGTTATATTTTTATATTAGAAGAGAGTAGGTACCTGAAAAAATGTTAATTAGTGCAACTTTAACCCATACATATTTAATCTACTAGCAGAAATTGTATCTGCTATAATTTTGAAGCTAGTATGACCTGAAATTTCAAATTTTTTGGGGCAGACTTGTTGCTTTTACATTTTTATGGGTGCCCAAAACACATATTGTATGTCAGGGGGTAATCACATTGAGGGTGAATATCACACATTGTCACAATTTTTTGATTTTCAGCAAAGTCCTGCCACACCTGTGGGTAACCTTGAGGCCACAAACTTTCAGTATGCAATGTCCATATGTAAATAACTTTGAATCACAAATAAGGTACAGTAGGTATATGCCATCTCCTTTTGTAGAGGGTAATGAGGGAGGAAGTTGTCATTTCAAATCTTTTTTGAAAAAGATGACCTTTACATATTCATTAGTTTTAGCATCATCACCAGATGAATTGTAATTTGATAGATGGTCATGGTCAAGAAGTATTAATCATCTCTACGTAGTGGAAATTTGGATTTGGTCAAAAATGCCTGTACCCCTAGCTTAAAAGCCTCAGACTTACACTTAGTAGCATTGGTCATGAGCTTGGAATGGCCTTTGTTCTTGCATTAGTAAATTACACAGGATCTACAGGGCTCAAAATAACCAGCAGCACCGACAGCCATGACTGCCGGCCCTTACTGATGGCTGTGGTGCCCCTAAGTCGGTGTCCAATGACATGACATAGACCAACAGCCAGTTTGCTCATTTTGGCTGTGCCCTTTTTCAAGCTTATTTCGAGCCCTGGATCTGTTTACACAGTGAGGTTGAGGCAGTTGTTTGTGCCCTTAAAAGTTATCTTATCATAGTGAGTGTGTATTAAAATGATAACTTTTGTTTTTTCTTCTCAAGGATCACTGGAACTAGACAGACCTCCAAAACAAAGCAGTACCAGAGGGGAAAGTAAGAACTATTTTCATTGTAACTTATTTTTCTTTTGAGTGAAATTTCTTCTTCTGAGAAAAAGGTAATATTTTTCAAATTTAAAATACTTATCAGTTTAGCAGAGCTGTTACCCAAAGGCAGGTCAAATAAAAAGAAATGGAAAGTTAACAAACACTTTCTAATATAGTTTAGAAGTCACTGTTTAAAAATATCTAGGTGGTGTGAAGATTGTGACTCAAAATTGCATTCTACACCCTTTAGGTTTGGCAGGCACCCACCTGGTAGGGAAAATGGGAATAACTTACCAAAGTCTGGTATATTTTCATGGTCTTGGAAGTCCTTGACCTCTGGTAGGTTGGTCTTGAATAGTGCCCTGTGGTTGGGAGAATTGAATCCTCGTCTCGACTTGAACCAGTTGGTCGGAAACTGGGTTGTTAAACCTCATCTAACTAACTTTAATATACATGTTTATCTTTTGATTGTGTGTTCACAATGCATAAATTTAAAATTGCATTCACATGTAGAAATTGACAGTACACATGTAAATAGGCACTAATGGCCCAAGGGAGGGTTTCAGTATTGAACATACTGTTACTTAATTTGTATTTACCATGATAAGAAATGCATTCTTAGAGTGGAATCGCTTTTTCCCAATATAGTTCTGTACCCTTGATACCTGAAAATTGTCATCTTGGTATTAAAACAAGTCTTCACTTTTCATTATCTCAAACTTGTGCGAACCTCGGTTTGGAGACCTCATAGACCAATGCTTGAGTAACCAGTATTGTGTGTGTTGTTATGCATTGTGATTTTTGTCTAAGGAGGCTCTGTCTACATCAGTTGCTAGGGTCATGTCCACTGTCTCTCTGCTAGCTTTTGTCAAGGAACAGAAATTGATCTGATTATTCTTGGCATGAAATTAAAGTTTTGTGATATATGTCCTGAGGGAGAAGAAAAGACCAGTGATATGGTAGAAAGGACAGCAGTATTCTCAATCACATCTTGTGTGGTTGTTGACTATTCAGACAATAATTCATGGTCACTCCAAATAAGAGATGTTTGTATTTCTCTGCCAATCTTGTTTAATCACCATGGGAGGATACTGTGTGCTTGTTTGTATCAGATTTTCGTAATGGTGTTTACAACATACAGATTAAGTGCATCATCGAACTTGGAAAAGTATATACAATTAAAGGGAACATTAAAATTCTTGAAGCAGTTGGGGAGGGGGGCTCAAAGACCCATGTACGCTTTTTCAAAATAAACTAAATGATGACTTTCTGCCTACAAAAGTGAAAGTGTGTTTTGTTTTGTGGGTTTTAGCTTTTTTTCATCTTATGTTACCAAAACTTGAACCTGCTCTTCTGGATTAACCATCACCAAGTATTCCTGTAATTATAGTGGTGAAATAGTTATTAAAATATGAAATGTCCATTGTCTTATAGTAGCGTTTGTACCAGGTCCAAAATTTGGAACCGGGTACCGGAAATCGATGGTTGGTCTGGTACCCGGGTACCCGAAAATATAACTTCCGTTAGGCTACGAATTGGTTGTAAAGTCATAATAAGAAATTTTGCTTTGCACGTTGATATAATGTAACACCAACGTATCTTACTGTACGTTCATGCATGACGAGTGTTCTTAGGCGTGTGCGTGATAAATTTTGCCAGAAAAAAGTAACGTGTTAGGTGTTCTGTCACAAGTGTAATCTATGTTACTGTAGTGAAACTTTGGATCCGGGTAGCAATTTCAGAACCGGGTCTTGACATCGTCGGTACCCTGGTACCCGGTGCAGACACTATCTTATAACCAAAGCCAGTCTGGTAAACAATTATTAGGCAAAGCTTCATGAATACAAATGAGATTGATTAACACTTTAACTCAAAGTGATTTCTTTTTTCTGCTTTCCCCAGAACGAAAGCTCCCCTCAGAAAACAACACATCAGATAAAAGAATTCATACAGACAAGTTATTATCCAATCTGGCCACTGAGGCAGCACAAGAAATATCAGGGATGAAAAGTTCCATGACGTCATCTAGTTCATCTAATTCCAGTGACCAAGCAGGGGCTTCTTTATCCTACACCTTGGGTCGTGTTGGGGCTGGCAGTAATGCAATAGCTATTGCTGCTGCCAGAGCAGTAACAAATACATTACAGGTACTGTACACAAGAATTAAATGTATAAAAAGCACTGAGGCATGGGTCAACATTATGTGACTTGATTTAACTGTAGGTGGATTGAGAGTGTACGCTGCTGGTCTACGTAGTAGGGCCCCCATTTTATAACTTATAAAATTTCAGTCTAAACTGGAGAATTGCTCCAGTGTAAAAATGTAACAAAACTGTGAAAAACATAAACATTTGAAAGCAAATGTGACATTAAAGGCAGGAAGTAGCTGAAAAGAATCCTGCCAAAAGTGTTACATGCCATGAAATGTCGTGATGATAAAAGTATGTCTATTGAGGTGTTCACCATTGTAGATAATGTAGAAAACATGAACAGTGGTAGTTTTCCATCAAAAGACTAAACATAACCATAAAATTGCAGAAATGACTAAATAAGTTTTAAACAGAATTGCTTTATAGCAGTAGGCACTAGGTCTCAGAATTTAGGGGGAAATACCCCCTTCGAAAATATTTTGAGGGAGATTTTGTTTCAGGTGGGTGATCTTTATAAGTTGCAACATAAAAAGTCAATTTTTCTCAACATATTTTCCCAACAGGTGCAGGAAATTCCTGCACATGATATTCAAACTTACAGGATTGTTTAGGAGAGTGCAGGAATTGGGCGATCCCTCTCCCTTAGGGGAAGACTGCTTTGTAGTGGATTGAGGAGGTTGGATGTAGTTTACACAAGGTGCTTTTCAGCTTATGTAATTTTTTCAGGTGTTTTACTTAAACTAGAATATTTATAAGAGTAGATGGATGTATGAAGTCTGATGGTGATAGGTATTGCTTGATAAGGCTGTGTAAATGAAGTTGTCTCAAATTTCAGTAATTGGACATCCATTTCTGGGATCACTTTCACGAGTGCACAAAACAAACTCTTTCTTTGGAACCCCTCTTAGAGAGTAGTTTAAGGAATGATGGTTTTCAACATAGATGTTTTGTTATGCTAATTATATTATGAAAAAGTTACCATGGGTGTATGACCCCCTCCCCCACAAAATACCTTTTTGATGCTCGTGAATGTGGTGAAAAAAACAAATGATCCCTGAGTAGGTATCCTTTGTCAAGAAAGAGGATCATTACAAATTTACAAGATGCCTGATCTTAATTTAAAGATATCATTCATAAATTTGTTCATCAGCCTGTGTATAGTTTTAAATTCAGTATTTTATTTTTTTATGTAACATAGTATTTGTATTCATTTTCATCTTGTCAAACCTTAGATGCAGCAGGGAAGGAGAACTGCCAGTTTGAAGGCTAGTTATGCTGCAGTCAAAGCTACGGGTATGGCAGGACTGGATGCCCTTAGCACAGAATTCACATTTGGGAGAACAGCATCAAGCATGACTGATGGCACGCCCGTATCATCTTCATCATCGTCTTCATCATCTTCAGGCAGGAGCCAGAGTAAAAGAAAGTAAGTGTGTAGTTGTAGCCAGGAATGAATTGCATTATTTGTGTTTGAAAGTCCTTGTTAGGGGACTGATGCTATGGTAAGGTTGATATTAAGGTGGTGGTGTGTATGCAATTAGGCATAGTAGTAAATAGGATTGGAGCTCATTCCCGTGAGGGATCAGACAAGAGATGTGCTCAGGATTATCTGAGTGCTGGGTGCATTGATCTTTGTTCAAGAATGGGATTCTATAAGTAGGAATGTCTCCCTTTCTGTGTGCAGAAGTAATTGCCCATGCGAGATGGAAATATATTATTATATGGAAACGTACATTTAAGAAATAAAAGGAAATATATTTATATTGATCAGTGTTCAAGAGTAGGATTCTATAAGTAGGAATGTATCCTCTTTGCATGTAGAAGTAATTGCCCATGCGAGGTGGAAATATAGAGGGGCCTCATGATTTTCTTAGTAGGGTAGGGCGAGTTTGCCCAGTGCTGCTTACTGTGGGCATATTACTGATTGTAGTGAGGTCCTCTTTGCATCTAAATCTAAAGGCAGCCTACAGTCTTCCTATCTGAAACGAACATACTGATTAGGGTATTTACTCCATGAGAAATTTTGTAGGAGGGGGGCCTTTATTTGGGTTGAATTTTCAGTTCCAAAGCTTACCTTTCAAAAGCCTCAGGAAGCTTTGCACAAGTCTATCTGTGACAGTTATGGAAATAGCTCTCATGTTTCAAGAAGGTAAAAAAGAAAAAGCCAGAAAATTCCAGTCCAAGACACTAACAAGGTATTAAGAGAAGTCTGGTATTTTGTTGGGAGGAGCTTTCTTGGGAATGAGTTTTTTTTAATGAGGGATGCATGTAATGGGGGGGGGGGGGCATGTAATAGAGTTCATACAACTAAAAGAATCCAACTTTAATCTTATGTGGTGATATCCAGTCACTTGCATGACGTTGTGCTAAAAATGCCTTGCTGACTTTCCCAACAGCTCATTTTTCTTAGAATTGTGAGGAGTAGTTATGTAACTGCTCCTCATGGCCACAGGAAAATGAAGTGTGGTGCTGTTTTACAACCTTTATGCATTGCATTCTTGCTTACCAAATTAGAGGTGTAATGTATACACTCAAACTGTGCCTTTAACACAAATATTTTGCTTCTTCGTTTCCCAAGAGAGTAACCTATAGTGTTTAAGCTTGGGCCAGTACTTCCTGTACTGTCAAAAGGATGCACAAAATTCTACTTAGGGCTTAAATACTTAGATCTTAATTAATGGGATACACAGTCTAACAGTGCTTCTGTATACATATACCTGGCCATAAGTTGCTTTTGCAGTGGGTGGCTGCCATCTTCCAGAATGAAGTAAAGTTTGTTCATTAAGAGGCTTTAGTAGAAAAGATCAACTTTATTCCTGGATTCCCTTTCCACTGCTGAAACTTTCTCTATAATACAATCAAGGCAATCCATCTTTGTCTCTGGCCCTCACATCTGATCCACAGGAGGATTCAGTTGGCCTGTAGATCAAATTAGGTAGGAGAAGAGTCACTTTATCAAGCTGTATTGTATTTAAAAAAATGTAAATTTTGAATTTGTTTCATCAGTTCCATAAGTTGGTCGTGAGGGGAAGGGGTTGGTGGGGATGGGGGAGGGGGGGGGGGAGAAGGAGACATTGGTGACTTGCTTCTGTTTGGGTTCCCATCCTGTTGGCATGGGGGCTCAGTGTCAAAATGATCACATTGCCCTTACAGAAGATTAACTGAAAAGTTCTGCTGTACTGTCTTATTTAAAGCTAAGGAAGGCTTTTGGGGAACTTTTAATAACACAGGTTTGGTATCTTGTGTGCTCTTTCAGGAATGTTTCATCCCGGCATCATACTTCTAGTTCTAACACTACCACACCAGCAAACCCACCACCAGCCAGTGAAGAAACAAGTACAGAAACTGTCGTAGATGAAACGAACACGACAGCAGACTGGACGTATGATCCTAACGAACCTAGATACTGCCTCTGTAACCAAGTGTCTTATGGTAACATGGTTGGCTGTGATAATCCAAATGTAAGTCACTGTCTTTATTTGGTTGACTTGCAGTCATTGTAGGAGTTATTGACTCCATTCAGTTATGACTCCTTAGGCTGCTGTTACTTGAGTTACCCAAGCCTACTGCAGACTCATTTCAGCTATGGTACATTTGAATATGCAACAGAAAAATAAAAAGAAAAAAAGGGTCTACTATTTTGGGGAAGTATTAGGTGCAGATATGCACACAAAATGACCAGTTGAAGTCATTCAGTGGTACCACAGGTATGCAGACAACATACTGTGTATGTGTGCCAGTGCACATGTATGGGTGTGTTGTGCAAAATACAAGCTATTCACATGTGTTCCACATGCATGGGCAGCAATTTGGGGGGGGGGGGCAGGGATGGGGGACATGTCCCCCCAATATTTTAGAAATTGCCCATTGACTTTGATTTTGACTTTTGATTTACTTAATTATTTGAAAATGGGGTATGTCCCCCCAATCTTGAGAACAAATTGCCGCCCTTGTCCATATGGTCATGTAAACAAAGTGTGATGTCTTTGAAAGTGAATCTATTGATCAGTTCATTCCTACTCATGCCTGCTTGTCTTTCTTCACAGTGTCCGATTGAATGGTTTCACTATGGATGTGTGGGTATCACGCAACCACCTAAAGGAAAATGGTTCTGTCCACAGTGTGCTGCTGCCATGAAGAGAAGAGAAAAAAAAGACATTCCAAGTAAACACAAGTGAACTGCCAGGAGTGAGAGACAGGTCTCAGAGACCAGAGGAGACTATCGGATGACCTAATAGAAAGTTGTCTGTACACGTCTCCTGTGAAGATCTGTAGGTTCGTACTGAAATTCAAGCTGTGGTAAAGTCATACACTGTTTTCCAGGTGTTGAATACAACTGATTTGATTGCAAGGTCTGCTTGTTGATTTCATATGTGTATGGCAAGTGAGTCATAGACATGCTTATGTTCAAACTGAGGACTGTTGGTCAGGCAGCCTGAGAGATTTAAATGAATGCTGGACTATAACCAAGTTTGAGAGGAGTGTTTTGTGGTATTGTTACACTGAACAATAGTAACATGTCACTGAAAGTTTGACATCGGATCTGGTCAAAGAGTTAATACCTTCGTGCAGTTGTGTGCTATTGTCAAATTGTGGGTTCATGATATCATATTTTATCACTCGTCATTAAAAGATGGCCCATATTGAGTAAATTTGCTGACTAGGTGGCTCAAATGATAGTACAATTGTTTAACATAAAATACTTCAGATACACCTAATAGAGACTTTTCATGTGACATAGCCAATACCTGATTGTCATACTACCAATGGCAACCCATGAGAAGGAGGTGTACGTCGGTGTTATGAATGCTTGGCAGGACAATAGATGGAATTGTGATACAGTGAATAATTTAATGGCTAGTATGTCCAACAAGAAGAGTTGCATGATTCCATGACATGGGTGAAAAATCTGCCTAAATTTGATCTGAGCAGAGAATGCCCACTGCTGTATGGTGTAACAACAGATTTCTAAGTCACAAAGTCACCAGTTTATCTGTTAAAAAAGCTGGCTGAATAGGATGGTGCATGTCAAAACTTATGTGAGAAACATATTCCTTTGTTAGTGAGGTGCTTTGAGGAGAATTTAAATGAGGTCTGTGCAGGTATTTGACAACAAATGCTTTTGTATTTGCTGGCTTGTATGCTGACACCTTATCAAAGTGAGTTATTGTGCATTAGTAGTACACAGTAGTTTCATACATTTGAAACCATGATTTACATGTGGAGAATGATAGCTTTCAAGTTTTCAAGTGATGCAAAATCTTAAGATGCAACATAATTGTTGAGATTTGAATGTTTGGATAGTTATTAAAGGGCAGCAAATCTTATCCCAGACAGTATAAATTCTGCCTGCCAACTTTACTACTAGCCCACCTCCAACTTTAAAGCACCTGTATAGTGCACCTTCCTGTCATGGCCACGGTAGGTTTTGCTGAGTTACAATTGCTCAAGGTCATATCCACACACTGCTGTGTGTTATCTGTCTACTATGCTATGGTGCACCATTGAATGCACTGTAAGTAATCATTGACCAGTCAGAGTGTTGATATTATTTGAAATTATGTCCAGGTATAGTCACCAGTTGTTAAAGGAAGCATGTGGATATTCTGTAATATTTTTGGGTGATGCAAATACCCCTTTAAAAGTATTTTCAGTCTGGGCCATATTTATGCAATGTAAGCACACTATGCTCCTTTAAGGGTTCTCTGATCTCACCTCAGATGGTAAAACTCTCCCTACTTTCAGCCTCTCCTCCAATTTCAACATTTCCAAGACAGAGGCACAGTATCTAGCCTGCACTGAGTAATGTAATTTGGTCGAGTCCATACATATTGATACAAAGTGACTGTGTGTGAGCTTAATTGGGAACACACCTGACTGTACAAGTCATCATTGACCAACCAAAGTGAAGCTATATTGTTTGAATGAATGTCAATCAAAGTGCAGCCATCAATTGTATTAAAAACTCAAGGGCTATTCCTAAATGTGTGTGGGCAGGGAGTTGCTAGCAACTCTCTGGTTGGGGGATGCCATATGATATCCCCTTTAAATGTGCCATGTAAAATTGATGTGTCCTACCTAGCATATTAGTACTTCTAAAACTGGAAGTATGATAAATGCTCTAGTTTTTCTGATTTCCAGGGTAACAAATAACTGGCAAATGTTTCATATTACTGCAAAGCATGTTCAGATCATTTAGACATAAGACCCCATCTGTTCCTGTGTTTTGAAAGTCACACAGCCAAGGAATGAATAGTAATGGTGATGTTCAAGAATAGCTAAATGGGGAATCTAAAATACTGTCTTTTATAAAAAAAAAAAGGCCTCTTTCTCATATCCAGAGTATAATTTTGATTGTGACTGGGATCATCCACCAGAAGTTTTCTGGGAAGTTCATGGATTTAGAAGAATAAATATTCATCAAACACTTATTCATGATCCTTGCGTCATTTTCTGTCATAGAGCTTTAATGTAGATCCATTCATGCCACCACTGGTGTAGCAATATATTATTTCACCAGAATTAACAGGCCTTATGTCGGGTTGGAAATGGTGCGGAAACTAGGGGTTTAAGTTTGGAGCAGCCTTAAAAGTTCGGGGGTGGGGGTTGGCAGGGTGACAAGAGGATGCAGCACAAAATGCAAGAGGGAGGTTATTAGACTTCATTATGGATGATACCTGATGCTTAGGGCCACCAAGAAAAAGCCTTGAGACCCCATCTACTCTACCTCTGAAATTGTGCTGAAACTTTAAACATGCGAGTTGGTGGAAGGGTCTTTTTGTTTATTTTCTCAAGATTATCCTTTCTTTAAACCTTTCATATGGTCTCAGTCTTCTAAGGATCCTCCTTGGGCTTACATCATGCCATTGAAAGACATCCTGCCTCATGGGAGGATGAAGGGGGGGGGTGGGGGCAGAGGGCTTCTGAATGTTACTTTGGTGTTTTACAGAGAATTGAGACCGTGTTGTAAGGTGGTCTTAGAAGACTGTATCTATACTATTTAGTAATTTGAACCCTAAAATTGTGTATGTGCAGTCAAATCCTTGTTATTTGGTGAAACCTCGCAAGGGTGGATCCAGAACTAGGGAACTGGGGCTTAGAACGGAGGTGGGAGTTAGCGTGGGGATCGTGTAATGGGCATCAATAGGTGGGGGATGAGAGAGGACATGTTTCCCTCATTTTTGAAGGAGGGGATATCTTAACAGTTGTCCTTCCACTTTTTTCAGAACCCAAGCGAAATCGCAAGAACATCTTTGATTCCATAGCTTTCGATACCTAAATTCAATGAAATGAAACTCGAAGATGGTGGAAACAGATGTTCAATGGATTATATCGTGCGTAGATATCTGAGGTTGCATCACAGATCATTTGGGACCAGTTTTCTAGGGCCACTAAGTGGGCCTTAGAGACCACGATCCTAGGGTTTCGCTATTCTTTCGTAAGTTCTGGTCAAGGTTATGTTCCCCCACTTTTGTTGACACGTTTTTTGGTAGGGAGGTGCACACGGGGGAGGAAAAACCCAGTAAAAGCCAGGCGCGTAGCGACGGGGGCCTGCCCCCAGATGTTTGCCAGCCTCCCCCCAAATTGTGCCAGTCCTAATAAAATGTGTAAGAATTAAGGACGGCCATCGATGCCGTGATCCCCCATTTGATACCTAGGCCCCTCTAAAAATTTCACCCTAGCTACGCCCCTGGTATAAGCATACTGCCAATGCCGTCAGTCAAACAGGTGATGGGCGCACGGGGTTGAGTCAGACTGACGAGTGGAAACCTAGTTAGCGTGATATCTTTAAGAGTTCAGATCACTCTCCTTTAGGGTTTCAAACTTGGCATATGGGTGTCCAATTTTACTTACAAGAAGCATTTTGTCCGCGTCCCTGAAGATACCAAGATACCTCCGGGGTTCTGTTTGATTGACCTCAGGCGCTCAGTGACTCGGTGAGCAAGACGACGTTTTGTTTTTCCCACGTACAGTATATTACAGTGTTTACATACGAGAACGTAAACAAGTTTGGCTGAAGTACAGGCATGGGCGTCAATCCTGGGGGGGGGGGGGGACAGGGGGCCCCGTCCCCCCCACATTTTGGAAAAATGCCCATTGACTTAAGATTTTTACACAGTAAATTTTTGACAGAAGTGGCCATGTCCCCCCCCCCCCACATTCGAGTAAAGATTGACGCCCATGAGTACAGGTAAAATGCTGATAAATGTTAAACCGGTAGTTGTTGGGACCTACAATGGAAAGGATTTTGTCATAACTGACCAACGGGCAAGTATTGCATCTCCCTCGATTGCATGGAAAAGTTCCTGGGGTGTTAGGCACTACTGCTTGAGGTTGAGAGGCACGGACCAAGTGCTTAGTTATGTTCTTAACTTTGCTGAAACGTTTTGCCCGTTTTTGAAATTCACTCACTGTATGTCCAACTCCTCAGTAGTGTTTTTAGACAAGGAATTATCCATCTCCGACCGTAAAATATAGTCCAATCTCCACTTTAAACCCACTGACTCTCACAAATACCTCATGTACCCTTCCAACCACCCCAGATCTTGTACCAATTCGATTCCTTACTCACAACTTTTACGGGCCAGACGGATTTGTTCCGACGACCAGGATTTAGCTAAAGTTTCCAAGCAGATAGGGCTTAATTTCTTCCTTTGAACAATGCCAGCATCCACAAAGAGTGTTCTCTAATGCCCTGAAACGCATACAAAGAGTTGATAGAGCCTCTGCCCTTGCCCCCCAAACTGACCAAACACCCACCAGACGTATCCCGTTGGTCCTATCCTTTCACCCATCTGTAACTCCCATTGTACGTGCCATTTACGAGTCATGACCCTCTCAACCTCAAGCAGTAGTGCCTAAAACCCCAGGAACTTTTTCATGCAACCGTGGGAGATGCAATACTTGCCCAATTGTCAAAATCCTTTCCATTGTAGGTCCTTACAGCAACCGGTTTAACATTTATCAGCATTTTACCTGTACTTCAGCCAATCTTGTTTACGTTCTCGTATGTAAACGCTGTAATATACTGTACGTGGGAAAAACAAAACGTCGTCTTGCTCACCGAGTCACTGAGTCACTGAGGTCAATCAAACAGAACCTCCCAGGGTTCCCTGTAGCCACACACTTCAATCCCCCGTCAACATGCTCGATCCGTTACTTGATGGTTTCGGCAGCCATCTCGTGTCGAGGTTCCGATCATGACCGCCTAGCTGCCGAAAACCGTCTAATCATGAAACTTGGAACCCGGTCCCCACGTGGTCTGAACGTCAGACTTGAACTGTAATAACTCAGCAATTCCTGCATTTTTTACCTGTGGTAACCACTTAACATATTGTCTGTTTTCCTAGCCGGTTTTACCGTGCCCCATTTTATTGTGTATTTTTTAAATTGTACGTTTGACCGTGTGAACATATCAGTTGCATTTTTGCCACCTGATGAAGGGTTTAAACCCAACACGTGGAATTTTTCACAAACTTTTAGCACTATTTACTACTTCTTTTTTACCTATCTTCTTCATAAGTGCTACGCAGTACTTTGACCTTATATACATATATACATATATATATATATATAATATATATATATATATATATAGAGATTATAGATATATATATCTATATATATATATAATATGTATATATAAATGTATATATATATATATATATATATATATATATATATATATATATATATATTTATAAGGTCAAAGTAATGCAGATTTTGTTCAAGCTCAATTTGAAAAGGTTGGAAAAATTGACCGCGCCCAGCTCTTAAGAGAACCTACTAGGAATAAACATTCCTCTCGTAAATATCCCCTTATTCTTGATTTCAATCCTTCCATGGCCAATGTAGGCTCTATCCTACGTAAAAATCTTCACTTGCTTTACAGTTATTGTTTTCCTCTACTATGAAAGAATTATTTTCAGAAGGTTCCATTTTTCCTGCCTTTCGCAAATGTAAGTCTTTAAAAGAACATCTTAAGTTTCCTAAGCGTTTGAATAAGGACGAGGTTGTTAGTGTAAGCATGGGTTGCCACAAATGTAGAAGGACTCGATGTGACCTTTGTTTAAACTTTTTAGATGACAGTAAACATTTCACCAGCATGAGTACAGGTAGAAGATACCAAATCGTTGATGATCTTTCTTGTACTACTCACAATGTCACAATGCTGTAGTCGAACGTTTGCCTCTTTTAGCAGCTTGTATGCTTGCTTTTTATCAGTTTAGCTGAAGAAGGTTGATTAAAAACCGAAAGCTTCCAAGCCCGGTGCTTTTTGTCCATCTTTTAGCTTGTAGTTGACTTTCACCATTTACTTTACTCTTATTATATTCATTCTCTGGTGATGTCTGTGAATCCTCTTTGGATCCTACTTGCTGTTTTGAGAAATATTGTTGGTATACAGCTTTTTCACTCCACTTATATATATATATATATATATATATATATATATATATATATATATATAAATATATACATATATAAGTAAATTTGCAAATAATCTGAAATAAATAGGAATCGCTTGCATTCCCAGAGCATCGTGTGAAGTGAAATAAGTAAATGAAATCAACCTCGGGAGAAAGAAAAATTGACCCACCTCCACAGTCCCAGTGGAGGAGGTCAATTTTTCTCCGAGGTTTGATTTCATTTACTTATTTCACTATATATATATATATATATATATATATATATATATATATATATATATATATATATATATATATATATATTTATATATATATAATATTTCTATATGTTTCTATTTCCTGCCCAAAAGTAACAAAACGGGCAATCCAGGCAGGCCTATTATCTCCGGCAACGGGACTGCCACGGAGAAAATTTCCAAATTTGTTGACCTGCTCATTCAACCCCTGGTTCCGTCCCTTCCTTCCTATGTTCAGGACACCACGGACTTCATCCGCAAAATTGGTGAGATAAAAAATCTCCCACAGGACACAATTCTGGCCACTCTTGACGTGTCCTCGTTGTACACCAATATCCCAAATGAAGAAGGTATCTCCGCTTGTACAGCCGCCTTCAATCCCATTCGGGGCAAAACTCCCACCAAGAAAGACCTGGGTGAACTGATGCACCTCATTCTGACCAACAACAATCTCATCTTTGGCGATCACCACTATCTCCAAATTCATGGTACCGCCATGGGAACCAAGATGGCTACCTCCTTTGCAAATTTGTTCATGGGCAACTTCGAGCAAAAATTTCTGTCTCGACAAAATTTGAAACCACAAATTTGGTTACGTTTCATCGACATCTTCATGATCTGGCCCCACGGTGAAGATTGTCTAAAAATTTTCATTGAGAACATCAATTCGTTCCATCCCACCATCAAATTTACGGCCGACTATTCTAAAGTCAGTGTCCACTTCCTGGACACCACGGTAACCATAGAAAATGGTTCACTAAAAACAGGCTTGTTCATCAAACCCACGGACAAGCACAACTACCTTCTACCGAGCAGTTGCCACCCCCCGCACTGCACTAGAAACATTCCGTACAGTCAAGCACTTCGGATCAAAACGCATCTTGTTCCCTCTTTAAAACAGAATTTTCTCAATTCGCACAAACGAAAAACTGTCCCTGGCTACCTCCGCAACACGGGACAGTATTTCTGGGGTTCTGTTGAAAATGGCCCCAATCAAAAAGGCAAAAAGGCATTAACCCATCGTTCCCAAGTACTCTGACGTACAAAATCGTTCATGAGCCGCAATTCGACAGAGTGCCACTGGTTTTACTTGAGTACCATTCCCGGTCCTATCCACCCACCACTTGCCAAAATTCATCAAAAAACATCTGCCCACCCTTCAGAGTACGGTTCGCCTAAGGTCCCCCTAATCTTTCCTCATCCCCCCGTTGTTGCCTTTTCGCGTCCTTCCAATTTAGGGGGGAACATTTTGATTCAGGCAAGATTTTAGGGACAAAGCCTCAGTCGAGGAAAACAACGAGAATTTTTTGGGTTGTTCCACCCTTGCCCTTCCAACCTGCAAGACGTGCGCTCTGGTTGACTTCTACAAAGAGTTTCCAGAGCAATCAAAATGCACGCACCTTTACAAAAAATTAGGGACAATCAATTAATTGTCTTTTCCAAAAATGTCATTTATCTTCATATACTGCAATTTATGTGGAGTGCAGTTTATGTTGGGGAATCAAAAAAATTCCCTTTTTTTAGAATGAGAATGAAAACATGCACCAGGTCAGGCAATTAAAACCAAAAAGGGTTGAACAGCCTGTGGCAAACCATTTCAATTTTACCTCATCATTCGATCACTAATTTACGTGTCATTGCTAATCGACCAAAACGTATGCATGGACCGACAAAAACTAGGGAAAGCCAAAAGAAAATTGTTTGGTGGAAAATTAATCTCAAAACCACAGTCGCCCTTCGGGCACTGAATATCAGGAAATGCGACTACACCCAAGTTAAATTCCGATTAGACCCTCCCGGTCAACACAAACTTGATTAATTGCTTTGAAAAAGCAATGGGTGGGACCATTGTCGCCACCTATTAAAGGCTTTCCAAAATTTCAAACTCCTTGTCAGTCTCTGACCTTGCACTGAAGAAGAGCTAGTATTGCTCGAAAGCTCTGCAAAAAACAAACAATTTCTGGCTGTTTTTATTTACCGAATTTCAAACGCCTTCCGCCTAATTTGTATCTCTTCCGAGATCCAGCCATTCAATTTTGTAGCATGTTGTTTTACAGTTTCTTCTTTACCGATTATATATATATTATATATATATATATATATATATGATATATATATATATATATATATTAATATATATATATATATATAATATATATATTAAAAATATATTATATAGGTCGAAATGACGTTGGTAAGATCGACTGTAAATGTAGGTCGAAGAGTTTAAGTAAACTGATTCGATCTGAAATTATATATATATATATATATATATATATATATATATATATATATATATATATATATATATAGATATATATATATATATATATATATATATATATAACGCTAATTCCCACCTTAAGGGGAAATTGTTATATCTGCTTGTACATAGGGCGAAAAAAAGATAATAAAATACAAAAGAAATAAATTCGCCTTAACGTCTAAATATATAATTAACGTTATTTCAATGGCAGCCATCCGTTCGTGTTAACAGCTAGGTGTCCCGTAAATTTGACAACTTTGAAGTAATGGCATCTAGTTTGTAAATCTAAGAGGGCGCCCTTGTAAGTTTACGTATTTCCTATAGAAAAAGTGTGTGGAAACGTTTAAGGCGAAACTTATATTTCACCCGAATTTTTTTTTCCCCTTAAGGTCGACTTTTCAACAACAACTTTCCCCCTAAGTGCCGAATTAGAGAAATATATATTATATATATATATATATATATATATATATATATATATATATATATATATATAATATTATATATATAAAAATGAAGCCTATATATATATATATATATATATATATATATATATATATATATATATATATATATATATATATATATATATATATATAGTCCTCTATGTCATGAAAATGGGACACTATTTGAGTACTTTTTAATGCAAAGTCCAATGTTTTACCCTATCAAGATGAACGACACTTAGTTGTGGTGCCCGGAGGCCTATGGTTAGTATGCAAAATTTTTATTTCCCAAATATGTGTATCGGATCGGTATCGGCCGATATTGGGAACTAAAATGTTAGTATCGGTAATATCGGCTACTTTCGATATCGGTACAACACTACATCTGCAGATCTGTACAACTCATCATTAATCAATTAGAGTGGAGCTCTTGTTCAAATTTTTCAATCAAAGTGCAGTCACCAGTCGTGAATAGAGACACCAGGAGTTAGTATGGTTGGAGCGATGCAACAGCCCTAGCTCTTCAGTAGCTCATATTAATGAGTGTCTGCAGTGGCGGAGTTTCCTAATGGTCCGGAGGGGAAGGGGGAGGGCAACCCCTGATTGATATGGACTGCAGACTAAGTTTTAACTTTTCACAATACTTTTACCCATTCACTTCAGTGACAGTTTTTCAATTAAATTGATTTCGCAGAGTTATTTCTGAGGCCTAGTTAACGACTCGATATGCCTTGACTTGCAAACTGACTGCCACTGTTTTGCGACTTGACTTGCAAGCACGTAATGGCTTGTGACTTGACTTGTACTTGCCACTCACGACTTGTCACCAACGCAAATCATAAGCTCGTTGAACGATCCTGTCAACTTATATATTGCGAAAATCACAATGGTAGGTATTCAAAAATCAAGGTTGAAATTCGGTCACAGGTCGTTGATATTGGAATAAACAAACTGGGATTAGCTGTAAACAGGGGTGGAGCCAGGTGGGTGTTAAAGGCGGCGATAGCCCCCGTCGGGTAAGGCTAGCCACCCGCCGAGAAATTTTGTCTAATTTGTTGAGGAACCGTAGTCGGTGCGAAAAAATATGTAGTCCTATAGACGGCGACCAGTCTTCTCGACGATTTACCTGTATTTTGTCTCAATATGGTAGCTTCTTTAAAAGGGACCTAACATTTCGGCGCTCTTTGTACCTTTCCATATTGCTAAATAGTACAACTCCTTTCCATCTTAATAACCCCAACAAAGACATTGGTAGACTTCACAGTTTTATATAAAGGTCGGGAATTTTATGCCATATCGCATTGCATGTCATACGGTACGGTAAACGACTCGAGGAGGCACGTTGACTATTTCGTTGTACAATGGGGTGAATACGATACAATGTATATATGTTATCCACGATTAAGGTTAACAGCCTTGACAGTTGACATATTATTGTGTTAAATGTGTAAAGATTCCATAACGTGTATCCATTTTTTTCGTGCCCCAATCAATTCCACAATTCAAATTTCTCGGAAAACTCTAAGTCAGCACGCAACTTGACACATCAAGTATATAAGGATATTATGCAAAATATGCCCTGCAATGCAATGATATATTACAAAGGTTTTCTTCCAATCCCCTCCTCACCCTTTCCCCGTCGACATCGTTTCCGTAATCCGTCGCGCCTGTCACTGGCGATTCTGGTCGCCCCCACAACCACGTCGGGAGCCGGGCCCTCATGCCGGGCAAATCCTGGTTCCACCCATGGCTGTACAAAGTGCCCTTTAGTAATAGAATATATTGTTTACACTCAACATTGCATGGCTACAACTATTGTTCCACGAGTGGGGAATCTCATTTACATTCCAAGACCATTGATTGTGTTGATCACTTAAAGACAGACAGTCATCACCCCAAAGTATATTTTTAGTGTGGGGGTATCAAAATTCTCAGTTGGTGACTGCTCTTTGATTGACATCAAAGTTTGAAAATTTGAAAGATGCAGAGTAGCTCACATTCCACACAAGGCAGAGAGAGTGTTTTTATTACATTTTATAGCCTTGTATGCTGACCACGACATGGCCTTAAGCAATAAAACAGGTTTATTCCTCTACAAGGAAGAGCTTCATACAGTCACGGGAGGAGCTAGAAGTTGCATAGTTGGGAGAATTGGAACTGTCTGGGATCATGAAAATTCACCTTTTAACGAATCTTTCGTAAGTAAAAATACTGAAAACATGAAGTAAATTGGGTGAAACATTCTACCGTGTCTGCCTCATTCTGTAGTATTTTGGTTGCGTTCCGAAGAAAGGGAGCATTCCGAAGCAATTGAGGCTTGAACAGGAGGTAGCACTACACATAGGCGTAGGAACCTTTTCGAGACTGGGGAAGGTCTGAACGTTGTTTCGGACCGCCATCTTGAGGGGTCAAAGGGGAGAAATTTTTTTTTTATAGCTTGAGGGTCCTTAGATGCAATTTGGTGCAACATGTTGGACAAATTTTAAGGTAAATTACTGCAATTTTTTGACATTTCTTACAGAGGAGACAAGTAAGGGGTTTTGGTCCTTGGACTGGGGGGCGGAAGCGTAGTTCCACCCCACTAAATTTTTGACGGGGGGGCTTTGCTCTAGTCCCCTCTTCCTACACCTTAAGCAATACACAATCAGCATCATATTTCTGGTGGTACGTTGAGTCGATCACTAAATTCAAATTAATTTATTTATAAAGCATTAAATCTGAGTGTAAAACAAAGATTCTTAAACGCTGCTGAAAAATTACACAAGGCACAATCAAGAATTGAAAAAAATAACAAATAAAACGCATACAACGTCGGTTATAGAGCTATTCCAAGACTGTTATTCACCAAAGCTAGGGATAAGTTTAAAAGACAATATTGACCTTTGAAACGAAATTTTGAATGTACGTTTTGCCCAAGACGTCCTCGACCACATTTTCGTTGAAATTCAAGAAATTTTTTAGTTTGTTCAATGCCCAAAGTTGAAAACATAGATTGAGTTATGTTTCCTTTTGAAAGAGGAAGAATTAAGACAAACTTACAGAAAACAGAATATGCGTTGCATGTGGTACTAAAAGGAAAAATTTAAGCAAAAAATTAACTTTCACATGTGTAAGAGGAACTACTAAAATCTACGCAATTTGGTGAAACTTCCATTCATATCGGACATGTAGTACTCAAGATATCAGCAAATGAAGTTACTACAGTTGTGACTCCAAGTGAGCTTGAGGCAAGCAGGGTTATATCACTTCCTCACATTGATAAAGAATGCTTTGTTTCCTTTGTTTTTTCAGTCTGTTGTGTTGACCTTGAAGTTAATAGGATAGGACCTCCCCATGACCCATGAGGAATGTGAAGCTTGTAATTTTCCCATGCCTTTCATTTCACATTCCGATTGTTGAGGAGACATTTGGTTGTAAAGTTTTAAGAAAAACAAAAGACTGCTCATTAATATGACGTCTATGGCTATGACGTCATATGTGCTTGCTTCAAGTTCACGTTGTGTTGAAAATGTGATAACTTTATCTGCTGATGTCTTGAGAGCCACACATTAGATTTCAATGGAAATGTGACCAGATTGCTTAGAATAAGTACCCCTCTAACATATCAAAACTTGATTTGAGCTTGAACCCTTCTTTTAAGTGTGAATTACATCGCCCCTACACTATCTGGTTAACTCGAGGTACCCCTGCCATACAGGGTAATGATCTGCTTTATGTCACGTACATTGTCCGGAGCTACTCTCACAGATGGAAATGTGCCAGCAAACAAAGCGCAAGTTTAAAAATAAAGTTGTGACAGTTTTCGTCTTCCATCAAATTAAAAATGGAACCTACAGCCATTGCGCTTGGTGCTCAGCATAAGCAATGGAGTAGGGAAAACAAGCCAGTGAGCCACAACTGGAAAAAGACCGTGGCCGGTCCGACTTAAACCAATTGGTTAGAAACTGAGCCGTAAAACCTCATCTAACTCATGTAACTCTCACTCTGTACGTAAGTCATAGTTCACCATAGATTAGGATATAGGAACTATAGTGCTCACTTCCCGAAACAGCCGTGATCGCATGGGGCTCGACCGCCTTACAGTTTGTACAGAAATGCTCGCACACAGCATAGCTTCTTGCCTCCACCTATAATGGTAGACCACTGATCTACATGGAGATCAGTGTGCAGTGGTAGACGGTCTCCATGCAATCACAGCGGATTTACTAAGCGGTATTAGGAGTGCGCACTCCAGTTCCTATATAATACTCCATGCGTTACCACGCAGTAACACCAATGAAATGTTTTCTTCTTTAAATTTACTTAAATAAGAGGATCGCATATCCTTAAATGTAGCTACCTTCATCTATCGTTGTCTAAATAATCTTCTTCCTGGCTCGTTTTCTTCTTTTTATACGTGTAATCTCTCAATTCATAATCACGACACACGCCACGCAGACAAACTTCGAAATACATTGTATCGTAAATCTCGCAGTCAGCTCAGTCTTAGGTATAGATCTATTATCTGTGGAATTCATTACCAAATGGTCTTCATGCGAAACATTCTGTTGCTTCTTTCAGAAAATGCCTTCAGAATTACTACATTTGTCAGTATTGAAGGGACAGTTCTTTTTTTTAATGTACGTTTACTGTTATCAGAATAACCAATGGGTGTAATTGATTAACATGCATACGGATGGGTTAGGGAAGGGTTGGAAAGGGTTGAAGTAAATGGGAATGGTATTATAAGGTACTGAATGTTTTGGTTTTTCTAATTAAGCTTTTTCTTTTACGGGAGTGATCTTCTTTGTTAAGCCCACAAGGGTTTTAAGTTCACTTCCATCCACATATTATTTTGTTTGATACTTCTGTCTGTATATTTTTTGATAACGTGGAAAAACAAATAAATGAATGAAATGAATGAAATCTGTGCCCTCTAGAATACACCAAATCGCTTGGCTTCCAGGGGCTTCGCCCTGGACCCCAACAGGAAGTCAGTATGGTGGTCCCCTGTACCGGTCCAAAGTGTTCACTCAAGCAGGTGTCCCCCCCCCCCCCAATAATTTTAACAGATCACCGCCCCTGCATGGATGTACACCAGTGATACTCGCCATCTTGACGGTGTTCTTTGAAACTCGAGAAAAGCTCTTCTCTGGTATTCGTGTGTCCCTTCAGGAAATCAAGAAGGCAATGGTTTGAATACGTTGTGACGTAGGGGTTAGCTATATATAGCGCTAGCACGTGCATCGTTGGCGCATGAGTGATCATGTTTGCTCTCGGCTACCAAAGCAATCGCACTGGAATGAAAGTGGAAGGAAGGGAAAAGGGAAGTTCATACTGGAACGGGTTTTTTTCAATTGGTAGCATTGGGCATTTAACTATCTTTCAATGGCATTAGAAGGGCATCAATTAGTGCGCAAGAAATCACAACTGGAGAGAAAATGCGTTCTATTGGATGTCTCTACATCAGAACAAAGCGACTAAAGAGGGGTTTATGGATATTGTGGGGCTGTTATGAATCACAATAGTCTGTGATCACAACCAGCTGGGGAAAAGAAACACTAATTGCACTGATAACGTACTTTTTTCTAAATATAATGACAAATTCATAAATTCAGTGGTGGATAGGGTCAACAGGTCCTCTGTAAAGTGTGGAACATACAAGCAGCAGTTGGCACTCTAAATACTAAGCGACCGACAAGTGAAAACAAAAGCACACGCCTTACTTCAGCCACAGAGACTAAAGACAAAATTATCGATTGTGTTAACTGCGGGCAAATACATACACCAGAACAAAGCAAGACTTATGACAAACTCTACAATATTTTTGGCACTTATGACCTTTCTTCAAAATTCTGTCGATCAAAACCTTGTCTTGCAGTTCGTGCTATTTTCCAGAATGACACAATTCGCTTGGAAGTAGAAAGTGATTCATATTGTTTACATGAGCTATAGGTAAAGGGGAACAGAAATGAAAGAGGATGAATGTCTCTCAACTCCAACAGTTAAAGGGAATTACATACATTTTAAGATAGACACTGGACTGGGACTCAAGCAAACATAATTTGCACGAACATAATAAACGGAATTTATGGAAAGCATACGCGCCTGTCGAAACCGGCAACTGAGTTGACAAGCATTACAGGAAATAAAACGTCAGTCTAGGCTTAATTGCTATGGGAAAGAGTCAAATTCAAGTGTGTTATGATTCTCCACACTGATCAAGCACCCGTTATTGGATTCAAAAAATCATAAAAAATTAACTTAATCAAAGTTGTTATGAATATATCCAAAGACTTAAAGGACTTATTAGAGACTATAAAAGTGTTAACACTGGTCTGGAGGAAATTGTCCCCCTCCCCCTCGTGGTAAGTTGCACTACGCAATCAGCCCTCAGCATTAAGACGCACTTTGAAGGTAACTTTAAAAGAGAATTTAATGTAAAAGCAAGGTTTGATTTGCCACGTCAACTAGTTGGTAACTGCTAAAAACAATACTGGAAAGTTAATTTAAAATCTGTTTTAACCCCAAACTCCAATGCAAAGTGATCAAGAGAGAGCATTTCACTCTTCCACAGGGGCGTAGATTTCTTTTCAACTTTGGGGGGGGGGGGGATGGGGTGAACTATCGCAAATGTGGAACATGTGCACGCGAAGCGCGAGCCTATGACGGGTGGAGTCCAGGGGCCCACCTTAGGGCCCCTGGTGGGGTCCAGGGGCAAAGCCCCCGGAAGCTCCTGGATTTTAATGTCTCAGAAGTGCCAGGAAGACTGTTTTAAGGGATTAATTTCAGTGTTCTTTGGTAGGCTATTGTTATATTCATACATTTAGGAACTGCTATTTTGAAATTGTACAAGAGCAGCAATGTCCTGTTAAGCTTAAAAAGGCAGGGATCAACCTATAGGGTCATCCCAGACAACTGGATTTTGAATTCGGAGATCATTTCAAGACCTGCAAGTTGGCGTGAGATCAGTGGCGTCTCCAAGTTTTTTTTTTTTGTGATTGGGGGCACCATAGATGATGTCGTAATGATACCTCAGTTCCCCCAAGTCTGCGTTAATTACACCTTTATTTTTCATGCGTCCCTGCATTTGCATGCAGCAGTTTTGATCTTTCGTTTGTCACTACATAAAGGTGTCGTCCTGGGGAAGAGGTTCCCCCTCCCCTTTAAGAGTTTTTTTTAATTAATTTAAGGTCTTTTAGATGCAAAATGGTGCTATCTTTGGGATGTTTTTGGAACTGATCACATATGAAAATGTCCATAATTTAGTGAATGCTAATTTTTGGTTAGGTGAAAGAGAATGCGTTGTCTATTAAGAGACAGATACGTTGTCAACAAATCTCCTGAAGCCCCCTCCCTTCTGTCTATTTTACTGCCTTCTATTTCGGGAAAGTTTCTACACAAAAATGTGTGCCTGGAGTCCACAGAAACATTCTTGAGTTATTACGAAATATGTCCTTTCCTTCATTGTGCATTATGAAAGGGCACCTAAGGCTAGCAGATGGGACCTCCTGGAAGCTCTGCATTAATCATAATAATTGGGGTTCTGCATTAATCATAATAATTGGGGCGGGGAGGGGCAATGACAATGCGTATACTACCTGACATCCAAATGATAATAGAATACACCGCCGAACACTTTACAACTATCGTATTTTACTACTTTTGAACTTAAATCCGGACGAACAGCTGGCAGCAATGAAAAATGAGAGGGAGGGAGAGTATAGGTGCAGGGAGGTGATATTAGACCTCCCTGATAGGTGTAGCAAAAGGGGTGAAGGACTAATAAGAGCGTTACAGAGTGCTGTTTTCGTCATAAGTGTATTAACAATCACCATCTATACCGATAATGGCTCAGCGCGAACTGGCGAAGCTCTGGAAAAATTTTTTGGAAAATGTATAACGGCAGATACGTTCTTTCAACCTTCTACATCATGCTACATATTAGATTGAAAGATCCCACATTGATGCGAGGTCCCCACAGATGTTTGGAGATGAATCTCTGTTCTTCGGAAAGTTCCGTGATCAGAACAGTTTCGTGTATTATTACCTAATAATGGTCATGACATGGAGTGTAAACAGCGACGAATAATATTTCCATTACAAAACCTGCATTCAGACTCTACATCGAGACACTTTCAATTGCCCAACAAACCTACATGCCACTGCCATAAGCCAGTCTTTTACCTATTAATTCGTAATCTTTCAACATTTTGCTGCTGTGCTTTTCCGAAAGTTGCTATCGGAAGATATTGATAATATAAGTGACACTAACGTAAGGTTGGAAGCGCTCGGAGGGAGCGAAAATTTTGATAGATTACCAACGATTTGCTAAAATTCTGATAGTTTGAGAAACATTTGTGATAGAAAGTGAAGCGAGATTGAAAAAAATTCTTACGAAAATGAAGAATAAAATATACTTTCCACATACTCGTATCTGTAGACTGAAACATTGGGGGGGGGGGGGGATGATTACATGGGCCATCCCCCCTGGTCAAATGTTGGGGGGGATATATCCCCCATCCCCCCGGGATTTACGCCCATGCTCTTCCATTGATTGCAGAAAAAAATACGCTCAGCTTCAGTAAATGTATTCTCCAAACTACTACTGGCGGATTCCATTTGACGGTAGGAGACAAAGGAGAAGAAAACCGGGGGGGGGGGGATTAGGCCCCCATCTCGTCAAAAATGTGGTGGAACGGAAGTATGCTTTCTCACATCCCCACAATTCAAGTACGAAACCCCTTATTTGTTCACTCAGTGCAAATGTCTAAAAATTGCATCATAGTTTTTCTTAAAATTGGCACCATATAACGCACCAAATTGCATCTAAAAACCCTAAAATATCCAAACGTTTTCCATTGGGGAGTGGAACACCCCTCCCGTTAGACCCCTTCCCCAGGACAGCCGTCAGAAACAATGTGGTAGAATACAGTATCTTATAAATTTCCATACACCGTTTGATCGGCACAGCTACCTATGCATGTTATTTATCCGCCCAGGCTATGTTCAAAAACAACGCGTGAGTCAACAATCTGTTGATATTCCGGACGGGGAAACTGACATTGATGCTATTCTTGTACAAAAAAGCTACACAGAAGAGCACAATCACTGACCCAAAGCAGTAATATATTGGTGCAAAACTACCAAATTTACACTCAACAAAAAATTGTTTGATTGCAGTAAAAGGAGTCACATGAATTAGAAACAATAACAACCAGTCCTTGATCTAGAAGAAATCAATACGCTGCAATACATGCCTACTCCTTAAAAAAAGAAACGTGTGGAGCGTCTGTTTCGTACAATAAATTTAATTTTCTGTCCAAATTTGTGCTAAGGTTGTCTATCATGACAGTACCCACCAGGCAGCTCTTAAAGCAAAATCCCTAATTCCATTTGCATTTAAGCAAGAGACGGCTTTAAAACAGACCAATTCAGTACACAATTCAGTACTTAAATTTATTGACTTGACCAAGCCAGTCACCAAAACATACGACGCATCCTGCAAATCAGGAAGTTTGGGATGAGTACTATGTAGGATATGGAACATCCGTGATTGCCAACCCAAAGTGCCAATTCACACAAATAGGGGAGAAACGTTTCTCTCAGTGGTACCTTATCTGGAACATTTCAATCAGTACAACTATGGCACCAAAGTGACCACGGAGTCGAATACCGCGCAAGCCTATCGTGAGCAAACCGTCATCATCAGTCATACCCAGCTGAGGATGCAAAGAAGTTGCTTCAGATCCAGAAATATCACTTTTAACTTGCACCATAGCCTGGTAAGGATTTGATCTTAGTTAACACATATATGGAGAGCTTACCTTCTAGGTGACAGTAGTTAATACCTTGACATTGAGCAGTCTTCCACCGTCAGCCTCGCGCTTGCAGGGGATCGTAAAGGATATTAAAAGATATCAAAAATGTCAATCTGAAGGTAGTCGCACTGCAAAGATGGCCCCCCTCCCCCCCCAAAAAAACAAAGGCCGAGTGGACTATTGGAATTTCAGAGATGGAATATCATTTGTTGATGAGCTACTCCTAAATGGTAGCAAGCTCATTTTTAGTTGATTATTCCTCGCTGCAGAAATACTCCAACACATCCACATTGGGTACGTTGGCATTGAAAAGTCATCCGTAAGGCAAAGAAGGCTGTATTTACTAAAAAACTGATACTGATAGGCAAATAACGGGTCAAAGCCCAATTTTTAGCAAAGTTGACCGTTGACCTCTGATTTTTAATCTTTGATGTCATCAATTGTGCATGCACGAGATTTTATGGGCAGGTAGGCCCTATACCTATTCACGAAGTTTGAAACTCATCGGATTTACGGTACCGTTTAGGAAGAGTTTGTGACACACTTTTTGTGTACACACACCATCTCAAGCACTCACACACAGCTTCACATTTCTAATGTTAGGTTGAAGTACAATATCTCATCTCGCTATGCATTACATGTAGGCAGGCGGCCCCCTGTGGGCTGGGGCTTGTAGAATATGCCCACGGTATTCCCCGCCTGTCGTAAGAGACGACTAAAGGGAAGGACTTGCACTGTATTTGAACTGTATTTGAAACCGAACTTGAACTGTATTTATCTAGTTAACACAGTAGGGCACATTCGTGTTGGTGTGTCGTTAAATCTCAACTAACTAACTGACTGACTCACTGACTGACTGACTGACTGACTGACTGACTGACTGACTGACTGACTGACTGACTGACTGACTGACTGACTGACTGACTGACTGACTGACTAACTACATGAAGGCAGATGAAATTACAAAGATACAATGATGGTTAAGTGTTGGTGTATTGATGTACTAGTCAACACGATACAAGAACACGCAAAACACCCAATTGCAATAGAACCATTAAACAAAAGTTATTATAATAGGATGTTAAAGTAAAGCAAAACATTCACGGACGTCTACCATTCCTGAATTTGTGGTAGCTTTTCCTATAGGTTCGGTTTTCATGCAGTCAGCCGGACACATAAATCCGTTCCAAACATGTACATTTTTCCAGATCCTTATATTTAAACCTTTTGTAGACCAGTAACATTTCAATTCCGGTATCCTCTTGACATGGAAAGGAAGAAGAGACTGGGGACAGTCGTGATACAAGAGAATTTCTCGAGGAACACTCAGAGTGACTCTTTGTTGAACCTGACTTTCAACAGACTTTAACCATAATTTTTTTCCCATCAGGTGCTAGAACCTTGCCGAGAAGAATTTGAGCCACCATTTCTGTTGGGTTCCCACAAACTCGCATTTCTCCGTTTAACTCATTGCACCAAGAAGCCAATGTGGAGATCCCATTATCATCGGTGACTTTTCAGTGTCATGTCTCATTCCTGTAGCTACCGTCCATCCATCCAACACTTGAACACGTCGGTCGACGGATGGATATTGCTGAGCCATTTCGATTTACGCTTTTCTTCCACTACGGGTGTATAAGCTCCTCCGGTAATTTTTGAAACCACTCAGAACATAAAAAGTCCCATTCCATGAGCTTGGGATTTCATTGATAATTACACGTAATTGTGAAACATCGCAAACACACATTAAACTTAAGTCTGACCATATTCTGTCATTGAAAAGAAACTCCTTCAGGAATCCCATTGCATCGTCAAAAATTTTATAATCTTCTACCTTTTTCTCATCATGACAAGTGATCTTCACTCTTTTGTCATCACATTCGTTCGCCTGTCGAGAAAGCTCGACACGAAAATCCTGGAAGATGAATTGCAAGTTTCCTAATTGCAACTCTACGAATCCCCAACATTTACCCAAGTCAGAATCCTTGAAATGACGTTTTTCTTCCTCCCTCAGAGCAAGGTCTATCAATGACAGAAAAATACCGCGTTCAGTAGACGTCCCAAGGACCACGATGGTCTTTGGAACCGGTGACGCTGCAGCCATGGTTATATTGCTCTTCGTAAAGATATCAAAATTACAAGCCTTTGGTTGATATACCCAACCACTCCGTAAAGTGTCTTGTCCATCTCTCGTTAGCTCACGTGTCAACCAATGTCCTTCTACCCATGAAAGGTTTGTGCGTGGTATTTGAAGGGTTTGACATGATGGTGACTCACCATTATATGATATTTTTGTTAGGGCATCTGCCTCCACCACAAGTTGAAATGGACTCCCAGACACTTGCCACTGTCCCTTGTATACAATATTCTCAACGTACAAATCATACGTCCCTGGGTAGGCAGGTGTGCATGTAAAGTCTGTTCCTGTGGAACCTTCTTCTATTGCAGATGGATCAAATGAAAATATGTGATTCTTGCCAACTGCAATAACACTGAAATGAGAAACTTCATCTGATTTGTGTTCTCTCGCACATGTCTTGTTAATTTCGATTGTAAGTTTTGCAATAGTGCCGGTCGTGGCATGGTGTAAACCTCCGACGACCTCACAGAAGTCTTGTTTTTGAGTAGAGGCCACCGAGTGATGACGTTGCCGTAAAATTACACCGGTTGCAGATTCAGACACTTCATAAAAGGTAGAATTATAAAGCTTCTTGGGTGAAAATATCCGTTCATTCTGCATTCTCTTTTCACCTGAGGAAAGATTGACAAAATAGTATTCTAGATCTAGTTTATCACTTGAGAGGTAACTTTCACTCTAAGCTAAGATCGCTTGTCTGAGCTCTCCACCAACTGCCTCAAGTTTTTGTTTTCAACTGATAGATTTTACTATGATACTAAACCCTACTCGAAGAAATCTTTAACAATCAAAAAAGAATACGAGAGCCTCTACATACTCTTTCAGGATCTCAAACGATGAGAAAGGAAAACCTTTATGCTCTAAATAGTTTAGTGAGCAATACGCCTTTTTCAAAATACAGCTTATTCGCCAAGGTCACTACTTCTCTCTGATCCATACTTCTGTTTAAGCCCTTCTGGTTCATATAATTGTAAATAATGCTAATATAAATGTAATATCAAAATGGTATCGGTGAAATCATGTACTACATTCTACGGTTGGCAAAAGAAAATGTTATAATTAGAATTAAATATCATATTTATGCCATAGCCCTTTAGAGATTTAGATTTAGAGTAAATCCTAAACAGCAAGACCAAAGTGGAGATGCTAGGGGTTTGTTTAGGCCTCAGGGTCCGAGAAAGGTACCGTACTCTATTGGACGCCATGTTGTGGGCAGAAAACAAAGGCAGACAAGGTTTAAAAAAAGCGTTACCATAGGTTGATTATAAGATTACAAATATGTTTTGGTTTAGAACACCTCCTAGATCGTCAGATATAACCTTCCCAGTCTCCAAGGCCTTGCAAGAGTACTTACCATGACCTGTCTGTTTCAGTACTTTGTTATCTATGCATCAGAAATAAAAATCTATGAAATCAGTTACTTAAGTAAAGTTGCCAATGAAAATAATAAGCTAAGACAAGGTGAAAAGTTGAAAAGCTCGCCAGCATTCCTTTTGAATCAGCCATCGCCTGCTACCCACCATGTAGAATGTCCGCCACTGCAGACACTCATGAATATGTGTTACCACAGGTTATTCAACGGGCTTTTTCCTCACCCCAAGAATATTACGGAAGCCCCAGTGTCACCGTTTACGACTTCAGACTGCACTTTGATTGACAAAGTTAAGCAAAACCTTTATTCTGATTAGTAAATGATCACTTCTACAGATAAGTAGTTTTCATAGCCCTATTCATTGCAGACACTTACACACTAATATGTGGGCATAGATTGCACCAATTGAAGACTAGCACTGTCTAATGTAGATATGTCTAAGAGGTACATTAGACACATGTTCTGTTTTACATTGAAGAAGAGGCTAGAAGGTAGTACATTATGTTGAGAGAATTTACTGTCCGAGTCAAGATATTTGTCCTTTCATATATAGACTATAGCGGAAGACCATAATGAATACACTGTTGGTTCTGATGGGCTTCCTTGCAAGCACTGCATATCAATAGCAATATGTTACCAACTTTACTCTTCATTTCAGGATCGTTTAAGATCTCGTGCCCTCTGTCATTAAGGAAAATCGTGAAGATAAACATCAAGCAACACAGAAGTAAGTATTCCATGAAAGGTCGATTGTCCCAACCACTCAAAATTTTATCCTAACAGTCCAAAGACGTTTTACAATTCACGAAAAAAACTTTTGGATAAAAAATTCGCTTACGGGTTTGAAGAATGTTTGAAGAACAGGTCAAAACTAAAATTAGGACGTCCAACAACACAGGTTCCTTGATCTGTTTACTTTGCGAATAAATTCACAGTCTTGTTCGTTTTTATTTTAGCAAACAAAGTTATGGAGGATCGTTTTGTATTGTAGCAACACTGTGCTATGGTGTCGATCAATTACAATAACTTGCAACGTATTGGAGAGAAAGAAACCCTTTGCTGTAAACTTCACAGATGAAAAGATCGATACAACTGATGGCACTGCACTCTGTTGAGTCCTGCAACGGCATCCATTGTCGTTAGTTTGAAAACATAATTTTAGCTATTAAAGGTTTGTTTGCTATAATTAATTTTACGTACTTCTCATATTTTAAAATTGCTTTCAAAGCCACAGTACCTGTTGTTCCCTAAAATCAATGACAAATGTTTAACGTACCAGTGGTGAAGCAGAGGTATTGATCTGAGACCCCGCAAAGGTCGATTTCGAAACCCCGCCTCAAGTGGCAATAATTTGCCGTCAGTATATGGAACACAATGTGAATCTGATTACTGTACATCGAAAGGTAAACCCGCAAAACCAGGATAATAGCTTTCCTGTCCAAGTATATTATTATGCATTTTGAGGATATGAATGTTACATCATGTGAAGTGGGGGGTAGGCGGTTCACTATCCGGACGCTACCAAGTCGGTGGACTGTTGAATTTTTTAGGGAATAGTACCCGATCATGTTATAACATGATATAAGCAAAAGCTTAAAATTCCACTCTTTTGGAGGAATATGAGTCGTTCTCAAATTGACATTTGGGTGGTTTTTTGAAAACCAACTAGACCGGTTTCTGTTCTCTCGCTCTATACGGCGGAACTTCATCAGTAGTAGCCTTTCAAACATTGGCTAGGTTCGTCATGAGATTTAAAATGCAGCTATGAGCGCATGCAATAAAGTATCGTCGTACCCTCCTGTTTCGTCCGACTCTGCAGTAAAACTTGATTACACAAGTAAATCTTTTAGATTTAGTGTCCTCTGATAAGGAAAAAGACGGTCGGGAAACAAACGCCGGGATTGATGCGAATGTACGCAAAAAAGCATCCCTGTGCTTCTCAAGCTTGCTTTCAAATGCCTTGTTCTTAGATATTTGGGTATGCGTGGCTTTGAGTCTGAGGAGTGACATTTCTTAACCTTTTGGGGGTATAATATACGTAGGTGCGCCCTTCGTTTGTAGTCAATACCTTCAATAGCCGGGCTAACTTCCTTCTACGTACTTAATTCTAAACATTCCTCTCTGAATGGAATCCTGTTTCTTTCGCTGCACAGTCTAGGCGTATTGCTGTATTGTGCCTTTGTGAAGCCTTTGTGGCTGGTGGCGAATTGTGCAAAAATATCGATCGGGTTACTGAAAGGTAACAGTGGGCTAGGATGTAGACTTTGTGTTGACACGTCGCCCAAGAGGCTTTTTCCTTTTTTCATGATTTTCAAATCTAGGTAAGTTACCCCAGTTGCCAGGACTTCCATAAACAACTTTTGGGAAGAAAAGAATTTTAAAATTCAATTTATGCCACTAAACTCGAAAGTTCATGGGTGGTTCCTTTATTGAGTAACGGTGTACATCAGGCGGAACCCTGTCAGACGCATTTGCTTATATGCATGGAGAAGCGAATTTTCATACGTACGTTTTGCGGCCTTTTAATGGCTTGAGTAATTCGCAAAGTCTTAGCTTCTCTTGGATTGTAATGAACTTTAACCCTTTTATCAGGCACTGAGTTGCTTCGGAATTCGACAGTTTCCTGTCGAAGAGGGTTAAGAAGTCTTTAAGGAGTGCTTTCGCTTGCTTTAAAGGTTCTGGGCTTTTAAATGGCTACGTATAGCGGAAAATTCCCTTTCTACTGTTCTAGATTTTGTGAGATCTTATTGGGCTCTTTTAGAAGCACGATCATTTGGCTAGTTTAACTTTTTATGAAGCGAGAGAGGAGGGATTTCAGAGATGAGCTTTATATGTCTGAAAATGTAGTCCTCTTTTATGCCAATGATCAGAATTATTGTCCAAGAACGGGCCGCTTTGCCTCTTCATTGATTTTCGAACCTCGGTCGGTCCTGACTTTTTCAGAGAGACAGCGTGTTGCCTTTTGTATGGCGCAGGCGAGTTCTTCAGCTTATAAACGTCTCTTTGGACGTGAAAGAAAAATCCCGAGCTTTTGAATGCTGATTGGACGAAGGGTGACGCCAAACTAGGCTTGTAAGATCTCACAGACAGTTGTGCTAGTTTACAGTTGTTTTCGAGTGAAGTGGGGGGTAGGCGGTTCACTATCTGACTCTACCAAGTCGGTGAACTGTTGAATTTTTTAGGTAATAGTACCCGATCATGTTATAACATGATATAAGCAAAAGCTTAAAATTCCACTCTTTTGGAGGAATATGAGTCGTTCTCAAATTGACATTTGGGTGGTTTTTTGAAAACCAACTATAAGATTTGAGGAACAAAAAATTTGTCACCTGCAAATGGTTATGAGGCACTAACTAGAACAAGTAGAAGGTCACGACGCTAGCAGAGTTTTGAACCTTGGTCCTGCAACCCAGTTTATCAATTTCAACCATTTGGTGTGTTCGAATAAGCCCTACATTCGTCTAGAACTAGACTGTGTATAAAAGGAACATTACGTCATGACACATTGTGTTGAATGCTTAGATTTATTCTCGAGTCTTTTACCTAATTCTTCAAATCGATTGTTCTCTTCAGCCAGATACTGGTGTATGTCAATATGGAAACGCCGAGTTATAGAATTAGAGACAAACTAACCAGATATATTGGTGAGACAGAGCTAAATCCGATTGGTCCACAGGCCATCTGTAGGCTGCATTTTACCGGTGACAAATGTCTATGTTTCACTCGTTGCTTTGGCGGACTACTGAACTGTGCGGACCAGCTAGCCTAGTCTGTAGCATATTATTTTAGTGTAATAATATAGCATATTATTTTAGTGTAATTTGAAAGAGTATCAAGGAGAAGGGGGTAAATAATAATAATAATCATTTGGAATCTTAATTTCATTCTTCTGCATCTTTTTTTTTTTTTTTTTTTGCTGTTTCGGGTTTGTGTATTATACCTAGCCTTAACAAAGTCGGTTGATTTATGAGTTGACTACCTTTTTGAAAAGCTATATCTTGAGTAAAGATGGGCAATAGAAAATAAGATGGCCCGGCCAACTAAATTATAATTACACATCTTTCTACCCATATAATAAGTGATTCTGTACGAGTACAAACGCAGTTACTGCCTTTGAGGTGACACAACCCTTTTAGCTGCTGAATTGACTTACACACTTAACGGTCTCTTTTACTTGCCACTGCTCACCCTCACGCCCTCGATATAGCTCACAGACAATATAAATTATCCATTAGATGAAAGCCTTCCAATGGCCTGTCATTGAAAACACTTACTACTGCAAGAAAATCAATTGAAAGGGTTATACACATTCTCAAGTGACAGAGACTAACTAGATCAATTATGTCTGTTTTACACGAATTTTAAATGCAATCTAAACCATATCCAGTCCCTCCTAATTTGCACTATCCACCGACAAATTTATATGAAACCTTTTCATATCCAAGATCTAGTTATAGCCGTTCCCAATACACATCTCAAAAGGACAAGCAATTGACGGCCGGTTGTAAGTTGATGTACCCTATCGGGGTCTAATAGTGTAAATGGTCGCTTGAGGACCAAGGCCTAAGGCTACATTTGCAAAACAGGTTTAAAGGAGGCTGCGCCGTTTTTGCTCCAGGAAAGCCTTTACTCCCGAGAAAGTTGCCCAAGTTTACCCGAAGCTAGTCTGAGATTAATATGTTTTCTCGAACATCGAGGGGAGGTGGGGGGTTCTTGCTGCATCCCCATACCTAAATGTTAGTGCTGGCTTAACGGACCATGTTTTTGTAAAGGTTAAAAAGTTTGTAGGTTGAAAAAGTGGGAAACAGCTGCTCTTGAAGAATGGCAGACTAAACCCCCCATCAATTACTGGTAATATAGACTTTCCTCCTGAATGATAACACATTTGATAGCAGATGGAAAATTGAATTGTGGACGGATTACAGTTATTAGACAAAGAGGAATGGAGGTATATAAAAACTATTTTAAAATGACTGGGAATATAGGCTTTGACAAATTTTTATATTAATTTAAACAGTGGCGCCGGCCCGGGGGGCATGGGGAGCGCGTGCCCCCCCAATCGATTTCAGAAATTCTCTTCGAAAATTTTAAAATGATCTCGAAAGGCGTTTAAGCTATAGATTTCTGTAGGGGGTAAGGTGAGGTGTGTTTTCGACAGAGAAATGGATCTTTTGTATAATCATTTTCTATCACAAATGGTTCTCAAACTATCAGAATTATCGCAAATCCTTCGCAAGCTATTAAAATTTTTGCGCTCTCCTTGCGCTTCAAACCTTACCTCAATATTGTCCTTATCAATAATTTGACGCAGCAACTCCCGCAGAAGCACAGCGATAAAAGTTGAAAGCTGTTTATGAATTCTCAGAAAAAGGACTTGCTTTGGGATTGGCATATAGGTTTGTTGTGGGAATTGAAAGTGTCTCTATACAGAGCATGAATGCAGGTTTTGTCATGGTAATCTTATTTCATGAAAAGTTTCGGCGCGCTTCGCGCATTCGTCACAGTTTACACTCTGTCTCATGTCCATTATTAAGGTTATAATACATGCACCTGTTTTGATCAAAACACTATTCCGAAAAACAAAATTACATCTCCAACCTCTGTGGGGGCCTATGGGATCCTTCAGTGTAATTTGCAGCATGATGTGGGAGGTTAAAAGTACGTATTTGCTGTTATACATTTTTGAAAACATTTTACCGAGCGCTTCGCGCGCAGCCATAACTGCGCATTTTGGGCCGCCTTAACCTGCCTTTTTCTCCCTTGAACATATTGGGCCGCTTCGATGATTAGCCCCCCCCCCCACTTCAAAATTGGCGCCGCAGTCCCTGCCTCCCTGCTCCTATGCTGTCCCTCTTATTCCTCATTGCTGGAAGCTGTTCGTCTGGATTTTTGTTCAAACTTAGTAAAAATACTAGTTGTAAAGTGCTGGACATCATACTCTATAGTATTATTTGGAGGTAATAAGCATGTCAGTGCCCCATTTTACATTATTAATCCAGAGCTTCCAGGAGGCCTATATCGGTGTCTGCCAGCCTTAGATACCTTTTTATAATGCACAATGAAGCAAAAAAAAAATTTTTCCTAATAGTCTAAGAATGATTCTGTTGACTCCACGCACGTATTTTTACGTAAAAACTTTCCCCGAATAGAAGCCTTTTAAGTAACCAAATGGGGGTTTTAGGTTTGTTGACAACATACCCTCCTCTTAGACAACATACTGCCCTCTTTCACTAAACCAAAAAGTAGAGTTCAGTAAATTATGGATATTTTCCAGCCATATATGATCATTTCCAAAACTATTCCAAAGATAGCACATTTTGAATCTAATCAGACCTAAATTAACAAAAATTTCACAAAGAGGAGGGGACAACCTCTCCACTTAGACCCCTCCCCCAGGCCTGCACCTTTATGTACTGACAAAGAAAGAATTCCACCCTGCTGTATACCAAAACGCACGGCCCATGAAAAGGTACAATTTATGCAAACTTGGGGGGAGGGACTGAGGTGGCATTATTACGACTTCATCGGTGGTTCCCCCCAATCACCCAATCTGGGGGCGCCACTGACCTTAAAGTGTACCTGAAGTCTAAAATTTCAAACCAATATGCGACAAAGCTGCAAAAGGCATCCAAATGGTCCAACTCCTGTCTTCACAGAACATTTCTGTGCTGAGATATAAAATTTTGAATCTTATTTTCCTAAATTTAAAATGGTAGATTGTGCAATAATTTGTGATGTTATTCTTGAAGTACTCAAATTACACTCATTCTTTTTCTTGCTTTTTCGAAAGTCACTGCACCTTGTTCCAAAATTTGATCACTGTCTTACTGTTGCAAGCTGACTTGGCTATATAAGCCCTGTCCGTACAACATGATATACAGGAAAACAGTAAATGTTTCAAGGTCAAATAAACATCTTCATTTCAAAAGGAGACAAAAGTAGGTAATGCGAGTTGTGCAAGCAGGGCATCACAAATTATCAAATTTCTCAAATAAAAACCCAACTTTTTGCCTCATAAAAGGCGGCGAAAATTTAATTTTCACCATCCTTCCGGTAATCAGTCACTTTTTTCCGGGTTTTGGCTGCTCCAAACCTGCTCCACCGCCCCCCCCCCATACGAGCCGGGTGCCACTCTTAAAATTTCGTTGGATTTAATGGAAGTAGTCATAATTTTCAATGTGTGCAGCAATGTACAGCAATCACCTAACTAAATTAATTAATTAAATAGTTTATTAATTACATTACGGTGTTTTCATGAACCAGAATAGGGCAGGTGGGTAGTGAAATCCCATGCATAAACAGCTGATGTCCATCTAAAAGTATTCGAACATGGTGACTTTTATTTAAAGCAGGTGGCGTCGTTGCTCAGAAAGGCATGCAAGAAATACATTTTAGTGTTACAAAGTTCGGTTTTTTCATTAATCAGACACTTTTTATGCTTTTGGGTTTTGGTGGGTGGACCTTAGTTAGTCTTCTGCTTTTGTTTGGTAAATTTACGGTTGCGTAATGAACTCTTTTGCATAAGGCGTCTCGATTAGAACATTGTTTCCAGTTCACCGTCACTCCAAATCTAGATTTATGAAGGTGAACTAGTTGTAGTTTCATATAGGCTAAAAGTGTTTTGAAAGAACTTACATTGTAAGTGTCAATATGGATTACCTGCGTTTTTCGAACTTTTTGACTTTTTTGTGAATATGTTATTTTGATACTTAACACATTCACAGGTGCCTTTGCTCGCATTTTCGTGAAGTTATACAAACATGCAGTATTTAGTGATATGAGCTTTTTTACATAAAAGCCACATCTAGCATTATAAGGAGGATTTTTTAGGAAACATAGCTACTTCCAAAAGTTTATATTATGATATTTGTCTATCAGAATACGAACGATCGGAGGTAAGAATTATTCAACAAATTCGAAGGTCTCTTTTGTGGTAGGGGATGCAGGGCCATCAATCAGATTAGGTCAACTATTCTTTTGGCCTGGCAAAAAGGTTGGGTACTAAAGGTATTTTCATTTGTACCTTAAGTAGGATATAAAAGATCACCTGCGGTTAATTCGGGTTCAAGTGGGTGAACATGAATTCCTCGCTTTTCTTGATGAAGGTGACCAGGCGGCACCGATTTTCATGGACAGTCCCTGATTCAAATGTTTCGTCTTTAATGACCAAGTGTCCTCGAAAATGTCACAGAGTTAACAAGAACCCATTAAATTTTGAAATATCATTTACTCAAGTCACATTTAGAGTCTTTGCAAAAACAATGCTACTCTCGTGTCATGAGTGTGAGTTTGAAAAGCTCATTAACACCAATGCTGTGTCAAAGAGTTCATTCCGCATGAAAGTACTAGAAGTCTAAGAAATCTTGAAGCTCATAAAATATAGGCAAGAGGAAAATACGCGGTATTTACATTTTTACCCTCGGAAGACAATTTTTGTGAGCAGTATTTACCTCAATACTGACAAAAGGTATTACCAGTTTTCACCTGAGAACCTCGAGAAGGAAGAATTTATCAAAGGGGGGCACCTCCCATTGAAACTTTTCCCATACCATCGATTTCACCTTTCCTATTCGTCTCAGTTTTTTTCTTGTCATCTTGGGTTTGATATGGCTTACTGTGGAGTCACAAATAACTGGTTGATTCTTTTGTAGGTTATCTTTCAGAGTAATGTACTGAGTTCAACCGCAGATGGCTTTGATTTTTAATATCAGAAAAATTAAGCACAGCAATGCCTCCAGTTTTTGTCAAAAGATTTTAAAACTAACAGTTGTTTCAATAATCACTACGGTTATTTTTTGCCTGTGAGGTGTTACACAATGCATTATCTATTGGTGCTTATCCCGAAAGTTCTCTATTTTGGTGGCTTGAAAATAGTCCTCCCGCATTTTGCCTATCACATCACGGGTAAAAAGCCATTTAGATTTCAAACGGATCCCACACTATGCATCGTATCTTCGTGGGAATTCTTGTTAGCCAATCCAAAGAGCAGGAGGATGGAAACCCTTGTTTTTTAAGGGTAGTTATGAGTTTTGATGTTATCTATTTTTTATGCATATGACAGGCAAATGTGAAAATTCTTTGTAGAATTGTTGGGCTTTGGAGGGTGGCTTGGGGTTTCATATTGTTTTGATAAGTTTTTATGAAACTTAGTACAACCTTGAACATCCTTTGAAAACTCTTGGAGTGATTGTTGCCAACTTGCTCTCTACTGCAGTTTGAGGAAACTTCTTATTTTTCGTTGAAAAGATTGCAGTTATCACTTCATCCTGTTTATCCATATAACATTTCGCAGGGTACGATGCTTTTTATAAGCATATATAAAAGAGAAATCCTTTTATCTACCAAAATCTCCTTTCAAATTCATACAAAAAATGTTTCTCGTCTAACATACTGTTTCTAAATGTTGGATGATAAGTTTCACTTCTAAGATTAAGAGCGAATACCATTTGTTTGAAATGGCTAACTCAGGGATCAACCAAGTTTATATATGGTCTTGAAACAACCATGTGTTGACCAGTGAAGAGAGATTACATTGTACGTTCGATGAATTCAGGCCCGTAATCAAGATGGAACAGTGGGAGGGACGCGCAAAAGTTTACGCCTGGTAGAAATTTTGAGAGGAAAGTTTCCTATTGCAGTTATGTTAACATATCTTGACACTTGGAAATAATTTTCCCACTGAGATCTTCCTCCTACCCTTTCCACCCTGTAAGATGCTTTCTCTTGGTCTCCTTACTCTCCCGATACCTAACTAAAGCTTGTATTCTATATCATTGGAGTGTTAATACTGTAAACGTAATTCACGATTGGTACCGAATGTGATACCACAATTTACTCTGTCTGTGAATACCACGATATCTGAACTCTGATTGTGTCCAATATTTATCTTACCTTCTGAAGCCCCCAACCACCTTCATCTAGAGAGGATAACAGCGTATATGTTCCTTGCTCCTTGCCAGAAGATAGCACGACCATTAGGTCAGGGCTACCCCGACTACAATCATTCAATGAGAGCATCTTGAAATTCAGTTTGCCCGTCACAATTGGCCCATGAAATTATTTATACATAGCATTTTGGACTAAACAATGGCCATACCTGCTATAACAAGACATTTTTCATGAAATATGGCGGCCGTCTTTCAAGTCACTTTGGCCGCCATGTATGCATTATCACCAATGGGTTAGATGGCATTGAAAAGAAAGAAATAACCTTCACAATCACGCTTATAGCTTCTTGAATAAGAAAGTAATGGTCATTTTCCTGTGAAATATGGCGGACATCTGGAAATTCAAAATGGCCGCAATGATAATGGTAGCACACCACCTAATTATTCCTCCATTGACTTACACACTGAATATGTTACTTTCCGTGGCCTCTGGACCCTTATTGAAGTTCTCAACGGGCACAAGTCACCCCTCATATAAAAGCTCACGAGCAGGCCTTTTACAATGATTTCATTTTTGTGTACCATGGCTGTTGAGATTTTGAGCTATGAGAGCTTGTATAATGGGTAGTGGTTCCTGCTTTTTCACTGTATTTAAACAAAATTTGAAATCAAACTTGAACCGTAGTTATCTAGTTGACACTATATTACACATTTGTGTTGGTGTGTCGTTAAATCTCATCTAACTAACCTGCTTTTTCACTTCATTCAAAATGCTATTTTGCATGGCGGAAGGATATATTGAAAAAAAGTGCCTGAAATAACTTTAATTTTCTTTATTTTTGCATGATGAGTACTTCAATTTCTATTCTACTACATATATTGTACAAATTGAACACATCACTTTAGCATCATGGTTTACTATGCCCAAATTGAATTAGTCAGATAGTGGTGTGCTACATAATGGCGGAAAAATGGAACCCTGCATATTTAGATTCGGCATACTCGAATTATTAGGAAAATGCAATAAAATCGAACTAGGCATACTTATCTCCCAAACCCTGATTTTTGGACATAAGAGCCCTCACTATAATGAGAGCTGGCATATTTAAAAAAAATCCGGAAAATCCAGAGAACTTGGGAAATGGCATACAAGTGCTCTTTTTTCCAGAATTTCCCGGGAATAACAGCTATGTTGGTAACTAGTCCTGACAAATGAACCTCTCCTTCAATTTTAGATGAGCCCATGTCCGGTTAAGGATGTTGCCCCACTAGCTGTAAATACATGATGTACAGAAAATACCAGGGACCTTTAGACTAAAGCTCTTTAGAAGACCTACTCTCTCTACCTCAGTATGGTTTAAAGAAATAGCTGAGATACCTATAGTTTGAAGTTTCATCCAATGAATTTGCAGAGTAACTTCAACTTCTATTTCACATACAAAGAGACTTAACTGAATAACTTTTTCGAGTTTTCTGTACTCCCTTGAAGTTTAAATTTCTGGAGCATGAAGTATCAACAACAACAAAAAACAACGTTTAGATGCAAGGTAGGAAGTAGCATTTCCGCAATGTGGGAGGCATTTTTGACAAAATTTTCTTGAAAGGGCATCTTTACTCGACAAGTAATGGTAGTCTTAGAGCTATACTGTGATGGAACGACCGGAGGATATCACTACATAATACGAGCTTCTAGACATAGGATAGTATAAGTTCAAAACTATGTATGCTATCTTGCCATATAGCGCCATTTGCATCTAAACCATGAAGCATGTCCAAAAGTCCTCAAAGACGGCACCTTTGGCAACACCTTTTCGCATCCTGCTACAAAATCAGAAAATTTACCCATAAATGAAAATTTGAAACCGCATAATCAGTTCACAGTTTCGACAAAGAGAGCACCATTTTTCACCTGACCATACACATAAAACACGAAATTTTCATGACCCTCTCTCCTAGGATAATAATATAATCACATATGATTTACTTGAGATTTACAAAATGTCACTGCTTTCATCCAGTTTAATCACTCTGTGGTTCGGTGTCTATATCGCAAAGGGCAGTGTATTCATAATTTAGGCAGGCCCTTTACGCAAAAAGTGTTCATACAATTTTGAAAAAATTTGACCTTCAATGGCCTTAAATTCTTTAAACCACATATGGAGCACTTGCAACTGATGTGTCCCCTTTTTCATTCCTTGCTGAAGGTGAAGAATTTATACAATCACGCTAACGACTGTATGTATGTGTGTTTATGTATGCGAGGGTGTACGTATGTATGTGAGTTTATGACACTTAGCTTGGAAACACGATAACTCAAGGAAGCACTGATGGATACTTTTAATAGTGGGTCTGAAAAGTTATTACATTAAGAAAAGGAGCCCTATTGTGTTAAGGTAAAGCCAGAGGTCATTTGAGATCACCAGATGTCAAACACCAAAAACTTTGTGAACAGGATATTTCAAGATAGGAACGATGGACACTTTTAATAGTTGGTACATAAATTTGTCATGTTACGAAAAGGAACCGTATTGTTTTTGGTGGAGTTCAAAGTTCATCTGAGGTCACTTGAGGTGAAACTACGAAAAAATATGAAACCCCTGCAAAACACATTATCTCTAGACAGCAATCTTGGATACTTTTCATACTGGGTACATAGATTTGCAATATTGCTTTTGATGAAGGTTCCTATTGTTTTTGATGGGGGTCAAAGGTCATTTGAGGTCATCATAGGTCAAAAAACAGAAAAAATTGTTTACACGATATTTCAAGATAGGGATGATTTGCACTTTCTAGACTTTATATATAGATTTGTCATTACAAGAGAGAGATCCCTGTTAGATTTAGAGGCATGTAAGATCACCGGGCGTGAAACTACGAAAACTTTGGAAACTGCTTGTAAACACGATATCTCAAAATCAGACAGTCTGCCGTACCTCCAAATGGTGTCACTTTGTGGCCAACGAAAAGGGAAGGCTTTACGTTTGTACCATTCCAAGGATAAAATTACAGAGAACAACGTATATCTCCTCACAAGCGTTAACTCTGATTGATTAAGAGGAAATTCCCATTTTAATTACTTAATGATGGGCTTGCATAAAGGATGGCCATGCTATAACTAAAAACAGTTAACGTGTATGTCAATGGTCTCGTGGAAAGTGCCCGGTTTCCCATACTTCCGTCCCTAGTTCGACTCCCATTAAAGCACTTTTTTTCAGTTTTCGTCTTTCGTTACTCATCGTACTTGAAATATAGAGTTTTCGAATTAGGAGGAAGTACCCTATTGCTTTGGTGGAGGCAGGGGTCATTGAGGTCACCACAGGTCAAAACCTGAAATCTACTAAAACACCATATCTCAAGGTAGGATTCATGAATGCTTTTCACCCTTGGAATGCGGACGTTATACCATGGTGCTAAAACTTGGTAGTAGCTCCATGGTTATACTTGGACAAATGCTCCTGTTGTTTATGTTAGAGTTGAAAGCTCATTTGAGGTCAGCGAAAGTGAAACTACGGAAACGCTGTAAACTGACATATCTCATTATCGAATACCACATACTAATGACAAGAACCTTTTTGTTTCTGGTGGAGGTGAAAGTTCATTTGGAGTCTTTGTCGGTCGTATGGTGAAAACCTCGTAACCAGCAGGTGGACGACCCATTTTTTTGCAGGAACCAATTGTTTCTGATGGAGGTCAAAGGACAAGTGAGGTCACCAGAGGTCAAATTGTGGAAACATCTTTAAATATGACATCTCAGGAGGATTACTTCTAGGAATAAACCTTAGTGCCACAAAGCATTTCCTGTCGGCGAGGAATCACTAAGCCTTATGGCTTTCTGCTTTGACTTGTAATTTGATTCTGTTCGATAATAACGTTAGTTTAATACTGTACATAAAACTAGACATCCACATCCCTTACTTTCAGTAAAAAAATTTCAAATTGCTACCCTACTTCACGCTTAAACCTCACCAATTTTCACTCTTCTATATGGATTATCGTATTGTCACTTTAGCTAGCAGTGGCTCCACCAAAAGGGGACAAGATTTGGTCCTCTCCTTCCCCCTCGTTTCCTCTTGTACAAGGTTTACAGTGAACATGAGCACTGCACACACACACTTTTGCTCCCTCCCAGTAACTACCTTTTCCCCACTTGCCCCTCCCGATCTTTTGAAATGCCGGCATTGCCGCTGCTATCTTGTAGCATATCACATAAAAATGATTATATTAAGTTTGTCCTCTGATGCTGCTTTTTGTATTTGAAAATGAATCGCCATGACCAAACAGGTGATGCTCCAAACTCAGTACTTTAGATCCAATTTCCAAACCGATAAAAGTTATATCCCTGTTTACCTTCCACCTTAATGCAAAAAATTAAGAAGACCAACTGTACTTCACGCCATTGGCGTATGAGCCCAAGTTGATTTTGGGGGGCTGTAACGACTTGCCCGACAAATATAACCCCAAATTTCAGCGCGCTCCACGAGCGTTCAACATGTTAATGTAAATATACAGGCATGCATCATTTATCACACCACATGCCAGTTACTACCCTTCCATTACTACCCTTCCATTCCATATTGGTTATAATTTGGGGGAAGTTGTTACAATAATAATGATAATAATCAGTGACGTAGCCAGAATTTCTCTCATGGGGGTGGAGGGCATGCAATTTGTTTGTGATCGCCGGCATGGGAGAGGGCGCCCTCCCCTTTGAAAACTTTTGAAAAATTAGGTGTCCTTACATGCCATCTGGTGCCACATATGACTACTTTTGAAGTAATGTTTATGTTCAGAAAACACGTATGTTGGTACTAAAAATCGGCAACAGTGAGAGAAGGGCATGGCCCAATGGCCCTGAATACACCACTGATAATCATAATATAAGTTTAACCATTAAAACACACACTGGTGAATTTATACCGAAAATATAGGTACTGGTGCAATTCAAATCAGAACTTAATTTAACTACCAAGGAAGTTTTTTAAACTACAGATTACCATCAGCTCTATCATTGCATTATTTTCTTTCAGTAGGTGCCTGAAAAATTCTCAGCATATTGCCCTAATTTTTTACAAAATATTTGGTTGGGGGCTTCAGCCCCCACCTCCAATGCCTAGCTTAATTCACTGATTCAGGGCCGTCAAAACCACGAAGGGCTTTCACCCCCATCAGGAAGGCTGCCCCCGAGAAGAATTTCCAGTTTCTTCGGGGAGACTAATAGGTACGACGAAATATACAATTCCCTAATAAGTACACTATCCCCGACGATTTACTTGAATTTCCTCTCAAGTAGGGCAAACTCTTCAATAAGCAGAAATCCCAAATCCTTAGTGATTCCTTGGGGAAAGGGGGTGCTTTATTACACTGAGGTTCATCTCTCATATTTTACTTCTTGACTATATCATTTTTACAATATTTTCATAGTTTGACCTCTGCTGACCTCGCATGACCTTTAAACCCTACCAAAAATGAATAACAACAAATGAAAAAACATGCATTGGAAGGGGATTCGAACCCGGGCCTCCTGTGAGAAACCTAATTCACACGCCATAAAAAAACTCGTTAAGCGTATGGTGTTTCTAATCATGCTAAAGTCACAGCATCCTTTACACGTATTCGTAATTAGGTTAATTTAAGTTCCAATTACAGTTACGCTTGTGAAAAAATCTTTACGTTGTTCTCTATAACCTTATCTTTGAAATGGTAGAAAAAATTAGCCCTAACTTTTCGTTGGTCACGAAATGCCGGGCACAAATTGGAGATACCGCCCACTGTCTATTTAGTTTACGCAGTTTTCTTAGTTTAACCTCTGATGACCACATATAACCTTCGGTCTCCAACAAACCTATGGAGTTTTTTCTCTCTTATAGTAACACATCTATATACCAAGTATGAAAAGCATCCATCATCCCTGTCATCTGACCTCTGATGACCTCAAACGACCTTTGACCTTCGCTGAAAACAATATGGTCATTTCTCTGAATATGATGAAGTTATTTATCAAGTATGAAAATTGTCCATCATTGCCATCTCGAGATATCGTGTTTTTAAGAAATTTTAAATAATTTCATATTTTCCCCTCCAGTGACCTCAGATAATCTTTGACCTCTACCAGAACCAATAGGATTTATCTTCTTACTATAACGCACCCACATGCCAAGTATGAAAAACATCCATGCTTTCTACCCAGAGGTATCGTGTCTACAAGGTTTTCCGTTTTTGACCTCTGTTGACCACATGATCTTTGACCTCCACCAAAACCGATAGGATCATCGTCTTAAAATGATGATTCTATATTCCAAGAATGAAAATTATCCATCCTTACTATCGTGAGATATTGTTTAAAAGCTAAGCATTACAAACACACATACATACACACACCCATACTCACCCTCGCTTCCTTAGCGGTACGCGGGGTATGTCCCGGTAAGGAATTCGAGGGAATTCCCCGGCAGCGGAGCTGCCAGGTTACTAGGCGAGTAGACGGGAGTGACTGGAGGGCGGGCTGCGCTGCCAGGCAGGCACGTGCAGCCGCGCGTGAGTTCTCATTGCAGCGACGGAATTTTCGGGCAGCTACGCCAGTTTCGAGCTACGCGTGAGCTAGGAAAGACGTGCGAGAGCGGAGCTCTCGCCGGCTGTACCGTGTCCTGTAAAGGACATATTGCTCAGTGCACCCATAGCCACATGATCGCTCACACAGCCCGGGTGCACACACATGCCCACAACAGCCTCAGACATACACACACAGCTTCGGCTCACCCATACTCACCCTCGCTTCCTTAGCGGTACGCGGGAAATGTACCGCTAAGGAATTCGCGGGATTTCCCCATTAGCCTGGCTGACCTCCAACTAACCCAGCAGAAGTACGTGACTGGAGGGCGGGCTGCTTGCCAAGGCAGGCACGTGCAGCCGCGCGTGAGTTCTCATTGCAGCGACGGAATTTTCCGGCAGCTACGCCAGTTTCGAGCTACGCGTGAGCTAGGAAAGACGTGCGAGAGCGGAGCTCTCGCCGGCTGCACCGTGTCCTGCCACAGCAGCCTCAGACATACACACACAGCTTCGGCTCACCCATACTCGAGCTCTCGCCGGCTGTACCGTGTCCTTAGTACGCAGACCCACGGTAATCTTTCTGTATGAAAAACCAAAACAATAACATCACCATCGCTTGTACATAGTAGGCGTTGAAATAGCACACTCAAATATTGAACTATTCTGAACAAAGTACTATTATGATCACTAGCTTAATTCAGGGCCGTGAAAACCACGAAGGGCTGGGGAGGGGATGCAGCCGCCCACTAATTTTCAGTATGAAGATCTTTCGTCTAAAAGCGTTCAAACTTACGTTAGAAAATGGTCAAAACTCGGGAGCTGAATGGTTCATCTTCCAATTCTTAGGAATCCTCCGACGGTACTAAAATTGTGGGCCTTGTGTTACTATGACTGCATGGTCGAGGCTTTTTATATTAACGTGACATCACCATCAGACCGCCGTTGCCTTGCCTGCTGAAAATGTGTGAAGTAAACTTGGTCTTTTTTGCATTAAGGTGACAAGGAAAGTAGGGATATAACTGTTATCGGTTTATGCCATTGGAAGTTAGCTTTGAAAATTGGACCTAAAAAGGACTGAGTTTGGGTTATAACCTGTTTGGTCATGTCGATTTATTTTTAAACATGAAAAAAGCAGCATTAGAGGACGAACTTAATATAAACATATTTATGTGATGTGCTACAAGATAGCAGCTAAAGAGGCCTGCATTTCAAAAGATGGAGAGGAGCAAGTGGGGGAGAGACAGAAACTGGGAGGGATCAAAGTGTGTGCGCAGTGCTCATGTAAATTGCATACCTTGTAAAGGACTGGAGGAGGGGCAAGTGAGGGCCAAATCCCCTCCCCTCTTGGGGGAGCCACTGGAAGCTAAAGTAACCATACGTAAATCCATTTAGAAGAGTGAAACTTGTTGAGGTTACGGCGTATGCGTGAAGTAGGGTAGGACTGCGAAATTTTTACTGAAAATAAGGGATTTGGATGTCTAGTTTCAGAGTATGATGAATGCACCTTTGGCACTTTTGTACTTTTTTAAACCCGTAATAACTTACAAGTATATTCTGAGGTATTACTATTTGATGTATTGTATTGAACTATAAACCTATTATCGTACAGAATCAAATCACAAACAGAAAGCCAAAATGCGTACTGAATCCTCGCAGAAAGGAAATGCTTTATCCGACGAGGATTATCCCTCAAAGTTATCCTTCTCGAGATACCATGTTTTCACAATCTGACCTCTGGTGACCTCACTAATCCTTTGACCTCCTTCAGAAACAATAATGTTCCTGTAAACAACATGGGCCGTCTACCTTCTGGTTAGGAGGTTTTCACCATGCGACGTCCAATGACTCCAAATGAACTTTCACCTTCTCCAGATACAAACGGTTTCCTGTAATTAGTATGTGGCATCCGATTATGAGATACGACAGTTTGCAGGGTTTCGCAGTTTCACTACCGGTGACCTCAGATGGCCTTTCAACTCTACCGAAAATAACATGGGTAATTGTCTATTAAAGTATAACGCTAACATTCCAGGTGTGAAAAACATTCATGACTTCTACCTTAAGATATGGTGCTTTAGTAGGTTTTAGTTTTTGACCTCTGGTGATCTTACTGACAACTGATCCACCAAAACAAGAGGGTTCTTCCTCCCAAATTGAAAAATGTGTATTTCAAGTAGGATAAGTATCAGAAGACAAAAGCTGAATAACAAAATGAAAAAATAAGGGCTTCAATGGGCTTCGAACTAGGGACGTGAGAATGGGAAACCGAACACTTTCCACTACAGTATCTACATACACCTTACTTGTTTTTAATTATAGCATGGCCCGAACATCCTTCATGCAAGCCCATCATTAGGTAATTAAAATGGGAATTGCTATGCATTTAGCAAAGTTAAAGCTGAGGAAATACACGTTGATCTCTATAATTTTATCCATGGAATGAAACAAACGTTCAGCCTTCACTTTTCGTTGGCCACGAAGCGACACCACTTGGAGGTACAGCACACTACTATTTTAGAGGTATCGTGTTTACGAGCAGTTTCCAAAGTTTCGTAGTTCCACATCTGGTGCTCTCAGATGACCTTAGACCTCCACCAAATCCAATAAGGATCTCTCTCTGTTGAAATGACAAATCTACATACATACAGAGTCAGGAAAGTGCAAATCATTCCTATCTTGAAATATCGTTTTTTGACCTATGATGACTTCAAATGACCTCTGACCTCCATCAGAAAACATAGAAACCTTCCTCGCAATATTACAAATCTATGTTACGGTATGAAAAGTATCCATCATTGCTTTCTTGAGATAACGAATTTTTTCAGGGGTTTATAAATTTTTCGTAATTCACCTGTGGTGACCTCAGATGAACTTTGACCTCCACCAAAACAATTCAGTTCTTTCTCGTAATACGACAAATCTATAAACCAACTTTTAAAAGTGTCCATTATTGCTATCTTGATGTTTCTTGTTCACAAATCATGGGCGTAGGAGCCCAAGTTGATTTTGGGGCTGTAACGACTTGCCCGAAAAATACAACCCAAAATTTCCGCACGCTCCACACACGTCGAATATGTTAATGTACATATCATAAAGTCGTGCATCGATTATCACACCGCATGCAATTACATACAATCATTTGCCGTGTTTCTACCTTTCCCATATTGATTATATTTTTTTTGATTTCTCTCATGAGATGGGGCATGCATTATGTTGTGTAATCGCCGGCTTGGGGATGGTCTAAAAATTTTCAAACGGCAAGGGGACATCCCCTCCTCTTTGAAAATTTTTGAAAAATTAGGTGTCCTTACATGCAATCTGGTGCCACATTTGCTACCTTTGAAGTAAAATTTGGCTTAAAATTTTACATATTTTAGGTACTTAAAAAATCAGCATCAGTGAGGGGGCATGACCCATAGGCCCCCTAAATACCCTACTGATAATCATTAAAAAACACACTGGTGAATTGATACCGAATATATAGGTGCTGGTGCAACTTAAATCAGAACTTTATTTTAATTACCAAGGAAGTTTTTAAAACTATTGATTACCTTTAGCTGCATGATTGCAGTAGGTGCCCGAAAAATTCTCAGCATATTGCCCGAATTTTTACAAAAATATTTGGTCGGGGGGCTACAGCCCCAGCCCCCTGCCTCCTACGCCTATGTCACAAAGTGTCGGTGTTTGACATATGGTGATCTCAAATGACCTTTTCCAAGCAACAATACGGCTCTTTTGCTTAATGTGCTAATTCTTTGTACCAAGTATTAAAAGTATCCATTATTGTTATCTTGAGGTATCGTGTTGACAAGCTAAACGTCACAAAGTCACATGCGTACACCCTCACATGCGCACACACATACACTCGCCAGCGTGATCGCATAGATTCCTTCCACCTTCAGCAAGGAATGAAAAAGGGAACACATTGTTACAACCGATAATGTAAAAATCAACCGATAATGTAAAAAAAATTTACCGATAATGTAAAAAACTCTTTGAACCGATAATGTAAAAAAAAACATTACCGATAATGTAAAAACGCTCGTCTACCGATAATGTAAAAAAAAATTACCGATAATGTAAAAAACTCTTCGAACCGATAATGTAAAAAAAGCATTACCGATAATGTAAAAACGCTCGTCTACCGATAATGTAAAAAAAATTTACCAATAATGTAAAAACTGTTCTAATGACGTTTTCATATGGAATTGGAAACGTGGAATCTTATCAAAAAAGTCATACATTAATTCAGAAAGGTCGTAGGTCATACCCCAGGGGAAGGGGCTCTCGCCCCTTTTTTACAGCGCCCTCTTGCAGGCATATTTCCCTTAACAAGGTACATTGAAAGGCAGCAGAAGAATAGAAGGTCACTTTTTCTCAATTGTCTAGGCCAAATACATAATGCTATTATATTTCTCCTTCATATACTAAAAGGGCCCTCACTCCCCTGTTGTTCCGCAAGCTCACCAAAAAGAACATATCTACGATAAAATAAATCATGAAAGGGAGTGCAACATATTTTATTAGATAAAAGTGGGTCATAGTGATGGCACAGCTTATTTGCATAGGTCTATGGCCCAATAGAGGGCGCCCTCTAATAAAACCAGATATTTCAAAAACTAAAGGACTGAAAATTATATTTTTGAAATGAGCATGTCCGAAAACCCAGGAGGGTTATTATCGTTATTCTGAAGCTGATGAAAGGTTTTTCCCTCTCACCCGTTCCACACCCCAGGGGAAGAAGGGGATGAAATTGAAGCTACTCACGCTTGATAAGAATTGCGTCCTAGAGGTTATTGACCACGCTGATCACAGATCCGAAGTCAGTCATCCCGTCTCTCGGTCGAAGTGGGATGTGCGGGCCGTCAAAAGGCCCACTTTTAAGGTCAGTATCCCCAAGAGCAGATTTTAGGCATTTCAAAACACCCAGTTTTCATACTAGATGGTTACCAATTAAAATTTAGGAATATGATTTCGATTGCACTTGTTAAATGTGGAGTGAAAGTTTTCCCTTCCATATATGGCTTCATCGATATGTGGGCGAATTGCGCCTTACCTCCGGAGAAGTCTCCTGTTTCCGAGATGATAGTGAGAATGAGGGGATTACCCCGTCTAAAGGTCATGAACTACATTGGATAATGTAAAAACTGTTCTGACGACGATTCTGTATGGTCCTACGTACATGTGAGTAAGTCTGTGTGTACTTAAGCATGGAGCTAATACTTGGACCAGGTAGTAGCTCCATGACTTAAGTAGGTAGGCGTGTATGCAGGTAGGTAGCAAACTTTTTATCGATAATGCAAAAGTTCTTATAACGTCATTATCCTACGGTCCTACGTACTTGTGTGTATGTATGTGTGTATGTAGGTGGGTACGTCGACCGGCAGGCTTTCCGTCCTACAGGCGGACAGGCAGGGTCGGGGGGTAGATAGGTAGGTTTGTGCGTGTATGCGTGTGAGCGCATGCCGCCTAAGTGAGATTTTGAGTGTATTTAAATGGGGCACAAAAGTAACAGTGTATTTGTGATTGTAAAACAATAAAGACGTGGGGTACCTAACCCACTATACTCAACATACATAGCTAATACGTTGTGTGTAAGTGAGTAGCCTACGTGGTTTATTACTGGGTATCGGAATTCTTTCTTGTTGCTCGAGAAGGAGAATGGATGAAACGCCAGGAAAGCATTGTCTGATCGGACAGGTTACTCGTGATATATATATAATATAATATATATAAGTATAATATATATATATATATATATATATATATATATATATATAGGTCGAAAGTGTAAATAGTAATACATTCAATCTTGAATTTTATACCAATCCTAAGATAGAGCATAGCCCTTATCACAGAGGGAAAGGTTCAAAGAATTGCAGAGAGAAAAATTGAGCTGCACCGAGGGTTTGAACCCGCCATCCTCCGCTTTCCGGGTGTAGTGGTCACAGACTCTGCCTTTCCTCAAGTGCAACAGAGAATGAAAAGTTCACTAGCTCATATCTTTACTATTTGTAAAAGTTGAAACTAGAGAGAAAGCTCAAATCCCTATTTAATCCGTGCATATATGTGCCGGTTCTGTGAATCAATTGTGTTTCAACGTGGGTCCTTTTACTTGTATCGGCAAAATAGTGGCTAACCCTCATTTTCTGTTCCTAACTAAAACCTAGGGCAGGGGTGTACAACTTTTTCGAACACCGGGCCAAATCATGTTGCTGTGACCACCTGGGGGTCGCAGAGGAACAGAGATGTGAATACGAGGGTGGTGTCTCACCCTCACCTTTCCCCACCCCTTCCCCACCCCTTCCCCCTCCCCCGTTAGTAACCAATGTGCCCATCTAAGCAGACCCACATGCACTCGAATAATAATGTAGTATGGCCTACTAATTGTTGGCGAAACTTGTCCCTTGTATTGCATCTCTATTTTGTCGACAAATATATTATTTCATATTCAGAATGCGTTTTACAAGTGAATTCTTTAGTTTATCAAATAATGAAATGGTCGAGAATATCCACCTTACATCAAAGGAAGTGATCGTTTCTTTGTTTTCATGATATGCTGTACTTAACGTCAAGTTTAAGTTGTGATCAAATAACAAGACGTACAAGGGCCAAAAATTAGGCAAATCAAAACTGGTTGGCGGGCCGCACAGGAGGAAGTCGCGGGCCGTAGGTTGCTTACCCCTGCCCTACGGTAACCCTTTGTAATCCCATAAGTTGCCATAAGTTTTTCAAATTTACTTCAATTTGCTTGAAAGTTGATACACGTGTTCCCCTTGCTCGAATTTTATTGATGCAGACGACGAAATTAGTGTTATCATATGTGGAAAAAATGCGTTTTTTGCAACTTAATGCATACAGTGTACCTAGTAGGGAAAGAACAGGCTTGCAACTCACAGGAACGGTAGGCCAATGTAGTGCATGGCCTTTAGAAGGGGTAATCCCCTAATTCCCACTATCATCTCGGAAATAGGAGCCTTCTCCGGAGGTAAGGCGCAATTCGCCCACATATCGATGAAGCCATATATGGAAGGGAAAACTTTCACTCCACATTTAACAAGTGCAATCGAAATCATATTCCTAAATTTTAATTGGTAACCATCTACTATGAAAACTGGGTGTTTTGAAATGCCTAAAATCTGCTCTTGGGGATACTGACCTTAAAAGTGGGCCTTTTGACGGCCCGCACATCCTACTTCGACCGAGAGACGGGATGACTGACTTCGGATCTGTGATCAGCGTGGTCAATAACCTCTAGGACGCAATTCTTATCAAGCGTGAGTAGCTTCAATTTCATCCCCTTCTTCCCCTGGGGTGTGGAACGGGTGAGAGGGAAAAACCTTTCATCAGCTTCAGAATAACGATAATAACCCTCCTGGGTTTTCGGACATGCTCATTTCAAAAATATAATTTTCAGTCCTTTAGTTTTTGAAATATCTGGTTTTATTAGAGGGAGCCCTCTACTGGGCCATAGACCTATGCAAATAAGCTGTGCCATCACTATGACCCACTTTTATCTAATAAAATATGTTGCACTCCCTTTCATGATTTATTTTTTTTATCGTAGATATGTTCTTTTTGGTGAGCTTGCGGAACAACAGGGGAGTGAGGGCGCGTTTAGTATATGAAGGAGAAATATGATAGCATTATGTATTTGGCCTAGACAATTGAGAAAAAGTGACCTTCTATTCTTCTGCTGCCCTTCAATGTACCTTTTTAAGGGAAATATGCCTGCAAGAGGGCGCTGTAAAAAAGGGGCTCTCCCCCTTCCCCTGGGGTATGACCTACGACCTTTCTGAATTAACGTATGACTTTTTTGATAAGATTCCACGTTTCCAATTCCATATGAAAACGTCATTAGAACAGTTTTTACATTATCGGTAATTTTTTTTTACATTATCGGTAGACGAGCGTTTTTACATTATCGGTAATGTTTTTTTACATTATCGGTTCAAAGAGTTTTTTACATTATCGGTAAATTTTTTTTACATTATCGGTTGTTATTACATTGTCGGTAATTGTTTTTACATTATCGGTCGTTTTTACATTATCGGTTGATTTTTACATTATCGGTTGTAACACACATGAGTTGCAAGTGCCCCATATATGATTTTAAGATTTTAAGGCCATTGAAGGTCAAATGAGGTCGAATTGTATAACACGCTTGTTGCCTACATGGCCTGCCTAAATCATGAATACACTTCAGTCGCAGATAGTGATACAGACATTGGCTCACATCAGTGACATTTTGTAAAACTCAAGCAATTAAGTAATCAGAAAAGTATGGGACACTACTCTACTTTGGTGACGAAAGCTGCCCGCGCCTTATTTGGTAATTTTGCAGGATGATATCCTTTTACAGGAATAAGATACATAGCTATCCAGAAAACCCAGAGGCCTAGTGCTTCCTTCCAAAAGGAAATGTTTTGTTGCACTAAGGTTTTTCCCTCCAAGTGATCCTTCTTGAGATGTTTTCACAATTTGACCTCTGGTGACGTCTCATGTCTTTTGACCTCCACAAAAAACATGGAACTCTTTTAAACAGCAAACAGCAATTCCTTTTTGAAAAAGAAATTTCTGTAAATCATTGACATTATTTCGGTCCAAGTTTACGGTGTACTGCAAGGAAGAAAACTGAATGATTCTTTTGCTTTTTCGTTCATGTTAAATTAAGTTTAGTGCACATATCTAACAAGAGCCATACTCACTTTGGAACAAAGGTTGTACTATGGTTTATCTATCTGTAAATGTGATTTTCAAGTTTCAATAAATGAGGAGGTAAAAGAATAATTCTTTCTTTCTTTCTTTCTTTCTTTCTTTCTTTCTTTCTTTCTTTCAGTGTAAAGTTCACAGAAATGAGATTCAATTAAAATAATTGTGCTTTGTGGCAAGTAGCGCTCAGAGAGATCAAAAAGACTTATTTGTCTGTCGTATTTGTCTGCCAACACTGGCAGCTGAATTCAAATTGGTTCTATTCCCGCAGTTTTCTCTTTTGTGCCTACTTTCAAAGCCAATTACCAAGAATTGTACTGTTCGAACCCTACTAAAGAATGGAATTAATGTACCTTGAAATGCATGCTCTCAATATAGTCCAGTCCTAATAAATGTGCAAGCAGTGTTGCATAAAACCTCGTTCGGTGTGACGTCAAAGTCACTGACATTTTGATTCAACCTGTTAAAGCTTATGCCAATGAACGACAAATAATACTGTAGTAATATAGTAATACATCAGTTTAGGGATAAGTTAATTTAATTTTTTCAATCCACGTACGGTGTTGTTTTATATTTAACGTGATAATACCACAGATAAGGGCCAGTTGATGAATTTCGAACCTCGGTTTACTGTTTTGATATGTCTATACATAAAGTCTCTTACACTGTTTTATTACGGTATCACTGTTAACGGCCTACAGATATTTCAATAGTTTTAAGAGTTGGTCCAATGTTGGTTTAATGTATGGTGCCCAAAGTTGGTCACTTAAAACTGGCTCAACTTTGGTTTATTACATATAAATGCCCGACGGTTGGCTAAATATAGCTGGTTCAATGTTGGTTGAATACTTGATGACCAACGATTGGTTTCATGAAAGTGGTTTAATGTTGATTAAAAATAAAGCATCCAACAGGTGGCTTCTTGAAGTTGGTTTTATGTTGATTAAATGTATGATGCCCTACAATTGGCCTATAAATGTTGATCAAATGTTGGCAATACATGTAATTTACAATTGTTTGCTGCATATGGTTGGCGAAATGTTGGCCCTGCCTTTAGTTGCCTTCACAACATAATACCAACTGTTGCTAACGGTTGCCAACATTGGCCCAACATCACGTCAATGATTTGTGCTATCTGGGTTATAATTTTGAGGGAACTCATTACAATAATAATGACAATAATACAAGTTTAACCATTGAAAAAGACACTGGTGAATTACCATTATATAGGTACTGGTGCAGTTCAAATCATCAGGTATTTCATTCACCGACACCCCCTCAAACACTTGTGCATATTATGCATGACTAGTTTAATTGGTTAGCTGTAAAAAGTTCTCAATAAAAGTAAGAATTTCTGCACCGCCTGCTTCCAAAATATTTGTCTACCATTTTTTCTTGCATTATTCTGTAGTTAAACTGTCGTTCAATGTTCAAACTTGCTTACTGAGTCTTTGTTGCCCCATAGTGTTTTCGTAAATATGTTTTTAATCTGCTTAGGCCACTGAAGGCCATCTCGGCAGAACACGACGTTGCTGGAATAGTTTCAAGGACGCATGCACACTTATAATATGTGCACATAATGTCATGCTGGTAGTACGCGTTCGTATATTCCACAACATTTGCTGCACAATGACCAGAATCCAGAGGAATGGTTTGTTAGTTTGTTTTCTACAGCTAATGAAACTCTTCTTTTCAGCCTCGAAAATGCCTCTTTCTAAATCAAAATATCCCGCTTTCTACTTTTTCATAACTACTTGCAGTTGTAGCTTCATTTACTACAATGTAACCTAGGGCAAAAAGTACGCTCTGGTCATCCGCATCAAATCGCGATTCCATCTCGGAAACCACTTTATCTATGCTACAAAAATAAGCATCGATACGAAAATAATCTCCTGGTGTGATGTACTGCTGTGCTTCGCCAGCTCCTGTTGTCTCCATGAGGACCTCAAGGCGACAAGGTGCCCCTGGAAGCTTTCGTTCCTTGAATTCATAGTCTCTATATCTGCTATAAATTCTTTGATGTTGTTTCCGAGGAATTCAGCTTGTTTTCAAACAAGTTCAAGCATTTCATCATTTCTACTATCTCTGAGTGAGTGTCTTGTTGCATCTGCACTCCTCTTTGCCTAAATAACATCCACCGACTTTCCCTGGACGTACTAAGGCTGCTAGTATTCGATAGCATTAACTTTAACTAATACATATAAACCAAAAACAAACTCAGAATTATATACAGCATTTAGAAGTGCAAGACTACCTTTAGGTCTTGATCCTCAGATAATGTGAGCAATGCTTTGATTTTACGATTCATCTGGCTAGAACGCCTTTAACTGTCTGCCAGCGACATGACCATCTGGTAACACTGTGATTTAAGAGAGTGGATCATGTGTTCTTCGTCAACTTTTTATGTCACTAAACACAGCATGTCGCTAAGGACTTCCTTCTAGAAAACCCTCTTTTACATTAGTAATGGCGAATTAGTCGGGTAAGCTTAGAACTTTGTTTTAATTACCAAAGAGATTTTTTAAATTATTGATTTTCTTGGCTACATCATTGCAATTTATCTTTCTTTCAGTAGGTGCCCAAAAAATTACCAGCATATTGCCCGAATTTTCACAGAAATATTTGGTTGGGAGAGGGGTGCAGCCCCTCGGCTCCTAAGCCTATCACCTTGATTACACCTTTTACCCTCGGCAAGGAATCAAAAAGTGCTTTAGAAGTCAAAGTCCTGATTTTGAAATAACCGTTTTGAGGACAAGGGTCACTTGAATGGAATGGAAAGTCCAACTAATAACTTTAAATGCAAAAATTACCAAATAGCAAGCCTTGGTTATGAGATTTAACCTACAGTTACGGCTTTAAAACAAAAGAAAAAAAAGTAGCACTATGAGTGAACTTCAACAGATTAACAGTCAAGTCAAACCGTCAAAAAATATAAAATTAAGTGTCAATTATATAATTAAAAGAATGGGTTCCTTACTAATAATTTGGTATCTGAACCTTAAATTAAGAGATTCAGTACCACGACAATGAAAGTTTAACTTCACATTCTGAATTTTACTGTCATAATTATGATTTAAATAGTTAAAATAATTAGTTTTATAGAGAATAGTTTAACTTTAAAGGTCACGTTTACAACAATCTTAGATATCGTTTTCCTTCTTAGATCCTTTTGCTATGGCGGCGACGTATGAGACTTCACTTACTTCAAAGCTTTATAAACGTGGTTTGATTATGCTTCCTCTCGCTTATAGATTTGAAGCCATGTTACAGTTTGCTAAATTATGAAGGCCATCTGACACTTTTTAAAGGGATCATAAGGCCCTTAAACTTGAAAAATAGTTTCATCTTCAAAAGTAAAAAAAAATGCATTTTTAAGTGTCCATGTTATAAAAAATGAGATAAGTAGTTCAATTATGACATCAGATTCTCTTCATAAATCTTTAAATCACTCCAAATACGAATTTTTAGCTGTTTATCTAATTCCTGTGAAAAGATTTCAGCTTTGAAAATGACACGAAATTTTTACTTGTCTTCTTTTACCTGAACATATGGCATTACACATTACACATTACTTTTCTGATTTCTGTAATTTCTGAACCCTCTCGGCTTTAGTACTAAAAATGTCACTAGGATTATTCAATTTTACCGAAGACCCTGCAAAGTGTACAGGTTACGTGTCTTCATTTTTCAGTTAATAGAACCATTAAACGAAGACATTCAAATCTTTAATGAACAGTTGTCATCAACTTCACTGTAACGTCATACGTCATTTTTATTGAGTGGTAACGCAAAAAAATTTGTCTCAGATATTCGAAACAAATTTTTTTCAGGCAAATATGTGGGTAAAGCCTACATCGTAGACCTCTTTTCCAGATAAAGTTGATAAAAAGTGTTTAAAAACCCGCCGATTTTTATTTGACCAAATTTCAGCTCTTTCCTTTGGTGGATTTCAATGGATTTTGTCTTGCGTACAGTATACACCTTAACTAGTACAACAACATATAGAGATCACATAACACATAACATAACTCTACGTCAGCTTGTCTATGTAAACCATCTATGCAGGAAAAAGGGTCAGTTTCACGCTCGAGAAATTTTTAGGACAATAAACCTGTTCTTCCTGATTTTGCTGTACTAGGGGGTAGTGGTATATCTAGTGAAACTTTTGCGTAGTTTTCTGCCAAAGTAGGTTACACTGAAACATCTGATGACTTTGTGGGCAATACGTCCACAGTTTACAGGGACCTTATTTGCTAATGAAATCACCAGTAAAATGTATTGTGTGGTCGAATGTGTTGCTGCTTTTGTAATTTTACTAAACATGTATGATTATCTTTAGAACCTAGGATGTAGGCCTTAACTGTGCATTAAATACAAATTATTTGTCATTACTTCATTATTCTCCTTTGCTCGGATCATATCTATTGTAAAATGTCCAAAATGTTGTTCACTGGCCATTTCTGGATAGAAAACTAGTAAGCCTGCACCAAGGTAGGCTGTAGTCATGCAGAAGTCAGGTGAATATCTGACAGTAATAAGAAGCCTCAAAATCCCCTCCTGGTGATGCTGTCTGCAAATTTTCGATAAAAAAGGGGGCTATGCTCTTTATTAAGAGCATAGACAAAGAAATACACATTCTTCTACATAGCTAGTTCTACTAGAAGGGTTTTGAGGCCGGTAATGATGTTAGCCAAGAATGTAGCATAGTAGCAGTACACTGTGTATAAGAAAAGTATGCGGGGGTGGGTAGAAATAGTGTCATGTAGTATGTATAATAAGCCCTTCAGTATAAATTGATGCTGACGGCCATTTTGCTGTTTCTCAGTAAGATTGCAGGTTATGGTGCAATACCTCATTTACATAAGTTTGAGACAATGCACACGACACGTAGTCTGTCTGGTTTTCCCCTCCCCTGTGATTGGTCCTTGTTGGATGGCATGGTACTTTCAGCCAATCAGAGACCTATCCCATAGTAACAGACTTCCTTCCTACTTTAAGTCGGAAGCCTGTATCCCACGCCACTCGTGCAGCAGACCTCTCAGAAGAAGCATGTAGTCACTTTAAATTTAGGAGCATGTAGCTCCTTAAATCTTTTTTTTTGTATGGCCGGCCAGTAATTTAAGTATAATTCATCACGACGTACCAATCATCTGTAAATACCTGAATTGCGACGACACTAATCACGAGAATAAATCATGGAATAATTGCAACAGAAATGTCTTGTACTTTGGTTCTTTATGGAGCTTACCCCCAAGCCTTCGCAGGAGCGATTGACCCTTACCAATATCTTACACGGTGGAGCCGCAAGGCTTTTAATATCTTACAATAGCATAGTGACTTTAACAGTATTATAGAGTCTTTCATCAAAAAACTGTTCCAGGGACTCAGTGAGTGATGCAACTTAGATCATTCTTTACATTTTTATCTTATTTTTGCAACCGTCATGTATTTTTGATTCTTTCATGGCAATTTATATACATATGTAACAATTTATACAAGGTAATATCATTTTCCAACATAGTTTTTATTTTCTTTTTCAGACACAGTGTGGTAGTATTATAACAAAGACAAGTACCCAAGCTTACTTTCTGTTGTCCTTCTTTACAGCATAGATGAGAAGTTTTTAGCAGAAAAAATCAGGCTTACTGCTATACAACTCACATGTATACAAAAAGACGAAAAGTATCATTTAACAATTCGATAATAAAAGTAGCATCCGAATGTAACTGCCTATTTTTAGCCCAATCGCAACTTCCTAAATTTTGTTTAAGTATGCTGTACCACCTATCGAACAGGCCCTTGTAAAAAATCATTGAATAGTATACTTCCATGATAGAAGGCATTTTCAGTCTCTCGACATTAAACTTCGAGGGTGTATTTTTCTTACTAATGGAAACTTCCATCTGTAACAGAAATTTAACCTGTATACAAAATCGTTGACTATAGGCAGGTGACCACTTACACTTTTAGAGAAAATAAATTGTTTCAAAAGTTGTTTCAAGCACATGTACTTCTTTACAAATAAGTTGTTTGAGTAACCTAGTATTATCTGACTGCCAGTTGCAGTTTTGGGTGCACTCAAGTAATAATTGGTTTACAAAATTCCTTTCACTCGAGCTTCTAGAATGATGTGATGATATTTTTGAAGTTCACAATGTGAAGGTAACTTTCACTAGTATGATTTTGCTTCGAGTTGATAACTTTGCTTAAAATTTTGGCCCATGTGGTTTAAATGCAGGTATTGAGAACTCTAAAAAACAACTTCTTGAAATCACAGGAATTAAATCAAACTTCAATGAAAAACCACTGCCATGGATTCCAATAGCACTACCAATCAGTGTTAGGACAGAAGAGTCTTAACAGATGTACGTGCCTTACATTTTGACAAAAGAGTACTCCAATATAATTTTTGTATCTGAAAATAGGCGGTGAGTCAATGGTCTAAAATTGCTCTATTTCTTGACTTCCGTAGCCCCCCTGGAAAGTACTTAAAATGGCTTAGATACATTGGGAACGATGTCCTAAGACATATTTTTCATGTTACCACTTTGCAAAGTTAAACATTTATGAGTTATTACGGAAAACACACTATTTTGGTTGCTAGGGAAATTTTTTCCTAGCAACGAAAGTTTATGCGCAGAACAAACACAACATTCAAACTTCTGATGATGTAAATACCGATAAAATGTCATTTGCTTTTCAAAACAATTCTCATTTACATCTATTTTTTATTTTTTAGCAAAAAAAAAAACACATTTCTGGTTGCTAAAGGAAATTTTCCCTAGCAAAAGTGGTCAAAAAACAGAATATACACAAAATCTAAATTTCATATTATGTGAATAAAGAAGAAATGTCATTTTCCTTTCAACATGGAAATGATTCATGCACATGTTTTTCGGAATTATCATGAAATGTACACTTTTTTCGTTGCTTAGGAGTATTTCCCTAGCAACAGTACTCAAAAAGCAGAAGAAACACAAAATCTAAACTTCCAATTATGAAAATACAGAAGAAATGTCGTTTCCATTTCAACATGAATATTATTTAGCACATTGTTTTGAAAATTATCATCAAAAGTACACTTTTTTCGTTGCCAAGGAAAATTTTCGCTAGCAACAGTACCCAAACACTCCCAGTTGTAGAAGTGAAGATAAATGTCTTTACCTTTTCCACAGAAAATTAAGAGAAAACACTTCAAATGACAATGTCTCAATGACAATTCATTAAGTAGATGCTAAGGATAAGTTTCCCTACCACCAAAAGTGTAAGCACAGAATAAAGACAAAGTGAAAGCTCCAGTTTACGCAAACAGGTATTTCAGGGAATAAAGAATAACATTTTTAAGACTCCTAAGGAGAAATCTGACAAAATGTTGAAAATTCAGAGAAACTCAATTTTCTGGTTGGTGGGCATAACTTTCCATAGCAATTGGAGTTACAGTACTTACAGGATAAAAAAAAATTGGGACTGATGTGGATAAACAGTGTTAGTTCACTGAAATTTGAAAATGTCAACATGTCTTATAATCAGGTTGAATATCAGATGCACTACACAAATGGTGGTAGGAACATAAAAAGTTTACCAATAATGACTCACCAACACTTTTCTATGTCAGTTCCCTACTAGTATTTCAGCAGCCCCCTTTTATATACTTCTCAATGAAAATGATGAAGCTGGAAAAACCTTTAGACAATCAGACTGAAGCTTAGTTGTAACCCATTAAGTGTAGAAGGTATAATACCAGAATGAGGCGGAATATGCTACTACCTCCCCCTCCCCCACACATTCTCTTACGCAGTAACTGTGCTATTCCACTCTAGCTTCTTCAGAGGCTGCCTACTTTCATCCTAATCCTGACCCTACCTAAAACAGCTCACCTACGATTAATGTTATGCCAGGAAAATTGATTAAGTAGTGTCTGGACTCACACAGATATCCAACCTCAACTCCACACACCCTTTCATAATAAAAAGACTGCCCAGTGCACATACAATTAATAACTCACTAACAAAAGGTAGCATTCTGTAATGTTCATATTTAACTAACATCCACATTACAGTAGATTTTGTAGATACAACAATTCTTATTTATCCAAATCAACATGATGGTCAACCATGTGTCTTTTTAACAAGGTCATAGAGTTAAAAAGATCATGTATCAATAAACTGTTGACTGTTGCCTACTTTTTTCCAGTTTTGCTGAAAGAAACTCTCCTGTTTTATACAAACACAAGATTTTTCACAGATACATGAGTACCTGTGGGTGCCATTTCACAGTAGTTGGTGGATTCTAGTTGTAAACCACATCAGTTGAAATGCACCACCAACCTTGAGAGGGCTTTTTATTGTTTCTTGCATTGCTTTATAGTTCAAGAATTGAAAGCAACACATTTTCACATCATCTTCAGAGGTATATCACTATATCATGGCATCTTTGAATCCCCAGAGTACCCAATATTTGAAGGAAAATTGTTTCTCTTCAAATCTCAAAGTGGATACAAAAGGATGAACTGTAGGAGTATCTAAATAGATCATGACTAGCCCTCTTTCTTCTCTAAGCTGGTCGCTTTCTTGCTACACTAGGCATCTCACTCCCAACAGGTGTCTTGGCTTCTGAGTCTGCAATTAAAAAATTACCAAAGGTCAGTCTCCAAACTACATTTACTTGCAGACAAGATATGTTTTGACATTTACGTGTACTGGTCCTGAATATCAACATTAAAAAGAATCTACAGCTTTAAGGAATTGTTGCAATCATATGCATACGGTATGACACATGAGAGGGAGGGGTCACTGTGCCCTAAACGGTATTCAAAAATCCCAAAATTTAGGCAGACTTTGTAGTACTTTGGCACAATTCTGCTTTAAAGGCCCAGAGATTTGGGCAAAAGAATCTGTGCCCCCTTCTCCCAAATAAAATGGGCCCATAAGCATATGATTAAAATTTATTTGACTCTTGATACACCACATTTGTGGAACTGCAACAGTTAAATGTACATCTATTTGAATTGGTATCTGTTAGAAAGCAGCTGGTGAGTAATGGCTTGAGCTAGGTGCATTGCAAAGGGGGTTGTTTCCTATGCAAGTCTTATGCCCCTCCCACCAGGAGCCTCCCAAATGGAAAATAAAGTTGTGAAACAAAAATGTTTTTGAATCCCCCTAGTGGAATGTTAGACATCTCCCCACTTAACAACCCCCCCCCCGGCCCACAAAAATTTTCTGACAATGCTGCAATCTTTTGTTATTCATAGCATGGAAACAGTTAAGGGCTAGTTGCACACTCTGCATCATACTACACAAATGGTATACAGCAAGCCTATGAATCCATGTAACACTTCAGTATAACCTGCAAGCAAAATTTACCATCACTGATCGGTGTTTACTTTGACCGACTTTATATGTCTCAATAAAAGACAATAACAAACATGCTGATTAATAATTGCCATTTTAGTTTTAAATAATGTGATTAAGATTAAACAGAATCAGTTATACACTGTACTGTGCCACCCAGGGGTACTCATTAGTATTTTGAAAAAGGAAAGAATGTACACTTCTATGCAGGATTAAACTAGGAGTGGGTCTTCCAGAAACCTAGTCTTTGTGCACTTTACAATGCAATGTTTAACACAATTACATTTCCATGGAGTAAATGTAAATACTAGGTCTGCGTAAGGTAGTAATAGGCTGTCCGGTAACCCATCCTCAGCATGCAAAATTGCATTGCATTGTAAATAAAAATGGACTAATGAAAAATGAAGCTAAAAATTTGCATCTTCCCAGACCTTTAGCAGTACAGCCCTCTGACAGGACCTTGCATTACATGTTTCAAGGATGTCTCATTAAAGTGTACCTAAAGTCTAAAATTTCAAAAATATATGTTACAAAGCTTGAAAAATGCATCCAGATAGTCCAACTCCCATCTTTACAGGACATTCCTGAGCTGAGATATAAAATGTTGAAGCTTATTCACTCAATTTAAAATGGTAGATTACGCAATAATTTGTGATGTTACTCTTGTACTACTCAAATTACAACCTTTGTTTTTCTTTGTTTTCTTCAAAAAGCCACTGCACCTTGTGCCAAAATGTGATCACTGTCTAAATGTTTTAGGGTGACTTGGCTATCTCAGCCCTCTCCGTACAACATGCTATGCAAGGGAACGGTAAATGTTCCAAGGTCATATAAACATCTTAATTTCAAAAGGAAACAAAAGCAGGTAATGTGAGTTGTACAAGGAGGGTATCACAAATTATTGCGCAATCGACCATTTCAAATTAAGTGAATAAACTTCAACATTTTATTTCTCGGCAACCGAGTAAGCTTTGAAAATGGGAGTTGAATGATTGGAATTCATTTTCCAACGCCTAAAATATATATTCTTGTAATCCTAGACTTTAGGGCCACTTTAAGGCACAAGCTTAGGGAGCTGGGGGCATCCAGCAACCAACTATCATGGCACCGTCCTTTCAGACTAGCTTAGCACAGCCTATCCTTAAGCAGTTTTGTATACTTAATCAATCATACATTTAAAAAGTTAAAACGTTTACAGAATACCCTGTGAGATGTAAGCTCTGTTTTTCACTGGCTACGCAGTCAGTGTGCATCCCCGTAGGCTGTAGCCCCTATTAGACACAATTTGAATCCTGACTTCGTATCTATGTAGTCTCTACAAGCAACCACAATTCTGACTATGTATCTTTGAGCCTCTCAAAGACAAGTTAACCTTCACAGGTTACACAATATGAAGGTAACTCAATGTTATTTTATGGTGTATCCCTGTAGCCTCTAAAAGATATCTCAGTGGGAGGATTGAATATTTAGTGAGTATCCTTGTAGCCTCACACAAAAACAATTTGACTTCTGACGGTGTATTATCATAGGGTCTTGAAGTAAGTTACTTAGATACCCCATTCATAACAAAAAATAGTGGTATTTTTAAGAATCTAAGTTAGTCAGAAACATAGGTGAGTCATTTCCAAATTTCATTTTGCCTAGAATCCGTCACCTTACCTTTTCCCAGAGTCTCATATGCAGGGTATTCTGCAATTACTCCCATTTAAATACACTGAGAAAGTCAAATTACTTAACTTAATAGGCTGTGTTTCTGCCTTCCTCTCCGCTGCTCTCCGAGTCTGAACGTTACACTGTAAAGAGTGTGTCGTACTCACTGTAGTAAACAAAGCATGTCTTAGCAATACGTGTAACATTACGTACTGGTTTAGCGGAATAACTGGCGAACATGACTATTGCTGCTTCATGTACTAAGCTGCTACGGTCTCACTGCAGTTGAGCTCCTTCCAAACAGAAATGCAATGCTCGACTTTTTCCAGTAGGCTTGGAAATAGGCACAGTTAACCTTCAAAAGTAAGCTCCATGCATCCAATTTTTACTGATTTTACACACAGTATCTCGCGAACTAGGAGAGTTCAGTAACTGTGTTATTGCGGGTGTATATACATAATTCCGTAATGTTTACGTTTCATCAAGGTCATGTGGTGCTCTAGTTGATCTGCTATCGGTTGCTGACACGAGTTCTTGCGCAATCTTATGGCACGTTCGTGAACAGCTATGTTTAAAACTCTTGGCTGATCTTGCACTTAATATCTACAAAATGTGCAATTTTTGCGCATGGTAACATGTAATTTTATCTTAGTTACATATTTTTACGATTTTTGAGCAATTTTACAAGTACTTCCCTGAGAGGGATCACGAAACAAGGGAATTTGGGGCTTCTGCCCACAGTCTTAAAGGGATTGGAGTATTCCATCAGTGCTTCTAAATCTCAACTAAACTTGTGGAAGAATGACATTACGCTTGAAATGATTTAAAGCAAAAGGACATGCATCACACAATTCCCTGCAAATGAAGTATGTTAGGGATACAGTGTGCAGTCATGTTTCCATGTAGTTTTAAGCCAAGGTCAGGTTGTCAAATAAAAGGGTTTTTAACTCATGGTCATGGACAACTTTGTTTCATTTCCGTAAGGTAGCACAACACTAATTCAAGGGTAATGCGGCCTGGGAGTATATTTCCTGTCATGGTACACAAATTTGGAATCATTGTAAAAGATCTACTCGTGAGCTTTTTCTGAGGGGTAGCTTGGGCCCGTTGAGAACTTCTAAAAGGATCCAGAGGCCACGAAACCGACCAAAATTAGTAGGTCAATGAAGAAATAATTAGTTATGTGCTACCGTTATCATGACGGCTATTTTCATTTCCAAATGTCCGCCATTTATCTCAGGAAAAACGATCGTACTGTTCTTGTTCTAGAAGCTATAAATGTGATTGTGAAGGCTAGTGTCTTGTTTTCAGTACCAACCGACCCATGGTGATATCGCCGCCAAGCATAAATGGTGGTAATACTGAATTTTTAGATGGCCGCCATTTTTTCATGAAAATCGCCTAGAAAAATGTCTTGTCATCGCAGGTATGACCACTATTTTGTCCAAAATCCTATGTAACTACAAAAAATAACTCATACATGAGTAATTCCATAAGTCAATTGTAACGGGCAAACTAAATTTCAAGATGGCGCACATTTAATAGTTATAATCGATGTACCTCTGTCACGATGGGCTTGCTATCTTGTGGCAAGGAACAAGGAGAAAAACATGCTGTTTCCCCCTCTAAATGAAGGTGGTTGGGACTTCAGTCGTTGACATAAATATTTTTGGTACTGCTAGGCTTTTGGACCCATTCAGAATTCCACCAAGAGCATTGATATTGTGGTATTTACAGACATAGTGAACGGTAGTACCACATTCCATACCAAATGTACAAATGTGAATTATTTTCACAGAATTTACCGTCAATGATATAAAAATAAGCTTTAATTAGGTATCACCCTTTACCGCGTTGAGGGTAAGTGAGGAGACCAACAGAAAGCACTTCCTTCGGGCAGGGTCACCCTAACTAATAAAGAGCTTGCACAAAGTTCTCATTTGAAAGCGCTTTATGATGACATTTCTTGACCTCAATCCAATAAATTCGTGTGTAGACTTTAGCGATGATCTCATCCTACCCTTCAGAGGGCGATCTGGTCCATGTCCTTGAACCTGTAGGATGCGTACTTTCACACCACCCCGTGAGAGGAAGCAAAGAAGACCGCCTAATGATATAGATTCGGTGTATCCGCTGAGTTGTGTACGTTCCATACATACACGATGTTACGTACAAGGCATATGCAGGTTACATATACACATGGGCGGCTCTAAGAAATTTTGTTTGGGGGGCAAACTCAAGTCTGTATTCAGGGAGGTTCGGAAGACCCCCCACCGCTATACAAATGGTCAGCTCCGGATAGTACAATAGGAGTATGGTTATTTTTATGTATTACAGCGATGCCGCATGTAGTTTTCAAAAGCTCTTCAAAAGCCATTTCAGGCAGTCAGTCATGAGCTGACTACTTTAAAAATAAATACAGCCATATCAACCGATCACTACTCCATAGGGATGGAGTTAGAGGCACGTGAAATGGGCAAAGCGGCTTGATCCATTTGTATAAAATGAGCCCCACCTTTATATATTTTGTTGTTCTTTCATTGTGTCACAATATGTTTCAGCTTTGCCAAGAAGCCATAAAATGTTGGTTTTCTGGATTGTTTTGTTAAACTAACGAAAATTTTGAGCATGAAGCCATTTGAAAACGATGAAATGATAGCACTATTTCTGATCTCGGTATCGGCCCGAAACGAATTTTTTAGAGGGGGATTGAAATTCCCCAACTCAGAACGACGTCTCATCCTAGATACAAACATCTAGGCCACTAGTCAAAAGTCTCATTACACTGAGCTTAGATTGACTGTTTGTTGTGTTTATTTTAAATCAATTGAAACGGTTTACTTCAGCACAGAGCTGGAGAACCTTTTGCTCATAACAGACCATTTGACAGTCGTTAGACCTCTCGTGGGCCAACGGCGCTGTCAGTTTGGACAAGGGAAGGGAAACCTCTCCTTCTATGGGAAACACAATACATTTAGGCTACATGTCCGTTACTTTTTGTAGACAGATACCAATGCTAATCTGGCCTGGTGAAACCCGGGCAAAACTGTTTTCAGTCGTGGATGATAATCAACACGGCCAATGGGTTGTGTATCTAATGACCCCGAAAGCTCTAATGTGTCTGCAAAACTATGGGCATTTCACTCCAGCATTACCGTTACACTGACATTATGATGCCTAAGATAATCAGATTACAAATATCACAGCGTGATCATTTGTTTTGATTACCCTGGCTCGCACTAATGGCAGGTCCGTTTGTGATGTCTGAAGTATATATAGTAGCAAACAAGCTAATTTTAAACTAGGAAAACGAGCGCGAAGCGCGCCGAAAAAATATCGTTTTGAAAGCACTTCATTAATGTTTAACCTTCGCATTGCACTGGAAAGTTATCCACTCCTTTAATTTTAAACCCACTCAGGGAAAAGTGAGGGCCTAACCCATCAGGAATTACATGTTTTATTTATTTATTACTTTTTTGAAAAATTGAAAACCATACTTTGCAAACTTTGGAGGGGGCAAGTGCCCCCAGTACCCATATGGCGAGCCGCTAATGCATATACAGGAAAAGAGGGCCACTGTCTTTACCAATTAGGAAAGGCATGGGGGGCTGTAGCAAGGAGGTTAGTATAGTCGTATATGAATGTCCAAAGTAGTAGGTCTACTTTGTGGAAATTCACCGATGTTGACTCTCGACTTCAAGCCAGTAGACGAGCCTGCCGACGTCAAATCATAATGTTAACCATGTGGACCTTATTGCTCATCCTTCCAAGCCATTAGAAGGGACTCTGGGTAGCGTTTTTGAACATGAAATACACATGCCCTAACATGACTTATTCAAAACCACGGTATCTCAGACCGTCGCCTCCTATGACTGCGGAAACATATTCAAGAAGTTCATAGCTCTCTACCTTCGCTTGGAAGGACGCTCAGGGTTTGAGTCTTAGAGAGAAACCTGATCACCCTGATCCCTTCTAGCATGAGTGGTCAAAGCAGAAACGTTTCACCTTAGTACACCGCGAGAATAGACTTGAATAAAGGGCAAGGCTTTTCATTCAGGGGAAGGGTTACCACCCTCAGAGAAGATATCTTCGGACATGTGGTCGCCGCCGGGAGCTTGGCTTCCAGTAGAAGGCTTACCAACCAGTCTGGTCAACTAACTTCTCCAGTGTAAACCACCTCTTTGTCCACTTGCTGTTACAGCACTCCCTCCCGGTTTCCAGTGACCCCAGGTCCTGTTGTAAATTTAGGTCTATCCCCCTGTCAGGTCTCATCTGGAGTGCTAGATCAAAGATAAATATCTCTAAGGAACTCATTCGGGCTGTGGAAGCCCAGCCTAATAAACTTTACTGTACAAGCTTCGATTGCCAGGCGAGGATGCAATCAAGACACAAGTAGAGATGCGAACAGCAGAGGAAGTAGGAGCTGCACAGCAACGTACTGGAGCTCCAAGCAGAAGTGAGGGGTGGCTATGTCTCCTGAGACCATGTACAAGGGAAGAATTTGACCGTCTTCTCGAACAACACTGATGTCATATCAGATATCAAAATGTAGGGTGGGATTCGTTCCTTCAGCTTTTTTTTTTGAAGGTGAGGTCCCCACTCGTTTATGCCGCTAGCAAAGAGTCTCGCTTAAAGTTACATGTGATCGACCATACTTACTATCTTGGTACAGCTCTTGAACCCTCCCCTAAGGAGAGGGAGACCAGTGCCCTCTTCTCCTTGTTCGTGTACCTTGTATATCTCTTGTAGGCTACATATTTCATAAACGGAATAGTTGACCATAAACTGAGCCCATACCAGTATGCTCGATTCATTCCAATGGCTACATCCAGTCTTCCTTTTTCCTTTCCCTCACGGAGTGTTGTGCAGGCGCGTATCCATCTCGTACAATGACATTGACCAGGTCGCCCTCTGAAGGGTGGGATATTGGATCATCCCCACGGTCTCGAAACAATTTCGCCACTGCCAAATCGCTTTTGTTGAGAATCGTCGTAGTCTAACGGCGAAACCGTGAAATTTTCGACCCGCCGGTACCACTTTGTAAAAGTTGACGACCACCCTTAAAATGCTCCCTGTTTTGTCTGCTTTTATATATTGGTGGTGGCTAATTTTTACTTTACCCGGACATGGTAATCATGAGGGGCAAAAGTCAGGAGACAACTTTCACCCAAACGTCAACAATCTTGATACTAGACATGTTGGTTCACTTTCAGTTTATTTATAAGGTGCTTCCCTTGAGTCTAGTACAGTAAATATGTTAAATATCTTTGAAATAAAGTGACAAGATATGTTAAGAGTTACGGCAACAGTAGTTTTTCTCAGAAAATTTCTACCAGGCGTTAACTTTTCTGGACCCCTCGCACTGTTCCTCTTAATATTCACCGAACGCACTGTGTAATCTTTCTTCCGATTGGTCAACACATGGTTGTTTTAAGGTCATACATGAACTGAGTTACCCATATCGAACAAACAGTATTCGCACTTAATCTTGAAGAGTAAAACTTATCAAGCAACACCCAGAAAAAGCAAGTTATACGAAAGAAACCTTTTTTGTATAAATTTTAAAAGAAGATTTTGGTAGTTAAAAGAATTTTTATGTCATATATGTTTATGAAAAGCATCATCATCTCAAAAGTTTAAGATGGATACACAGGATGACATGTTGAAAGGAATCTTTTCAACGAAAAACAGGAAGTTTTTTCAAACTGCAGTAGAGGGCAACTTATCAACATTTACTCCACAAGTTTTTAAAGGATGTTCAAGGTTGTACTAAGTTTCTTAAAAAATTATTAAGCCAATATAAACCCCCAACTTCTCCTCCAAAACCAACAATTCTACACAGAAGTTTGACATTTTCCTGTCGTATGCATAAGAAATAGATGACCTCAAAATTCATAACTACCCTTAATGCACAAGGTTTTCTATCCTCCCATTCTTGAATGGGCATACAAGAACCACGAAGACACGATGCGTAGTGTGGGGATCCGTTTGAAATCTAAATGACTTTTTACCAGTGCTGTAGCGAGACTGGTCTCGAGACCGGAAATTGTCGGTCTCGTCTCCGTATAATTGATCTGATCTGATTGATAGCCACGTATCCCCTACCGCAAAAGAAAAAAACCTCCGAGTTTGTTGAGTAATTCCTACCTCCGATAGTTCGTATTCTGCTAGACAAATGTCATAGTATCAGTCTTGTTGAAGTAACTATGTTCCTAAAATGATCCTCCTTATAATGCTGGATGTGGCTTGTATGTAAACTAGTTCCCCCAAAGTGTAATCACTAAATACTGTAAGTTTGTTTAACTTCAAGAAAATGCGAGCAAAGGCACCTGCAGTGAATTTGTGAAGTATTAACTGCCACTCTACAAAGTGAGAACTGCAAATAGCTTTATTTACAGGATATTTTTTGCAATATCAAATCAGGTCTAGTCTTGGATAAGTGGCATTTCTATGTCCAAACTTGAAAACAACTATCAAAGGGAGGGACTGTGCAAACGACGGCTGGACAACGAGGTCTACATATTGTCAACAAACTTTGGCACTATCAATACCTCGATAGATTCTGCCCTCTCACTCAAAATTTTTAAGGACTTTTTCATATCATACGGGACGTTCTTAAATATGCTCGTTTGTCAATTAACGGGGACAATTTAGTTTCTTAAAAGAAATGCTTTGAAAGAGAAAGTAACATAATCGCATAACTGCCAAACTGTAAAGAACGATCTTATCTCCTGAAGCGCCGAGGAGGCTACGCCATGAGGACACACCCATTAGTTTTCAAAATAACGTATCCACAAAAAAAAGTCAAAGGGTTCAAAAAAACGCAGGTAATGAACATTTACACTTACGAAATCAGTCTATGTAAGTTCTTTCAAACCACTTTTTAGCCTAATATAAAAGTACAACTAATTCACCTATATAAATCTAGAATTCGGAATGACGGTGAACTGTAAACAATGTTCTAACCGAGCGCCTTATGCAAAAGAGTTCATACTTACCAGTATCGGAAGACCAACTAAGGTCCACCCACCAAAAGCGAAAAGCATAAAAAATGTTGGATTAATAAAAAACTTTGTAGCACTAAAATGTATTTCTTGCATGCCTTTCCGAGCAAAAGACGCCACCTGCCTTAAATAAAAGTCACCATGTTCGAACACTTTTATAAGGACATTTGTTGTTTATGCATGGGATATTGCTACAGCCTACACTAATCTGGTTCATTGGAACGCCGTAATGTAATAAATGAACTATTCAATTAATTCAGTTAGTAGCGTGATTGCTGTACATTGCTGCACACATTGAAAATTATACATATTTCCATTAAATCCCACGAAATTGTAAGAGTGGCTCCAGGCTCTTCTACGGGGGTGGGGGTTTGAGCAGCCAAAACCCGGACAAAAGTGACGGATTACCGAAAAGGTGGTGTAAATTTTCGGCACTACTTGTGAGGCAAAAAAGTTGGGTTTTTATTTGAGGAAATTTGAAAATTTGGGGTTTTTATAAAAGAAAAGGTAACAAATGTGAGGTTTTTAATGTATTGAAGAAAATTCGAAAGTTTGAAAATTTGACTAAGGAAGTTTTTCTCTTTGAGAGTAAACTCAACTAAACCGTTGGGGCGACCAGTCGTAGTCGGGATTACATACTTCATCGTACCCACTGAGGTTCCATAAACAGATTGAAAGATTTTTCAACGCCATCTCCGACATGGGTCATATCCCCTTCCCTCACCTGGTGCCACACTTGCAGGCCCTGATAAACTTACTTTAAAATTCCTGAGTTAAATCTGTTTGAACTCACGTGATTTTGTGAGGGGCTCTTATAGGGAAAAAAACGTAAAATGCAGATCAAGTTTAAAAAGTGCGACGTTTAATGACCTTTAACCTTATAGCTTTTAGAAAACTTCAAAAGTTACATTTTTTAAGCATCACACTCCATGTTTTACCAAACGGTTAAGCATCACACTCCATGTTTTACCAAACGGTTGGGTTACTTTCTGGTCGCTTTTCTTCTATTTACCACTAGTCTAGAATTGAACGTGTTGAAAACAGACCGTCTAACGTGTGTCTAAATCCATATTTAAATTTCCCAGTTCAAACCATGAAAACATTCCATAAATTGGTTATTATTCTTTTAATTTTTAAGAGGTACTCTGCCATCACGGTATACATTAATTCAAGTATAAGCACTCACAGAGTGGGTATTTGTAGCTACATGAAATTCAAATTACAGCTGGAAACGACAGTCTCAATTTAGTACTTCAAGTCAACCAAAGGTCTAGAATTACAAGAATGTATATTTTTGAGGATAGAAAATGAATTTCATTCATCCAACTCCCATTTTCATAGATTACTCCATTGCTGCGATATTAAATGTTGGAATTTATTCAATTAACTTGAAATAGTCGATTGCACAAAAATTTGTGATGTCTTTCTTGTACAACTCACATTACCTGTTTTTTTTTTTTGGAAATTCAGATGTTTATTTGACCTTGAAACGTTTACTGTTCCCTTGTATAGCATGTTCTACGGACTGAACTTTTATAGCCAAGTCACCCTATAACAGTTAGGCAGTGATCATATTTTGACACAAACTGCAGTGGCTTTTGAAAATACAAGAAAAAAACAAAGACGATAATTTGAGTATTACAAGAATGACATCACAAATTATTGTGCAATCTACCATTTTATGTTGAGTAAAAAAGCTTCAACATTTTGTATCTTAGCTCAGGAATGTCCTGTGAAGATAAGAGTTGGGCCATTTGGATGCATTTTGCAGCTTTGTAACATATATTTCTGAAAGTTTTGACCCAAAGGTAATGTAAAAACTTGTATTAGCCTTCATTCCCAGTCATTTTAAAATAGTTTAATATACCTCCATTCTTCTTTGCTCTAGAAAAACCCCTATCACCGGAGCAAATCGACAGGATTACCCCAAACTCTGCCGATTAATACCTTTTTACGAACACGGGGGGGGGGGGGGGGTCTTGATGCAGCCCATACCTTAAGCCTATTTTGCAAGTGTAGCCATAGGCCTAGGTCCTCAAGCGACCATTTACACTATAAAACCCCGATAGTGTAGATCAAAATTACAATCGGCCGTCAATTTCTTGTCTTTTGGAGATACATTTTAAACGAATGTCCTTAAATCATCATGGATATGAAGAAAGTTATGTGAATTTGTTGGATAGTGCAATATTGGAAGAGATTGGATGTGGTTTAGATTTTTTTAAAAATTTGTGCAAGACCGACCTAGTTGATCTACTTATTGTCTGTCACTTGAGAATAATCCTGGATGAGTGTGAAGGAAGGGTTTAAGCAAAAAATTAATTTTCATGTGTAAAAAAGGAACTGCTTTGTTTTCTTTGTTTTTTCAGTCTGTTGTGTTGACCTTAAATTTTATAGGAATACGACCTCCTTACGAGGAATGTAAAGTTTGTAATTTTCCCATGCCTCTCAAGCAATCACATTCCGATAAAATGAAATTTTGGAGAAGAAAATTGGTTGCAGAGTTTAAACGAAAGACTGCTCATTAATGTGAGGCTATGGTGTCATATGTGCTTGTTTGAAGTTCTTTTTATGTTGAAAATGTGACAACTTTAATTGCTGATGTCTTGAGAACCACCCATCGGATTCCAATGAAAATTTCACCAGAGAATAAATATCCCTCTAATATGGCAAAACCTGATTTGAGCTTAGACCCTTCCTTTAACTTTATTTTCTTGATGAAGTGAGAATGTGTTTCACTGACAGGCTAATGATAGGCTTTTATCTGATGGATAGCTTTTTCAAGGGCATGAGGGTGGAGAGTGGTATGTAACAGAGACGGTTTATTGTGGATTAACCCGGCCATCTTACTTTGAATTGCCAACTTTAATCAAGAAATAATGTTTTTCAAAAGTTCAGGCATTCACTGATTTTGCAGCTCATATATCAACCGACTTGTAGTCAATAAATCATTTGTTCCTCAAAGTTTTTCAGTTTGCATTGATGTAACATTGGTATCTCTGAAATTTGTAATGGTTTAGGCCTACTTGGACAGAAAAGCTATTACTAAAGGTTTTGCAAAATCGACCTTTGCGGAGTCTCGAGTCGGTACGGTAAACATTTGTCATTGATTTTAGGGAACATAAGATAGTGTAGGTGTGACGGCAATTTTAAAAGAAGGAAGAATGTAAAAATTACCGAAAGCAAACAAAACATGAACAGCTAAAATTATGTTTTCAAACTAATGACAGTGATTGCCATTGAAGGACTCAACCGAGTGTAATACCATCAATTATATGAAACTTTTCATGTGTGAAGGTTACGGCAAGGTTTTTTTTCTCTCCAGTAAGTTGCAAGTAATTGTAATTGTTCGACTGCATTTCAAGGTGTTGCTATAATACTGAACGGTCTTCCATAACTTTATCTGTAAAATGAAAACGAACATGACTGTGGATTCATATGTAAGGTGATTAGGTCAAAGAAACTGTTGGTGGACTTGTTAATTTATTTGTGCCGTGTTCTTGAATCACATATGCAAATTTTTTATCCAAAAGGTTTCCTGAATTGTAAAGTCTTTGGACTGTTGGAATAAAATGTTGAGTGGTTGGGACAATCGAACTTTCATGGAATACTTACTTCTGTGTTGCTTGATGTTTATCTTCACGATTTTCCTTAATGACGGAGGGCACGAGATCTTAAACGATCCTGAAATGAAGAGTAAAGTTGGTAAGATATTGCTATTGTTTTACAGTGCTTGCAAGGACCCATCAGAACCAACAGTGTATTTATTAGAGTCTTCTGCTATAGTCTATGTATTAAATTAAAGGACAAAATATCTCGACTCAGACAGTAAAAATTTTCCCAGCAAAATGTACTACCTCCTAGCCTCTTCTAAAATATAAAAATAAGTCATCTGTCTAGTGTATCTCTTAGACAAATCTGCATTTACCAGTGTTAGCCTTCAATTGGTGCAATCTATATCCACACAGTGTGTAAGTTTCTGCAAATGAATTGGACTACGTAAACTTTTTATCAGTAGAAATGATCATTTACCAATCAGAAAAAAGGTTTTGCTTAATTTTATCAATCGAAGTGCCGTTTGCAGTCGTAAACGGTGACACTGGGGCTTCCTAAATATGCTTGGGGTGATAACAAAGCTCCCTGAATGCCCTCTGGTAACATTTTTTTTTTGGTAACTGCAGTGGGGGACTTTTCACATGGTGGGAGGCGATCTCTGATCAGATGGGCGGCTGGCGACTTTTCAACTTTTACGTGCCTTAAACTATTCGCTTTGCGGGTAACTTTTTTACTAAACTGATTTCGCAGATTTTTTTTTTCTGAAACATAGATAACAAAGTACTGAAACGGACCGGTCATTATAGCTACTTTTGCACGGCCTGGGAGACTAGGAAAGGTCATATCTGACGATCTAGGAGGTGTAGTAAACCAACTTACTTATAATCTATGCGCCAACCTATGGTAGCGCTTCCCTTAAACCTTGTCTATACAGTGCTTTCTGCCCACAAAATGGCTCCCAAAAGTGTACCATTCTCGGACCCTGAATAAACCCCCAGCATCTCCACTTTGGTCTTGTTGTTTAGGATTTACTGTAAACCTTTTCAAGGCTATGGCATAAATATGATATTAAATTCTAATTATAACATTTTCTTCAGCCAACCTTAGAAACTAGTACATTTTTTTACTGATATTATTTTCACATTACATTTATACTAGCATTATTTACAATTACATGAACCAGAAGGGCTCGGACAGAGTATGGATCAGAAAGAAGTAGTGACCTTGGAGAATGAGATGTATTTTGAAAAAGGTGTATTGTTCACTAAATTATTCAGAGCATAAATGTTTTCCCTACTCATCGTTTTAGATCCTGAAAGTTCGTATTCTTTTCTGGTTTTTAAAGATTTCTTTCAGTGGGGCATAGGATCATTTTAACATCTATTAGTATTTAAAAAAAAACAGGCCAGAGGCACTTGGTGGAGGGCTCATGCTAGGGCTCTTAGCTTGGAACTGACGTTACCTTTCAAATGATAAGCTAGATTCCCCAATACTACTTTTTTCATTCTTTCCTCAGTTGAGAAGAGAATGCAGAGTAAAAGGATATTTTCACCCAAGAAACGTTATAATTCTACCTTTTATGAAGTGTCTGAATCTGCAACCGGTGTTATTTTACGCCTACATCATCATTTGGTGGCTTCTACTGAAAAACAAGACTATTGTGAGGTCGTCGGAGAAGGTTTGCACCATGCCACAACTGGAACAATTGCAAAACTAACAATCAAGATTAACAAGACATGTACGAGGGGGCATGAATTAGGTGGAACGTCTGGTTTCAGTGTTCTTGCAGTTGGCAAGAATCACATATTTTCATTTGATCCATCTGCAATAGAAGAAGGTACCTTAGACACTGAATTTACATGCACACCTGCCTACCCAGGGACGTATGAATTATACGTTGAGGATATTGTATATAAGGGACAGTGGCAAGTGCCGGGGAGTCCGTTTCAACTTGTGTTGGAGGCAGATTCCCTAACAGAAATAACATATGACGATGAGTTACCGTCATGTCAAACCCTTCAAATACCACGTACAAACCTTTCGTGGGTAGAAGGACATTGGTTGACACGTGAGCTAACAAGAGATGGACAAGATACTTTACGAAGTGGTTGGGTATTTCAACCAAAAGTTTGCAATTTCGATATCTTTACAAAGAGCGATATAGCCATGGCTGCTGCTTCACCAGTTCCAAAGACTATTGTGGTCCTTGGAACGTCTACTGAACGGGGTATTTTTCTGTCATTGGTAGACCTTGCACTGATGGAGGGAGAAAAGGATCATTTCAAGGATTCTGACTTGGGTAAATGTTGGGGATTTGTAGAGTTGCAGTTAGGAAACTTGCGTTTCATCTACCAGGATTTTCGTGTCGAGTTTTCTCGACAGGCGAACGAACGCGATGATAAAAGAGTGAAGATTACTTGTCACGATGAGAAAAAAGTAGAAGAAGATTATAAAATTTTTGACGATGCAATGGGATTCCTGAAGGAGTTTCTTTTCAATGACAGAATATGGCCAGACTTGATTTTAATGTGTGTTCGCGATGTTTCACAATTACGTGTAATTATCAATGAAATCCCAAGCTCATGGAATGGGACTTTGTATGTTTTGAGCGGTTTCAAAAATTGGCAGAAGAGCTTTTACACCCATAGTGGAAGAAAAGCGGAAATCGAAAAGGCTCAGCAATATCCATCCGTCGACCGACGTGTCCAAGTGTTGGATGGATGGACGGTTGCTACAGGAATGAGACATGACACTGAAGGGTCACCGATGATAATGGGTTCTCCACATTGGCATCGGTGGTGCAATGAGTTAAACGGAGAAATGCGAATTTGTGGTAACCCAACAGAAATGGTTGCGCAGATTCTTCTCGGCAAGGTTCTAGCACCGGATGGAAGAAAATCATGGCTAAAATCTGTTGACTTTCAGGCTCGGCAAAGAGCCACGTTGAATGTTCCTCGAGAAATCCTCTTGTGTCACGACTGTCCGGCAACTCTTCTTCCTTTTCATGTCAAGAGGGTACCAGAATTGAAATGTTACAGGTCTACAAAAGGTTTAAATAGAGGGTTCTTAAAAAATGCACATGTTTGGAACGGATCTATGTGCCCGGCTGACTGCATGAAAACCGAACCTACAGGAAAAGCTACCACAAATTCAGGAATGGTAGACGTCCGTGAATGTTTTGTTTTACTGTAACATCCTATTCTAAATGACCTTTGTATAATGGTTTTATTTATTTGGTATTTTTGCGTGTTCTAGTGTCCTGTTAACTAGTTCATCAATACACCAACACTTATTACCATCATTATCTCATCTGCCTACATGTAAAGTATAGGGAGATATTATTTCACCTAACATCGGAAATGTGAAGATGTGTGTGAGTGGCAGCTCGTATGTGAGGGTGTGTATGTATGTGTGTTTGTAACGCTTGGCTTGTAAACAATATCACACGATAGTAATGATGGATAGTTTTCATTCTTGGAATATAGAATCTTCATTTTAAGATGATGATCCTATCGTTTTGGTGGAGTACAAAGATCATGTGGTCGACAGAGGTCAAAAACGGAAAACCTTGTAGACACAATATCTCTGAGTAGAAAGCATGGACGTTTTCATACTAGGCATGTAGTTGCGTTATACTTAGAAGATAAACCCTATTGGTTTTGGTAGAGGCCAAAGATTATCTGAGGTCACTGGTGGGGAAACTATGAAATTATTTAAAACTTGTAAACACGATATCTCGAGATAGCAATGATGGACAATTTTCATACTTGATAAATAAATTTATCATATTCAGAGTAAGGGCCACATTGTTTTCAGCGAAGGTCAAAGGTCGTTTGAGGTCATCAGAGGTCAGAACCGGAAACCTTGAAAAACTCGATGTTTCAGGACAGGGATATGGATGCTTTTCATACTTGGCCCGGCATTTGTGCCCGGCATTTCGTGACCAACGAAAAGTTAGGGTTGAATTTTTCTACCATTCCAAAGATAAGGTTATAGAGAATAACGTACAGATTTTTCATAAGCATAACTGTAACTGGAACTTGAATTACCTAATTACGAACACGTGTAAAGGATGCTGTGACTATAGCATGATTAGAAACACCATACACTTAACGAGTTCTTTGATGGCGAAGTGAATTAGGTTTCTCACAGACGACCCGAGCTCGAATCCCCTTCCAATACATGTTTTTTCATTTGTTGTTATTCAATTTTTGGTAGGGTTTAAAGGTCATGCGAGGTCAGCAGAGGTCAAACTGTGAAAACATTGTAAAAATGATATAGTCGAGAAGTAAAAATATGAGAGATGATCCTCAGTGTAACAAAGCACCCCCTTTCACCAAGGAATCACTAAGGATTTGGGCTTTCCGCTTATTGAAGAGTTTGCCCTACTTGAGAGGAAATTCAAGTAAATCGTCGGGGATAGTGTACTTCTTAGGGAATTGTATATTTCGTTGTACCTGTTAGTCTCCCCGAAGAAACTAGAAATTCTCCTCGGGAGCAGCCTTCCTGATGAGGGGCCATGCCCCATGCCCCCACTTGGTCCCACCCCTTTCTTTTTAAGAATGTTAAAAGCAGATCAGTTATCATGTAAATGTAGCCCTACACGGCAGTGGCTGTTCTGTAGTTGATGTAAGGTTTTTAAATGTTGAACATCCGAGTGTATGCCTCTTCACACAATTCAATGTGATTAAATTGTGCTTTCCGGCAGAGAAATAAGTCTCTAGTCAGTAGAAGTGGTAACTGTGCTATTTGTCATACATATTTCAGTTAAAAGTCTATTCCCGTAGAGGTAACGATGGGTCTTTATAATGACACACTCAAAAACTGAGGTGCTGAAATGGTAGCACCTACGGGTGCTGACGTTGGATTAACACCTGAAGTGCTGTTTTAGCAAATTCTGTGGTGCTAATGCACAGCACCTCATGGATGATGATAGCTATTTGGAAATAATGGAATATTCTGGTTTGGTGGGCGGGGCTAATGTATCTTCACAATTTTCTCTTTAACGATTCCAGATTCGACAATAAATGTTCTTGCTTCTTTCATTTTGCTAGGAGTTAATTAACTACCAATTTCACGCTGCTTGGAAATTTTAAGACCGATTAAATGTCATTGTTTAAATCATTTATTTTATAAACAATTATTAATGATTATGTAAGAATTATAAACAGACTTAAAACAGTTTCCAATGACCTGTTTATTATGTATATCAGTGTAATCCTCCAGGGTGAGAAATTATTCAGCCAGTCTAGAACGGGACCACTGTCAGGTGGTGTCAGTTAAGTCAAAGTTTGTCCCTTGGGGACGTTGTTACTCCTTCGGGGAGCAGAACTCCTTCGGGAGTATTGTTTGGTTTTCGCCCCTGGCTCTTCGCCAGAGAGTCAGGGGACTTTTGGAAAAAAAAAAGAAATTATTCAAAATCATTTCCAAAGGGTCATGGCTCATTTCTTGGTGTGGATTATGTATGTTGTGCAACAATTTAACAAGCATAAACAATTTTGGTAAACCAAATTCATCAAAGTATGGTTAAAAGTGTGTCAGCACTTTCGTTGTGCTGAAAAAAAAAACAGCACCAACATAGGTGCTAATTTAGTACCACAAGTGCAGTCCCTCATAGGGCTCTTGGAAAGTGCAATAAAATAGCTCTCTAAGTGCTGTTTTTAGCACTTCAGTTTTTTCAGTGTAGGTTATCAGTAACGGCTTCATTACCAGGACACTATATAGCTTACATATACAATACTTAAATCATTCCTATCTCATCGACGTTACGCTACATGGTATCGCACATTAAAGCTTAAAAACACAGGCTTAAGCTTCTCACAGCTTTGTTTGTATCCGTTTTCAGTCAAGTTAATAGTAAAAATTTCCAACCATGCAGTCGTAGCAACAAAAGACCTACAATATCAGTACCCTCGGAGGGAACCTAAGATTGGGGGCTGAACAATTCAGCTAACGAGTTTTGACATTTTCCAGGGTAATTTTGAACGTTTTTAGACAAAAGGTCTTCATACTGAAAATAAGTGGGTGGCTGCATCCCCTCCCCAGCCCTTCGTGGTTTTGACGGCCCTGAATCAGTGAATTAAGCTAGGCATTGGAGGTGGGGGGCTGGGGGCTGAAGCCCCCAACAAAATATTTTGTGAACAATTTGGGCAATATGCTGAGAATTTTTTAGGTACCTACTGAAAGAAAATAATGCAATGATAGAGCTGATGGTAATCAGTAGTTTAAAAAACTTCCTTGGTAGTTAAATTAAGTTCTGATTTGAATTGCACCAGTACCTATATTTTCGGTATTAATTCACCATTGTGTTTTTTTAATGGTTAAACTTATATTATGATTATCAGTGGTGTATTTAGGGCCATTGAGCCATGCCGCTCCCTCACTGTTGCCGATTTTTAGTACCAAAATACGTGTTTTTGAAGATTAATTTTACTTCAAAGGTAGTCATATGTGGCACCAGATTGCATGTAAGGACACCTAAATTTTTAAAAAGTTTCAAAGTAAATGCTTTAAGGCACTAAGGCTTATTCTTCAAAGTAATCCTTCTGAGATATCATATTTCACGATGTTTCCACAATTTGTCCTCTGGTGACCTGATTTGTCCTTTGGCCTCCATCAGAAACAATTGGTTCCTGCAAATAACATGGGTCGTCCACCTGCTGGTTACGAGGTTTTCACCATACGTCCGACGAAGACTCCAAATGAACTTTCACCAAAAACAAAGGGGTCCTTGTCATTAGTATGTGATATTCGATAATGAGATACGTCAGTTTACAGCGTTTTCGTAGTTTCAACTTCGCTGATCTCAAATGAGCTTTCAACTCTAACATACACAACAGGAGTATTTTTCCAAGTATAACGAAGGAGCTGCTACCAAGTTTTAGCTCCATGGTATAACGTCCGCATTCCAAGGGTGAAAAGCATTCATGAATCCTACCTTGAGATATGGTGTTTTAGTAGATTTCAGGTTTTGACCTGTGGTGAACTCAACGACCCCTGCCTCCACCAAAACAATAGAGTTCTTCCTCCCAATACGAAAACTCTATATTTCAAGTACAATGAGTTACGAAAGACAAAAACTGAAAAATAGGTGCTTTAATGGGAGTCGAACTAGGGATGTGAGTATGGGAAACCGGGCACTTTCCACGAGACCATCGACATACACGTTAACTGTTTTAGTTATAGCATGGTCATCCTTCATGCAAGCCCATCATTAGGTAATTAAAATGGGAATTACTATTAATTAATCAGAGTTAACGCTTGTGATGAGATATACATTGTTCTCTGTAATTTTATCCTTGGAATGGTACAAACGTAATGTCTTCCCTTTTCGTTGGCCACAAAGCAACATGACCATTTGGCACACTGTCTAATGTTGAGATATCGTGTTTACGAGCAGTTTCCAAAGTTTTCGTAGTTCCACGGTGATCTTAGATGACCTTAGAGCCCCTCCTAATCTAACAGGGATCTCTCTCTTGTAATGACAAATCTATGTATAAAGTCTAGAAAGTGCAAATTATCCCTATCTTGAAATATCGTGTTAACAATTTTTTCTGTTTTTGACCTATGATGACCTCAAATGACCTTTGGCCCCCATCAAAAACAATAGGAACCTTCATCAAAAGCAATATTGGAAATCTATGTGCCCAGTATGAAAAGTATCCAAATTTTCAAAAATTTTCAAATTTTTTCATACTTTCACCTCAAGTGACCTCAGATGAACTTTGAGCTCCACCGTAACATGACAAAGTTATGTACCAACTATTAAAAGTGTCCATCGTTCCTATCTTGAAATATCCTGTTCACAAAGTTTTCGGTGTTTGACATATGGTGATCTCAAATGACCTCTGGCTTTTCCTAAACACAGTAGGGCTCCTTCCCTTAATGTAATAACTTTTCAGACAAACTATTAAAAATATCCATCAGTGTTTCCTTGAGATATCGTGTTTCCAAGCTAAGCGTCATAAACTCATTTACATACGTACTCCCTCGCATACATGAACACACATACATACAATCGTTAGCGTGATTGTATAGATTCCTTGCCTTCAGCAAGGAATGAAAAAGGGGACACATCAGTTGCAAGTGCTCCATTTGTGGTTTTAAGATTTTAAGGCCATTGAAGGTCAAATATTTTTGAAATTGTATAACACACCTTTTGCGTAAAGGGCCTGCCTAAATTATGAATACACTGCCCTTTGTGATATAGAAACTGACCCACAGTGTGATTAAACTGGATGAAAGCAGGAACATTTTGTAAATCTCAAGTAAATCAGATGTAATTATATTATTATCCTAGGAGAGAGGGTCATAACAATTTCTTATTTTATGTATATGGTCAGGTGAAAAGTGGTGCTCTCTTTGTCGAAACTGTGAACTGATTATGCGGTTTCAAATTTTCATTTATGGGTAAATTTTCTGATTTGTAGCAGGATGCGAAGGGGTGTTGCCGAAGGTGCCGTCTTTGAGGAATTTTGGACATGTTTCATGGTTAAGATGCAAATGGCACTATATGGCAAGACAGCATACATAGTTTTGAACTTATACTAGCCTATGTCTAGAAGCTCGTAGTATGTTAGTGATTTCCTCCGGTCGTTCCATCACAGTATAGCTCTAAGACTACCATTCCTTGTCGAGTACAGATCCCCTTTCAAGAAAATTTTGTCAAAAATGCCTCCCACATTGCGGAATGCTACTTCCTAACTTGCTTCTAAACGTTGTTTGTTGTTGTTGTTGGTTGTTGTTGTTGTTGTTGATATTTCATGCTCCAGAAATTTAAACTTCAAGGGAGTACAGTAAACTCGAAAAAGTTATTCAGTTAAATATCTCTGTATGTGTAACAGGAGTTGAAGTTACTCTGCAAATTCATTGAATGAAGCTTTAAACTATAGGTAATCTCAGCTATTTCTTAAAACCATGCTGAGGTAGAGAGAGAGTAGGCCTTCGAAAGAGCTTTAGCCTAAAGGTCCCTGGTGTGTTCTGTACAGCATGTATTTACAGCTAGTGGGGCAACATCCGTAGCCGGACATGGGCTCATCTAAAACTGAAGGAGAGGTTCATTCGTCAGGACTAGTTACCAACATAGCGGTTATTCCGGGAAAATTCCGGAGAAGGGAGACTTGTATGCCATATTCCAAGTTCTCTGGATTTTCCGGATTTTTTTGAATATGCCAACTCTCTTTATAGTGAGGGTTCTTATGTCCAAAAATCAGGGTTTGAGAGATAGGCGTGCCTTTGATTTTAATGCTTTTTCCTAATAATTCGAGTATGCCGAATCTAAATATGCAGGGTTTCATTTTTCCGCCATTAGGTAGCGCACAACTAGCTGACTAATTCAATTAAGGCATAGTAAACCATGATGCTAAAGTGATGTGTTCAATTTGTGTATGTAGTAGAATAGAAATTGAAGTACTCACCATGCAAAAATAAAGAAAATTCAAGTTATTTCAGGCACTTTTTTGCAATATATCCTGCAGCCATGCAAAATGGAATTTTGAATGAGTGAAAAAGCAGGTTAGTTAGTTAGTTAGTTAAGATTTAACGACACACCAACACGAATGTGTTATATAGTGTCAACTAGATAAGTACGGTTCAAGTTCCATTTCAAATTTTGTTTAAATACAGTGAAAAAGCAGGAACCACTACCCTATTATACAAGCTCCCATAGATCAAAATTTCAACAGCCATGGTACACAAAAATGAAGTCATTTTAAAAGGCCTACTCATGAGCTTTTATATAAGGGGTGACTTGTGCCCGTTGAGAACTAGAATCAGTGTGTAAGTCAATGGAGGAATAATTAGGTGGTGTGCTACTATTATCATTGCGGCCATTTTGAATTTCCAAATGCCCGCCATATTTCACAGGAAAATGACCATTACTTTCTTATTCTAGAAGTTATAAGCGTGATTGTGAAGGCTATTTCTTTTTTTCAATGCCAACTAACCCATTGGTGATAACGTTCCCAAGCATACATGACGGCCAAAGTGACTTGGAAGATGGTGGCCATATTTCATGAAAAATGTCTTGTTATAGCAGGTATGGCCATTATTTAGTCCAAATTCCTATGTATAAATAATTTCATGGGCCAATTGCGACGGGCAAACTGAATTTCAAGATGGTTCTCATTAAATGATTGTAGTCGGGGTAGCCCTGTCTCAATGGGCGTGCTATCTTATGGCAAGGAGCAAGGAAATGTACGCTGTTTTCCTCTCTCAGATGAAGGTGGTTGGGGGCTTCAGAAGATAAGATAAATATTGGACACATTCAGAGTTCAACCAAGAACATTGATATCGTGGTATTTACAGATATAGTAAATTGTGGTATCACATTCGGTACGAATCGTGAATTACGTTTACAGTATTTACACTCCAATTATATAGAATATAAGCTTTAGTTAGGTATCGGGAGAGTAAGGAGACCAAGAGGAAGCACCTCACAGGGTGGAAAGGGGACGAGGAAGATCTCAGCGGGAAAATTATTTCCAAGTGTCAAGATATGTTAACATTACTGCAATAGGACCTTTCCTCTCAAAATTTCTACCAGGCGTAAACTTTTGCGCGTCCCTCCCACTGTTTCTTCTTGATTACGGGCCTGAATTCATCGAACGTACAATGTAATCTTTCTTCACTGGTCAACACATGGTTGTTTCAAGACCATATATAAACTTGGTTGATCCCTGAGTTAGCCATCTCAAACAAATGGTATTCGCTCTTAATCTTAGAAGTGAAACTTATCATCCAACACTTAGAAACAGTATGTTAGACGAGAAACATTTTTTATATGAATTTAAAAGGAGATTTTGGTAGATAAAAGGATTTCTCTTTTATATATGCTTATAAAAAGCATCATACCCTGCAAAATGTAATATGGATAAACAGGATAAAGTGATAACTGCAATCTTTTCAACGAAAAATAAGAAGTTTCCTCAAACTGCAGTAGAGAGCAAGCTGGCAACAATCACTCCACGAGTTTTCAAAGCATGTTCAAGTTGTACTAAGTTTCATAAAAACTTATCAAAACAATATGAAACCCCAAGCCACCCTCCAAAACCCAACAATTCTACAAAGAATTTTCACATTTGCCTGTCATATGCATAAAAAATAGATAACATCAAAACTCATAACTACCCTTAATAAACAAGGGTTTCCATCCTCCCGCTCTTTGGATGGGCTAACAAGAACCACGAAGATACGATGCATAGTGTGGGATCCGTTTGAAATCTAAATGGCTTTTTACCTGTGACGTGATAGGCAAAATGCGGGAGGACTATTTTCAAGCCACCAAAATAGAGAATTTTCGGGATAAGCACCAATACATAATGCATTGTGTAACACCTCACAGGCAAAATAATAACCGTAGTGATTATTGAAACAACCGTTAGTTTTAAAATCATTTGGCAAAAACTGGAGGCATTGCTGTGCTTAATTTTTCTGATATTAAAAATCAAAGCCATCTACGGTTGAACTCAGTACATTACTCTGAAAGATAACCTACAAAAGAATCAACCAGTTATTTGTGACTCCACAGTAAGCCATATCAAACCCAAGATGACAAGAGTTTAAAAAAAAAAACTGAGACGAATAGGAAAGGTGAAATCGATGGTATGGGGAAGGGTTCAATGGGAGGTGCCCCCCCCCTTTGATAAATTCTTCCTTCTCGAGGTTCTCAGGTGAAAACTGGTAATACCTTTTGTCAGTATTGAGGTAAATACTGCTCACAAAAATTGTCTTCCGAGGGTAAAAATGTAAATACCGCGTATTTTTCTCTTGCCTATATTTTATGAGCTTCAAGATTTCTTAGACTTCTAGTACTTTCATGCGGAATAAACTCTTTGGCACAGCACTGGTGTTAATGAGCTTTTTTCAAACCCACACTCATGACACGAGAGTAGCATAGTTTTTGCAAAGACTCTAAATGTGACTTGAGTAAATGATATTTCAAAATTTAATGGGTTCTTGTTAACTCTGTGACATTTTCGAGGACACTTGGTCATTAAAGACGAAACATTTGAATCAGGGACTGTCCCTGAAAATCGGTGCCACCTGGTCACCTTCATCAAGAAAAGAGAGGGATTCATGTTCACTCACTTGAACCCGAATTAACCGCAGGTGATCTTTTATATCATACTTAAGGTACAAATGAAAAAACCTTTAGTACCCAACCTTTTTGCCAGGCCAAAAGAATAGTTGACCTAATCTGATTGATGGCCCTGCATCCCCTACCACAAAAAAGACCTTCCAATTTGTTGAATAATTCTGTCCTCCGATCGTTCGTATTCTGATAGACAAATATCATAATATAAACTTTTGGAAGCAGCTATGTTTCCTAAAAAATCCTCCTTATAATGCTAGATGTGGCTTTTATGTAAAAAGGCTCCGATCACTAAATACCACATGTTTGTATAACTTCACGAAAATGCGAGCAAAGGCACCTGTGAATTTGTTAAGTATCAAAATAACATATTCACAAAAAAGTCAAAAAGTTCGAAAAACGCAAGTAATCCATATTGACACTTACAATGTAAATTCTTTCAAACCACCTTTAGCCCATATGAAAGTACAACTAATTCACCTTCATAAATCTAGATTTGGAGTGACGGTGAACTGGAAACAATGTTCTAATCCAGGCGCCTTATGTAAAAGAGTTCATTACGCAACCGTAAATTTACCAAACAAAAGCAGAAGACTAACTAAGGTCCACCCTACAAAACCCAAAAGCATAAAAAGTGTCTGATTAATGAAAATCCGAACTTTGTAACACTAAAATGTATTTCTTGCATGCCTTTCCAAGCAAAGACGCCACCTGCTTTAAATTAAAGTCACCATGTTTGAACACTTTTAGATGGACATCTGCTGTTTGTGCATGGGATTTCACTACCAACCTGCCCTATTCTGGTTCATGAATACACCGTAATGTAATTAATAAATTATTTAATTAATTTATTTAGTTAGGTGATTGCTGTACATTGCTGCACACATTGAAAATTATGACTATTTCCATTAAATCCCACGAAATTGTAAGAGTGGCACCCGGCTCTTATGGGGGGGGGGGCGTTGGAGCAGGTTTGGAGCAGCCAAAACCCGGACAAAAGTGACTGATTACCTTAAGGATGGTGTAAATTAAATTTTCGCCGCTATTTATGAGGCAAAAAAGTTGTGTTTTTATTTGAGAAATTTGATAATTTGTGATGTCCTGTTTGCACAACTCACATTACCTGCTTTTGTCTCCGTTTGAAATTAAGATGTTTATTTGACCTTGAAACATTTGCTGTTTTCCTGTATATCATGTTGTACGGACAGGGCTTATATAGCCAAGTCAGCTTGCAACAGTAAGACAGTGATCACATTTTGGCACAAGGTGCAGTGACTTTCGTAAAAGCAAGAAAAAGAAAGAGTGTAATTGGAGTACTTCAAGAATAAATCACAAATTATTGCACAATCTACCATTTTAAATTTAGGAAAATAAGATTTAAAATTTTATATCTCAGCACAAGAATGGTTCTGTGAAGACAGGAGTTGGACCATTTGGATGCCTTTTGCAGCTTTGTTGCATATTGGTTTGAAATTTTAGACTTTAGGTACACTTTAAGGTCAGTGGCGCCCCCAGATTGGGTGATTGGGAGGCACCACCGATGAATTCGTAATAATGCCACCTCAGTTCCTCCCCCCAAGTTTGCATAAATTGTACCTTTTCATGGGCCGTGCGTTTTGGTATACAGCAGGGTGGAATTCTTTCTTTGTCACTACATAAAGGTGCAGGCCTGGGGGAGGGGTCTAAGTGAAGAGGTTGTCCCCTCCTCTTTGTGAAATTTTTGTTAATTTAAGGCTGATTAGATTCAAAATGTGCTATCTTTGGAATAGTTTTGGAAATGATCATATATGGCTGGAAAATATCCATAATTTACTGAACTCTACTTTTTGGTTTAGTGAAAGAGGGCAGTATGTTGTCTAAGAGGAGGGTATGTTGTCAGCAAACCTAAAACCCCCATTTGGTTACTTAAAAGGCTTCTATTCGGGGAAAGTTTTAACGTAAAAATACGTGCGTGGAGTCCACAGAATCATTCTTAGACTATTAGGAAAATTTTCTTTTGCTTCATTGGGCATTATAAAAAGGTGAGCCACAACTGGAAAAAAGGCCGTGGTCGTCTCGACTTGAACCAATTGGTTGGAAACTGGGACGATAAACCTCATCTAACCTAACCTAACCTAAGGCTGGCAGACACCGATATAGGCCTCCTGGAAGCTCTGGATTAATAATGTAAAATGGGGCACTGACATGCTTATTACCTGACCTCCAAATAATACTATAGAGTATGATGCCCAGCACTTTACAACTATAGTATTTTTACTAAGTCTGAACAAAAATCCAGACGAACAGCTTCCAGCAATGAGGAATGGGAGGAAGAGTGCAGGAGCAGAGAGGCAGGGACTGCAGCGCCAATTTTGAAGTAGGGGGCTAATCATCGAAGCGGCCGAATATGTTCAAGGGAGAAAAAGGCAGGTTAAGGCGGCCCAAAATGCGCAGTTATGGCTGCGCGCGAAGCGCTCGGTAAAATGTTTTCAAAAATGTATAACAGCAAATACGTACTTTTAACCTCCCACATCATGCTGCAAATTACACTGAAAGATCCCGTAGGCCCCCACAGAGGTTGGAGATGTAATTTTGTATTTCGGAATAGTGTTGTGATCAGAATAGGTGCATGTATTATAACCTTAATAATGGACATGAGACAGAGTGTAAACTGTGACGAATGCGCGAAGCGCGCCGAAACATTTCATGAAATAAGATTACCAAGACAGAACCTGCATTCATGCTCTGTATAGAGACACTTTCAATTCCCACAACAAACCTATATGCCAATCACAATGCAAGTCCTTTTCCTGAGAATTCATAAACAGCTTTCAACTTTTATCGCTGTGCTTCTGCGGGAGTTGCTGCGGGAAATTATTGATAAGGACAATATTGAGGTAAGGTTTAAAGCGCGAAAAATTTTAATAGCTTGCGAAGGATTTGCGATAATTCTGATAGTTTGAGAACCATTTGTGATAGAAAATGATTATACAAAAGATCCATTTCTCTGTCGAAAACACACCTCACCTTACCCCCCCCCCCCTGCAGAAATCTATAGCTTAAACGCCTTTTGAGATCATTTTAAAATTTTCGAAAAGAATTACTGAAATCGATTGGGGGGCACGCGCCCCCATGCCCTCCGGGCCGGCGCCACTGTTTAAATTAATATAAAACTTTGTCAAAGCCTATATTCCCAGTCATTTTAAAATAGTTTTTATATACCTCCATTCCTCTTTGTCTAATAACTGTAATCCGTCCACAATTCAATTTTCCATCTGCTATCAAATGTGTTATCATTCAGGAGGAAAGTCTATTTTACCAGTAATTGATGAGGTGTTTAGTCTGTCATTCTTCAAGAGCAGCTGTTTCCCACTTTTTCAACCTACAAACTGTTTTTACCCTTATAAAAACATGGTCCGTTAAGCCAGCACTAACATTTAGGTATGGGGATATTTTGCAAATGTAGCCTTAGGCCTTGGTCCTCAAGCGACCATTTACACTATTAGACCCCGATAGGGTACATCAACTTACAACCGGCCGTCAACGGCTTGTCCTTTTGAGATGTGTATTGCGAATGGCTATAACTAGATCTTGGATATGTAAAGGTTTCATATAAATTTGTCGGTGGATAGTGCAAATTAGAAGGGATTGGATATGGTTAAGACTGCTTTTAAACTTCGTGTAAAACAGACCTAATTGATCTAGTTAGTCTTTGTCAGTTGAGAATATGTATAACCCTTTCAATTGATATTCTTGCAGTAGTATGTGTTTCAATGACAGGCAATTGGAAGGCTTTTATCTAATGGATAACTTATATTTTCTGTGAGCTATATCGAGGGCGTGGGGGTAAGTAGTGGCAAGTACTAGAGACGGTTAACTTTGTAAGTCAATGGAGCAACTGAAAGGGTTGTGTCAACTTAAAGGCAGTAACTGCGTTTGAACTAGTACAGAACCAGTTATTATGTGGGTAGAAAGACGGGTAATTCTAATTTAGTTGGCCGTGCCATCTTATTTTTAATTGCCCATCTTTACTCAAGATATAACTTTTTTAAAAAAGATTGTCAACTAATTTGCAGCTCAAACATCAACCGACTTTGTTACGGCTAGGCATAATCATGTCGTACTGAACCCGTTAAAATGTTAGATTTCCGACCCCGAAAAATTGGACTTTCGTGGGGTAGGATTATATGTCACTTTCTAACGCCCGAGGCTATCTCAAATATCTCTTTCTAACAAGCCGTATCACATGTCATGACCTGGACAATGGCAACGTCCAGCCTTGAGGCAATTGGTGTGATAGAGAAGGGGAAAGATGTTTTTAGTAGTTTTAAGGAGACCAATACCTCATGACACAAACACGGAACAGCAAAAAGATGCCAGGATGCAGAAAAATGAAATAAAGATTCCAAACTGATTATTATTTACTCCCTTCTCCTCGATACTCTTTCAAAATACACTAAAATTTTCACTTAGGCCTATATGTACAATAAAATATGCTATAGACTAGGCTAGCTGGTCCGCACAGTTCAGTAGTCCGCCAAAGCAACGGGTGAAACAAAGACTTTTGTCACCGGTAAAATGCAGCCTACAGATGGCCTGTGGACCAATCGGATTTAGCTCTGTCTCAGCAATATATCTGGTTAGTCTGTCTCTAATTCTATAACTCCGCGTTTCCATATTGACATACACCAGTATCTGGCCGAAGGAAACATTCGATTTGAAGAATTAGGTAGAAGACTCGAGAATAAATCTAAGCATTCAACACAATGTATCATGACGTAATGTTCCTTTTATACACAGTCTAGTTCTAGACGAATGTAGGGTTTATTTGAACACTCCAGATGGCGGAAATTGATAAACTGGGTTGCAGGACCATGATTCAAACCTCTGCTAGCGTCGTGATCATCTGGTTGTTCTAGTTAGTGCCTCATAACCATTTGTAGCTGGTGACAGATTATTTGTTCCTCAAATCTTTTCAATTTGTAAAGATGTAACATTCCTATCTCCAAAATGCATAATAATATACTTGGACAGAAAAGCTATTATCTAGGTTTTTGTCCTGATGGTGAAGTTCAATGATGATAAAAGATGTTTCCCTTTCGATGTACAGTAATCAGAATCACAATGTGTTCCATATACTGAAGGCAGATTATTGCAATTTGAGGCGGTGTTTCGAAATCGACCTTTGCGGGTCTCAGATCAGTACCTCTGATTCACCACTAGTACGGTAAACAGTTGTAATTGATTTAAGGGAATAACAGGTACTGTGGGTATGAAAGCAATTTTAAAATATGAGAAGTATGTAAAAATTAATCATAGCAAAAAACCTTGAATAGCTAAAATTATGTTTTCAAACTAACGACAATCGTTGTCATTGAAGGACTCAACAGAGTGTAATGCCATCAGTTGTATCGATCTTCTCATGTGTGAAGTTTACAGCAAGGGGTTTCTTTCTCTCCAATACGTTGCAAGTAATTGTAATTGATCGACGCCATAGCACGGTGTTGCTACAATACAGAACGATCTTCCATAACTTTGTTTGCCAAAATAAAAACGAACAAGACTGTAAATTTATACGCAAAGTAAACAGATCAAGGAAACTGTGTTGGTGGACGTCCTTATTTATTTTTGACGTGTTCTTCAAACATTCTTCAAACCCGTAAGCGAATTTTTTATCCAAAAGTTTTTTTCCTGAATTGTAAAACGTCTTTGGACTGTTGGAATAAAATGTTGAGTGGTTGGGACAATCAAACTTTCATGGAGTACTTATTTCTGTGTTGCTTGATGTTTATCTTCACGATTTTCCTTAATGACAGAGGGCACGAGATCTTAAACTATCCTGAAATGAAGAGCAAAGTTGGTAAGATATTGCTATTGTTTTGCAGTGCTTGCAAGGAAACCCATGAGGACCAACAGTGTATACATTATGGTTTTGTATTAAAGGACAAATATATCTTGACTCGGACAGTAAATTCTCCCAACAAAATGTACTACCTTCTAGCCTCTTCTTCAATGTAAAACAAAACATCTGTCTTATGTACCTCTTAGAAAAATCTACATTAGACAGTGCTAGTCAAGTGACGTCTGCACTCGTGAACGGTGACACTGGGGCTTCCGTAATATGCTTGGGGTGAGGAAAAAGCCCGTTGAATGACCTCTGGTAACACATATTCATGGGTTTCTGCAGTGGCGGACTTTTCACATGGTGGGTAGCAGGGGATGACTGATTCTTTTTGACTGCTGGCGAGCTCTTCAACGTTTCACCGTGCCTTAGCTTTTAGCTTTATTGATAACTTTACTTAAGTAACTGATTTCATAGATTTTTATTTCTAATACGTAGACAACAAAGTACTAAAACAGACAGGTCATTATAAGTACTCTTGCAAGGCCTTAGAGACCGGGAAAGGTTATATCAGACGATCTAGGAAGTGTTCTGAACAAAAACATACTTGTAATCTTGTAAACAACCTATGGCAGCGCTTCCCTTATACCTTGTCTATACAGTGTTTTCTGCCCACAATATGGCGCCCAAAAGAGTACCTTTTTCGGACCCTGAGGCCTGAGCAAACCCTTAGCATCTCCAGTTTGGTCTTGCTTTTTACGATTTACTCTAAATCTAAATCTCTGCAAGGCTATGGCATAAATATGATATTTAATTTTAATTATAACATTTTCTTCAGCCACCGTAGCGTATAGTACATGTTTTACTGATACTATTTTGATATTACATTTATATTAGCATTATTTACAATTACATGAACCAGAAAGGCTTGGACAGAAGTATGGATCAGAGAGAAGTAGTGACCTTGACGAATGAGCTGTATTTTAAAAAAGGCGTATTGCTCACTAAACTATTTAGAACATAAAGGTTTTCCTTTCGCATCGTTTGAGATCCTGAAAGAGTATGTAGAGGCTCTCGTATTCTTTTTTGATTGTTAAAGATTTCCTCGAGTAGGGTTTAGTATTATAATAAAATCTATTAGATGAAAACAAAAACTAGAGGCAGTTGGTGGAGATCTCAGACAAGCGATCTTAGCTTGGAGTGGAAGTTACCTTTCAAGTGATAAACTAGATCTGGAATTCTATTTGTCAATCTTTCCTCAGGTGAAAAGAGAATACAGAATGAACGGATATTTTCGCCCAAGAAGCTTTATAATTCTACCTTTTATGAAGTGTCTGAATCTGCAACCGGTGTAATTTTACGGCAACGTCATCACTTGGTGGCCTCTACTCAAAAACAAGACTTCTGTGAGGTCGTCGGAGAAGGTTTACACCATGCCACGACTGGCACCATTGCAAAACTTACAATAGAAATTAACAAGACATGTGCGAGAGAGCACAAATCAGATGAAGTTTCTCATTTCAGTGTTCTTGCAGTTGGCAAGAATCACATATTTTCATTTGAGCCATCTGCAATAGAAGAAGGTACCACAGGAACGGAATTTTCATGCACACCCGCCTACCCAGGGACGTATGATTTGTACGTGGAGGGTATTGTATATAAGAGACAGTGGCAAGTGTCTGGGAGTCCATTTCAACTTGTGGTGGAGGCAGATGCCCTAACAAAAATGATATATAATGATGAGTTACCATCATGTCAAACCCTTCAAATACCACATTCAAATCTTTCGTGGATAGAAGGACATTGGCTGACACGTGAGCTAACGAGAGATGGACAAGACACTTTGAGAAGTGGTTGGGTATATCAACCAAAGGCTTGTAATTTTGACATCTTTACGGAGAGCGATATATCCATGGCTGCAGCGTCACCGGTTCCAAAGACCATCGTGGTCCTTGGGACGTCTACTGAACGCGGCATTTTTCTGTCTTTGATAGACCTTGCTCTTAAGGAAGGAAGAAAAACGTCATTTCAAGGAATCTGACTTGGGTAAATGTTGGGGATTTGTAGAGTTGCAATTAGGAAACTTGCGTTTCATCTACCAGGATTTTCGTGTCGAGTTTTCTCGACAGGGGAACGAACGTGATGATAAAAGAGTGAAGATTACATGTCATGATGAGAAAAAAGTAGAAGAAGGGTATAACATTTTTGACGATGCAATGGGATTCCTGAAGGAGTTTCTTTTCAGTGACAGAATATGGCCAGACTTAATTTTAATGTGTGTTCGCGACGTTTCACAATTACGAGTAATTATCAATGAAATTCCAAGCTCATGGAATGGGACTTTTTATGTTCTGAGTGGTTTTAAAAATTACCGGAGGAGCTTATATACCCGTAGTGGAAGAAAAGCGGAAACCGAAATGGTTCAGAAATATCCATCCGTCGATCAACGTGTACAAGTGTTGGATGGATGGACGGTAGCTACAGGAATGAGACATGACACTGAAAAGTCACCGATGATAATGGGATCTCCACACTGGCATCGGTGGTGCAATGAGTTAAACGGAGAAATGCGAGTTTGTGGTAACCCAACAGAAATGGTGGCTCAAATTCTTCTCGGCAAGGTTCTAGCACCTGATGGGAAGAAGTCATGGTTAAAGTCTGTTGAAAGTCAGGTTCAACAAAGAGTCACTCTGAGTGTTCCTCGAGAAATTCTCTTGTGTCACGACTGTCCCGAATCTCTTCTTCCTTTTCATGTCAAGAGGGTACCAGAATTGAAATGTTACAAGTCTACAAAAGGTTTAAATAAAGGGTTCTTAAAAAATGTACATGTTTGGAACGGATCTATGTGCCCGACTGACTGCATGAAAACCGAACCTACAGGAAAAGCTACCACAAATTCAGGAATGGTAGACGTCCGTGAATGTTTTGTTTTACTTTAACATCCTATTCTTAATGACTTTAAATTTGTTTAATGGTTTTATTGCAATTGGGGTTTTTGTGTGTTCTAGTATCCTGTTAACCATTACACTAACACTTTACCATCATTGTACCTTTGTAATTTCATCTGCCTACATGTAATGCATAGTGAGATGAGATATTGTACTTCAACCTAACATTAGAAATTTAAAGCTGTGTATGAGTGCGTGAGTGGGTGAGTGGGTGAGTGTGTGTACACAAAAAGTGTGTCACGATCTGTTCCTAAATCGTAAGTCCGACGGGTTTCAAACTTCGTGACTAGGTACCTGACCATTAAAATCTCGTGCATGCCCAACTGATGACATCATAGATCAAAGGTCAAATCTGCTAAAATTTGGGCTTTGTCCCGTTATCATGCCTATCGGTATCATTTTGTTAGATAATACAGTCTCCTTTGCCTTACGGATGACTTTCAAAGCCAACGTACCTAATGTGGATGTGTTAGGGGTTTTGCGGCGAAAAAATTTCGACTAAAAATGAGCTAACTACCATTTAGTAGTAGCTCATGAACAAATGAAATTTCATCTCTGAAATTCCAATAGTCAACTCGGCCTTTCTTTTTTGGCCATCTTTGCAGTGCGACTACCTTCAGATTGACCATTCTTGATGTCTTTTGATCCCCTCCACGATCCTCTGCAAGCGCGAGTCTGAAGGTGGAAGACTGCTCAGTGTCAAGGTATTGACTACTGTAACCTAGAAGGTAAGCTTTCCATATATCTGTTAACTAAGATCAAATCCTTACCAGGCTAATGTGCAAGTTCAAAGTGATATTTCTGGATCTGAAGCAACTTCTTTGCACGCTCAGCTTGGTATGACTGATGATGACGGTTTGCTCACGATAGGCTTGCGTGGTATTCGACTCCGTGGTCACTTTGGTGCCATAGTTGTACTGATTGAAATGTTCCAGATAAGGTACCACTAAGAGAAACGTTTCTCCCCTATTTGTGTAAATTGGCACTTTGTCTGGGTTGGCGGTCACGGATCCTACATAGTACTCATCCCAAACTTCCTGATTTACAGGATGCGTCCTATGTTTTGGTGAATGGCTTGGTCAAGTCAATAAATTTAAGTACTGAACTGTGTCATGGTCTGTGTTAAAGCTAACTCTTGCTTAAAAGTCAAATGGAATTAGGAATCTTGCCTTAAGAACTGCCTGGTGGGTAATGTCATGTTAGGCAACCTTAGTACAAAATTTGACAGAAAATTTATTGTACCAAACAGAAGCTCCACACGTTTCTTGTCTTCAGGAGTAGGCATGTATTGCAGCGTTCTGATTTCTTCTAGATCAAGAATGAGCCCTTTTGGTTTTTAATTTTGTTTCCAATTCATGTGACTCCTTTTACTGCAATCAAACACTTTTTTGTTTAGTGTAAATTTGGTGGTTTTGCACCTATATATTACTGCTTTGGGTCAGTGATTGTGCTCTTCTGTGTAGCTTTTCTGTACAAGAATAGCATCACTGCCAGTTTCCCGTCCGGAATATCAACAGATTGTTGACTCACGCGTTGTTTTTGAACATCGCCTGGGCGGACAAATAACATGCATAGGTAGCTTTGCCGATCAAACGGTGTATGGGAAATTATAAGATACTGTATTCTACCACATTGTTTTTGACGGTTGTCCTGGGGAGGGGTCTAAGGGGTGGGGTGTTCCACTCCCCAATGGGAAACGTTTGGATATTTGAGGGTCCTTAGATGCCATCTGATGCGTTATATGGTGCAAATTTTAAGAAAAACTGATGCAATTTTCGGTTATTTGCACAGAGTGAACAAATAAGGGGTTTTCTTACTTGAATTGTGGGGATGTGAGAAAGGATACTTTCGTTCCACCACATTTTTGAAGAGAGAGGGGGCTTTATCCCTGCTTTCCTTCTCCTTTGTGTCCTACCGTCTAATGGAATCTGCCAGTAGTAGTTTGGAGAATACATTTACTCAAGCTGAGAGTATTGTTTCTACAATAAATGGAAGAGAGAAATGCTCTCTCTTGTTCACTTTGCATTAGGGTTTGGGGTTAAAACAGATTTTTAATTAACTTTCCAGTCTATTTTTTTAAAGTTACCAGCTAGTTGACTTGGCAAATCAAACCTTGCTTTTACATTAAGTTCTGTTTGAAAGGTACCTTCAAAGTGCTTTTTTCTTGCTGAGGCTTATTGCGTAGTGCAACTTACCACAAGGGACGGGGATTTCGTCCAGACCAGTGTTAACACTTTTATAGTCTCTAATAAGTCCTTGAAATCTTTGGATATATTCATAACAACTTTGTTTAAGTCACTTTTTTATGATTTTTTGAATCCAATAACGGGTGCTTGATCAGTGTCGAGAATCAAGAAACATTTGAATTGACTCTTTCCCATTGCAATTGAGCCTAAACTGACGTTTGACTGACAGTTTATTTCCTGTAATGCTTGTCAACTCAGATGGCGGGTTTCGACAGGCGAGTATGCTTTCCATAAATTTCGTCTATTATGTTCTTGCAAATTATGTTTGCTTGAGCTTTAGTGCCTATCTTAAACTGAATTTAATTCCCTTCAACTATTACAGTTGCTAAACATTCATCCTCTTTTATTTCTTTTCGCTTTTTCCGATAGTTCCTGTAAACAATATGAATCACTTTCTACTTCCAAGCAAAGTGTGTCATTCTGGGAAGTAGCACGAACTGCAAGACAAGGTTTGATCGACAGAATTTTGAAGATAGGCCATAGCCTAAGTCAGGCGCGGATCCAGACACTTCAGAAAAGGAGGGGGGGGGGGGCTGATGCCGGGAAAGCCCCCCTTGGATCCGCGCCTGGCCTAAGTACCACAAATATTGTAGAGTTTGTCATAAGTCTTGCTTTATTTTGGGTGTATGTGTTTACCCGCAGTTACTACAATCGATAATTTTGTCTTTAGTCCCTGTGGCTGAATTAAGGCGTCTGCTTTTGTTTTACTTATCGGTTGCTTATTATTTAGCGTGCAAACTGCTCCTTGTATGTTCCACACTTTACAGAAGAGGCCTGTTGACCCTATCCACCACCGAATTTATCAATTTTTCATTACATTTAGAAGAAAGTACCGTAGTCAGTGCAATTGATCAGTGATCATATGGTGATTCCTAACAGCCCCACAATATCCATAAACCCCTCCTTAGTCGTCCTCGTTCTGATGTAGAGATATCGAATAAACCCATTTTCTCTCCAGTCGTGGTTTCTTGAGCACTAATTGGTGTTCTTGTAATGCGATTGAAAGATAGTTAAATGCCAATGTTACCAATTTAAAAAAATACCCCCTTAGTCTCAGTATGCAATTCCACTTTTCCTTCCTTCCACTTTTATTCCAGTGTGATTGCTTTGGTAGCCGAAAGCAAACATGATCACTCCAGATGCATTAATGATGCACGTGCTTGCGCTATAGATAGCTAACCCTTACGTCACAACGTATTCAAACCATTGCCTCCTTGATTTCCTGAAGGGACACACGACTACAGAGAACAGCTTTCCTCGAGGAACGAAGTTTCAACACCGTCAAGAAGGCGAGTATCACTGGTGTACATCCATGCAGGGGCGGTGTTCTGTTAAAATTATTGGGGGGACACCTGCTTGAGTGGACACTTTGGGCCGGTACAGGGGACCACCATACTGACTTCCTGTTGGGGTCCAGGGCGAAGCCCCTGAAAGCCAAGCGATTTGGTGCATTCCAGAGGGCACAGATCACATGTTTCTGATCTAAAGTTCTCCACAGCTGCCATTACTAGGCTAATATCACAATTATTTGCATCGAAAATGTGTGTAACAACATTTTTTTTCTGCATACCTCTAAATATTGGGGGGACATTTGATATTATGTTCCCCACTCAAAATATTGAGGGGACATATCCCCCTGTCCCCCCGTGATCGCCGCCCATGCATCTGCGATCACAATGAGTCTAAGTGGCTTTCTGGCCCGGAAACGTTAAACCTTAAATTAACATGGCCGTATGACTAGCTGGGAGGGGGAGGCAGGGACCGGGAGGCAGCAGAGGGGCAGTTGCACCTCAGACATTTTCAAAGCAAAATTTTTATCACATCGATCTCTTTAAATTTCCTACATTTTAAAATACAGATTGTTTAGATGTAACTTGTAAGGCTCGGAAAATACCACTTCCAGTAATATGGGAAAGACCCGTAGCAAAGAGGGGGATAGCTACCCCCTCTTTTTGAGGACATTTTTCTTATTAAATATTAGACATATAGCTATAAAGTCTACAAATTGCGATTATTTAGTGCGCACCCACTCTGAGTACCAGTTCTTCCATTCTTACTTCCTGTAGGACAGTGGATCCCAACCTTTTTCGCCCCCTGTGGGTTGGGGGTTGTAGAATATGCCAACGGTATTTCCTGCCTGTCGTAAGAGGCGACTAAAGGGAAGGAATTGCACCATACTTAAACTTTGCCTGACACTATATAACACATTTGTGTTGGTGTGTCGTAAAATTTCATCTAACTCACTAACTCACCCAACCTTTTTCAGCCCATCACCCCCTTTGGGCTGGACAAACGCCCCCCACTACCCGGTCTATAACATAACATTGCTATGCATGGAACGATGAAAACAAAAACACATGTTGAAGAGTGAAGAACCCTCTTATGGGGACCCCGAGACAACGTTTCAGTGGGGACCCAGGGGAAAAATCCCCAGGAGCTCTCGGGTAGGCATATTTAAGAAATGATTAAATCAAGAATAAAGAACATTAAGTCAAATTTTCAATATCTTCTGACTTCCTAATAAGCTTGAATGCGCACTAAAGAAATTACAAAAATCCACCTTAGACCAGTATGTATTTAAATAGTTACTAATGGACGACCAGGCTCTTTGATGCTGGAAGGGATTGCCTTGTGAGTGGGAGGAAGAAGGATGGTATTTTGAACATTGATACATTGAAAAACTGCTGCCACCGTGCAGCAGGGCCGCAGTTAGGCAAAAATCTGGCAGTTCATGACAGCGTCCAGTGCCGTACGTATGGTAGTTGGCATCCAGGAGTATGCTTTCTTTGGCTTTGTCACCAACTGCCGTCCTGAGGGAAGTGTGTAAGAAGGGGGGGGGGGTCTAAGGGGAAGAAATGACATTTTGTAAGTCTGATCTCTCTATAGGTGTAAATTGGTGATGTCTTTGGCAAAGCTTTGAACTGATTATGTGTTTAGAAATTTGCATTCTTGAGTGCCTATTTTAGCCCACCTACGCTTTGAGAGTTGAGAATTTGTTGTGCATGTGGGATGTCTAAGATGCAAAACGGCGCTACTTTTAGGGCCACCGTCGGTTGGTGTGAAGCATAGCTCTATTTTGTCAAAAATGCCTCCCAGATTGGCCTAAATGAAGCCTTCTGGACTTTCCAAGTTGCATCTAAGCACTTTTTGAGTCTTCATTCTTTAAAAACGGAGACTTCAAACAGAAAGGTTTAAACTGAAAAATTTATTTAGTAAAATCACTTCGTAAGAAAATACATGACTAAAAGGTACTCACACAAGCTCATTAATTTCAGTGCTTGAAATCATAAAGGCTTTATTTTATACTGGCATACTGTGCCGGACACTAAGTGAGAAGCAATACTAAAGTTCTTCAACAAACAGGCTTCGACTGTGTCTGTGTTGTGTGCATCATGCATGAGGAAGGAGGTTCATTCCTTTGTGCGAGTTACCCGCAGGGGAACCTGTCAGCGGCAGGGGCCCGGGGGACCTCCTCGGGAAAGTTTTGGAAAAAAGAAACCTGCATATGCGGTTTCCTAGGTTCTGAGGGCCTTAAAAATTAATCAGGAAGATGGAGTTTTTAGTGTTTTCAGTATTTTTTCAAGGCTATTTTTCAGTAAGGGTTTGGAAATCTCTGCTCTCCTCCCCCCTCCTGCAGGCTACTGCCCTGACCACTTAAGCTGCCATTCAGGTCGTTGTAATGAAAAAGACGAAATTAGCTCACCTAAAATTTGCATTTTTGAAAAAATTGAAAATTTTATTTCATGGTACATTGCAAAAGTTACCTATTGTATTAGAGTTATTTACAATTGTCTCTTCTGTCAGTATGTTATGTCTATCGACAGAAAAGAAAAAACTACAATTCCGAGGAAAAAGTGACAGGATAACTTTTAGCCCATTCGCTTAAAGTTTTCGTTGGCACTGATGGAAATATGAGGGTCCTCGCCAGGTAATTTTTGAAATGATACACTGTCAGATGCGATTTTCTAGCATCTGAAATTAAAATGATTCACAAACTTTGTATCGCACCCGAGGAGGGATTGTCAGACCTACGCGACTTGTTGATTTCATTTTATCTCCTTTCTAGGTAAGCTAATTTGGGAGCTAAGCTAGAGGAAACCTCTTGGAATGTTGTAAAGACCGGGTTTTGATAAAATACCTCATTTTTTCAAAACGCCCCCTGCCGCCCCCTTAGAGCTCATCGCCCCCTGAGTTGCTCAAACACCCCCAGGGGGCGATAATGCCCCAGTTGGGAATCACTGCTGTAGGACAATTTGTGTAAAACTATTGTTCAAAATCCCCGGGAAACTCTCAAAATAATTCACCCTTGCCTCTTTCCTCAAGCCCTCTGCATCATCAATCCCGGCCGGCTGTTAGTTATGTGGAGTAGGAATATTACCGAAAAAAGGTCAAATCGTGATTTTTGTGGTCTGTCAAGTGCCCATCCTATGTCACTTGAAGAAGTTAAAAAGCATCATTTTAATGCTCACAGTTTCGTGAATACCTCAGAGACGGACTCCTGGACCCCATGCCTACCCATGCCTTTGGCACGGTGTCGGTATTTCTAGCTTAATTCGCCTGATTTTGTCCCCCCCCCCTTCACCACCATGGGAAACAACCTCCATACGGTCATAAACCCAAACCTATTGTGAGATGCATAATTTATCATTTTGACTGTCGCATTTTACCCCAATTGATCAAACGTTTCATCTTGTAGCATATTCCCCTCTCACCGCATCTTATGTCCATGTAGTAGCGGATATTGCTTGTTGTTTATGGTGGTACTATTCATAAAAAATCTTTATAAATGTTATGTACAGCGCATGACTGACTACCAGGGATGGATTCAACTGGCTTTTGCAAGGCTACATGGAGCAGCATCACAACTACAAAAGTCTGACCATTCTACTCCTTTACTATTCGAAGTGGACCATCCGGGCAGTTCGTACGATCTTGGATACTGGCCTAAAAACGTCACACGAGAACACACAAAACATAAGTCACACGCTCGGAATCTTGTCATATATTTAACTACATTTGGCTAAAACATGTACTTAATCGGCTCATTTTCTAGCCAAACCTACTAATTTGTTTAAACCAAATCAAGTCAAATATTTCACAAAATTCCGGTTTGTGCCTCTATATATTTGATGGACGGCTTTTTTAGTGTTGAATGTGGCCAGTCTTCGGTAGTAACGTTCCACCATGCCCATACACATCACTCAAGTGAATACAATTACAGAGATATTTAGATAAATTGGACGCAACATCGGGGAAAGAGGGGAAGCGAAAATTTATCCAATTTTCTCTTCTGCCTGCAATGTAGATTTCGTCCTTCAAATATTTAATCATTTAATATACCTAATTTGTTTGATGTTCTGCGAAAGATTTGTTTATGAAGGTAGGTGCCGGAGACATGGCCGTGCGGGACTGCTTTTCTCAGGGAGGGCGGTGATTTTTGCCAGACTCCAGACCTAATGTAATTGTCCAATTTTCTGCCTGACTGAGACAAAATATTTGCCCGATTTAGTCAGGTTTCTGACATTTGGGGAAGGGGGGGGGGGCGGCCCCCATCACCCTCGGCCAGTACGACCATGGCCGGAGATACGGGTAAAAACGTGGGTAAGGATAAGAGGTGACGAGTATGGACAAAGGAACGAGTACAGACACAGGCTAATGAGAACGAGTAATGTTTCTGTATTACTTTTGTTATACTTAAAACTTCTCCAAATAGCCTAGAACTGTTTAACACCTTTTTGCGAAAAAGGCTAGCCCTTTTTAAAAAAAAAAAACCTGCAAAGAGCCGATTTTATTACAGTGACCTCTTTATTATCAAGTTGCTTTATTCGGTGTTAATATCTCCTGGGGGAGTAAATTTAATTCTTATTTTAGTAGAGAAGGATAGAAATACCAAAGTGTCGCGACCCTGGTTAGGCATAACAAATTTGGTATTAGCCTATTTTGAATAAATCTGCAATTCCAGAAAAAATGTAGCATGAACAACTAAAAATAAGAAAAAAGTCCCCACAAATCGTTGATTTCTAACTAGCATTACGTTTTTCTAGGACGATTTCCTAAAGTTTCATACTGTAAAATGTTGTGAGTCAGTGCATGCTGAGCTACTTGACCAAGTTTATGCTTTACAGCGGGAAAACTTTAAGCCGCAGCTATCTTTTTCGGCCCAACCTGGAAGTAACATGACTAAACTCTAAGAATAATACATTAGTATAGGATCTTCTACCTATAATTTCAGATGTCAGATTGAGAGAAGTAATACTACTGGAAGAAAAAACCAAGAAAGTCAAAAGGCTTAGTAATTCCTTGCCGAAAGAGGTTGCTTTTTAACACAGACTCAGGTTCATCCCTCAACTTTATACTTTTTAACTGTATCACTTTACGATGTTTTCACAATTTGACTTCTGCTGACTTTACATGACCTTGAAGTCCGGCCAAAAATTTAATAACAAAAGTGGGAAAAAAACGAACGTGTCTTAAAACAGGTTTGAACCGTGGCCGTCTGAATGAGAAACCGAGCATTAATCCACTACGCCATCAAAGAACCTGTCAAGCATTGAGTATTTCTATGGGTATAGGAGCCCAAGTTGATGGGGGAGGGGCTGTAACGACTTGCCTGAAAACTATAACCAAAAAGTTCCGTGCTGCACGCCCGTTCAACATGTTAATGCACATATCATATAGGCATGCATCGGTTATCACATCGCATGCCAATTACATACAATCATTTGCCAGGATTCTCTCATGGGGTTGGGGGCATGCATTATGTTGTGCGATCGATGGCCTGCGGGAGGGGTCTAATTTTTTTGTTTTGGAAGTTATATGTCCTTACATGCAGTATGGTGCCACATATACTAACTTTGAAGTAAAATTTGTTTTAAAAAATTTACATATTTTAGGGACTAAAAAAATCAGCATCAATAAGGGGGCATGGCCAAATGGCCCCCTAAATACACCATTGATAAATAGACCACTGATAATATAAGTTTAACTTTTAAAAAACACACTGGTGAATTAATACCGAATATATATATATATATATATATATATATATATATATATCTCTATATCTATATATGTATATATATATATATATATATATATATATATAGGCGCTGGTGCAATTCAAATCAGAAGTTCATTTTAATTACCAAGGAAGTTTTTTAAACTATTGATTCCCTTTAGCTACATCATTGCATTATTTTTCTTTCAGTAGGTGCGCAAAATATTCTCAGCATATTGCAGAATTTTCACAAAAATATTTGGTCGTTGGCTTCAGCCCCCCAGCTCCCGTCTGCTACGCCTATGGGTATTTCTAACCATGTTTTAGTCACAGCACCCTTAGCATAGGTTCATAATT